>OY720640.1:112623218-113846352 GCA_963169105.1 Ceriagrion tenellum | reverse complement strand
TATATATCATGGGGTATCGCAAAAAAATTTGTCCATGATATACTATATTCATTTCATGGATGATTAATTTGACGGATTTTAGTTATTGCTTATTTGTATCAAAAAGTTTAAGTTTTATAATGTGATAAACCGTCTATGATGATCAAATTTTTATTTTTACGTATAACAATCATGGAAACTGTTAATGTTTATGAGTAAATGGTATTCAGCCTGCTCCGTCGATAAACTCATCTCAATATATGTTTGAGCCGTTCGCGCCTAAGACTATTGTTGTTATCCGAAGGAGCCGCTAGAGGCACTGCTGCACCGATCGCAGGAGACGAGCAGCGGCGTGCCACCTCACAGTTGGACGGGAGCAGTCAACCCAGGCAGTCATAAGTCTCGAGGCAGTCGCCTAGTCACCTGGGAACCCGTCACGTAGTCTTGTCATTCTTTGTATCTCCAAATTCTTGTCCATCTGGAGGAAATAAATTCTTAAGTAATTCGAAACTAGTCATTTCGGTTCCGATATCCTGTGACCTATTAAAGCGCAGTATCGTCCGAACAAAATTTGGTAGCAGAGCGTGGTTCCGGGTAAACGTCTTCAGCGTGCTCTCCATTTGGTTGCTGTCTTCTGGACCATCAGAGAAGATTCGTCGTTAATAATCTCAGCAAATTAACGAAGTCTACGAGTCCACCGGTGAACTTCTAAGCGGTGCTTGCGGCCCACATCACCTGGACTTCGAATTCCAGTCATCCATTTGACCAGCGCCAGAAGCGGCCCGGAAGGAGTCGGGGTGGAGTTCCACTGTCCTCGACACGACGAACAGCTGCACGTCGATCGCCAAGGAGTGAATCAGGCGCTCTCCCAACCGGCTCGGAATTCCAAAAATCACAGGCTGATACGTATTAACAATTTCTTTCTCTCTTGCCTTAGTCTCTCACTGAGTCAGAACGAATTCATTTTCGCTCTCCATCGGCAACAAGTCCAATGACAATAATTTGGTTATTAGGTATAAATTTCTTGTCGTTATTAAATTCAAATACGTAAGTACTAATTCTTACAGTAATGGCCGAAGGGCAATCTTTGCTACGAAAGCAGAAGGCAAACGCGAATAGTATCCTAAATTTCGTAAAGAATACGAAGGAGAAGAAATCGCAAAAGATTCAGACTGAATTTTACTTCCAAAGTCGATTGGAATTACTTGAGCAGTATTGGAAAGAGTTCTATTCTAGACACAATGAACTGATCGAATTCGAGGTATCATTGGCCGAAGACGATTACTTTAAATTCAATTCATTCGATGCAATCGAAGACGAATTTTTATGCGCGAAAGCCGTGTTGATGGCCGATATGCATCAGTTCAAAGTAGTCGAAGGTTCTGACAATACCTCAACTAACCAAGCATACGAGGCTCAAGTAGGACATTATGATTTCAGTATTAAATCTATACCCTCGCTCATCGTACCGAAATTTAGCGGGAGACAGCGAGAATGGGAAACCTTTAAGGGCCTTTTTAGCTCTATCATTAAAGACAATCCTAAACTTTCTCCTGTTGTTAAGTTACAATATCTATTAAACATCTTGGAGGGTCCAGCTGCTCAGCGAGTTAAGGGAATTAATGTTGCTGACGCGAATCTGGAAGTGGCTTGGGAAAAATTATTACGTCGTTACGACAACCCAAGAATTCGATTAGCTACTCATCTCGATAGACTAATTCATGCGAAACCTGTCAAACACAAATCATCTGGTGAAATTAATCGCTTGATAGACATAGCTGAGGAAGCCATTCAAGGTCTTCGTGACTTACAATGCCCAGTTGACCAATGGGATCAATGGTTTGTTCATTTAATCAGTCAAAAACTGGATTTCGAAACGAGGGAAGCTTGGGAAATCACGCAGGAAACTGTTGAGGGTTTCTCTACTTACAAAAGCTTGAATTTATTTTTAGAAAAACGGGTGAGATCGTTAGATCAAGTCCATTTCGAAGAAAAATTCGAAAGAGTTAATACTCATAGCTTCAAACAAGGCAACCCTACTAAATCCAGGCAGACTCACGCTAATGTCGCTCAGTCAAATATCAGGAAAAGGAGAGATTTATCTTGTATTTTATGCAAGGGTGATCATTCCTTGAGCTTTTGTTCGAGGTTTGGTGAGATGACGATAGCGGAGAGAAAGGAAGTAGTTCAGCGAAACAAACTTTGCTTTAATTGTCTTCGCCAAAATCATACGTTATCGGACTGCCATATCACCAGTCGATGTTTAATTTGCAATGAAAAACATCATACGAAATTACATTCGGAGAGTCCCAAGACTAGTAATATACAGGACTCAAGTTCCAATAAAGTAAAAGCTTCAACTTCTTCGCAAGCTGGGAAACTTGACGAAACAGCTGCTGGGTATACGTCATTGGTTGGCAAAACTGTTTTACTTGCCACTGCACAGGTAGTGCTCAAATCAAATACTGGTTGTGCTATTACTGTTAGAGCATTACTGGACCCGGCAGCGGAAAGATCCTTTATTTCACAAAACGTTGCCAATTCCTTATATTTAAAAAGAAAGAAGGTGAATGTTTCAGTCACCGGAGTTGGGGGAATGGTTACTGCAATCTCACATGGTTCGGCCACTCTTGATTTATGTTCAAACATTCATACCTCGTTTTCTCTGAAAATTCCAGTCTTGATTCTAAATAAGCTGACTTCAGTTTTACCAAACCGGGCGGTCATTCACAACAACTGGCCTCATATCCAAGGTCTGCAGTTGGCAGATCCCTTCTACTACAAGCGGCTACCAATCGACTGCATCCTTGGAGCTGATGTCTATGCTGCTATGCTGAGAAATGGAGTTAAGCGCGGACCTGGGGCTACACCAGTTGCACAAGAGACTGCCCTTGGTTGGGTCCTCACCGGCCAAACAGCCGCGGGTGGAGCGGAGCTTTCTTCATGTCACCATGCCGCCGCGTTCCAGACAACGGTGCAACCTGATACATCCGAGATGCTCTCCAGGCTATGGGAATTGGAGGAACTCCCATCGCAACCCAGGAGATCACCTGAGGATGACCGCTGTGAGGAACTCTACAAGGAAACTGTATATCGCAACAAAGAAGGACGTTATGTGGTAAAATTACCTTTATTTGACACACCACACTTTCCAGGCTCGAGAGAGACAGCCGTTTCTGCATTCCTGAGAGCAGAAAATCGTAGGCAAAGCAAACCGACACTAAACATTGGCTATATCCACTTCATGGAGGAGAACAAGAAGCTAGGACATATGGTGACAGTTCCACATGCAGATACTCATAAACAATCTTCTTATTACATGCCGCATCACGAAGTTGTTCGCACTGACGGGACACAGAAAATTAGGGTAGTATTCAATGCGTCTAGAAGCTGTACCATGGGGTATTCTCTCAATGACTTTTTAAAGTCAGGTCCAAAATTACAACTTGATTTGCCAATGGTTTTAACTCATTGGAGAATGTACAAATATGTGTTTAGTGCTGATATTGTCAAAATGTTCAGGCAAATTCTACTGCAGGAGGCTGATGCAGACTATCAGCGAATCGTTTGACGATCATACCCCACACAACCCATCCAAGACTATAAATTGACAACAGTTACTTATGGCACAGTTTCGGCACCCTATCTTGCCATCAGAACATTATTACAATTGGCAGAAGATGAGGAAGAACGGTATCCGAAGGGATCCGCGATTCTTCGAACTCAAACCTATGTCGATGACATATTTTCTGGTGGAAACACTATTGAAGACACAATACTCAAGAGAGATCAACTCATTGAGATCCTCAAGTCAGGCGGATTCCCATTAGGGAAGTGGTCCTCAAATCATCCAGCGCTTCTCACGGGAATTCACAGTGCCTTGTCCAACGAAAAGTCTATTGTATATTCAGAAACTGTACCTACATTAGGTCTCAAATGGTCACCAGAAATGGACTATTTTTCATTCAACGTTAACTGGTTAACCTCTTTGTCAGTCATCACTAAAAGGACAATCCTATCCCAAGTAGCTAAACTCTTTGATCCGTTGGGATGGTTATCCCCTGTTGTAATTACAGTCAAGATACTTTTACAAGATTTGTGGTTGTCAGGGATTGATTGGGATAGTCCAGTCACTGGCAAGCTAGCAGATGATTGGGCCTTTCTAACAAAACAACTGTTAGCCCTTCAGGAGTTGAAAATCCCGCGATGGCTTGGAGTCACTAACTCAAATCATTGGGAACTTCACGGTTTTTCAGATGCCTCTGAACGAGCATATGCAGCAACGGTTTATTATCTTCCTAAAGAAGGAGCAGCAAAGCTCATTTTTGCTAAAGCCAAGGTGGCACCAATAAAGACAGTCAGTCTTCCAAGGTTGGAATTATGCGGAGCCTTATTACTAGCTCGAGTGATATCATATATTCTTTCAGAATTTTCATTAAAGCCACATTTGATACACTGTTGGACAGATTCCAAGGTAGTTTTAAGTTGGCTCAAAGGACACCCATCCAATTGGAAGACATTTGTAGCCAATCGAGTGAGTGAGATTTTAGACAAATGTCCTTATGCTCAATGGCGCCACGTTAAATCGTCAGATAATCCTGCAGATTGTGCAACTAGAGGATACACATCAGAAAAACTGCGTGAATCGTCATTGTGGTGGAATGGACCACAGTGGATCTCGCAAGATCCCAAAACATGGCCCGTTGACAATGATACTGTTTCATTATCCACCGATATTGAGCAGAAATCAAAGGTTGTAGTTTACACTTCAGCTGTTGACCAACCCTTCATACAGTACTTTGAACGGTTTTCATCCTATTCAAAGATCATTCGTATTTTAGCATACTGTGGTAGATGGATGCTACCTGTCCATGACAGAAAACTTAAGTGGCTAACAGCGGCAGAATTGTCCAAGGCAAAGACAGTTCTCTGGCGGAATGTGCAACAGGAACATTTCAAGAGGGAGATTATTTGCATCCAAAAGGGTCAGAACTTACCAAAGGGAAGTGCATTAAGTCGTTTGTCCCCTTTTCTGTGCGAAAATGGACTGCTTAGAGTAGGAGGTCGTATGCAATATTCCTCCTTGCCCTTTGAAGAAAAACACCCCGTTATTCTTCCAAAAATTAGCAAATTTACCAGACTAATTGTGGAGGAAGCACACACTAACACTTTACATGGTGGTCCACAGCTTATGTGGAGCTATTTAAGTAGACATTGCTGGATTACTGGTGCAAAAAGGTTGATCCAGAGTGTTTTCAGAAACTGTGTTACCTGTGCTAGGTTTTCAGCCAAACCGTTCATTCAGCAGATGTCACCACTACCAGCTGTAAGGGTAACCCCACAGAGAGCATTTTCCTACACTGGTCTGGATTATGCTGGACCTTTATGGTTAAGGGTATCCAAGGGTAGGGGCACGAAATCTTACAAAGGTTATATCGCAATTTTCATATGTATGGTTACACGAGCGGTTCATTTGGAAATTGTTACAGATTTAACCACCCAGTCATTCCTCGCCGCTTACCATCGATTTACAGCCCGAAGAGGAATTTGTACAATTTTATACAGTGATAATGCTACTACCTTCAGAGGAGCTTCGCAAGAACTCAATCAGTTATTTTCTAAAACCTCTAGTTTGAGTGCTGAAATTGCTTCACAAATAGCCAAAGATGGAAATACCTGGTCCTTCATCCCTCCAAGGGCCCCTCATTTTGGTGGTTTGTGGGAAGCAGCAGTACGGAGCTTCAAGTGTCATTTGAAGAGAGTTCTAGGTGATGCAAAGCTTACATATGAAGAATTACTAACCTTGATTACACAAATCGAAGCTTGTCTAAATTCTAGGCCCCTTACAGTCACTAATAGTGAATTGAAGGACTTCACCATTCTTACTCCAGGTCATTTCTTAATCGGATCTTCATTACTTTCTCCACCCACTCCCTTTCTGGATGTCGACTTGAATCAGACGTTTACATCAAGATGGAGACAAATCAATTGTATGAGGAACGCTTTCTGGAAAACTTGGAGGAAAGATGTCATTCATCATCTACAGCAGCGGAACAAATGGCTTAAACCTTCAGAAAAAATGAAGATGGGAGACATCGTGATCCTGAAGGACGATATCTCACCTCCAACCAGATGGCCAATGGGGAGAATCATCAACCTGCATCCAGGTCGAGATGGTCTTGTTTGAGTGGCTACAGTGAAGACTGCCAGCAAGGAAGTAATGAGACCACCTTCCACCCCTTAATGGATTGAATCCTCTCACCATTGGAAATACTCAAACAACTCGTGAGCCCAGCAATTACTGTTAGGCACGTTCTGCAATGCCTGGAGTAGTAATGGAAAGGAATGACAGTTTCAGGTATAGGTATGTAGATATATACACGGAAGAGGTTAGCTCGAGAGATCAATACGTTCAAACTAGAGAGTTCAAAAGGCAAGTGCTTCCATAATAGTACAAATTATATTAGTATTACGAAAAATAAGGTGAATTACAATATGTACATTAGTCCTCTGTTTGAAAGGAAAACAGAAATAATACGTCTTTCTGAGAAATTTTAGTCAAAAATTGAACTTAAGACCAAGTATCGGGAAATATAAAAATGGGCTTAATCCGATGGTAAAAATTTGATTTGTAGGTAATCTAAACTCCATTTCCGCGAAAAAGTTTATTCCTAAAGGGAATTTTACGAAATTGTATGATGATACAATTAGGGTATTATATACCATAGAGCAAAATACTCCACCAATGAGTGTTATAATGACTAAATCCAATGGTAATAGGGCTGGATTCAGCTCAATTGGCTGAAATAAAGGTAACTTAGCACTTTTAATGCTATGGACGTAGTGGTATGTCGTCCTATATTTTCTGAGAAGGACAGTGGGCGTGCTAGGACGTCCATGGAATAGCACTATTGAGCGGAAGGTGGACGTAATGGTACGGCTTAAGCTATTCTGGTAGACATATGCCCAAATACATATGACCACAAAGTGTTCATATAAATTTAAATAGTAAATAAAAACTCATCAACTTTGATTTTAGGGAGTCTTCATGCATAGTAAAGGTGTGTGAAATCCTCAATTTTTATGAGAGGATATTGCACTTAAAGCTCAGCACGCAAAGTTTAAAAAATATATATGTTGGCATAATAAGATATGATTAATGAAAATTATGTTTTCTACGGTATAAAATTTATAACATAAGTGCATTTTAACAATTCAAAGAAGTTGAATCAGGCCATTTTACGACTCTTTGAGTCCCTAAGAAGCCTTGTCGCAAATGTTTGCATACTGTTTATTTTATTTACGCAGTTGGAAGCACATGCCGAAAAAGAAACTTATGATTATCAACAGTAATATTAAAAATATCAACCTTTTTTTCAGTCGCTTCATAAGGACCTGACACTGCGCTCTCAAAAGGCATGCTGTTATGTTGGCTTCTATGTTGAAGTCACTAATCAATAAGCATAGTACTGTGTCGCCTAAAATACAGAACACTTGCATCATATGCTTTGTGTAAATGACATGCGTTCAGTGCTTTTGCAAAGGAGTTTACTTTTACTCCCGTAATCTCAACAGCGTTCCATATTTTACCTTAGTAACAGAGCTTAAGGTAGTTTGAGCGGAATATCATTTTACCTAGAAATCCATGAATTTGTCTTATTTTAAAGAAAAATATCTAATCCTTCTAATACATAAAAAATTAAACCCCTTACCACATTACTTTCGGAGTCATTTGCCAAAATATACCAGCCCTTTTATATGGCAAATGGTACATGTATGCAATCCAAAGAAACATTATTTACCAAATGAGGAATTTATAGAACTTAGATGTTGTAAAAAAACTAACAGCGTGTAGTTTGTATATTTTCTCAACTATTTTTGAAAATTAATCATATTGTCACCGCCATAGGTTCTTGGATATTACAAAAAACCTTCCGTTTTAAAGGAGTTTCAAACGCACCGCGTGAAAAAAATGATTCAAGTTAAAGACTAATTTAGATATTTTCATTTAATTACTTACAATTTCTGTCATATAAAGCAACATTAATGCACCATTAATAATGCAATATTAAATTCATGTGTCCTACAGCTGGTGAACTTAAAACGTATAGTTCGAATATGGTCTCTATTATGACTAAGGAACTATCTCGCTCGGACTCCCTTAACAATACATCTAATTCTGGTATTGTATTATACTAGCTTAAGCTGCCATCTACGGTGGCAATTAAGCCCGCGTTTGTATTTTACTCTCAAATAAAGGCTCGCTTCCTTTTCCTTTTTCATTACCTAGTCACTTTCGTGTGGCCTGATTTCAAGTTGCCTAATTGAAACAGTTGCCCAAATTACATCTTCCGTCATCAAAATTCAGCAAGCATTTTTGAGGTATACCACAAACATTCTTTTCCTAATAGCTTTCATGCCACATCTTAATTTAAACACCAGAAAGTAAATTCAGTCGTTCGGTCTCTACTTTTCTAAACGTCTTACCCCGCGTAACAACAATAGCGGGATGCTAATTGTGTTTATATGATAACTTCAACAACACAACATCGGGTTTGCCTTCAGTTTAAACAAAAAAGCTAGGAACAGGTGTAAAAATAACTGTTTTTTACGCCATTTGAACAATAATTGTCCTTCAGGCACTCGATAGTACAGAGGCGATCTCTATTAATCTACGGGTACCTATGATTCTTGCGCTTAGCGGTAGTTTCTTCATCTGCTTTTGGAGCAGAGACTTGAACGTATTGTTACTTTGGTTTCATTGTCTTAACCTCATAACGAAACACATAGTCATCGATCGGGAATCAAACCCTCGATACACATGCTCCTGCGCAATCACATTAATCACTCCCCACGTACGCTCTGGCCGTCTCAATCTTACTCGACTTTTTATTCTCTATGCACAAATCAGGTGTTGCTAGATCTCGGGCACCTGTAACTTTGGATGTGAAATTCCAAAAATTTTCCAACCTACGGCTCCAACCTAACGAATCTACAAAAAATGTCACTATAAATATTGACTCATTTGCTACATCTTAAGTCTGCGATAAGCCAACGCTCAATAACTTTAAGTGGATTTTACCTAATCCCCAACGGAGTTTACCCTTCTGGAGACGAGTTTCCAAAGGAGTTGTGAAATATTTCTCTTTTAACTGAGTACGACTCGCAGCATATAGGTTTTAACAATGAAATTAACATATACATGATTTACTTCCTGATTCCGTCACCAAGTATGGCACCCTACTTTCTTAAAGTTTTAGGGACTATCGCCTGATTTTCGCGGGTTGGAGGCTCGCCACACTTTTTTCTCTCCGAAAAATAATGTCGACTGAGTAAATATTCACCGAATTTCAATTAGAGCCCAATGTTAGGGAAATAAAATGTAAAGTTGCCAGAAAATCATTTACCACCATATAAATCTTACTTATGCAATTTTATTAACTCAAAAGACGAATTTTAGACGCAATATGCTAAAGAAGTAGGAAAAGAGAATGTTTGGTTAATTCAATATTTTTTCTAAGATACAAAGTTATCAAATAGTATTGCTCTTCGTAGCACTTTAAACGTTATGGTGAACAAAGAACTTGTATCCTTGAACTAATTTAATATTTCCTTGATCCCTAGTTTCTATGAACTTCAAAGAGCTGAATGACGTACTACATAATTAGTCGCAAGGTAGTTTTTTAAGTTATCATAGCTTTTTAATTTACGCTTAATAATCTGTCGATTCCAGTTAAACCAAAGTATCAATCATGGCATCTCATTCTCCCATAATCCTACCCTCAAGAAGTGCTGCATGCAAGAGGAAATCACCATCAAAGAGAAGTCACTTACAGAGAGGTTGCTAAGTATTCGCGGAAAATTTTATACTGAATGAATGATTGATGCTCTATCCCATGATGCGAAACTTTGATGCCAAAGAGGCGTACGTACGCATTAATTGAGGACAAAAGTCAGTGTCCATTGAACGTTTGCTCAGCATACATGTTAACCCGGCGGAATACACAAAGGCAAATGATCGCTTTCAAAGGACGACTGTACCAGGTGGCGATGGCGTCAAAAGATTACTCCGTGCGTATGTCTTCTTCTCTGGCGTACGTTAGAAAGGAGCCTTTGCTAACGTACGCCTCTTGGAGTATTTTCCGCAAACTCCTTGGAAAGCATGATCACGGCTGACTTACTACAGTTGGTTTCGGCTTAAACAACCTGAGTACCATTTTATTCATGTTAAAGCTTCTAATTGAAAGCGTAATCTGTTATGAGATTTGAAAAGCCAAGTCTTACATTTTCACCCCATATTTCTCGCAAATGAAACTTAAAGTTGCACGACTCATCATCATAATTGGTCGTTCAACCCTAAGATTGGTTGACTGCAGACCTTAACCCTTCCATATACCTGTTCCCTTGCCTCCTGGCAACTCTTTCTATGTACTTTCCTCTTTTTTTGGTCCAAAAACTTGTTCTTACATCTTCCTCTTGGTACTTTTCCCTCTATTTTGTCTTCAATTATGTTCCTCACAAACCTATGGTGCCTCCGAGTGTGTCCAAATTATCTGGTTCTTCTCTTCTGCATAGTGTTCCTTATGGTCATTTATTCTTCTACTCTTCTGTACACCTCATTGTTTCTTATTTTGTCCATTCATTTTATCCATTGTATCCATTTTATCTTCTGCATCCTCATTTTTTTAATCTGAGGGTTTCTAGTGTTTACCGGTCAGCTTTTCCAATGGTTCATGCTTCCAATCCAAAGAGAGCCACGTTCCGCACGAATTGTTTTCACATGCTGTTTCCTGGTTTCTAGTCCTATCGTCTTGGAGCACAGAAGTTGTCTTTTTCCCGTGAATGCTACCCTGCGCTATTCTCCGCTTCATTTCCGTTGTACCTCTTCCGTCCCACGTAATGGTACTCCCAAGATAAGTGAAGGAATCCACTCGCTATAATTTCTCTCCACTCAGGTTGATTTCTGCATTCAGCTCCTCTCTTCCGCATACTAAGATTTTAGCCATCGTCTTATTTTTTTATGTTGCATGACTCTTATAAATGAGTAAACTATCAATAAAAAGTTTTTTCTTATACCTACTAATAATTCTCTTGCCGAGAATATTTGTTTTCTAAGAGATAATCTAACCTTGAAAGAAGCATTAGGCAACTGCGCATATTTTTCAATCGACTAACAAATCATTACCATAATCGAGGTAAAAAGCGTTACTTCAATAGAAATGGTACCACAGATAAATCCTGTTCCACAGTAAAAGTGGTCATATTATTTTTTGCCGAATAATCACCGCGTTACACGACTCAGTATCGCATTCTTACATCCGATTCATTCCATTAGTCACAGAATATTTCTTAAGCATCCCAATACAAAAATTTGAATTCAATATTTATTTTCAAAACACATATTTTCCATGGAAACTCTTAGATTCAAAATGATGTCGAATTGATCGTTTGGGAAGGCGATACATGAACCAATACATTTGCATTATTGAAGAAACATCATGACATAGGAAAGGAGCATGATTATTCGGGATGTTGTAGAAGTGTAGGGAGTAACGGGGCGTCGGCCTTAACTTGCATTCAGAGAGAGGGGACAAGAGAACTTTTGATTCGCACCCAATACTTAGGACTGACTAACAAGTATGGATCAAATTTCCATTGACAGGTCACCTTGAGCTCAGACATTTGAACGCAGGTTATTTATATTGGATGTTCTGGGCCTTACACCAACCTAATCATATGGGATGGTGGATGCAGAAAATAAAGCTTCCATGGAGCGGCTTGCATGTGAAAGGTTTTATGGGTTCTCTTCCGCGTACATTCTTCCGGGTGGACGACAATTATGCCACAAAAATTGACAGGATCGTACTTCGGCAATCGAAGATCACGACCAGGGAGTATAAAAGCACTATATGCATTTATAATATGTAGTATTAATTGCTGAGAAATGAAGCTACTTACCAAGAAATAAACACCATATAGATTTGAAAGAAGCCGTATCCTTTTTTAGGGAAATATGCAACTTCCCAAGAATTTTTCCAGATGTAACTGAGACAAAAAAATGATAATTACTCAATCTCTATCGGTAAGAAACGTATAATCTACGATTAACAGCAAAGAAAGCTCATTTATATCAAGTTTAGGTACAGAATGCGTGGGGCCAAATAAAAATGTGGCCGAAAATGGAATGGAATAACTTAGACCTGGAGGAGCAGTCTACCACAGCTACAAAACAAATTAGGCCTCCATGATTAGCATATGTTTAAGAGAACTCTGAAGACCTTGAGTGTTGGGTGCCCGTGTCAAGTGAGCCAATGTTAAGGATGGATCTTTAGAGAAAGTGACAGGATTCTCATTCCACGATACATGATGAGCAATAATAAAAATGCTTTAAGTAACAAGAGAGTCATAATTCCTCAAGAAATAAAAATTAAAAATTATATCTCATATTAATGTCCGTAAGTTAAGCTTATTTTGAGAATATGAGGTTGGTTACTTATGCATACGGAATAAAAAATAGAAACAAACATTTATTATTTAAAATGCTTTTTTAGCTTATCAATATATTCTCAGCGATGACTGATACACTTTTGCATAAGTTTAAACCAATTTTCATAAAACTTATCCGATTCCAGTTGAGCAGTTTCCAGGATATGTACTTTGAATAAGCAGAAATCATTAGGTGCCAAATTATGGGCGCATAGTAATGACCCATCAATTCCATGTTTTTACTAGTCAGTTATTTAGTTGTTTGACTCGATGCCAGTGAGCTTCCATTGTCTTGGTAAAGAATGATTCTGGGCCGCAGGCTACTTTTCTTATTTATTCAATGACTGCCAACAAACAATTGACTATGTAACATTCAGACTTGATCGTTCTCATCACCTATTTGCACTGTAGCTGCATGACTTCATTACCAAATAACAGACGACCATTTGCTCTGAAGTGCTCCTTGCGCAAAAAACTTTATTTGTGTTTGGTTCATCTTGGAATCATCATATAGTTGACTGTGATTTACTTTCGCATATATCCAAGATATTTCACACTTTTAGATACTATACTAATCGCCTTTTTACGAATCAAGATTGTATTTTTTGAACATTTCTCTGAACCAATCCTCACAAGCCTCTTTTGAGCGACTGTCCCAATTCGCAGTCTCACGCGAGCAAATATTTTTAATGGATTAAAGTTCTTGTAAAATGTTGGTAATATTGCCTTACATATGCTCATAGAGACCTCAATTTCAAGGTAAATCTCATGACAATCCTACAGTAACAGTTTGCCGACAGAATATCGTATATGACTTCTGGCACAACAATCAATTTTGGACGGCCTTCTTTGAATTCGTGCCTGAGCAAACAACGGCTACGTATGAATTCACTAAACCAGTGATATACAGTGCTCTTAGGTGTTGCTTCATTGTCTAAAACGAAAGTAAGTCGATTGATACACTTTTTTTGAGATAATCCACGCCGAAAATCATATACATTCATCGTACGAAAATTTTCATGACTGAATTCCATTATTTGACAGAGATGAAATGTTCAGGTTACTGTGAGCAACACATATAGCTTCCAATGGCGAAAAGTTCTGAATATTTAAATCACCAAAATGTCAAACTTTACGGAAAAACTTCAATTTATATGTTAGATGGCGCCTATGAACACCACATTAGTTTCAGTAACATTACTAGCAACCCTCGTAAATGAAAACTAAATTGCGGGAAGGTCTTCGATTTCATTATCCAAGTACGATGCCCTGTGCGATTAACTTACCAATGATGTTTTTGCTTGTCGCTCTTTTTGGGATTCGGCGTGTTGTTACTCACATAACAATGTTCATCCTCTCTTTCTGGAGGAAACATCAAGTATTATACCTTCAGCAAGAGATGTGAAACACATTAATGTAAGCAACCAACGAGACGAATCCCGAAAAAAAACAAAAATAAAATCCTCCAAATCACGGAAACCTGAGGATCGATAAAGTGCTTCTCTCAGTGCCAAGCTCTTTATATTTGCCAAGGAAAGCGAGAATACATCTATATATCTGGAATTTTCACGCATGAAGTGGTGGTATGGTTGAATGAAAATGGGTCGGATCTTAACATTATTAACCTCCACCTGGCGTGGATTAAGTATTCCTCGGTGGCACTAGTGTATATGGTGGAGTATAAAACAGAGCAGGTGCAGGTAAAGGTAGAGAGGCTGTCGAAACTCGGGGGAGAGTCCCCTAAAATCTAATTCCAACGGTAACAAAGCTTTGGCACGTCGGGGAAGCGTAGAGTGGGTGAAGGTTTCAGCAGAGGGGAGGGTGAGGAGAATGGGAGGGGAAGGGGGTCGAGGCGAAAGGGGGCGTGGTGTTTGGTCAGGAGTCAGAAGAGAGGGGTGGTGTATCGGTTAGTTGGATTACGAAGGCTGAAGGGTAGGGCAAAGATCTGGAATCAAAGAGGAAAGGGTTACTGTTGAGAGGCTGAATTGAGGCTGAAATCACACTCAGGCTTGGTGTTTAGATTTAACTGGGATATCAAAGGGTACAATAGACAGGCTTCAAAAGACAATAATTATAATCAGGAAAAAATCGCGTTTACTATTACTTGTATCTATATCTCAATCTAAAGGTGCTCCATCTACAACATTTGGATATACAAATGAAGTTCTAGGAATGATATTCAAAAGAATTTGTATCAAATAGCCTTATTGTGCAGGGTGACTCACGAAAAATATTTTTTCTTTTAAAAGAGGTAGAGCTGGTGATTTGAAGAATTTTTTTCCTGTGAAAATAGGGTCATAAATCCTTAGACTCTGAGCCGTGTCGTACACTTGCCGCCGTAGATGAAATTTTTGTAAAGTATTTCAGGTTTATTATATTTATATAAAGGTTTATAACAAAAACGAAGGATAATCTCATCGGTTGGATTTTTTGCGGTATTTTTTACTTGCTAAAGTTCTTTCAGCAGCGGTAAAAATCATGTACTGCAGCTAATCAAGGGTTAAGTGCTGTCATGGAATTCGACTCCACCGGTTGCTAGTTTCCCTAATGCCTACTATTCCCTTGCATTGCTATGGCCCTCGAAGACGAGGAAAGTAAATCAAGTTCTATCAGAATTCAACAATACAAGCACAATAGTCAGTAAACCAAGGTGGCTTTGCTTGTTTATTTGTCTAGCACTTAAAATGTACGTGATTTGATAACCTGATCCAGGTGGAATTTAAAATGATTGCTTAAAAAATCAAAGAAATATCACCTAGAATAAACATTTACAGTGAAACCCCTCTTAATGACCACTGTTATCAATCAACCACCCCTCTCAACGACAATTTTTAGTGGAGCCTTCAGTAGTCATTTAATTCCCGGTGGCGGCGGGGTAAAATCCTCGCCTGCCAACCAGAGGGTCGCGGGTTCGAGTCCTGCCTGGGTAAAATATTATCTGCCCAGGACATGGGTGTTTGTGTCTCGTACGTTGTTACTGTTATTCACCCGACGTAAATTGGCACATTGTGCTGTATTCGGGGTAGTGAAGATAAATAAATAAATAAAATAAATAAATTCAGGTTTCAAAGCATGTGTACATCAATTTAATATACATTGAAACTTCCCAGGAGCAACTTAATTATAAGGAATCAGACGCCCTCTGAACAGGTTTTAACAAAAAAGTCTCTATAAGAGTTTTTTTCCATATTCTTCACATCAAATTCCCTTTCATTTGAACATCACTGCAAGAAAGGAAACCCCTGTTGCACGACTACCATTTTACGGCGGAACCGTCTCATCGGTGTTCACTTAATACAGGTTTCGCTGAATATACATGATTTTTTATTTAATTTTACATTTGTGATTATAACCTCTGTATAAGTGATATAATGAAGCAAAAGTGATGTTCAGGAATATTTGTCTTCAGTTATGAAAATGTTCACTCAATGACTCCGATGACCGCTTTAATAACCTTAAAACATTTCCCTCCGCCATAGCTAGAAACGCCGCTCAAGGACAAATGGTGATTTCATATGCTATTTCATGTTTGTAGTATGACCACTTTTGAAAAAATCTAGTTTTTACACAAACATACTTTAATGATTTGACTCCTTCGTGGAGTTCTTTCGTATTGAATATCGGGTTTTTGAAAAATTTCAGATCTCAAGTCCAACTTTAGCAATGTTGAAATGTGTGAGAAAAAATAAAGTTTCAGAAAATATTATCAATTTTGTGCACTAAAGAATATTTCTTTCATCTCTCTTTCAAGTTAGTTCTTGAGTTATAAATGATGCGCTAAATATCAAATAACTCAAAAATTGATGTTCACCATGTTGGAAAAATGACTGTCGCAAGAAAACGAGTGAAGATAAAATTTTTTAAATATTCAAAAATAGTAGCATTTTTCAATTGTCTGACCGTTTAAGCATGTTCGTGCAAAAATATGATTGATTTGAAAATGGCCATGTCACAACTTAATATTTACTTGGGTCAGTTCATATGGAATGACCCGTAAGGAAGATATTGGGGTGGGAAAAGAAGTACTCTTCAAACTGCTCACGATGCCAAATTGTTAAAGTAGGTGTATCCCAAGACCACTCCATTTCAGCAATGACCACTTAACTTCCACCTACCATCTCAATGCTATATAAAACCCCGGATAAAATGATTTAACCCGAAAAACAAATGAAATACAAGAGAAATCTGCGCACCACGTAAACAATTGCAACAAGCGAGCATATAATTCTTCAAAGCTGAGAGCGTTTAGGTTGGGAGCCACTAAAGTTTCGGAGGCTGCACGCCTTTCTTATATTTCTTTAGGTAATTAAAGTATGTCTTTCAAAGTGACACAGACAACATCCGCACTTTATCTTTTGGAGCAACGGAAGCGATGAAATAAGAGAGATACATTACCGAACTGATAGGTGCAACAATTTCTGCTTTCAGCGCATGAGAAAACTCGCCAAAATCGTAAAAGATAAATGGGAAGAGACAATAAAAATTAGGTAAAGTTCAATGAAATCCATATTTGTAATTTCTTTCTCATGCCCCATAAACCTTCTTACATTCATTTTAACGAGACAAATTGGAAATATGGTTCCTCAGTCCTTAAAATAAGGGACACAAGTAGTTAATATAATTTGCCTAGTGTGCTATTGGATATTAAAATAAATTTAGGCAACGTATGTGACATTTGCATCATCATATTGACCATAGCAAGGCCTTTGTGTGTAAGCTATTTAAATTAGAGTCATCAACTGAATTGGACTCATATCCCTTATCTACCAACTGTTGTCCTCTGGTTCCAAAATTCCGCGAATACACCAAAATCGCCGGTAGTTTATTTTCATCAATAGAATGCATCAATGAGTACCTTGAAGCAGGTTATCAGGTACTTCTTTGCTTAAAAATTGCTTCATTGTAGAAATACCATCATACGCTTACATTTGGAATATCCTTATAAAAATTCTCTTACTTTTACTTATTGGATTTCAGCATTCAGATATAGCTTTACAACAAGCTACTTATGAAATGCAGTTGTCATTTGAGCTTGAATCTCTAAAAAAATATCAAAATAATGACCACAAATATCATAATTAACATGCCCGGCCAACGATCGACAGCGGGTTGGATGGCATGAGAAATAAAGTACAGATGAAGAGAAACCAGGCATCTCAATTAACTTTAGATTCACAATGAGTGTAAGAGGATCCACCGTGAAACCAAAAACCATCCAATGGACGAAGTGATGTCATAAAATACTCTCAGCAGAGCAGTCAAATACCGGAATGGAGACTCCTCTTGAAACTTTCCCACGATTGAAACCCAGGTTGACAAATCTCTACTTGATTCGTCATACAAATCGGATCCCTTCACCTAACCAATCGTATTAGTTATGTTTCTCCGCATTATTCATGCTCAACACAAATATACGATGCTCATACTCATACTCAACACAAATAACATGCTCATACTCAACACAAATATATGATGCATACAAACATCAAATTCTCACATATCATTAAGATTAGTTAAAAGTTTCGTCAAACTTGTAACTACATATTAGAGGTGCACATCTAATACAAGTACTTACAGAAATATCTCTCAATTTTTAAAACTTTCCCATGTCATTTAGGAGAACCTTGAGTTAAAACTTCTCCAGGGGCCATATGGGGGAGATGTATTCCAATTGAATCTACCTGTATCAGTATAAGATAAAAGCTTCTTTAAAAAAATAAACTGCAGCAACCAATGTCCTTTTGAAAAATGTGAGAATGCAGCTAGAATCTCTGACTAAAAGTCAGTGAAGAAAATTTTCTTCAGTTATCTCACTCAATCATCTCAATAATTCTCTTCAACGTTCTTTTCATGACGTTTATAATCAATATAAAAAAAGAATCTCATAGTACATTAGCGAACAGGATACCAGAAGCAATTAAGTTTAGCAAAAGTTAATGGATAATGGATCCGTATTTAAGTAAATGGGCCAAAAACATAGTCGTTGTATCACGAAGCGTCACGTAACTTTATCCCATACCAGATGGAAATCTTAAAGCAAGCAGGCTAGAATAATGACGGATTCTATCTGGAAATATTTTACAAAAAAACTTGACATGTTACTCATCGTTAGAAGAAAAAATTCTGATATGCAAGAGGGATGTAAACTGTTTCCCTTAAAATATCAGGCGCGACCATCGTGGGCCAAATTGTCATCTGATCTCCGCCGTATTTAGGTTACAAGCTAAAAAAAACCTTTCCTATTTCACCTAGAGATTTGGAAAAAGACAGTATCCTTCCTCGGAATGCTTTCAGGAAGAGGGAGAGTAAAAAAAGAGAGACATCCTAGAGGAAGGGATTCGCATTCGGTAGCGTCACTTTCGCCGAAGAGAACAAAGAGTGCAATTTCGGACGACAATGGAAAGATCTCTCTCTTTCTCCATCCGTCTCAATGCATTCCTTTACTCTTGTCTGGTCGATGAGTTGCGATGTGTTGGGGACATCGCGTAGAAACAGCACTTCTCCACAATGCAACCTTTTTACCGAGCCTGTTTTTATTTCCTTTTATCTTCCTCGGGGGTGTTTGAAGTTAAATTTTAGAGCACTCAAGTCGTCTGTTTCGCTTCGCCCCGTCGTTAGCCACGGCCGGGCGAGTAATTTTCGTGAATCAGTGAGAGATTCAAAGGATTCACCGCTCTGTTTCAATTTTGATCACTCTTGTGCTGCCGGGTTTTTGTGTTCGCCACGTACACTGTAGTAAAAGGATACCAAGGAGAAACCGCAGCTGCGTATAATGGGTCCATATTTTTAAACTTGACGACAGAAGGCTTCACCTCATGGAAGACTCTTGTTAGGTATCCAAATCGTAAAACAATGCTTAGGAAAATTCCACCAATATATAATTGCTATGATGCCAAACTGACGGACGGAATTAACTGGGATTGTCTTATTGTAATTCATATTTTTATAATAAAGCGTACATTTCGTAAAATTCCGAAGTTAATATGGAAATTTTCAGGCATAAAAATCAACGCTACAGCCGTACTGAGTAAAATGAAAAGGCGATATTATAATTTAAAAACCCTATCAGGGAAGCTCCCAAATTATTTTTGGAAAGGATGGCCATGTTTTATGAAAATTTAATAATTTGACTTAGGAAAATTTGCTCAGATCATTTGTTGATAAGAAATGTTTGCTTTTCCAACAAAATCAGAGAAAAGTCCCAACTCCCACAAAGTCCCAAAGAGATGTTAAAGATTGGCTAAATTTGGTTGTTTCCAGTTATGAATATTTATTCCCATTACCTACTATTCTTTTGCTTCATACTATTCCTTCAAATCCATAGCCAATAATGCGTATTTAGATTTCCGACACACTTCTGCTTCATAAATTTTGTTGATTGATAGTAATGTAGAATCAGATCTTTATTCAACTTCCTATGAGGTATCAACCCACAATTAAGTGTTTTAAGTTTATATAAATTACGAATAACTCATAGAACTCAGCGTATTTTATTTCTCCCTTCATATCGCTATGCTTTCCTACTCGTCACTCTCCCATGCTCATCCATCCCATCGGATATCGTTTCTCAATTCTGTTCCGTAGATGATTGTTACTTATTCTAAATTAATCTAAAACCAGTAACGGTATTTGACTAGTAGAAATCAAAATGAGGTGGAGAGCACCTTAAGGTATAAACTTTTTTAATTAGCACAGTAAATTTGCTACTCATTGTCTGATAAAGGCTTGGAAATTATAGATAGAAAGAAGCCCCTGCTCTCTAATTATCTTTAAATGTACAAATACTCGAGGTTTCTCGGTAAAATGTATAGATAGTAAGTGTTATAGAAATTTCAGTGAGTTGATCGAATTTTTTCTTTCACGTTGTTTCCTTTAAATTGTTTTTAAAAGATTTATCCCTACTAGATAGGCCTAGTTATAATTTATCCGCTAAAGAAATTGACCCCCTCTGAAGATATAATCGTGTCCAGATTAAAGTAGACATTTGAAGCTCCCAATTTTCGCGAGCCTTTAATCATTTTCACCTCCTCGATTCTTAAAAATCTCGAAAAATACGCCACTTATGCTACTTAGTTGAATCTATGATGCTAAAAGTTCCTATTTATCAAAAGCTGTAGCGACGTCAGCTGTCCATTTGTTGCCCTTGTTAATATTCAATACTTAAAGAATTTCAGGAATATACTTTCTGGAGTTAATGCCACTTAGCAGATTAAGTAGTTTTTTACATCCTATTATTTTATTAAATTCACGATAAGATACAAACCTTCTCTAAATAAAAGTTGATATAATTCGTGCAATCTTATTTTATCTCACCAACAGCCTAGCCAAAATAAAATCATAAAAATATAAATTTAGTCACATTAGAGCGTTTACCTGATCGATAATATTTCAATTCCATACGACCTCTCTCGCACTAGCAGGTAGACAGTATTGCACACAAAATATTATTTTTGCCATGTGGTTCTTATTTTGATATTATATTTTCCTGATAAAAGAAATAAAATCCAAGAAGTATGCAAGAGCTGGGACGATTCAGTCAGAAGTAATGGATCATTATAAAATAAAAAGGGATCAAAATGTCTCCTCAGGTACTACCAGCATTATAGTTGCCACTATGAGTGTTCCTTGTAAGCAATATAGCAGTTTGGTTCCCCAGTCCCCGGACGGAGTTGTCTCATGGTGTCGGAACTATGAGCTGGAAGCAAGGAGATCGTCGAGCAGGTCGTTGGTCCTTCACGGCCCATAACCTACGAAAATCACGGACGTGTTACCGGTCCTACCTGACCTGTCGCACTAAATTCTCACTCGCTGCTCCGAGGAGAGTGAGGTGGGGTGGGGGGAGAACAGGGGCGCGCCGCCCCGTGCATTACCCCGTGGCACATACTCCTGGTCCCATATCCGTCCACTCCAACGCGCCACACACCAACATGGCGGGTGCGCGCACCGAAACGTGTTCGCCTTGCATTTCTCTACGGTACCCTACTTCCTGCTTCACGTGTTTCGCCATTGAGTGGGTGAGTATGAAGAGGGGTCGTGTTAAAGGTGAAATCGGGAGTTGAACCGTGGATGGGTCTGGCAACGACGAACGGCTAGCTAGTTAAACAAAAACATAAGTGAAATAGCAATCCTATATTTTTTAAGACCCATTAATACCCATTTTTGTCTGACGACTTCAAATGTATCTACTGGTTTATCATTTAAAATAAGGTAATGCATCAAATTCACTCGTTATCACCTAGACTACACGATTGACAACTTTTCCTTTGGTAATTAAAAGGCTAATTTTCGTTTAAAGAGTAAACAGTATGGCTCCCATTGTTATAACTATAGTGTAACATTTGGCCCTTTCGGAAATATGTTTTTGAATTTTTTTAATTATTTTAATCGCTTTGAAAAAGTTGTAGCATTCCCAGCTGTTGCAATGTTTATTTTTTGGCTGGTTCTGAGGTTTTGTTGATGGAAGACAGGGGATTATTGGGGCGAGATGGGATGTACTGCGGACTTCCGTTAGGAACTTGCTTTCTACTGCAAATGCAATGAGGAAATCGCTACATGAAGGGGTAAGAAATCGATGAATGTGGTTCGACATTACAACAAGGAATGTACGGCTGAAGGGAGGGGCACATAGAAACAAGGCTCAAACGATACACCAAATTTTGTGTATGAGCGTTTCAAATTCAGGTATATAAATATTTCAATCATTAATAAATATCTCCCTGCATACTTTAAGAATCAAGACCCAGCAACAACGTAAACACCACTACATCTACGTTGTAGCATGCCAGCCCCCACAAGGTTGTGTGGCACTGGTTGTGGAATCACTCGTCCTAGTCCTAGTATAAACCTAGCAGGGTCCCCGCGGCTGCTTGGTACAGACCAAAAAGCAATCAGGGCAGCAATAAACGGTCACACCAGAAACTCGAATAGTGATACGGAGGCGAATATGCGAACCTGCAGTATACTAGTTAAGATATATCGACATCTACGAAGTACCGTGCAAGCCACAACTTGGGTGTGTGGTACGAGGTGATGAAATATTTACTATCATAGGAATGATATAATTTTCTACTTAAATAAATGTTGCTTATGTACAGATACTGTTCAAATATGTATTTAGAAATAAATTTATGCATAAATGAATTTTTGGAAAATCGAGGCTACGAAATTTTTCTTACTGCATTTTTTAGGCTTTAAGCCTGTAACTACCTTATTTAGTCCTTCTCTTTCCATATCTTTCGTTGACGTCCCTTAGAACGTCTGCCTCTCATTCTGTTTTTCCAAATTTTTTTTTTAGCTTTCTATCTTCAACGTGCATTCTTTCTAGTTGTTTTCTCAATCTAGTTGTTTCCATAGGTTAGTTTTAGAGATTCAATTAATAAATAGGAGTAAAACAATATATGTCATTCAGATAAAAAACATACAGGGCATGGAAACGAGGTGAGTTGCCGTGAGTAGTTTTTTAAGCTTGATTCATTCACATTTTATCCATCGTTGAGGATGGACCTAGTTGGTATTCTAACCTAACCTCACCAAGAATATTCACTACGTTTACCAATCAAACTGAGATCGATATGAACTCGGACCGATCTAAAACTTCTAAGCCAGCCGACACGGATTACCTGGTTTACCAATACGAAATCGATTGAATTATCGATTTGAATCGTTTCGTATCGATATGAAATCTCAGGATGGCAGAGAAAGCGGGCCGGGTTTGCCCGCTTCTCATATCGATCCCACTAGCCCGTAGTGTTTAACATACCGAGCTGAACCGGCCAAATTGATCTGAGTTCGATTGGTAAACGTAGTGAATACCCGAGGATCAAGGCAAAACTGGATGCTTGGAATTACCTTAACATCTGATATATCGTGGGGATTACCCATACAAAATATATGTGGCGCAGCATTAAAGAAACATGGTTTTCTTAAACGAATAATAGGAAGGTCCTCGGATGAAAAAGACAAAGAGAGATGCTACTTTGCTCTGGTTAGGCCACACCTCGAATACGCTGCGAGCATTTTTGACCCTGGTCAAATAGATTTAACCAAAAAAATTAATAAAAATACAAAGGAAAGCAGCGCGCTTCGTTAAAAACTGCTACGAGCGTACATTTAGTGTCTAATAACTTTCAGAGGGATTAAGGTGGGAGCCCCTGGAGACACTGGAGGCTACATGCTAGGCTTAGGTTGCTTGATAAGTTTAGATCTGATATATTTCAGAGCGACACAGAATAATATCATGACTCCTCACTACATCTCTAGGTCTAATAGACGCGATAAAGTAAGAGAGATACACTGATGGACAGATAGGTACAAGAACTCGTTCTTTCCGCGAACAATTAGCGATCACAATAAATATTAAGCTCACTAAATACACTCCCATAATTAATGTCACCATTTCATCTCCAAAAAAACCTGCACCTTTACACTGCTGGTGACCTAACACCCCCTGTCACATGCCTATGCGTCGGCTCAAGGGATATTATGTAGATGTAGATGTAGTTGAAGTAGTGGTTCAGACGAAAGGAAAGTGTTAAGGAAGCAATGAGTGGATGAAGAATGGAGAATAGATGGATTCTCAGCTCCCTGGACTTGTATTTCTCGCGCTGAGAGTAATGAATGCTGACCCTAGGGTCGTATCCTGAGAGAGAGAAGAAAGATGGCTCATTGGCGGCGTCTTCAGGCACGAGGATGAGTCCGGGAAGTGGAAGAGGGATGAACTCGTGGAGGGAAAGTGTGCTTAAGGGAGAAAGAAGAATGAGCGTGGAAGTTTGTTGAAGGAACGAGTTGTGAGAGGAGGAAAACGAATGCCCCCTTGGGAAGTTGGCTTTGTTTTCGTTAAAGGAACGGAAAGGGCAGCCGGGGAGAGAGAAGGATGTTTGGTTTAGGTTTGCGGGAGTTTTACTTCGAGTCAGTCGGAGTTCTCAAATGGAGGTGGTTGAGGTGGCGGAGGAGAACAAATGGCAAAGGTTGTTTCTAGCAGAGGAGGTTGTAAGGTGATGTTAATAGCAGATGAAAACTACTTTTCGGGAAGGAGCATGTGTCAAGTAGAATGAGTGAAAATAGCGCTGTACATGTGCTGAGTCTCGTAAAAAACAACGTTTCAAGGGAGATGAAAGTTTTATTTTTACATGCGCCGTTCAAATATCGGGCAACAATTGTAATCTACATCAATATCTACAATATAACCTGCGAGCCGCCGCATGGGTATGTGGCAGGGGGTGTTAGGTCATCAGCCGTGTTAAGATGTAAGTTTTTGGGAGATGAAATGGTGACATGTATTGTATCACTCTAGGGACTCCTACAATAAAATGATAAAGTAATAAAACAAGCATTATATTTCCTAAGCATAATTCACTGATTTGGAAAAATGATATGGGTATCCAATGATATCGCGATATCACCTATAAGCTTAAGCAACGCTCTTGCTATTAATACTGAGAGAGGAGAGGAAATTCAATGTAGATTGGTCATGATCTAACCTTCCATGAGAGTAATCTTTTGCGTAACGAAGTTACATTCCTGAATAAATTTTACGTGAAATATCATGCCCATTATGCTTCACTTCCAGCAAATTTGCGTAAAGTTTGGCGTATTACCGACGATAAATTGGCGGAGTCTTCCGCTTCACACTACTTTTATCACGGCAAACAACATTGATTGGTTATCTCATTTACCTGATAGTATATGTATACAGCATTTGTTAATTTTTTTATTCTTCAACGTTTTAATTGACTGAAAGAGGTAATTTAACACTCTTCTGGCTAGCTATTGGTTCATGATTCGATACTTGGTCAAGTGCATTTCATTTTATACTAGTTTTTACGCATTTGCCACCGATAACTGACACAGAGTTTAACATTTCAACTGTCAAAAATTGAATGAAAGTTTTCTAATGGCAGAGAAATAGGAAGAACTTCTGCAATTGCTAATCTATGCGCAGTAATCACTCTTCTAATAATAATGTATCTTTCCGAAATAGATATACAAATTTAGAAACCTGGTGAATAGTTTTCAATCCTTGAAATAGTGACAAACACGTCCTAATTTGCAAAGTTCTATAAGTTATTCAATGTTACAAGAGGAGTGGTTCGCAATAATTTGCATTGATAATAATATCATATATTTCGATCCTCATCATAAGATGAGCATTTGTTGTGATAGCAATTTTAGTTAATGAATTAGTTCTCTCAAATTGAGTTTCTTGAGCTGAAAATGTTGTTTAAATACAGAAAAACTGCTTACTTACGAGCAGCAGTCATCCTCATACATGCATTTGTATGCAAGAGGTACACGTAGGTCAGAGGTTAAACCATCACGACGATACGTATCTCTTAATCTCGTATTATGTATTATGGTGATAAAACAATATCAAAAGGAAATTAACGACAAAAGACAATATTTTTCATATATTTATAAATAAAACAGACATGTTAATTAAAATATTTACAAGTTCAATCCAGGGCCATTAATCTGGAAACACTCGAAACCCTCTGGAGATACTTATCTAATAGATATCCATCTGGGAAAAAAAATTTCTAAAATGCGTCTGAATCCTTTAAGTTAGTGTGTCCGTGTGGGCGTGTCCGAAAAAACGTGAGTCTGTCAATGCAGAGTTTCACAAAACTCAGTCCGGGATACGAATACTGTTCGTTAGTTGGAGGTTTCCGCATGTCAGAGTTGTCCGAATATAGAGGTTTCACCGAAACATATAGTCCCTTTAATGAAATCCTACGTGCAATGGTGTCCTTATGGCCGGAAAAATTCTTTGATTGACGGACTGGCTCCATGTAATATGCTTGTGCTCATTAACTTGTTGCTAATGATGATGCGCAGGACTCCAGGAAATGTAAAACTCTGGTTTTTCTCTCTACGGCGAGTACTTATTATTGGATTGGATTTATATCCCACTAATACAAATATGTACAATATTTACATTGAAAGCCGCTAATTGAGATTAAAAAACACCAAAATTTTCCATCGATATCTTAGTCCTCATTGTCCTCCACAATATTTCTCTCAAAAATTACCTCTCAAGTTGACCGAGATAAATGAAATAGATATGCAATTCATGTGGTCCTGGATGGGTGGTGATAGTAATTTAATATAGTGACAAATTATAACCATTAAATACCTTTTGTTCCTTTTGACCCTGTCTCAGTGATCAACCGGAATGGGAAGTTGGAACCCCTCGATGTCCACTTGCCGAAGAAGGCAAGAAGATTCTTTGACAATGCGGCCGGCCGTGGGACCGATACAAGTGCCCCATAGCTAGCGTGAACACCGCAGAGTTTCCCCCGCCAAATAAAATCCCCAGACTGCAGCCCTAGAAGTAAAAGAACGAGAGTAAAGAATGAAGGGGTACAAAGAGTGAGCACTATACGTCGTAGTGGATACGAATCCGAAAATACCACTAAAAATCAGTCTACATAGTCAGACTGTAACATGATCTAAGATCAAAGACCATGTAACCGAAACGCTTATCTGGAAGAAGGGGCACTATCCACTTAGCCCGCTGCATTTTTGTTGCTCTTTGGCGAATCGTAAAAATTCTCCCCAGATTTATTCATCAGTACCACTCATGGATAAAAAATCAACCTGACAACCAATGACGTTGCAACACTAACTCAATTATTGGGAAATGTGAAAAAGAAATGTAAGTAAGAAGAGCTCAAATTTCACAATAAAATGAAAAATTGCGATAACCCAGATTTACGAAAAGGCATTAAGTATAACTACTATCCTACGGTCAAAATCAGTAAATTTACGTTATGTGGGCAATGGTATTACAAAATGTATTCATTCCCTCTATTAAAAATAGGTATGTGAAGACTTTAAGACGCAGAGAGTCGACCGGATATGAATGCTAAAACATTGGTTCACAGTCTGTTGTACGCTGTACTGTTTAATTATCACAACTTTGATAAATGGAATACCGCTTTGCAAATTATTACAAAATGGAGGATTTCATCTACGAAAGAAGTTCATATGATATAAGAATGTTTAAAATTCATAAGGATAGAAAAGTGTTCATATAGCGTTAAAAGCCCAAGATCTTATACTACTTGTTGGGTAAAAATGTTAGAATTCACTTATGCCCTTGTTCGCTGTCTTAAAATTTCTTCAGATGGAGAAGAACTATGATCGCACATAACCATAAAACTGAAAAATGAACTACACTCATATAGTACCCTGCATGCCACCTCAAGCCTGAGTGGAGGAAATCAGCGATGCAGGAGGGTGACAAGGAAACCTTGCTTCAGTCAATGCAACATAAGTTGGCAATTAGGAAACAACATATTTTTCCCTTCCGTGACCAATAAGAAACGTCATTTTGAAGGCTAAATGCAGTGATTATCAACATGTGGTAAGAGCATCGAAAGGTCACGTGCATATATACTTAGGGATAAACGACAAAACTTTAATAATCACGGATCTAAGAAGAACAAAGAAGTAAAAATACAAGCAATCAACTTTTCTACCATTATGCTTACAAGTTCGTGAAACTTGTATTCTAGGGCACGGAAATGGAAAAAGCTTTTGAACAGCCAATTCGATGGCTGGAAGAAGTCATCGTCGAGCTTTTCATTGACCATCTTTAATACTTTCATCTCCCCAATCTCCTTTGCCGGAAAGCAGCTGGAGCGGGAAACCGCGCCAATCACACAGAAACACGCTTCCGCATCAACGCTTGCTCCGCGACGGCCGGGGAAAATCACGGACCCTTAACTCATGCTCATGCGGAAAATGAAGCCGCCGTCCGGCGTGTTTAGATGGCACAGGACCCGGGGAAAATTTACCGCCTAATTTACCTGAGCACGAGCGAGGGAGAGGATGGCGCGAGGACCAGGCTGATAATCAACACCATCCGCGATACCCTTTCGACCCACCTGATGGCATCATCCAATCAACACACTCCACGTTCACCTCCTCCCTGACCTGTCTGCACCCCCTCGCCCTATCGACCCCTCCACTACCGTGGGCCGGACCCCAAGGTCATGGGGTTTAACGACCCATAAAGTCTACGCTACGATCCAACATCAACGCCCTGCAGACTCTTCTGAATCGGGTTCACCGATCAAAAGATCAACAAAGTGTCCCATCGTTTTGTACACAGGTAAATAACTTGAGAATAATAGCACGTATACGAGGTGCTACCGAAAATATCCGAGTAACCAGAGAGAAAAGCATTAAAAAGTATTTATCCCCAACCAATTTAATTCTACCGATCAACGTTCCAACAAATTATTGTCAAAAAAATTCGGAACTTCCTGGGCAGTACCTTTAACGGCGAAATTCGCGATTTCTCTCCCACTTTTGTGAACTACACAGTGGTGAAATTGTACTCTCTTGAACTGGGACTCCCCCTTTGAAACCTTGCTTGGTAGAAATGAAATTGGCGTGGACAAAATACAATTTAAAGTTTTTTTTTCATTTTACTATGAAAGAGTTCCACAAAGTGAACCCTGAAGCCATTGTTTAAAAGATCCGAGGTGTTGAACTTATGCGCCAGCGGATAGACGTCCCAGCCCCCGTCCTCAGCCCCACGGATGGATATCCGAAGGTCCGTGGTTCGATCCCCGGTCCAGTCGAACTTTT
This sequence comes from Ceriagrion tenellum, assembly GCA_963169105.1. Taxonomy (NCBI): domain Eukaryota; kingdom Metazoa; phylum Arthropoda; class Insecta; order Odonata; family Coenagrionidae; genus Ceriagrion; species Ceriagrion tenellum. Next base: position 113,817,291 of record OY720640.1, on the reverse strand, counting down.
TCCGCTTTGAATCGGCCATCATTACATCTTCACACCACCATTGCGTTTGTCAATATTGTGTTCCTATCCAATTTTTTCAAGGTCTCACTTAATGGATTTTATTATTAGAGGAACTTCGGGTATTATGGAATAGTCGGGAAATATGGAAACACCGTAATTTCTCATTCGTTTATTGGCGCAAACAAGCGGGAGATGCATGAACTACTTCAACATGTTCCCACAATGCTCTGTAGCGAGTCCAGTTCGTCTTGAGAAACCGTGAGAGTTACGGCGCATAAAAATTGTTTTCGTAGTTTCACAACATTTTTGCTGGTAAGTTTTCGAAAATATGTAATAATTATTAAAAATGTCCACTAGTGATTAAAACTAAGTGATTTATTAAGTTAAAGAGTTTTAGATTGTTATGTATTGCTCGGTTTTTGGCTATGGCTACAATTGGGTCTCTTGTGATGTTTTGAAATCCAAGATGGTGTGTCGGGCATTTTGAAATACTAGGTATTCCATATTGCCCGACACAAAAACGGTAAGCAACAGCACAAATTAATAAAAAAGGAAAGAGGAAAATCAACAACAGTGGTCCTGGTAGCTCAGGTAAAAGGCAAAAATAAGAGAACCTCAAGCCACGGAAAAAAAACTTTGCCAGAAATTAGAGTTTGTTTCTAAGGACGCTTCCAGTGGCAGTGACGAACCTTTTCACTCAGACGTTTCACCACAATTGCACTTTGTACAACCATCTTCTGTACCAACAGATGATGATGCAGAATGTTTGTTTTGTGAAGGAAAGTTTTCAGACGATAGAAGAGGAGAAGTTTGGGTTAGATGCGTTGTTTGTCAAATGTGGGCCCACCTTGACGGAGCAGGTACTGAGAAGGAGGATTATATTTGTGACTTCTGCAAATAGATAAATGTATTATTCTATTACAAAAAAGTTATTCTTTTGAGATTTCAAGTAGAAAGCAATCCTAAAAAATGCGTTTTGTATGCAATACATTTTTTTTCAAACTTACATGGTTATCTACATTTTTACCACCCTATTCCATATTTCCCGACCATCCCATATTACCCTCCAAGTGCAACTTTTTATTTAAACTTTTTCTCAGTGGCAAATGTTTCAAATTTTACTGAGATTATCACAAATACTTAATACTAAATAGTTGATGCTTATGATAAAATGTGAAGGAGAGCTAAGAATGAGTTAAATTTGGATTTGCAACTACAAAAGTAAACGGTATTGCATTATACCCGAAGTTCCTCTACTTCTCTGAGTAGAAGGAAAGACATCGATAGAAAATTACGGTATTTTTTCTCTGCAGCTGATGATTCTGCATTCAAATATTTAATCGCGACCAAGGATTTATTTATTGGTCTAAAACTGCGTACTCGGGTTGTTGCAATTGGCTTCTTTAATACTTTTCATTCGCTTTCAAAGGAAAAAGGAAAATATATTATAAAATAAAACACAATCTATGAGCAGTACGAGTGTCATCTTGCGTCATCAACATGAGAAGCATCTACTGGAGTGTGACCATTCAAGTAATTTTTAACGGGAAATTTTACATGTACAGAGTTAAGGTGAAAACTTGTTTTTTTGGAGCAGTATGAGATTGTAAATGCTAGAAAGTAAAATTTTTATCTTGTTAACGATCGTACTTTTGACTTGCATTCACCATTGATGTTAATTATCTTTTAGTATGTTTCAGTATCTGTTTACGTCATGACCTCCGTCCTTTGCGCAACTTACACTGTGCCTCGAGACGAACTGGACTCGCTACAGAGCATTGTGGGAACATGTTGAAGTAGTTCATGCGTCTCCCGCTTGTTTGCGCCAATTGACGAATGAGAAATCACGGTGTTTCCATATTACCCGACTATTCCATAATACCCGAAGTTCCTCTAATAATAAAATCCATTAAGTGACACCTAGTTTTATTTCAACCAAACTCAAGTCCAATGATTCCTAATTTTTTTACCAAGTGAAAGTAAAGTTAATACTTGTGATAAAATTTGGATTGGATCGCCGCCCGTTGGAAGAAATAATGCAGAGGAAAGAAAAATATAAATAAAAGAAACACTCGAATAATATCTCTGTGTTTTCTCTCCATATCTACACCTTCAAGATTATTTCGAAATATATTTAGGAAAATAAATTTAAGCAAAATTTAGCACTTTATTCTTCTGCTTGTTCAGCCCTTATTCATAGATAGAGCTACGTAATAAGATGCATAGTCGGCAATAATCGTTAAGATAAGCCATTTATCAGTTGCGTTCCTATATTGTGCATTAAGAAATACGTTCAGAAATTATCATTTAGATAGGACGTTTTTGCTTGAAAACAATGCGTTGGAGTTCCATATGAGAGAGATATGACACTTTACGTAAAAGTTTTGGCACTATGGCTTAAAAAATACTACTTTGTCCTATTCCAAAATCAAAATACTATGGAAATGTATTAAGGTACTAAGATAAAAAAAGGAGAAAGGAAAATGTGGAAAGCCATTTCTCAAATAAATAAGTCATTCTTAAATCGATTGATAATTTCAAATTAATACGGTGATCAGGACGAGAAATTTATCTTTGCTCAGATAGTAAGATTGAGGGGAAAGAATCACTTTTTGAATCCTCTATTTTCTCTTTTAACGCTCACGATATGACGCATAGTGACCTAAAAGTTTTTTATTTGAACAGATACACGCAATTTTTTTTTATTCTTCGGGTTTATTTTACTTCTATATTTGAATAATTTTATTTTGATTCCTCAAGTTTGGTGACAAATTATCCACTCCATCTTTTTAAGGAGAATATTAGCAACTTATTCCATTGTAAATTTCAAATTTACGAAGTTATTCTAGTTATTTGCGAATAATCACCCTTTTGCCCTAAATTGCGAACATAATTTTTAATTTTATATTTACTCGTCAACAAAAGATGATGCAATTTATCGTGGACGTCCGTCTTTGCTCACACCAGTAAGCCGCCAAGGGTTGAACATGTACCACTTTTGGAAGTCGCCGCTTTTTCATAAGTGGTCCTGCAAGCGGACAAACTCATATAGCACTTTAACCGGTCTTCTAACAAAGGAATTGTTTTGATAATGAGCCCGTCATACGAAATGGAGGATTTGACAAGATAGGAAGGGTCTCAAAGGAGTAGTTTAAGATTAGTGGCAATGATAATGAGCCACTGGTTAACACCACTTAATTCTATGGTGTGTGGCAGGGTCGGGTTGCATGTTTGAGGATTAGCAGCTGCGTGCGGTACCGATCGTTAGCCTATATTCATCGCCGTCAATTCAAAAGCCTTGGCTTTTTACCGAAAAGGGAAATAGGATGCGGAAGGCAACGCATCAAAGTCCGAACGGTCCACCTCATTTGGTCCCAAATCCCGGATTTAAACGGGCTTTGGGAATGGTCACCCGTTTCCATCCAAAGCTTTTCAATCTACAGTTAATCGGTGGTGAAGATCTTCCTAGCCGAGAATTACGCAGTTTGATTTGATACTCGTAACTCGACCCAGTGAATGGAAACACATTAACGCTACCATTAGAGAAGCGTTTATTCATACATACTCCATGGGAATGAATATCCTTCCTCTGTAATTTATTTTAAGCTTAAAATGTGCATTTGTAACCTCTTTTTCATCCGCGACCCACAACCCTTTTTGCTATGATACTCGGAACTTAAACAAGTACATTAAAGGAAACTCAATGGCGCTGTCCAAGGACTAGCAGATATGATTGATTGCTTCATTTAAACAAATATCCTTTTTCCATAGTCAATCGCAAGACATTCGTAAACGTAAATCCACGTAAAAATGCATCCGTATTTTAACTATATTTTTAAGCAACAATAATTATAACGTGGGATCATATAAGCGTACAGTGGAGAAAATATGTAACAATTCTTGAAGCTTGATCTGCTACCAGCTAAAAACATTAATTCTGGTATAAATAAATTAATAATTATATCATATTTGAAAAATTTCAATTAAAACATTCTATTTTCTGTTCGCGAATGTGTTTTTTGAGTCAATAGCTTTGGTACCAACAGGATATTCTAAGCTTAAAAAAAGGAACTACTTCTCGAAAATTTAATGTTAGTTATGGAAATATTACATGTATAAATAAAGTAAGGATTTGGCCTGGTGCTATATTCTCTGGTGAAACATTTAATTTGCATTATAATCATTGATAATGCTAATGAAACTGCAGACTACCGTTACACATAAAACCTAACTAACCCTAACATAAACCCTAACCATTTCGTAGCATCAAATTAACTAAAATTTTACGCCATCTTGCTCTTGTTAGAGGCAAATAAGTTATTCGTACGCGTGTCAGCAAGTACCGAAATCATCTAAAAGCTATCCATGGTAAAACTAGAACTTATCCCAAAAACTGTATGGTGCATGAGAAAGTTGATTTTCATATCACTCCCCATTGCAGAGTATTTGTTACTATTTTTTGCATTGCAGAGTATTTGTTACTATATAAATTTTTCAGTCCATTACTACCAACTTTACAAACTAATTTTCATATCATCAACCTATCATTTAAGCGTCGAATACTGTAAACAGGATTTTTTTTCAGGGATGCAACCTATGGAAGCCTCAGTCGCAGTATGCAAACAACTTATCTGGCGCTATATCCACCGCCCTTACGGTGCAACTTTAGATAAAATCGATAACCGATATGGGAATTCCATGATCGTTTTCCAGTCACGGAAGCTATTCATTTCTCAGGCGTCAGGAGCAGGATAATCGACATTACCCACCTTACATCAATGAGATCACTTCTTCTAATGTCTCCTCTAAGCCCATAGTTCCGTCATCTTCCTTAACATCTTGGTCAGCTATTTTTAAACCTACTCAACAAAATACCGTTTCAAATAACGGCCACTTCTTCGGTCTTACTCGGAAAATTCTTTGCCGAAGTGTTTCATATTTTTTCTCCCTTTAACCTCAGCCAACTACATTTTTCCTCATTTCTGCCATATGAACCGACAGAAATACGATAACTTCTATGGGTAACTATTCCCGATATTTGCCCGCTTGCCAAAGAAGTGAGAAGTCCTTCTCACTCGTCGCGTTTAAGTCAAGTAGAAGATAAAAGAAGGATACATCGTCGCTATTACCGCCGTTTGGCTTCAAATAATATTCTATTTAATTTTTCTTGTATATATTTGAGGACCCCAGAAGTCAAGGGGTCTAAGTAACATAATCGTTGATTTGAGAAAACTTAAATCAAAGTTGAAAATGTTTGGTACAACCCACTAAGTAGTTAAGAGGCATTACTCTAGATAGCAGCACCTGTCAATTCAATCACTTGAATCCCTTTACCACCCAAAAGATTTATATTTTCACATCCCATTCCTGTACCTAACTTATTTTTTTCAAAAATGTCACTTAGACCCCTTGACTTCTTGGGTCCACATTTCAAAATGAATCGCTATTCATTCCAAGTATTTCATCAGGGAACCACCGTGCACCAAATCAAATAGTATGTGAGGAACGAAAACACTATTTTCTCCTACGTTAAAGGCATAATTTCCTGTAATTTGGTTTGATCTTTCTCGTGAAACATTCAACAACTTTACATCAAAAGCAAAAATAATTGTTTTCTAGCCAGAAAATTACTGATTAAAATATAAATATCACGAACAAATGATAAATTTTACGTACATTCACCAATTCCTGAATTTTCAAAATAAAATGTCCGTACCTTCAATCCCTGGTCATTCACGAGTTTATTTCATCCACTTATTGCTATTCATCCACCGCTACACACCGGACGCGTACCGCTGTATATGCCTGTGAGGAAGAGTGCTAGGGCACCGGCCGTGTATCTATAGATGTAAGGTATAAGGTTTGGGAGATAAAATGGTGTCATATATTATCGGAGTGTATTTAGTGGAGTTCAGCTATTTTGGCAGTTGCTTATGGTGCGCAGAAAAAACGAGTTTTTGTATCTATCTGCTCGGGTATGATCCTCTCTTGTTTCACACTAGAGATGTAGTAGAGCGTTATGATAAAATTTTCTTGTCTCTCTGAAACACACCAGTTTTGAATTTCTCAAGCAATTTAAGATTAGCGTGTAGCCTCAGTGTCTCTAGGGGGAGGGGTAGACGAGGAGTATTGAGTTGACGGACGAGCCGACGCTTTGACCAGAATTGGTCCGAATTGACCCTCCATGGGTCCCCTGATTTGATGGCCCCTGATTTGATGGCCCCTGATTTGATGGCCGGTGGCCCCTGATTTGATGATGTACTCCGGCAGACCGAACGGCGTCTACCCGGAAAGGGAGCAAGGGAGACACCTAATCCCAAATCCTTGGGTAACGGGCTCTTCCGGTTCTCATAGATGTGCGGTAGGTTTTCGCGAAAGCGATACCGACGGTCACTCGTCTCAGTTGTTTGGGTAACCAAACTAATACGAGCACTTTGGGGAGGCGGGGGCCATTTGAGGTCCTTTTGACCTCAATCCCCCTCATTGGTGTCGGCCTTGAAGGGGTTGTCAGTTTCGCTAACCTTCCTTTCCCATCCTTTCCTTCCCACCTCTTCCTTGCCTCGGACATAAGCGAGAGCTTGAAACCAGGGCGGAAGCTGTAATCCTGCGGCGAGAGCCGAAACACCTGTCTCTAGGTGGCTCCCACCTCAATCCCTGTAAAAGTTGTGAAACACTATATGTTCGCTCGTAGCAGTTTTTAATGAAGCGTGCAGATTTTCTTTGTATTTTATTATTTTTTTGTGAAATACCTATGACCAGGGTCCCAAATGCTCGCGGCGTAATCGAGGTGTGTCCAGACCAGAGCGAAGTAGCCTGTCTCTTTTTATAGTTTTTCATCCAAGAACCTTCCTTTTATACCTTCAGCAGCGAATTATATCGTAAATTATATTTTTTGTTAGCCAAAAAAAGTTATGGATAAAATAATCAATTTATATTTGTAGGTTCGACGCTGAGAGGCAACAGTGATACATTTTACACACGAACTGCATTATCCCTGGTCGCAAACCTTGGTAATCATACCCAGAGGAGTAAAATAGCTGCGCTTTTCCACTTCAGCTTTCTGGAATTGGCAAAACAACCACTCTCTAGCGTTAATAGTAATTGGGTTACAGATACTATTTCTGAGAAAATTAACAAGCGTGTCCTTTCGATCGATTATCTTTTCCCAAACTTTCCTCTTCCTTTACTTAATTAAACATACACACATACCATTATGTGGAAATAAAAGTGGTTGAGTAGTTTTAGCTGTAGGAGAATGCCTTATAGGGAAATCTATTTTACCCTTATATAAGTAATCCATTCATTCAAGCCTAGCATGCTTCTGAAACATGTATCCATAAGCGATGATTTTCGTACGGCTCGAAGTCATGGCGTGAATCGACCCCGGAAGTGTTAATGGAATTCCCCTCGCGGGCGCGTGCCGCGACGGCGAGAGAATCGATAAATAGAATTTCAATTCGATGACACCAGCCGGTACATCGAGCCATATCCTCTTCCTTCCGGAAATTAAGTGGCAGTCTTGTTTTTCCGCAGTAAAAATGAATCAATGGGCGTGTTTTCTTGTAATGTGTGCTGGTAAAAGAATTTCAGTTCTTGGATAGAGTTTTAATATTGATTACTTCTTAAATGAAAATAAAACATCATAGTAATCAGACCACATATCTTAATTCAGGGAATGGTTGGTAATTTAAAATGGCTGCGGAGATAGATGCCATCAATCATAAGTAAGTGTTTCATGTAGTCATGTTTAAAAACATCAATTTATTGTGGTCCCTGCTAACAGAAACAGTACAATATGCCAAACAACAATGTAGGAATCGTAATACGCCTGATAAGTAACTGTCGCTAGCAAGATTTACACCAGAGCCCTCGGGATGGGAAGTCAAATTGATAGCCGCCATATCAAACCGATCCCTTATGTCATTTCGAACGTGTATGGACCCTACGTATAACTTCGCCGGGACACATTTTACAATTCCTCTTCAACAGTAACTCATTGGTACCTGAATGTGAAGAGCAGGTTAAACGCTTCGTTTCGCGAATATTACTGGACGCGACTCTCACGCACACCAGCTCGAGTCGGTCCCCAGAGGCGCTGGGGTCGCGCAATCGGAGGAACAACTTGAAACACTTGAGCAGCGTGGCGCGGAGGATGGGGAAGCGTACTTCTCCCACGATGCCTCCTACATCCTCGTGGACATTGGCACCGCACTGATTCCCAGAGGATTGCGCGTGTTGTGGTCGGGGGCCGGTGCGCAATGGAGACGTCGCATAGGTCGGGATGAGTCAGGTGTGTGTGCGGTTAAGCCCCGCCCACCTACCCTTCCATCCCGCCTGAATTCCCACGCGTCACTTGAGTTGGTCAGCAATATTGCACGTCCCGAATGTCCAATCCAGCAAGAGCGGTTGCATCCCTGCTCCGTCCTTCCCCCTGCCTGCAGAGGACAATTAATTGCCTCACGCACGACACTTAGTACTTCGCTCTTCCCTTTCTCCGAATGTCCACAATATATCGCACGCAACTTCTTTCGAATGATAGCTGAGAGGGATTTGTCTGAGTTGCACGATATGTCATAACATCAGCTATCTAAACTAATCTAAGCAGTTTCCCTCAGACTCCCTTCGACTTAATCACAGCATAGCGCAAGGAGTTTTATTCCAACCCATACTCATTTTTAAATATATTATATTTAAATAAATATTTTAAGCTATTTTAGGTTTTTGGAAATACTAGATCTAATTTTGATTTCTTCTAACCATGCAATATATAAATGATGTTTATCTAACTGCCAAAGGAAAAACTAAACTTCAGTGGTCAAAGTGTTTCTTTGAATGGATAAATTGACTCATTTACACCTTTCAATAATGAATGGTCTGCATTTAAAAGTTAGTGAGTTACCTTTTCATTATTGACGATATAAGACAGAAATATGAGGTCTCGCATACAAGTAAGAATAAATTGTTTTTATAATTACAAAATACGTGAAATATTTGGAAAAATATTTGAAAAACTGGCTATTTTTTACTTACAAAAAATTCATATCTACCGGTTTGTACCGGGTGTTTCACCAGACTAATTGGCCCTTCCTCTCATTCTCATCCATGGCATGTGCCCTAATATGCGCAGATATATTCCCATCTTCTATGGCTTCTATTCTTCAAACGAAAGGCTTCCATTTGATTACTCCCATTTGATTACTATGATTTTGATTTTAGGGATGATGGTTGTGATCATGTGATAGCTGGAGAAGTGAGGGATTTTAGCTGGAGTAGAACAATGAAAGCGTACCATGGCTATAACTAGACTTTGATTTCTGTTTACAAAATTTGACCGGTAGATCACCAAAACCTTTACCGTGAAAAATGTCATGTGGTACAAGATCTGATATACATTACTGCGAAAAATAAAATACAGCCTTGGATAGCAGAGAACAGAATGGGTAATGGAAGCTGATTAATTCTTTTGTTACTTACGTAACAAAATGACTCTAGATCTTTAAAAAAGACATTGCATGAGAAGATTTTCAACACATTAAGGGAAATATTCTACATATTGAAACATGGTCGACTAGCTGTTCCTTATTAGGATATGACCAACAAAGTTACCAACCTGTACAATTATGCGGGAAAAATATGCTTGACAGCTGTCACTTACGTTACATAAAACATCTATATGAAACGCCAGCCATTCATCTAACGTTCGAAATGTGCTATCTGAGAAAGCGTAGGAACATGCTAAGTTTTGTTACTACTAGGTCATGAATCAATGTTATTTTGCATTGAAAATTAAGAACATGGGCTGTCTGCGTCTGGTTTATTATATTTTACTCTTGATCCCTTACCATACCTGGCATGGCCACTTACGTTACCTATGACTGTTGCTTGGATTCCATACTACAACTTGCGAGTTTCATGGTCTTAATGCAAAGAGCTTTTAGAGACCAACAGTTTGATTAGAGTGGTCTGTTGCACATTTAATATGAATTTCAATTACATAAATATTTAATTTGATGAACCTTTTACTGAATACAACATAAATTCTGGCCCATTACAATAAAATGAGGGAAAATTAGATTATATATTTAATTTACCTGCTTCATGTGTAGATTTGATGATGACAAGACAGTTTTTGATGTCCTTCTGTTTGAATAAATCAATAATTAGTTGAAGAGAACCAACTTGCGACCGGAATATGCGTATTTTCCGTGCACCTTCACCCTTTCCTTTTTCTCTGTGCCATACCTCTGATTTACTTTGTTGACTTGGCTGATTTTGAGCAAAATTCATACCAGACGTAATCCTAATCAGTGAGTGTTTTGTAACTGCACGAACGAGTGTTTTCCTGAGTGCTTGTGAAATGTGTTTGTCCTGTGTTTTTCTCTTGTATTTTTGTGCCGTGGAATCCCCTTCCCTTGAATATTCACCAAATGAGTAACTGGTGCTCATAGCTATGATGTCCTAAATGTTTGTCTTTTGTGACTCGTCACTGGTGAGAAATTAACCTTCCCGCAAACCACCACAGGGCCTTTTTGGCTTATTTTTAGAGTTTGACTGGTGACGAACTGTAATCATTTTATCACAACCATTAGATATTTATCAATTGTTGCATCGGAAACTTTTTCTTGATAATTCTTGCTTTACATCCGATGATTCGTCCATTCCGTCGTGCTATCCAAGGTAAAGTAGGCAAATAGCGGAACTAACCAATATAGGTTAACTTCCGTTGTTAGGCTACAATTGGATGAAGTAATGCCCTCTCCATCCATCTCAATGGTATCAAACATATGAAACTTCTTCGTTAATGTTAAAAGAACAGAAAAATATTCCACTCTAGGAAAGTTTAAATAATTTGACCCAAGTGGAGGAGGTCAGTCAACAGTCGCCGGCTCCGGTGGCGACCGGGTTAAGCCTCGCCTGCTAAACCAAGAGTTGCTAGTTATAATCCCACCAGGGAGGATTTAACACTAATCAGAGCATGGGTGTCTGTGTACGTCTGCTGTTGTTGTTGTCATTCACCCGACATAAATTAGCCAAATGCGCTGTATTCGGGGTATGAAAAGATAAAATAAAATAAATAATGACGCGTACATATGCATAAAATCCAACTAGCAGGTTATTTAGGCGAGGAAGAGAGATGAGGAGACGGAAAAACAGAGAGAATTGGAGGAAAGAGGAGGTTAATTGGAAGTTGGAATGTGTGGGGTTGATGAGCAGGAGAGAGGAAGGGGGAGGATTGGGCCAAGGAGGCGTTGACCAGGCTTCCCATTTAGAATGATTTGGAGATTTGATCAGACTGAATGGTGCGTTAAGGACTTTACCTTCACTTTATACACCTCTACCCCTTCACTTTATACATATTTTAATTTATATTATAGTTTTAACCTCTTTATTTAATTTTATTTAATTATATTTCTGTGACAAAGGTGTTAAACTGAATTTTTTAGAACATTTTGATATTTCTTCAGCATTTAAGACGTCTTAAATGCTGAAGAATATCAAAGGGTTTTAAACAATTTTTTCCTGACAAATTATCCCCTCTTTTTACTGTCTCTCTTCCTCTATATTGAATTAATAACAGCACTGATTTTAAGCTTTCCTGTGATAGTGTTCTCACTTTGTAAAGCAACCTAATCCTCTCCCCCCCCTCCCCATCCACCCCCATATCCTATTGGTACATATATAAAGCCATCGCACCTGTACTTAACACACGACCTCCGAAGATTATGTAATAGCATCGAAATCGGTTGGTATTTAAATAAATAGTGGAAAATACGAAGTCATTTTTCTTTTCCTATATCTAAATTCCATTACGAAAAATCGTCTACAGCCACGTAAATACCTCCATTGCGGAGAAAGCAGGCAGTGAATGAGGGGGACTGGTGAAAGGAATGAGCCAAGTACAAAAAAACACTGTCTACCTCACAGCTTTCCCTACCCCTGTATCAAGATCTTCCCGTTTTTTAGCTTCCCCACACATATGCCACCATGCAGTACATATAATCTTTGAATTTTCATATCTCCATCTTACTATTGAAAAAAGTCGAAATCTTGGTCGATAAAACTGAATTTAGTATGCTGAAATTTCACTATTTTTTCATATTTTCTTCAGTCTTTGTTATTAACTAGTTTCGAAAAAATTAAAATGGATTTCCATTTTTTAATTACTTGATTACAAACAATAACCAAACCGGATATCTTCAAAACAATATGCACAAGATATGTTCGTATGAACCAGCAAACAATTTGACAGCACCAGTGGCATGACACCAAGTTTATCTTCGTCAATTATACGTGGTGATTTAGAATTCATAATGGATAGGCCACACTTCATCTTGCTCTTCATATTTAAAGCTCTTACACTACTATCCTTCCTTTTCTGACATATCAATGTTTGCTCTCTGTATGCCACGCCTTAATTTATTCTTGTTCAGTTGTTTTATAATTGCTCGAAGTTCGGAAGCAACGTGGTCTCCAAAAATTTGCTCTGCATCTTTTTGCCTTTGCGGATTACTTGCTGACTTAAAACGTTCAGCTTATTTGTTTTCCGCATTAGTATTTGAAAAAGAGACATATTTACCTTCAGTATTAAGATGTAAAATGGTTTCCTATGCTATGAATGTGTTCGGGGCAAGAGCATTGCTCTTTTCAAACTACTTAGAGCTCCAAGTGTGAAAGTAGAATTCTGATTTTTGGAAGAGCAGTGTTAAGGTCATGATCTTATGATGGTTTTAGCGGTACGTCATGGTCTTTTGATTTATAAAAATAGGAATGAAAAGAATACAAGTTAGCATGGAGATCACGGAGAGAACGTGTGGAGGAATTAAAGTGAGAGCTTGGGGAAACTTAAGTCGTTCATGAGGATGAGTGGATTCCATTGAGGGGTAGTCGTTTGTATTTTATAATCAGTCGAGCCACACTATGTTATACTTATATTTTATCTCATTTTACTAAATATTTTATACAACACCTGTTTTTATTTGTGAAAAAGAGCTTATGCGTAGTTATATAATTTCTAATGAGATTTAGTTCAAAAGCATTTAAGGAAAAGTTTTATTGTTATTCTTAGCCTTATAACAACAATGAGAAATAGCACCATAAAGGATAATAAATGGCTTAAAACTTGGAGGTTGAGATAACTTTGAATAGGCTAGGTAATTGCTGGGATAGCTGACTCATTTCTTCCGCAGGCAATGCGATTTTCTCACCTTCAGGTAATTCCTCGGGAGGTTTAAACTGACAGCGGGTTATAATCAAGCCAAATATGAACCCGATAAGTAACATAAAAATACATGTGAAGTCGTGAGCCAGTTGCAATGGGGTGACCTCAGCGGACGTTCTAGAAATAAAATCTAAATTGAGTGTTACATGTGATAGAGGAGTATAGCCACAAGGATACAAACGCCGATAAGATGGGCGAAGGCGTCGGAATGTATAAGGACTCTGGTTATCATTAAATGACTGTAACAAATAATTGATTAAGTGAGTGTAATAATTGTAACTAATCTATTTCATGATTAAGTTTAACAATGTTTCTTATTATTTATTCTAATACAAAACTTTCATTGATTCCTTTAACACATTGTTACCTATGAACTAATTCCTTTAGTTATTTATTCCCCAATTTTGCACCAGCTCTAAATGTTTTTTTGGAATTGTGCCTTCATTTGGGATAAACTAACTACTTCACAGGTTGACCTCTCGATACCATTTCTTATGTCTGGCTAATTATACAATCCATGTCCTTTCTATTTCTTTCATATTTACGCGAATGGAATCATTTTGGGTGTTGAGATAATGGCTATAGTTATTCTGATATTTATTCACTGATATCACTGATCACAAGATTTAATCCTAGACTAATAAGTAAGGTCTTCCACATATGGAGAAATGAACGAAATTTTTAATATTAACGGTGGTATCGAAAATATGTTACATGTGAGTTCCAGCCATGCGTCAAAAATATTCACAATATATTTCCCCATTTGTGTAACCTATAAGAAAAACATCGGCAGTGAGCGTTATTATCTTAGAAGAAGATCTAAAAGGATACTGAAACTTAGGGCTGGAACAAAATATCCAGCGGCATACAACCGAAGACGCTCAAAAGTTCCCGGCGAAGACCTGCGCGGGAACGAGGGCATATATGTACATTAGGGTGGTCCTAATTTTTCGATTTTTCGAATTTCTTTCGGATAACCCCCTCATGTTGTGCCAATTGGTGTAAAAACATGTCCTGTAAAATATTATCGCAATTGGATAACGGGAAGACGTGCCGCATCGCACTCAAAGTTGTGAAATTTTGGCATTTTTGGCTATTTTTTGGAAATTAATGGCCATAAGAAGGCGCTGATATTTTTCAACTAAATTTCTCTGGTATTCAACGACTCATTGGACATTTGATATGCTACAAATACAATAGTTTTCAATTCTGACCCGTGGTTCCCGAGATACGGCCCCAAGAGTGAGCGTGTGCTACCCCAAGTGGCGCCCTCTTGCGCCAATGCTCGAAGCTCCCAAGTCCGCTGCTGCTCTCGGCGTTAGTCCTATTCCTTCGACAGAATGAATTGCTATGCGATAATTTATTAACACATTTTTAATTTGTTAATGCCATTAAATTAAAAAATTCACATTTATTGAAAATTCAATTTAATGCTATTTTCTGACCATATAATAATAGACTATTCATATTATACCTATAGTCTTCCCAAGCTCCCGTGAGACTTGGTGGATTAACTTTCCTTTCCACTCCACTAACAAGCACACAGCGCAAGAATACTTACCTCGCTAATAATCGCTGTCAACGGTCTGGGAAGGATGTGTCGCCTATTGGACTTAACATGACTAAGCACCAACTTTTCACTGTTAATTTTTTGTCTCCGTGGAATTTCAAAAGAAGTAATGTACGCACAATATAAAGAATAATGATCTGACTTCATTTAATCAAGTAAATACCTATGCCTTGTTATACTATTGTTAACCTGCAAAACAGGCTTAAATACTGTCTACGGGTGAATGGAGTGGGAGGAACGTTAATCCGCCAGGTCTCACGGGAGCTTGGACAATGGACAGACTACAACCTCATGTTGTAACTGATGTAGAGGCAGTTGAGATATCTTTGTCTTTTATTTAGGGTGCGACACAAATGCTTTGGTTCCAACACCTAATTACATTGTTTCACATTCATATAAAGTAACAAAGCAGGCATAGGAAAAAATGAAAATCTACGTAAGCGAAATGTTTCGATGAAACATTGTTTCAAGCGCGGGGCATTAGTCGCTCCAACACAGACTTGAATCCTAGTCTGCAGAACCCAAGGCTGTAGAATGGACTGCTGGGTAGGATTTGGATATGGAAACTAGAAACGCCGATCATGTATTCCTATTTGGTCATTACGAGAATCAAATTGTTGGTTCTAAGTTTCCATCTAATGGACAGGTGCTACAAGTTATTTTCTATAACATTCATGAGGTAAATTTAAATTTGCGATCTAGTGCTAGTCTGGCATTGAAAGAAGTGGAAGTTTTTTTGGAAGAAAGCGCGGATACCAACGCGGAAATTTCAGCACAGCAGCAGTAAGGTGGAAAGTCTCTACCAAGAGTGGCGCTTATTGCAAAAATCTTCTGGACGCAGGACTAAGGCGCGGAATGAAAAGGAGTTAAAATTCGTGTCCGCCCTAGATGATCTGTTCGACATCGCTCATGTCGAAGCTTTTGAGATGATACCTCTCGAAGAGGACAGACTTTTTTTCCTCAGTAACGAGAAAAGGGCAGACCAGGATGTATGCTTGGACTGGATAAGTCTTCACAACAGAGAAAAAGGGAGGCTACTCTGCGGCGCGAACAAGAGGAATTGCGGCTTCAACGGTTTAAAGGCGTCGAAAATGTGACAAATAATACTTTATTATTATTAAAACCTGACATAAACCAATAATTCATCAACACTACTGAATTTTTTCTCTAGAATAACAATTATAATATTCAAATGTAGAACTCTATTGCTGTTAGTTACTTTATATCTCATACATGTTTCAAACGTTTGCAAATTATAGTTGAATCATTCCCACTGACATCTTCAGCGGACAGCAATGACAAATCTGACAAGTCAAACTGTTTGGGGGAATAGCAGAGGAGGTTGCCGCCAGTGGTTCCTACAGCCCGACAGTAAAGCGGGCTTGAAGAGACCTGATCACTACGAGACTTGTCGCAGCTTTCGACAGATGCAAAATGAGCGACCGGGAGGCCATTCACATTTTGATAGCAGCTACCAAAGAATTTTACCCAAATGTCAACGAATTTGTCATAAATCGCTCATCTATCCTTCGCTGCCGCGAGCGTTTACGGGCGGAGTATGCAGCCAACCTACGCAGAAAAATTGCATTGGAGGAGCTGAAAGAAGTTACCATAAACTGGGACTGGAAATTGCTTCCAGTATTGATGGGAAAAGAACTGGTGTATAGGCTCCCTGTCATAGCCACCAGTTGGGGAGTTGAGCATGTCCTTGGGCTTCCCATTTCTCCATCATTGTCGAAGATCAAGCCGTTGCCGTGTATCAGATGCTAGAGGAGTGGAACCTACATAAAAATATGCAAGCATTCTGTTGTGATACAACTGCAGAAAACACTGGGAGACTCAATGGCGCATGTGTCTTATTAGAGCAGCTTCATAAAAAGGACATCTTGCTTCTACCATGTCGACACCAAATATACAAACTGGTTTTAAAAAGTGTCTTCGATGAAAAGTTCAGGAAGTCTTCGGCCCCTAATGTTCCTCTGTTTAAAAAGTTTCAGAATATGTGGCCTTCAATAGATAAGAAAAATTACAAACCAGGTATGATAGACAGACATTCGGAAGATGTGCTGCAAGAGGAAGCTGGGAAGATTCTATCATTTGTGCTACAACAGTTACAAGAAAATCACCTCAAGGAGGACTACCGAGAACTCACTGAGCTCAGTGTTGTATACTTAGGGGAGGGTCCCTCCGCGCGGTGTGTCGTTTCGCGTTCCTGGTGCTATGCATCATGCAAGGTGGATGTCGAAAGCGGTTTACTGTCTGAAAATGCTTCTTCTTCGGAAAGAGTTCTCTTTGTCAGACGAGGAAGAGACCTAAATCCGTGATATGTGCTTGTTTATTGTGCATCTATATGTCGAGGCATGGATAACGGCACCGAATGCGGTTGAAGCCCCTTAGGCGGGATTTGATGTTTTTAAAAAAATTGTATGAATATAGGCAAATTGACAGTGAATTTAGTGACATAACAATGAACAAATTTTGGAACCATTTATGATATTTATCTCCGGAAGCCGCAGTCCAAGGATTTTTCGATAATAATCTACCAATGGAGACCAAAAGACGAATGGTAGAAGCTCTGGCATCAAGCTTCACTGATAGTGGTGAAGAGACACCAAAACGATTCTCTTTACTTCCGAAAGATGTTGAAAGTTTCGTTAATAAGGGGCTTGAACACTTTATGTTTTCTGAATCGAAGAATCTTTTCGAAAGATTTCAAATTCCTATGACATTTCTCTCCAAGGATCCAGCTGAATGCAAAAGTGATAAGGAATATGAAGAAGGAATGAAAATTGCAATACAACATAAAGTGATTAATGATTCCGCTGAAAAAGGGGTCAAATTGATGGAGGAATTTATTGATTAGTTGACGAAAGATGAAAGTCAGAAACATTTTTTACTGAAGGTTGTGTCTAATTACAGACGTAAATTTCCAGACTGTAATAGAGCTACACTGTCCAAATAATTTTAAATTGTTTTATAGAATAATCAAACATGCCAGCTGATTTAAATGTTAATTTAAAACAGAGTTTAATTATCAGCAATGTACGAGTATATGGGTGTGTGTTAAGTGCTGACAAAAATGTTTATTGCATTAAAAGAAAATAAAGATGCATTCAATGATTTTTCAACAAATATGCATTTTTTTAATTTAATGGCATTAACAAATTAAAAATGTGTTAATAAAATATCGCATAGCAATTCATTTTGACAAAGGAATAGGACTAACGCCGAGAGCAGCAGCGGACTTGGGAGCTTCGAGCATTGGCGCAAGAGGGCGCCACTCTGCGTAGCACACGCTCACTCCTGGGGCCGTATACCAGAAACCACAGGTCAGATTTGAAAAATATTTTAGTTGTAGCATGTCAAATGTTCAATGAGTCGTTGACTACCAGAGAAAATCAGTTGAAAAATATCAGCGCCTTCTTATGGCCATTAATTTCCAAAAAATAGCCAAAAATGCCAAAATTTCACAACTTTGAGTGCAATGCGGCACGTCTTCCCGTTATCCAATCGCGATAATATTTTACAGGACATGTTTTTACACCAATTATACAAAATGAGGGGCACAAAATGAGGGGGTGTCCCGAAAGAAATTCGAAAAATCGATAAATAAGGACCACCCTTATATACATGTATGGCTAGTAGTTAGGAGTCAATCTCGGCTTTGAATTTGTCACGACCCCAATCTTGAGGTCTTTAAGTGAGATTTATCTAAACGGCACGGCTGGTAGTTGTGAGTCATTGCAATTCTCGAAGCGCTTATGTTGACAGCCATTAGAAAGGTTTTCTGAGTGACTCTCCCTTTATGAGACCTTCCTCACACGTTTTCCTCAGCGCAGCTCCAGGAACTATTGCATGAACTATGCACCAGAGTGCTTTTATAGCTCAGCATAACTACACTCTGAGAAGGAATAGGGTATTCGGTTTTTATTGCGCATTCAAGTTCACACTTTAATGAAAGCTGAATCAAAATACACTTAACATTCGCAATCATTAGAGAAGCCCTCACAAACAGTTAGATTTAATGCCATGAAGAGCATTTTACCTAAGGCGAAAAGAGATTATTCATTTAGCTGGATTCAAGATAATGCAATCTTAGATACACTGGTAGCAGAACGGTGCCAAACTTTCTCATGGTGACATAGTTTACACCCTATCTTGGTTAGATTTCTTCAAGGAAATCGAACAAGTTTTTATACAAGCAGGTAGTAATAAAATTGGTTAAGGTGTGACTGCTTACGTCTGAGGCATGGTAAACCAGTCTTTGACGTAGAAGCGACAGGTACAGCAGACGGCTATCACTGCTGGTTGAATATGGCACAGTAAGTATATGCGAAGAGTAGAATGAATCGGTGGTTCTGACAAAACACTGGTCTTCTAACTGTTGCTGGTCATTGTGAGGTATGATCTTCTGTTTTGCTGTAGTAACATTTATCCAGAGAACTTCCTTGCCTGCAGTGAAATTTTAAGCAACAAACTCCACAAGAGATTGATTACAACTGTGAGCTTGCGATATTGAAGGAAAGCACGTATGAACGTTAATAAAAGGCAGTACAGATAAGTAGTGTGACGTTCCTTGAGATAAATCGCCTGATAACGCGAAAAGACACAAAAAAATCCAAACTTGAACCTGCTGATAACAGCATAAAGCTCAGTCTACTGCCATAAAAAAGATTGCCCTCACCGATCTCCGATTTTGCTCAAACTTGTTGTTTGGAAGTAAAGTGCCCCAAACAAAATATTATTTAACAGTTTTGAAAAGATATCTGATTTGATTTGACAGTATTTGATTGCCAAAATTTATCTTTTTGACATGTTACTATCATGAACCAAAGCTACAGCTCATATAAAATTTAAGTATTTATAAATAGATACTACTTTCGCTCTAATCTATTTCCTTTAATTTCGTTTTTGCATATAGACTAATGTTTATAATGTGTTACATAACGTTTCTCAAATACTTCCACTTCGAATCCCCAGAGTTTTTCTCACTCTCTCTGCACGCATCTCACTATTCCGAGAAAAAAAAACCCTCCATGGAGATTTAGATGTACTTTAAAAAATACAAGCCTATGAATAATGAAACCTAAAGTGATGGGTAATTTTCAGAGGCGAGAAATTTATAGTATAAAAAGTGGCGTACCTCAATTATTGCCTTCTGTTTTGTGCAAGATAAGTAAAATGCTAAGCCCTTAAAACCGAAGTACGCATTTTACAGTCTGGAATTGCGTCTTGTGTTTCATAAATCCATATGTATTAAAGATTTTATGGACATTTTCCCGAGCATAGATTGGCACTCGTCCATAAAAATATTTCAAATGTCCTTTGGAATTATTTCTAACCCTTTAATCTGTTAAAGAGAAGATGTTTAAGTTTATCACAGAGGTTAAATAGAAACAACGATCCATTTCCACCGTACCATTTATTGCGAAGAAAATACTCAATACTTACTATAATGAACCCTACTTATCATTTAGAGTGGAAAGAAGTCAAAAAGTAAGCTTCAAGCGATCCTTATCTATCTAAGGCTAAGTTTCATACTTCCTGGTAGCTATTCCTATGTACCTGTATCTATATTAGGTCCATGAACTCATTCCTGGATCTTCCTCTGGTGACTTTTCCCTCTATTTCTCTATTTTCCCCACCATTATATTCTTCACAAACCAAATGTCCCTCTGGGTTTGTCCAATATATCTGGTACTACTTTTCTGTATGGTGTTCAATATGGGCCTTTCCTCTTCTATTCCTCTGTACACTTCACCATTTCTTATTTGTCCATCAATTTTATCTTCAGCATCCTCCTCCAGCACCTGATTTCGAAGGCTTCTAGTATTTTCTGGTCAGTTTTACCAATGGTCCATGCTTCCAAACCATAGAGTGATACACTCCACACGAATGTTTTCACATATTCTTTCCTGGTTTTGTAGTCCAATCTTCTTAGAGCGCAGCAGTTTTCTTTTTTCCATGAACGCCTTCTTAGCTTGGGATATTCTCCGCTTCAAGTCCGTTGTATGTACTTCTTCCGTCCCACGTGATGGTACTTCCGAGATAGGTGAAGGAATCTACTTGCTCTAATTTTTCTCCTCTCAGTGAGGCTTCTACATCCAGCTTCTTTCTTCCGCATACTAGAATTTTCGCCATCGTCTAATTTATTGTCATATTGTACTCTTGGAGAACTTGATCCATTACGGTTATTGACCTTTGAAGGTCGTCTCGATTTTCAGCGGTGACAGCGATAGTGTCTGCGAAGCAGAGCATGTTTATTTAGCCTCCGTTTATCTTAATTCCACTCCGTCCTATTTCTTGTGCGTCACTCATAGTACATGTTGAACAGTACAGGAGAGAGGTTGCATCCCTGTCTAACTCCATTATTAATTTTAGCTTCTATCTTACTTCCATCTCTTATTCACCTTGTGACGACTTGCTTCCTGTAGAGTTGGTAGATTTTTCTTCTCTCGTTGTAATTAATTCTGAGTTTTTTCTAGCAGTTTGAACACTTAATTCCACTTCACCTAGATAACGACTTTTACAAGGTCCCCATGTATTTTTCCTCAATTATTACTCTCTGGCTCTGCGTGAGGCCTTCCTGGTAACTCATTACCTGTTCCTGTCCATACCTGTTCGTCTTAAATCCAGATTGGTTTACCAAGAGGTTGTCTTCAATTTACCTTACCATCCTTCAGCTTTATATTTTTGTGAGTATTTTTGATGCATGTGGCACTAGTCTCAAAGTTCGTTGCTCCATACATCTCCCAGTCCTTTTCTTCTTTGGTATCGCAGCCATTTCGCTCCATTAAAAGTCCTCTGGAAGTGTTCCGCTTTGATAGCTACTTTTGTTTATTTTGCACAGGTTATCCTTGAATTTACTTCCGTGTACTTCGATGTTTTTTCCTTTGATAATGTCTGCTCCATGTGCTTTGTCATTCATGAGGTATTTTACTGCTCTATCTAATTCACTCCTCAGTATGTGTGGGCCCCGGTCTTCCTCATCCAGCTCGCTCTCGTGATTCATTAGGTCCTTCGATATTTTGCTTTCATCTATTTCCAATCTCTCTATTCTCTATCAGTATAGTCCTGTACGAAAATCTGATGTTGTTTCTTTTCCTTTTCCTCTCTCCGAAGTGATTCTTCTCTAGCTTGAGTGCGATTTCGGTATTTCCCTCCTTCGTGTTTTCGTTGACTTCCTCGCAGCAGCTTTATATCCAGTTCTCCCTAGTCTTCTTCCAACTATTTCTCAGGAGTATCATTAAGATATTTATTTGTTGAAATGAGTCGCTATTGTTTATGTTTAGCTTATACAACGAGCGGTCAATTGTGGAAAGGGAACCCCTATGGTATCCCATTTTGCGTCTATGTCTGAAAGTCATGGGCCTGAGGGTCTCAGATGGTAACATTTGGTGAGAAAATGAGGTGTACAAAAATTTATGAAATCGACTTATATTTATGGGTTGCGAACACAGTTTTTCCTTTACATGGGGGCTCCCATAAGCGCGCGCCGCCAGCCTGAAAATCCCGCGCGCTACCAGGCATCCGCGCCACCCCCCACCCATTTCTTCCCCCGTCTATCGAAGGTTTTGATACGTAGGCTCACCATCTGAAACCATATGATCCATGACTTTCAGACATCGATGCAAAATGGGAAATCCTAGGAGCCCCACTCCCATTGCAAAATTGACCACTTTGGGATGCGGATGCCAGTAAACACAGCCCATTCCAACGGTTGGCTACCTAACCCATGGCCCCACATGACCATTTTCAACTGAATACATTTATAAGATAGTTTAAAGGAAAAAAATTATTTGGATTCATCACTATATAGAGTGTTTTTCTGTGAAGCAGCGTTAAAAGTGGTCAAAAAAGTATATAAGTACTGAATCATATTATTGTTATAATGATCATATGTACTGGCCATGATAGTGCGATATCATTCTATTATTTAACATTTTCTTACCACACCTATCACGATAGTTTTTAGATAGAGGTGATCTCATGAAAAAAACGATTCTATTAATAATGCTCATAAGGAAGAACTTGATGCAATAATCAAAGTAGGAGGGCACTTTATAAAGTCGGTTAGATTCGCGGACGATCTGGCGCTTCGTTGGTAAGTAGAGCATCGAAAGGATTAAAAGCTATATTATATGCTTTAGAAATTAAGTGCGGTAAATTTAAAATGTAGATAAACCATAAACAAACAAAAGTAATGAGTTGATCTAGGACGAAGAAGGCTAGGCTGATCATTGAATTCAGGGCGCAGAACTCGAGCTAATAAGCATTTTGATTACTTAGGTAGTACACTGGAAGAAAACGGACAATGTAGGAAAGACATAAGGAGGAGAATAGCGTTAGCTTAGGAGGCATTCTATATTAGAAGGGAGCAGATGGCCGGGACCTTGGGAATAGATGTGAAGAAGAAGGTAGAGAAGAGTTTGATATGGAGCGTAGTGTTACATGGGGCAGACTCATGGTCCCTCAGAAAGGAGGACAAGAATAGGCTGCAGGTATTTGAGATATGGATGTGGAGAAAGATGGAGGAGGACGTGAGATGGACGGAAAGAAGGAAGAAATAGGTAGCGCTTGGCAGTGTGAGCGAGAAATGGAGATTTCTGAATTAAATCTGGGGCCGGAAGGGTAGGTGTCTGGAGGAAGTAATAATGGATTTCTCGAGGAAGTAATAATGGATTTCTCGAGAGTGAGATAGAGGGAAGGATATTGGTGAGGCAGAGAAGGGGAAGAAATAGAATTAGTTTTATGGACAAGATGAAGAAAGATAAGCTGCGGCGAAAAAGCAAATGGTAGATGTATATAGGTCTGTGAAAGTGAAGAAAACCGGGGGAGGTTCTAAGTGGGGTGAGTGCGGGAAGTTTGAACGTGTTACGGGTAGTTTTCGACCTCATATTCATTCAATGCACGTCCTCTATGTTATTTTTCGCAAAATCTCTGGTAAAACTAAGGCAAAGCCTATAACCCCGACCTTAAACTCTGCAATCCATCTCAATGTAACGAGTTAGAGGTAAGTTATCGGAAAAAACCGTTTTGGCAGTGCATTTGCGGTTAAGGTGATAGGCCCCAGTCTCTATGGGACGTTATTTCTCATGAAGTCTCACAGAGTGTCTCACAAGAAGCTACAGCTGTAGCAACAGATGATATCGTGGTGTTCTGGAAAATGTGTTATTGTAAGAGAAAACATTTGGTAACAAAGGCCGTACAGGTAAAAAATGTGTAAAATTATAACTTGAATTCTTTAGAGAAACTTTATTTTTTAGGAGGAATGGGTAAAAACATACGGAACGATGGAAAAGGAGTATTGAAAGTACAATATTTGTTATTGGCCATTTTGAATGAATATAAATTTCTCTTATAAATACTGAAAAATTGTGAATATCTATTAGGTGTAAAATTATCTCGGTATTTTAATATATTACAAAAAATATAAAATGGAAATAACTTTCCAAGAATGCCGTACTTTTATGAAACTTATAAACACATTGGCAGACATGTTGAGTAGATCACCTAATGCGAGAAAATTCCTTCCCTTCAATCTGTCGAGACACCATTTATACTCATTTGTATTAAGTGGGAATAATGATTTTTCAATTACAATCTTATACATTATATAGTGTGTTTTTCCCAATTACTCCTCAACCTCATTATCTGGAGCAGCCTCCGTCTCTTTCCTGATCTTTATGATCAGCTTTGGACCTGGAATTCTTCATATTTTCCCGAACTTCCTTCCATATCCTTCAAAATCCCTTTCCTAAGCCCACTTAACACTCCACAAATCCCTCACGTCTGCTCCACTTCCCATCTTTCAATCACCTGTCTGGCTTTTCACTCGAATGAAATCCACTCACTGCTTGGCTCAGAAAATCCAGCTAACCCTTTTTTCTCCTCTATTTCCTGATATCCCAGCAGCGGCATCCAGAAGTGATGGTCTCCATTAGCCCCATTCTAATAGATTCCATTTCCCTAAATTCTAAACTCTAATGATGACTTGTCGCATTTCACAACTCCCAATTACCTTTTACAGATTGTCACTCCCAAACCGCTTTATTGCATTGTTCGGATATGTACGATTGAATATATTTATTCTCTTTCTGTAGAGTTGGACTTTACTGCACGAGTTTGAAAACCATTTCACTCCTGTTCTACAGAAATTGAGTACAACTCTGTAGATATAGTGACTATAGGAAAAAATAAATAAATAAATAATAATAAAAATAAAACAAAAGGGATATATTCCCTCGGACGAAGATATCGAGACTTGTCATGAAAAAGCGAGGGTATAAGCCGGAGGAAGTAGAATAATTTAATGATTCAGTAAACTCGCCGGAAAGAAACCGTTTTTGATTGAAAGGAATTAGAATAAGACAAGAAATAGGGGAAGAAACGTTCAGTATGTATTGGGCGAGAAAATTGGTGGGAATTTGTGTTAGAAGAGGCTGGAAATGAGCTTAATATGGAGTGTAGCATTTTATGGGGTAGAAGGGTGAACTTTCAGAATAGAGGGCTAGAATACGTAGTATTCTTTTAAGATAAATGTGTGGTGGAAGAGAGAGAAGGTGAGGGTGGATGGAAAGCGGGACATACGGGGAAGTGCATGGCATGTTGGGGAGTACAAGACACTTATAGATGAGACTGTAAAGATGCAAAGTAAGTCGTTGAAGGAGGTAATGGAGGGCAAAGGGTTGTAAAGGCTGTGGTAGATGGGAGGATGCTAGGTAAGTTGAGAAGGGGAGGAAAAGGAATAGGTTTTCTGGAAAATGGAAAGAGAGAGAGGATGCACTACGAGATGAAGGAAGATATATGATTGCTTGATAGAGACACGTACTTGGAGGATTTAATTCTATTTTGCTTGATTCCAACCTTTAGTTGGTAGATATTTAAATAATAATAATATCTTAAAAATTCAGATAAAATATAAAAGTAATTTAATTTTAATGAAGTTATCACTTGAAAGATAAAAGCATGCAGTGGTGATATTCAATATCAGGGACTATTTTCGAAATTTAGAAGGCTCTTGTCTCGCGGATGCTGTAGATTAAATTTGAATATTAGTTATACATATAGCCAAGATTTTGAATATTCCAACTCTTTGGGCCTCTAAATCTAACAATACCATGTCGAGCAGCTAGAATTTTTCATAGGTTACTAGAATAAAAATGAAATTTATTCTTTACATACGTCGCAGATACTGAAGTTTTATGAGTAAACTTGTGAAGCAAGGGAATTTAAATATTCTTGAGGTCAAAATCCGAATCTAATCACTTAAGAAAAAGTCACAGAGGTCGGTAATGAGGAATAGAAGAATGAATGTGTAAATGAGTGCTACATTGCGTGTTCAAACATGCAGCCGCAGCCGTTCTCTATTTAACAGGTACTTCAGCCTTCATTTCAAGCTGTTTGTCTTTCCTTCATGGTGAATTTATGAACATTTCATGTCATTCATCTTTAGTTGTTTACCAGGTATTAGAAGATAACTCATCCGTCTGTCTGCCATACAATCTGGAGAAAATAATTTACCACTCACCTGATTCTCGATCGAGATTAAAATTTCCCATCATCGACAAGTGGCAGATTTGCGAAGTGGTTTCCACTAGCAATTGAGATATATCAATGGAGGTGCCATAAATGGCATGTCGTAACAATAATATACCTACTAATAAGACTCAGGAATATAAACGGAATTTGTTCTTTTCTTGAGGTTTTCTCTTAATCCTTAATATGGATAACATATTTTTTAATGGGTAGCAAATTTGTAAAATATAGATTAAAAAAATAGATAGTCTTAAACTTAAAGTAACCATTAAGAGTGTAGAGGATGCATAATAATTATTATTACACCAAAGTGTTTTTTACTGAATGAGGTTATCAGTATTCAAGTGGGAATATACTTAGTTATTATTCCTATACTTGATTTATTTGTTCCACATTATTTGCAAGAATACACTTTCAGAGTCGTTGAAAATTTTTGTGACTTTGTAGAATAAAGTGAGTAGTATTCATTATAATTGCGAAAGCATAAACTTTACTCTGTCTCTCTACTGATATAATTCCTGCGTAAAAACTACCTCAGCATCTTATATTATAATATCATTATCTCTCAAGAGAGTCGTCGCACCTTCCTCGGAAAATTAAATTTGATGAAAATCATTGAAAACAGGATAAATTTTCATTTACTTCATCATATGTAGGTATTCCTTGTGTGCTATTGAAAAGCTATACAAATAGGAAAATGGACGCTCGTTTTTGTTGAAAATTAACGTTTCGCCAAAAAAGTGATAGTATAACAAGCGATTCATATTTCCGGGTCGGAAACTTGGTCGTTGCAGATACGGATTCATGACGCATTTTAAATGAGGTGGACAAATGGAGATGGAGAGCTGAGTGGCGTGGAAGACCATCTTTATGTGAATTGTGAACAAAACTCTTCATGTGTCGGATATGGGAATAGAGGAAATGGAGTTGGCAGAAACGCTCGAAGCATGCGGAAAATATTTGAAGATGGAATTTTAAAAGGTAAAGGCATGTTTAAGAGTTTGGTAGAGGAAAAAATGCTGAATTAGAGAAATTTCGAACGACATAAGAAGATGAGAAAATTTTGAGCAGCTCAAGAGGGACGTGATGACTAGTAAATAAGTTTCAGGAGAGTGAAAAGGCATACCAGAAATCGGGTGGCTAGGATATGGAGTACATAAAAACTTACCAATCAACCAATTAATCAGCCCGTCACTCAATCAGCTGGTGGAATATCCTATTGTTAGATTTCGGCAGGGATCAGAGCAGAAAATCAGTCGCGGAGACTAAAATAATACCCGTGTCTTCCCAAACAGACATCTGTATGTGTGTGATGCAACGAGAGACCACGCGTTTTTCCAGACCAGGGCTCACATTACTATAAGCCGCCTCCAGACAGGTCGCTAGGTTTCCTCCATCTCCTTGCGCATTCTTGTGGTGTCAGTTCCGCCGCATCAGATAGTCATCTGCTGGGTATCTTTCCGCCGTGAAGTCCCGTTCGCACGAATTCAAATCTCGCTGCTAACACTATGCTAATGAGTAAGGAAGCCATGCGTTGTGACACTTAATGGTAGTTTGCCTCATCAAGACAATGATCCAACACGCCAGAATGAAATCTGTATCTATATTAATACACAAAAATGTAGTCATGGCTACCCGTGAGTATGTTATTTACACTCCTCCTCGATAACAACAAATTAAATATTTTCCCCTTTCCATGTTGGGCTCTCGTTGCTTATTGTTATGCTGTTATTGTGTTTTTGTCCTCTTTCTTGTTTTTTGTTATATGTTTACTATAAATAGGCGCTAATGCTGTATGTGAACAATTTTATTAAATAAATAAATAAATAAATAACTATGGTATCTACTGAGCCGATATTCTTAACAATTCTTGTGTGTATATTAAGGAATAGGTACTAAATAACTCTTGTTGTTTCAAAATTTGTGACCGATTAGACCCCAAAAGGGGTCAAAGCCATGAGATAAAGTTCATTAATACTAATTGCTGAATTTATTTCCTTTATAAAGTTTTATGAGAACTAATTATCGTACAAATAAACCATCACATCCACCCCACCACTAACCATTACATAAGTCCACTTAGTTAAAAAAATGAAAAATGTTTATGGGAAGCATGGTTCATTTCTGAGTAGATGGAGCTACTATTAGATTCATTACCCTTGCATTTCTCGTTGATAGTCAACAGGTGTTTCTTCTATTCTATTAAAATAATTTAAGAAAAAATTAAACAGGGTTGGAGGAGGAAGATGTGAATTTAAAAAAAAGTATTCTGTGAATATTTAAATTTTCTCTTTATAAGAATCAGAATTATTTATATTAATTTCATTTTAAAAATTACCGTATGATTTTATCGAAGGATAATTAAGGTTCAATGGACAGAAAGTATCGCAAAGGAACTTATTCCGAAGATGTGAGAGAAAAGAAGTAGAGAAGACAAATTCAACATATAGGTTTTGCGACACAATTGCGCATGCTCAAACTATTTCTTTTGAGTATTCTACTGATATGAGATAGGTTTTATTGAAAGTCAGAGAAACTCTTCACGGATTTCTATACTCTCAGGGACCTATCAACCTCTAGTATTTATTTTTTTGCCTCTACATAGGCTATACTCCTCTTCATCACATCTATACAACATCCTTCCCTCTATCACAGCCTTGAACGACCCATCGCTCCTTATTACTTCCTCCAGCCACCTACCCTACCCATTCCGGATTTCCGGAAGATGTGAATGAAAATTGCGTCAGGGTCGATGGGTCCTCAGTCCTCGTATCTCCAAGATCACTTTCACCTCTTGCCGATTAAGTCAAAAGTGTGATAACATCTCGGGTGTTAGGGGCGTTGCTAATCTCATTTTTCCATGGCTCGGCTGTCCAATGCGTGTCGTATCTCACCGTCGGGGTCTGCTTAACTCTCGCCGCCGAATCAGCGGAATGTCATGGATGCGTCACGTACTTAAAGCTTGTTCCTCATTGAACTCCATGTGCGATGATTCACTGCCACCGTCAATTGGCTTCATCTTCCTAAATAGGTCGCGAAACATGGCAGTAGTCGCCTCCGTGATGCGGTGCGTTGAGGAGGGCGAAGGATGGAGGGGTGGAGACAGCACATAATGGGCAACGCTGCCAACATAACCGAATTTTGCCTGAGAAGGTGGGTCATCAACATGTTTGAAGATATTATTTTGACACTAAACTTCCAATTAAAGCTGTCCCAAAACACAGAGATAACTGTACGTAACCCTGCGGTAAAGCTTAATTAAGCAATCTGACTAGGAGCTCAGCGATGAAGATAATGGCGATAATTTTTTATCATTGAGAAGCTAGGTTGTTTGGTATATTAGAAAGACATCACCCCGAATGGAGAAAATTTCGATTGATTAAAATACAATGCAAAGAATTTTATTTGAATTAAAAAAATCGAGCATTTGGGAGTTAAATAGATAAATATCATTCAAAAGAAAACGGTAGACTCG
Organism: Ceriagrion tenellum; assembly: GCA_963169105.1. Taxonomy (NCBI): domain Eukaryota; kingdom Metazoa; phylum Arthropoda; class Insecta; order Odonata; family Coenagrionidae; genus Ceriagrion; species Ceriagrion tenellum. The sequence goes on along the minus strand of OY720640.1, from coordinate 113,787,489 downwards.
TGCACATTGAGGCTTTGAAAAATTCATACACCTCTTGCTCGGGTTTGATATTTCAAAAAGTACCGTCGTGAGTATAATTATATAATTGCTTAGAGTTTGCCTAGAATAATACGTTCTTTTAGCTGGTATTCTCATTACAACTTACTTAGCACTATTGGCTGGAAAATTAACTAGAAGAAACAGTAATAAAGTAATAATTCGATAAATTATCCCTCAAAAATCAAAACAGTTGAAAATAATGTCTTACTGCTGAGAAGCTGGGGCGTTAGGTTTGTTAAGCAGATATTTGGCTGAGTTAAGGTAACTTCAATGGATCAAAAGGCACTGCATGGATAGAAGAAAACGCATGAATGCGTCATAAACAAGAGATAGATATGTGTAAGGTATCTATGTCCTTCCAGACTTATGTTACCCTCTAGTACACCAATGATATTGCAAATAAAAATCCGGAACTTATCACATTACAACCCACGGAGGTTGGAGCTGAGACAGCTAGATTTGATGCTGAAAATATCTCCACGAGATGATAAATTAAAACGACAGGATTTAACTCGCAGGAGAGCATTAGTAATAGTCACTTGCAAAAATATCGCCATGGGAATGAATCTGAGAAATTTTCCCTCAAAGTAAAAAATGCAAGTGAGTTATGTCATAGGGATTCGTTCACCTCAATGTTGCAGATGAAGCGAAGTCGACGTTTATATACGTTGTATAATGGAGCAAATTTGCGCTAAAGAGCAATCTTGAGCATGTTTACATCAAATTGGTGTCATTTTTGTCATTTGTTTTTTGTGCAATGTTTATATTACCAAACCAAGAGATTAGATTGTGTGAAAATTGTTCGCGAAATCACTTTCATCCTGTTCCATGCCGGTACGATGGGTAATCGCACCGCAAAATTATTAGAAAACCAACTACTCCATTTATGTTGAATGTTTTGGATTGCTTAGTACTAAGCAACAATTCCCTGGAATATGTTAATGGACCAAATAAAGAGGACAGTACATAGTGGGAGATACCAGGAGTTAAGGGAACTAGCGTTAGACAGGGAAGGGTTGAGGGCTGCAGTCAACCAATCTTAGGATTCTACAATCAATGATAAAGCAACAATTACGGTACTGAGACGATATGTTTTTACACAATAATTGTGGGAGTCGTTAAAGCTCTTACCTTGTAAAGTATAAAAAGACTTCAATGAGGTATAAACTTACGGATAAATGATTAGCCTGACCATTAAAGAGGAATTTACGATGTTCCATAGTTTGAGGCTCAAATATGTGGAAGTTGATTTTCACTAATGAAAAAAATAACTTGGATTTCTTCTACTGATTTCTTTTCTTGGTGAAATATGTTTCGACACAACTATGTCATCAACAGGTATAAATTCAAATAACTTCTCAAGAGGTATATGTGTATATCATAAGGGGTTTGGGGGAAAGTAGGAGGGGGAAATAGAGGGTGGTTAGGAGGGAAAAACCAGGGGAGAGGTAAGTGATTTACATCTACCTATTACCCTGCAAGCCACCAAAAGGGTGTTTGGCAGGGGGCGACTCATCACCAACATGAACTACAGTGATAAATTTATTTTCACCAACAAGCACCACGCTATCGGTATCCTACATATGCTACAGAAACTACTGAAATAATCTATAATGTAAGTAATGCAACGTGACACAAGGGTCATGCAGGGAACATGCAAAACATGATGTTACCACTCAGACGCTCAGCCGGACTTTGATTTCGGGGGAGGGGGGGGTGTTTCCGAAGAGTAAACTTTTGACGATATCCACCCCACCATGTGGTGGATGAATTTGCCTGATTACAACTGAGAAGATGAATAGTAAGAACTTCCCAACGAATAGAACGAGGAAAGAAAGGAAGAGGCGACGACTAACGAGATACAAGAAGGTGCGGTTAGTCATAAATAAATGGATTTTTATTGTATTCTGTTTCAATGCATTGCTCCCTTATATGAGAGAAACTGCGAAAAATGAAAACAAGGGATATGATTACTAACAATAATCATTTCTTTATAGCACACCATAGCCGATTCAAGGAAGACAAGAGAAATATTTACATTTAAAGACGGAGGCATCTTGTTTTGTGGAAAACACATCGAGGACCATGTTATGTGTAGAGGGAATGTCCAAGTTTCTTTACAGGAGAGTAAGACCATTAAGTCTGTTCTGCGCACAGAATGTTTTTAAATAATTCCTCAAAAATCTGAGAGTTAAAAATGACGGTTCTGCTGTTGCAATTGTTACTGACATGACACACAAAGTCTCCAGCATCCATCGCACCGCTTGGAAGATGTCTTTAAGACAAACCTACAGAACGAAAGGGTCGAGAGCCAGAAAGAACGCAAAATTAACATACAGTTGGCCAATGAAGAGACATAAATAACAATGACAAAAGCCAATGAACGAAAATTTTGTCAAAATTGCTATTGTTTATAAAATATGTGATGATATTCTCTCAAAAAAAAGAAGAGCACCTCGAAAGCGTCTAAAGCATTTCTTGATGGCTCTTCCAATTTCGACAAATGCCGATGATAGTGCCATTTCACCAAGAAACTCGTCTTCTCCACTATCAAAATAATCTGAATACGTTGCAAGCAGGACTTTGGCCTGCTTCGAGGCATCATAATTAAAACCTCGGCTACAGGCCTCCTAATTAGGTAAAGACAAATGAAGCACGTCAGGAGATTGCGGTGTGCCAGCAGTCTTTCATCAATCTGATCAAGGAAGGAGTCAAAGAAAGGAATAAATATTGTCTGCCTGAAATATTCCTCAGGGCTTGAGGCAGGGGCAATGGATATCACGTGCTATCAACGATAAAAGAAACGAACCTGAAGAGTTAGATGACGAGTTTTGTCCAGGCAAATGCAAGGAAAAACTAGTCGGTACCTGAAGCTACTTGCTGAACTCTGGTGAAAATCTTGCGACAATGCTCATTTGTATCGCCTCGCCTTTTATTCAAGGCACCTTGATAAATGTCAGCAAGAGACATTGCCTGAGGAAGATTAATGTTTTTGGTATGAAGTTGATGACTCAAAGGGAGGCTATAGCAAAAACCTCGGCAACTACATTCATAGCAATGAGAAACCCTCCGCCTTAAATGGTAATTTTCAACGTACTTGCAGACGTGATGAAATGCTTGTAAGTCCAGTTTGATATAATCTAATCCAGAGCTCGTAGAACTAGGATGAGAAGTTCGATGAAGGTGAGTACTGAATAGTGCCGCTCAACCCAAAGAGTGGCACGTAGTTTCTTCAAGCTGGCGGCTCTAGTTTGAGTCTTCAACTTTTCTATAGCCTGTTGCAATTCATTGATTCTCTTAGGATACCGGAAGAAATCGTACGCAGACGCCACAACAGCCAGCAATTCGTAATGACTGGAAAACCACATGCATCATCAACTGCAAGATTAAAGCTGTGAGAACTGCAGTGAACATAAATAGCAAGAGAGTTTTTGATGGAAGCTTGTACAGCCTGAAAGCGAGAGTTTATTGAACTAGCACCGTCGTAGCCCAGCCCAAACATGTATTTTATGTCTATGCCCAGGCTAAATAGATTATTGACGATAGAGACAGCTAATTCCGTTCCTCTTAAATATGTTTCAGAAACAAAAATTAGGAAGACCTCCTTCACCTCATCATTGTTCAGGTAACGCATGCATATCACAAGTCGTTCTTTTTTAGAGGCAAGTTGTGGATTTGTGACAGGGAGCATGGGTTTCTCGCACAAATGCATGGGTTCTGGACAGCAAATATTGTCAATGCAACGGTATTTCATGCATCTTGCTGATCTTCTCTGCACGCGTTATAAATCTGTTTTCAAGCCTAAGCCAAGTGGATCCTTAACAGTTGAAGCGTATTCTGAGTGGGGTCTAACAAGGGAGAAGTAGATGATTTCTCTAACTTTATATTGGTGGTTGGCGCTAGTGGGATGGAGCTAGAGTGATGGCTGTGGGATGGAGGTTGGGCTAGGAATCTGGAAAACCAGGGAGAAGACATGATAATGGAGGGTGGCTGGGGGGCGGGTTGATGTGGTGTAGTTCCTCAAGGGTTAGGGATAAGGGTGGCGGTTGGAGGGTACCTAATTATGGCACCGTTGTTTCGAAACATGTTTCACCCAGAAAATAAATCAGTAGAAGAAAACCAAGTTATTATTTCATTTAAGGAATTTACAAGGTTAGACTTTACAGTAGATCGCAGTATTTGTGAATATATTTCATAGGTAGGGTAATTTTGTCCCATCTGAGTGTTTTAATGTGTGGTTTTCACTCATAATCAAATCTACATCTACATCATCATCTAAATCTACTCATTACCCCGCATTCCACCGCAAGAGTGTTTGGCATGGTGTGACTTATCACCAACATGAGTTACTGTGAAGAAATTTACTTAAAGATAAATGTTCACCGAATGGTACATTCGCCATGTTGCTAGGTAAAATAATTCTCGCTTAGTGATATTCCGGTGACTAGTAAAGTCGAACATCAATTTTAATTTGCTATATAATATAGATTTTTTAAAATTTTAGAGATGAAACACTTAGTTCCTGGGCCAATAATAGAAACACACTTCCAATGAGAGAAAAAAATTGTCTTAGCTTGATTTTTAGGAATTTTTCTAATGGTGTATGAAAATTTCTGTTTTAGAATACATTTTATCCTTGTTTTTTCTCTACTTGGAGAGTTTATGATGCTTTGCATTTGCCTGTTTCTGAATATGGCTGAAGTTAGGGTAGTGCCTTTATTGAGGAATAAAAGAATGCCACTCATACTTCTCAATGGTCGTCATACTTAGCTTGTTAAGTTTAGTTGCATTTAGTAACTAGTGTTAGATATATTAGAGTCAAATCTACGTTCAAATATACTCTTCTATCTATCCTTGCAAAAGGAGGGGTTGACTTTCTTGTTGGGGTGAAAATTGGTGTGTATTTTTGTATTCTTTCAGCATGATATGCACTTGAGTTTACCGGTTAGAATTACATTTCTTAAAACCAAATAATAGGAGAAATGTGTCAGAAATTTACATCGCCCATGACATCATTTAAAGATGATGATGAACCTCAGAATTTAGTCATTTTGGAGTTCCAAGCATCAATGCAAATTCTAGATTTGGTGTCAAAAATGCGTCTTTATTGATTAAAGTTTAAGCACTCCATCGATTTGCATCAAGCGCAGTGGTTTATATCATATGACTGTCACCATCTATTCTGGTTGCTACAAACTAATGAAATCGCTACAAAAGATTGTTACTATAAACATGTGATCCGTATAATTTCACTTTCCACTTAGAGATGGAGGACCATGACCTACTATTCAATGTCTTTTGAGGGTCAGCACACCTTGGTAGCACAATCTATCTACTGTAAACCGTTGGGTATCTTTATCAGTGTATTTAGGGAATTACTGATTACAATTGAGGAGAAGAGTCTTGTTTTTAAACTTAAGCTCTCGTAATGTTTTTATTTCATTTTTTATTTTAGCACATTTGTCCAAACCGTTTTATAACTCAAGTTTGTTTCCACAATTCACTTCGAAAACTCGTGGCTACTCCTCAATTATTTTCTTTATAAGGTATTTGTGAATTTTGTTCATGTAATGGTGGAATCTGAAGAGTTTGTGTAATGAGGTCCCATCTAAATCAGTGGCGTCATCTGTGGTTATGTAAATCAACGAGCAGGGCTCCAAAAGGCGCTAATAAATTCTCTAGAAAGGAAAAATGAATTACTTTCACCTAAGTGGATGCTACATTGACCATTTTCCATGAGATAAAACCTCTTCATCTTCTCTTAAGATGGAGGAATTCTAGTATACATTTTATGTTTCATAAGAAAGCATAGGTATTTTGTATTATGAGTCATCTCTTTCTCATTTGAGTGAGATAATTGGAAGATAAACAAAAATCATTCAAAACTTGTCCAGTATCTCAAGCTAATATCATTTTATAATAGTGGCTGAAGGCGCATCTAATACTATGAGAAATGCATCATTCCCTGCGAGGGTTATTTTAAAACCTTCCCATGAACTAAAAATTGCAATTATTGACAATTTAGATCAGTGAAAAATATTTTATATCAGTCACCTTACTATTTCCCATGGTTTTTTAAATTATACTTAACACTAAAACACCACGACTTTGTCATCCCTTTGTACGCGATCTGTGAGGCAATATCATGACTCCACTAAAAAGAAGTTATTTTTTAAGTAAAAAATCCATCTTATCGGACTTGAAGCATTTTACGCACATCCTTGCTTGCTTTTTGTAATATTGAGCACATCTTCAGCCATTTAAGACAAATAAAATTAATAATATCTTTAGAGCATGCTAAACCAAACTAATTCCTTGGTTGTCGGTCGGGATCTGCGAGCTTATTTGATTGCACATGCGGTTCGCATCATTTTACAGTTGAAAGTGAATGCTAATCACAAGAACAGCAATCGGACAGTTTCAAAACTGCGGATAATTTTCCCAGTATTTAAAATTTTTCCTAAAATGACTTTATCCTATCATGAGAGATTATTATACAAATATTATTTGACAATCAATCTTCGACTGAATCCATAAAGAGTTCCTAAGGGCAGTTCTATGAGAGTATTTAATTGCATAGAACTGCCCTAATATGTAAAGTTTTAACAATGTTACAGACTGAAGGCTGCAGGCTATGCATAACTTGCTATGCATATATGCATGCTATACATATTCCAGAGCAACACAGAGATACATCTCTAGGTCTGACAGAAGCAATAAAATAAGAGAGATGCATTGTCGAAAAGATAGGTACAAGAATTCGTTCTTTCCGCGCACAATGAGCCATCACAATAAAAACTGAGGTCCTTTAAATACACTCCAACAATACACGTCACCATTTCACCTCCAAAATTTTACATCTCTACACGCCTATGTCCTAACAGCCCCTGCAACAGGCCCATGTGGCTGCTCGTAGGATAGTGTGTAGATATAGATGAAACTTTATTGAAATCAATCGTTGGATGCTGTGTACCATTTTGCCTTCTAAATACAGATGATGCCATAAATTAAGGAATGCCAATTATTCTATTACACCATTATTATTTTCTAGGCCTTTACCTGACCCATGATTTTTCGAGGAAATTTGAAATTAAGGTAAATGAATAAAATGAAAATTATAAAATGGCTATGAAACACTGAATCCGATTCTTTTTGTCACGTATTACAACTGAAGTTACGATGGCATCCCGGCCGTAGATGATGCTCTTTTGAAGAAGCAAGTTTCGGCTCTCTTTTGGCTTAGAAAAATATTTTTACGGTCAATCTGACACTTATAAATTCAAAGATTAATAAATTTAAAAAATACTTGGTACTTTTTACAGTGTTTTATCCTTAGACGACAGATCTCTTTGCAAAGGCGACATCATCATCTTCAGAAACCGGTCGACTAAGAATGAAACACTGAGAAAAAGTACCTAGTATTTTTTAAATTTATCTAGAATGGTCTTTCACATATTTACGCCTGTTATCATTGAATTTAAATTCAAAGATAATATGCTGCTTTAGTTTTTGAAACTGAGTCGCGGAAAAACCAAACTCGGGATGATCCATATTTTTTCTCCTTTTTTGAAAGTCTACCGTTCTCTCTTTGGGCTCGAACGTTCACCACAAGGGGAAGTCTTCCGCCCTCAGTTTGGAAATTCGTGTATTGCTTGATGACAGAGAAGACTTTAGAACTCATACGGGCGCCAGTATAGGGGTGAACCACGAGTATTGTTGGCCAAGTCTACTCCACTCTGAGGGTTTTCTGAGAGCCTAAACTGATGCCAACCGAAGAACAACTTTTTTCACCGGCCAATTTGTTTCTACATCTATATACTACACTGCGAGTTGCCACGTGGGAGTGTGGCAGGGGGAATTAGGACACCAGCTGTGTAAAGATATAAAGGATAAGGTTTTGAGAGGAGAAATGGTGACGTGAATAATGGGAGTGTATTAAGCGGAGTTCAAATTTTATTGTGATCGCTTATTGTGCACGGTAAGAACGAGTTCTTGTACCTATCTCTTCGGCAATATATTTCTCTTATTTTATTGCTTCTATCAGACCTAGAGATGTAGTGAGACGTCATTATATATTCTCTGTGTCGCTCTGAAATACACCAGTTTTAAACTACGTTCTACCCTGAGGGAGGATTCTTTCCCGCAATAACATCTCTACGTTTAGTGAGTTTTAGTGACAAAGAAACCCTTTTCACTTATCTAAATGTATTTTTTTGATCTGGGCAGCACCCATTTTGATTCAAAATTCCATGAAAAAAATTCTTGAAACCCTCGATATGTTTTGAATAATGTATAATATGTCATTCAGGTTCTAGGAATTTTTCTTGAAGATGAAATAGCTTGAGAAATTGAGAAACATTGGTATAGAAGGCTTACTATGGTAACATCAAAGTAGCATATCCCTTTCACGTTTTCAACGGACAACCTATCTACTGCATGCTTGAGCGATTCTATAATATATAATGCAGGTCCGCAAAAGATTTATGTGTTTAATTACGTTACGCCTGCAGTCGGGGCGATTCCACGATTTTTAATTTCAACTGACGCTGTTATATTTACCCCTTCCACTTGATAGATGTTTCGTTTGTATGATATCATTCGTAAGTGTAGTATTTCACCTCATTTGCAGAGGGTAAAAGCGGAGTCTCCGCTAGAGACAGTTAACGAGAAAGGCACAAAACCAATCCTGATGCTCATTTCAGAAACTTTTAGCTGCGTTGATGGATACCGCGTTGATTGATACAAAATGAACATTTTTTTGTACAGTGAAATGTTAATATTTCCACTGAGAAATGAAAACATGATTCCTTTCTTGAACGCAATGCATAACATTTTCTTTTTTCTTAAGTAAATATTATGCCTATTTAGGTTTTGTATTGATAGAGTACATGCAATGCTGAAAGTATTGTAAATTAATCCTCTATATGAATGGAAAACTGGTGAGATTGAATGATACTGCCTAATTTTTGCTTGCCACTAGATCTGTTCTCTTGTAAACATTCGCTTGTCGTTTGTTATATTTCAAAACATTTTTTCATATACATAACATACATACAAAACATATTTTCGTTTCTCACCATGGTGCAGTACATTTTATGTCAGTTATGTAAAAAGTGGTGTGGGAAACGTCTGGAGTAGAAGTCACAACACAAAATAGAATACTTAATATCTTAATTATCACGGATGGTGAAACGAGTTTTGCTTTCAAACTTTAGAAAAAAACTCCACATGCACAGAGAAAGTGACCGTTTAAGATGCCATATGCCCGTTAAAATAGAAAGATGTGAAAACAATTTTAACGAAGTTTGGAAACAAAATTTTTGATATTGTTTCTCAAAAGATTCTCGTGTCTTCACTTCCGTAGCTGTGCTCTAAGCAAAAGTGTCGACAGGAAAAAAATTCAAACATTAGGAATAGTTCAGACTCCTTTTTCTTCGCTTGAGTTCGTGCCTTAAGGTGTTTTCAGGACAAGTGCAGAATGCTTCTGACAAAATTTTTGCGGCACAATAGCTCCGAAACTTTGAAATTTCGACCCAATCTTTATGCAACAAACAATGCGTTTAATTCACTTCCCTTGCTTCCCCCAGAATTTTTGGCCATAAGAAAAAATATTTTTGAAATACTCTGTAGATAGAGCAGGATTTTATTAGCAATTATAGGATATCTCAAGGCTAGTTATTTGTTGTCCAAAATCTTTACCGCTATAATAATGATAGTTCTAGGCCACCATTGTTGAAAAATATCATGCGTAGACTTGAATATACATCCTGCAAGTACAATGTTAAAACGCTTAGAAATGGGTATGCGGTAATTGGATTTGTATTACTGTATATTTGAGGGTAAAACTGTGATAATGTGTCCTGTATCGTAACGTCTATAAATAAAAGTGCACAATTTTGCGTTTTACCTATTTGCTCTATTGTTTAAATAACACGTTTATTCGTTGTCTTATAGCAACTGTATATTTTAATCATTCGATTACATACGCGAATATAATAAACGAGAAATAATAGGTTTCACAAAGTAATAATGGACCGGAATTATCAATGAGTCACGCAGAGTCAAAGATTTTCGAATACTGCGCCAAAAATATAACTCAGAATATGCACTGATTAATGAAAATAATGCTAAAATATACTCCTGCATCATTCCTATAGCTTCATTCACACTGAGTTCCACCGCATAAGTATGTGCTTTAGTGAAATGAGGTCCTGAAATGTGTTCTACTGACTTGGAACTCTTAAACTATGCTCAACATGACGCACCTCTCTGATTACCTCTGTAGGTAATTTAATATATTTGATTCTTCCAAACCATCGCTGAACTCCCTTCAATGATGGTAGTCGGGGAATTCTAAGTCTAAATAATGGACTGACAGGACTTTTTATTTCATGTCACGTGGTGCATTTTTATTAATGTGCGCTGCACGTCGTGCGAGTCAAATTAAAAGTATTTATGTGTTTGGCATCAACATAAACGAACAGATATAAACAAGTTATTTAAGGAACCAAATGTAATATAAATTCAGAACCAAATTGTAGAGTTGCATGGTAGTATGATACAGCAAACTACATACTTTGTTATTGTACAAATGGAGGATTTTAATAGTGAAGTCTCAGTGGCAGCTCAAATCGTCTCTTATCGGTCGCGGGGAAAGTGTATTTCAAGAAAAGCATCACAATTAGGTGGAATTCACTTTATTTAGTTTTAATCTTGTTCAATGAGGAACCTTGTTCAATTGCTCAACGTTTCGATATTGTGGAGTATGAGAACCATTAGTGGCACACGCATAATTTTTGATGACAGCTTTAGAAACATGCCCCATTGCTTTAGGATGGCTTTAGAAACATGACTTTGATTTCCCCCATAACCTGACCTATACTATAAGTAATATCTAGTAGAGATGCAGAGTTATACCACAAAGTCAAAATAAATTATGGCCGTATGCCGGATTTATATATTTATATACATATATATAAAAACCAAAAGTACCAAAAGATATGATTTTCCGAACAGAAAATGTATAAAAATGCATTAATAACACTGTCCTGCGATAAATTCAACAGATTCAGGCCCCCCCTTCTCTGAAAAGATATATATATATATATATATATATATATATATCCTGCTATCATTTTGGCACCCGTTAATGAGCAAGTTGCATTTGATCTGGCGTCCGAATGTAATTTGGCTGCCGTATACCGGACGCCGGATTACAAACGTGTAAAAATCACTGGAATCGACTATTTACATCATGTAGACCCCATTTCCGAAAATTAGTATGGACGCCAAATTGTCGGCAGTATGTGCAAATTTCGTATATTGTTAGTTCGGCATAATTCCGGGTCGAGTGGCGCTGACTGCGGCGTATAACTTGGTCGCGGTTATCTCCGTTCAGTCTGAGCAGCAAGTGGCGTCCTCGGTTTGGCAACATCGCTCTGCCTCGCGGCTTTCTGTAATTCTCTCACCCAAGACTCTGCCGAGTTTTGATACCTCGGTGGAGTGCGTGGTAGCGGAGTTCTTGTCATCCGGCGCTACCGCTCCAGTTTTTACTTGGTCCAAAGCCAATTAAGTGGACTTGCGCAACGGTAATTTCAACAACAAAATTATTGTTATCATGGGACCGCATCAGGCTGGCGCAAGAATAACTCTTTCAGGTGATTAAGCAGAAAAATAATGGATTGTGTATCTGGAAAGCCACCTTTTTTATATTAATACTTTGTGCGGAAATTCAAGAATAATGCTAGAATACGACTAATTCTTTCTTTAAACTACCTCTACCTTCGACAAAAAGTATAATACAGTACCTTTGCTCTCAAACTTGTACTTGTAACCACTCGCAGATTTTCTCGACTAGTTAAATGCGAATACTTCGTTTTTAGTTAACAATTAATGTAATGAACGATGGTAGTATTTCTGAGATGAAACAAATATTTAGTTTTTATCAGTATTTCAAGCAATATGGAAAGAATGGATTATTATTTCAACATTTGCTGCTCGTTTAAATATGATTTTTCCGTATATAATTCTATTTTTCTATTATGGAAGAGACAAACACTTTGAAAAACCGAATTTGAAAGTAATTGCATGTCGACAAAACCCTGGCGAAAATGAGAGCGTATTCTGAGCGTTTAGGAACGAACCACGGAGGTGTTCATAAATTGCGAAGAACGCGCTAAGAACACCATCCCAGTGTATTCTCGAGCGTAAATGTGAACGCCTTGGAGTGTTTTCAAACACTCTACAGAGCGTTTAGCAACGTTCTCGAGTGTTCGTGAACGCCCTGCGAGTCACAATCTTCAGCGTTTCAGAGCGTTTACGTGCATTTCAGAAAATCCTGTCTAGGGTGTTGAGAGCGTTCATCAACATAATTTAATATGAACGTTAGGCACTCATCTAGGAATTTAGGAATTTGTCATCATAAAAATTGAAAAAGAAAAACTTTGTGCCATTAAAGACCTTTGAAGTTATTATTTTATAACTTCGTACAACAGTGAACATATGCATCGTATAAATTCTTACTGGCTAGTGGATTTGAACTTACGACCTTTTACGCAGTTAAACTACACTCTACCACTACACTATTTCATATCTGGAATGACAAAGTGTATTTTATGCTTTATAAAGAGTGTAGTCGCTTCGTTAGAGATGGCTCTGCTCTTAGTACGCAATTTCAACATAGCTGACGTTTATTACCTAAGGCTGATGATTTTAAGCTCATATCTGACGTCAGGGATGCTTATACGGCTTTTCTTTATAACACATTATTATTGGCGTTCTAATATACATTATTTCGAAGCAGAATTGAGAAAGAAATAAGATTTCACCAATTTTCATGCCGCGTTAGGCCACACTATGGATGCTATTATTAATTTATTATTAATATTGAATATGCATTTGGGAAACTAGACACCCGGTATACACGGCTCGCAAGCGACGGATTTGGATTTTTGTGCTGTGTGGGTTGGCACAAAGAAATAGAAGGGATGCATTTATTCACTTGAAGACCACCAGAAAGAAAACGGCTGTGTTTTCAATAAATGCACAGATGAAGATGAACCGCTAAAAGATATCCATTAGATGTCTATTAGATATTGATCTTTGAGGATTTGGTGCACTTTGTTATTTCTCAGAAGCTTATTTTCACAATGGATTTGTTAGTAGCATTGTAGTTAGTAGAGTTGTACCACCAGAAAGAAAATGGCTGTGTTTTCAATAAATGCACAGATGAAGATGAACCGCTAAAAGATATCCATTAGATGTCTATTAGATATTGATCTTTGAGGATTGGGTGCACTTTGTTATTTCTCAGAAGCTTATTTTCACAATGGATTTGTTAGTAGAGTTGTACTTATTCTCACAATGAATTTGCAATCAAAATGGTAATACTGCGTTATGGCTTTTGGAGCGTTCCAACATGTTTCAAAACATTCTCGGCAGCGTTCATCTGCGATCCATAAGAGCTCAGTCGGACAGCGTTCTTGAGTGTTCCAGAACATAAATGCAAACTCTCAGTAGGCGTTTTCTCGGGTGTTCATCTGCATTCCAAAACAGCCCAGTCAGATTGCGTTCTTGAGTGTTCCAGAACAGAAAGGCAAACACTCTCAGGAGGCGTTCTCCGAGCGTTTCAGACCTAGGTCGTCGGAACAGCGTTTACGAACGCATGAGAACAGTGACGGAAACACAGATTAACGTGAATGAACACCGACAAACGCTATGAAAACGCCAAAGAACGCACAGGAACGTTAAAAGAACACCTGTAAACGCACTCCAGCAGCGTTATCAGCCTCCTTCATTTTCGCCAGGGAAATTGTTAGATACTTTTTTTTAGCAACATTTTCCAGAAAATTTTTTTCTGTTCTCGTCAACGTCAATTCCGCATGGTATCTCACGGGGTGTAATGAGGGGGTGAATGACGAATATTTAAATATCCTCCAATCGACCGCTAGATCTGCTGTCACCCAATGCACATTGAAAAGGGCTGTTAACCAAAATTTACATTCATGATGATATAATCTATCGAATTCATAAATTTGCAAAGCTTTTCGTTGCGAGTCTAAATACCCTGTTTTATAATTTGAAAATAAATGGATCGCTTTGCACTCATCGCCCCACTGCAGAAATAAAAAAACAATTAAAATATGCCCAAATTGGCAGCATAAATCAAGCTTCTACGGGACGAATTGGGGCCTCCCGTATGTAGTCCTCTTGGTGTGAATCTCGAGTCATTAGTATCGAAAACAGCCACGAAAAAGTAATGCAATAGACGTGGGACGCGAAATTTAAACGTTTACCTGGTGAAGGCCACTAAAAAAATAAAAATGAAGCGATGAAGGGTAACCTGACCGCTCGCTCTATTCGCTTCTCTGTATGTGGAGTGAGATCTCACTTCATTACGAGAACTACCTCCATGAGTAATGCGATAGCCATGAAACCCGATATGGAGACACTTCCCTGGCAATATAAATCAAGCTTCTACGGGACGAACTGGGGCCTCCCGTATGTAGTCCTCTTGGTGTGAATCTCGAGTCATTTGTATCGAAAACAGGCACGAAAAAGTAATGCGATACACGTGGGAATACGAAATTTGAACTTTTCCCTGGATAAGGTTACTTTAAGAAAATGAGGCATTGAAGGGTAAACTGACCTTTCGCTCTCATGGTAAAATAATCCGCGTCTCTATAAGTAGAGTGAGATTTCATTTCATTTTACACGAGAACTGACTCCATGAGTAATGCGATAGCAGCGGTAACCCGATATGTAGACACGTCCTGATATGGAGACACGTCCAATTAAATGCTTGGCCCTCGACGAAATATAATTTTAAAGGATGAGATCCCTATTGAAGATGATGGAGGTGAAAAAGATGATGATGATGATAGGAATATGAGCGATGTAATCGGCGATTCTTTCTCAAGTTTCGAGCTAGAAAAGGGGAATGACACCAGATCACCTAATGTTTCCCCTTGTACTTCGAAAAAAACTAAAAGGATACTCGTCCCATGGACAGAGGAGCAAAAACATATTGTGGCATCATATTTTCAGAAACACATGCACAACAAAATACCCCCGAAAAAGAGAGTGTGATAACCTTAAGGAAAATTATCCAGAGGTCCTTGACAACAAAACGTGGTTAAAAATTAAAGTTTTTATACAAAACATTTATAAATAACTGGATTAGTTACGTACAATGATATTATAAAAGTAAATTTCAAAGGAAAAATAGACTAAGCAGAGTTTCGTAATACTTGTTTAACCCAAAGAGAGTTTTTGTATTACTCAATTTTTTTAATAAATCAGTACATTTTTTAAAATCAAATTTTGCGGTTTTATTGCTACCTGATAAAAAAATGTACCTCTGATTTTGATCCACAAAGACCATTTATTTAATTTGTAAATTTCATTGATCTTGAGAATTATGTTGTAAGTCTTTAATTCTAAATCAAAAGGTGTTTGCTTTTACCTCAAAGTGGCATATTTAGTTGATAA
This sequence comes from Ceriagrion tenellum, assembly GCA_963169105.1. Taxonomy (NCBI): domain Eukaryota; kingdom Metazoa; phylum Arthropoda; class Insecta; order Odonata; family Coenagrionidae; genus Ceriagrion; species Ceriagrion tenellum. The sequence goes on along the minus strand of OY720640.1, from coordinate 113,771,961 downwards.
TCCAATATAATCTTGCAGTAGTGATGAAATAAACTGCATAAACCCTTCAATGTCAATATATTTATTTTGAATATTGACAAAACTTTTCATCTCTGCAGAAGTGAAACCCGAATTAATTGATACTGCTTTCCAATGTTTATCCTCATACAATGGTGACTTTAATTGATGGTATTTAAATCTTTGGCTCAATTATATGTACAATTTATCCTAATCTTACTTCAGCCAATAAGGTTCGAAAACTGCATTACTCTTCACTATCCATAAGTTCAGGCATCGGTAGCTACTGAATCCTTGAACAATTTTCCAGCTAAAGATACACCAGCAACTGTGATTTTAAGGAAAAGGATGTTGATACGAACCAAATAATGGGGGTAAAGTAAGCGGTTTTTAAACTTTTTTCTACCGGAAATCTGTAAAATGTACTCAAAGGTACCAACTAAAAACCGCCTCTACCGCGAAAACAATTATCTTTTGTCAATTTTTTTCTTTTGTGCGGAATTGAATCTTTTTTATTAAAGCCTCGGCAGTAGTTTCCGATTGTTAAAGTTTACCAGAGCCTTAGTATCTATATTGACTAACACGTATGCCATTATAAAATCTTTCCCCCGGATTATCTCCTCCCGCCCCACGATTTTGAGGAAATTCGTCTGTAAGCTAATGCAGGAAGTGGATTTTTAATGAGATTTGGCACCCTATTGCATTTTAAGTGGCAGTAGGGCAACAAATAAAAGTTGTCCCTCACCTCTCTTAAGCTTTTCTGTTTTCAGCATCCCATTATTTATTATATTTTGAAACTCAGGGCCTAGGGTTATCTTCCTTTTTTCAGGTCCAGTAAAAATGCTTTCCTTTAGACGTAGCTCTTCACTATATGCTGTGAAAATATTTCCACTTAGTACTAACAACCACTTTCATATTTTCTCAGCGTTATATCAAAATTCTTAATCAGTCATTACTTGATAAGCAAAGGAGGGAGAAGCATTTCCTTCGGACCAACTAAAGGATAGTAGAGTAAAATGTAATTTCCTAGGTTAAAAATTCTTCTTTAAGCCACAGTTTTTCAAGGAAGAGATATTTCATGTCTTTGCTGTCCCATAAACATTAGAACAGTTATATTTTGCGTGCAGTCATGGAAGTTTTGAAAAGTGAAGTTAAATTTTGAGCCCCCACCGTAATTATACTAGTTCTTATTCGCGGCCCACGTCATCGCGTTGTCATCACGATAAACACGTTGTGTCCTTGGCTTTATAAAAAGCAAGGGTTTTGGCATCCTTCTTCTCAAATGAAGTTTAACTTACTCTTTTATTGCATTTTATAAGGAAAAAGAATATAATTTAGCATTCTAATGACACATGTATTTCATGGTAACATTTTAATGCGTTTTAGTGATAGAAGAAATGCCAGCAAATATCCAATCCCTTTCTAACTTATGAAGATTAATTGACCCCTTTTTCAGCCGCTTGTGTTTCTGTTTTTGATTATTTTTTCACGTAAATGATTGTATTTTAATTGAATTGAACATTTATTCTAAACATGAAACGCGAGACTACTGGGATAATGATAAAAACAGTTTGAGAGTCCTTCACGTATTTCGGTTTCCACATATAATGAAATAAAAAGGCGAATTTGGTGGAATGTGACATGATGGAAACTTATTGATTTACAACTCCTTATTAGAATACCAAGTGCATTGTGAAAGTAATATTTGTATGCATGTTGCATAAACCATGTTTTAAACCTTAAACCGGCTAGTTTTATTGGAAGAATCTTCTTGTAGTATTGGGAAAATCTTCCATTTTTTTCCTGCAAATCGATTTCGTGACACAGTGCTGCGTGATAGGCCACCGCGGACTTACCTAGTTGACTGCGCCAGTCAAATTCCTCTCTCGCTTTCCTCTAGGCGTGTTTTTAGCATACCGAATCAAAACTGAAATACATGCATAAGGAGCAAAATAAGATGTTGATTTCAACAAAACTTGGCTAAGTATGTTCCTAGTGATACAATGTTTACTCCTATGCTGATTAAATCGTTGTTTGGCAGTTTTAGTACATTTAGTTAATATTAGTTAATAGTTAAGAACAACACGTTCACCCATTTTATGCATTAGCAGCTATAAACTGCAAAAATGACAAGCGAGAGCGAAGTTTCCATGACAGATAAATTTGGCAACAGCGCAGGAGGGCAAAATGATATCGTAGTGGTAGTAAATATACAAAATGGATTCCAAATTGATGATCAAATGTAAAAAATATACTCTGGACGCCATAATCATTGGTTATGAAAGGATGCCAAAATGTTACCTGTCTGTACGGATTCAAGGTGAACGTATATCTCCTGTAAAAAAATAGTTGTCGTATAACAAAATAGTACACACGGGCGGAAATCACTCGGTTGTTCGACATACGCGATAAAATAGCAATATACATAAATATTTCTGGTGGATGCCAAAATGTTGCAGAGTGTAAGGACGGCAAAATGATAGCGGGATGTATATATATATATATATATATATATATATATATATATATATATATATATATATATACACTGTCCTGCGATGTTTTCATTGCCGCTATCTTGTATTGCTTTTTAGGATGATTTTTGCATCCTTAATCAGGATCAGATGTTAATTTTCCCCCATCACATCGCTTAAAAAAAATCGTACACTAAGTTTTTTTATCACATGCACTAATGCACTTATGACGTTATTTAAGGAGTCTTGCTTTAATTAAGATTTCCAGATTCATTTATCTATTCGACGTCCTGCAGCCATCTGGCAACCCTGTATAATCACGCTCACAGTCTAGAGCCGACAACACTGTGCAACACAGAAAGATTTTCTGAGTGGCCATTCTGTTGTTCTGCTTTGTCCGCAACAGTCCGAGTTGTGCTTCGCATGCTTGTGAAAAGAGATTATTGTCTTCATAAGTGTCGTATTCGTGAGTAATATACTGTGTTAATCTTAATATTGAACTTAATTCAACATGCCACGTCGTGGCTGCAATAACAATCCATATACATTCTGCTATGTGTGTGGAAGTTTCTTGTCGATAAGACAGCGGCGCAATATAACAGAGTTCTAGAGAAAAGCCTACTATGCGTGCTTCGGCAACAAACTGGGAGACCAAGACAAGCCGTGGGGACCACATACGGCTTGTAGAACCTGTATAGGGCAGTTACGGCAATGGGTGAATGGTAAGCGAGCAGCATTGCCATTAGGAATTCCAAAGGTGTGGCGAGAACCTAGAGGCTACAGTACTCACTGCTACTTCTGTTCTGTGAATGTGAGGGGATTCAACAGCAAGAACAAGAGTTACATTGTGTATCCAAGCAATATTCCATCCGCAATTTTACCCGTTCCTCATGGCCCTGATATACCAGTACCACAGCGTCCGGAACATTGACAGGAGTGTTCCTCTTCTGAACCTGACGCAGAAATGACCGGCTCTGACTGTGATTTCTTGCTTGAAGGTATTGAAAAAACAACCGAAACTTGTCATGCAAATTGAATTAAATGACTTTGTTAGCGATCTTGACCTTACAAAGATAGATACTTGAATCTAGACTTCGTAAAAGTAACATGCTGGCATCAGGGACGACGTACTATTGGTACAGACATCGCGAACAAGAATTTACGCTCTTCTTTTCTGAAGAGGGAACTTTGGTTTACTGTAACAACATTTCGGAGGCTATGCTAAAACTAGGAGTATCACAGTATGACCCTATTCACTGGAGACTTTTTATCGATGTCTCCAGGCGTAGTTTGAAGTGCGTCCTTCTTCACAGTGAAAACAAACTTGCATCCGTTCCCGTTGCTCATTCAGTTATTATGCGAGAAATATACGGAACTAAACTAAAGTACCAGAAACACCAGTGGCAAGTGTGCGGTGATTTTAAAGTGATGAGTTTTCTGTTAGGTTTACAAACAGGTTTCACAAAGCGCCCCTATTTTCTGTGTGAGTGGGACAGGCGAGCAAGGTTACATCACTGTACTCAAAAAGAATGGCCAGGTAGACAGTGGATTGTTGGCTCGAAAAACATAAAACAAAAAACTCTTGTTGATAAGTACGGCATACTGTTACCTCCGCTTCATGTCAAACTAGGGCTTATGAAGCAATTTGTTACGGCTCTAAACAATGAAGGTGAATGCTTTCAGTACCTGTGTCAACAAATCCCAGGTATCATTAATGCCAAAATCAAAGAGGGTATCTTCACAGGTCCAGATATCATCCAGACAGGCATCAGAAAACTTCTTTCTGATGCCAATTCTGAAGATTTTATGTTTGCTGCAGAACGATCAGCATGGAAAACATTCCGGGATGTAGTCAAAAGCTTCCTTGGAAACAAAAAGGATTCAGACTACAAGCAAATGGTGGATAGAATGCCTGTTTTTTTCCAAGATTTATGCTACAAAACGAGCTTAAAAGTGCACATGTTACATTCACATTCGGACTATTTCCCTGAGAACCTAGGAATGCTGAGCGGAGGGTAAGGAGAAAGATTCCAACAGGAACTAAAGGACATCAAACGCAGATAGAAAGGGAAATATGCTGGCTGATTACTGTTGTTTACTAAAGAGAGAGGATCCAAAAACAGCTTATACGCGAAAATCAAGGCAAAGAAGTTTCTTAAACTAATTCAAGACATTATAAAATGGAAACCGAGGACTTACCATTCTCAATATGTTATGAGGCTTAAAGTATGATAAATTTTAATTCATTTGGCTGTGTTTTTCTTCAAATCTGTTTTTAAAATTCATTATATATCCTTATTTTATATTCATAAGTATAACAGTGCAATATAGGAGTGTTCAGTTGAGTGTTAATACTAAGAAAGAAGCATTCATTGCATGTGATGATAGGAATCTTGCATGTTCTCATGCCTCATATTTCTCATATTTTCATTTTGATTTTGCAAAAAAACCTGATATGATAGAGAAAAACTGACTCCAGTTCCGGAATTAGCATCATCTTCAGGTCTGACCTGAAGATGATGTGAATGCACATCGAAACCTGGGTCATTGTTTTAATAAATCGAGTGGTTTTAGTAAAAGTTGACATCTTAAAAAATTTTTTTAATGATGGAATACCAACAAGTGAGACTGACGAAAGTGAGTGACATTATGCAATGATCGAAAAGTTTAAATTCGCAGGTCAGTGTGATTAACAATCACGGTAAATTACATTTCATTACATAATGTGGCGATATCAAATACAACAGGATTGTATTGCTTCATTCAGTTTTGCTTCTAATTTACCTGAGGCGTATCAGCGGAATTTCACGCCATTAAACACCCAATTCAATGACCTGCTATTGTTAAGTGCCATTATGTAAACATACTTCTCTGAGAGCCGCCACTTGTGAGCCTAATTCAGGGGGTGTAAGATCTAGGAATGAGCATCGATATTTGCCATCAATGGTAAATCGGAGGTGCACCATTGATATTGAGAAAATATCGATTACTAGCCATCAATAGTTGACTATCGACGGTTTTACCATCGATATCAACTATCGATGGTCAAACCATCACCCTGAGGACGGCTGCAGTGTAAGCGGCCGAAAAGTTGGTCATGAGCCTTCCAACCCAGATGGAATCCCGAGTAGCCTTTCTGCATTTCATTCAACGGGAAAGCCTGGAACCTCATAAGCTCATGTACAATGTCTATTATCAGAACAATGCTCACAAAATAATAATTTTTACAAATCACCTTTAAAGAAATAAAAAAAAAGAGCTTGGAGGCCATTATTCCTTCTGGCCAATTCCGTGTCTTGCTTATCAATTGACCTGCTTTTGAAAATAAACGCTCAGACGGTACCAATGTAGTAACCGTGGTCAAATATATTTTTGCTACGCCAGAAATTAATTGGTATGGGGTAGACACTTGAGCCCAGAATACCAGAAGACTTCGCTCTATTTTGGCAACAGGTGCCCCTAAAAAAAATGCCAAAATAATCACATATAAAGGGGAGAACTACACTAATAATGAAATGTAATTAATATTGAGTAATCTCAACTTAGTTAAATATATATTTAATTCTCATATGAATGAAAATGCTCAAGGTCAGTTTCTCCATGTTCCCTTTTTCTCCTTTTATTCTGAATAGATGAAGTACTGGCATTATAGATTTCACTTTGTGGATCAGAATCAGATGAAGAGCTTATTGTATCCTTTTCGGCAGAATGAGATTTTATACTTTGCTTCAAGAAGAAAGTTACAAGTTTTTCTCCTCTCCCACGGCCTAGAGGCCACATGGAGTATAAAATCTGGCGGTGCTTCCCTCCCTCTTTTACATCTTCAACTTCCCTACTCAATTTACCCTGTTTGTTGCAGACTACTTTATTGCGCGGGAAGGCCCACCACGGTGGCAATCCAAGAATTCCCCTTCTTCGGAACGACCCTCGTGGGTTCTATCCCTACCAGTGGAAAAAACGCCTACCGGGAATAGCATGCAATCTAAGCGGCATTGGAATTGCTGGACCTTACTTCTTCTCGTTTTGATCCCCTTTCTATAGCAGAATATGGTGCATCCGTAGAAGCCAAATTCTTCTCCAGCCTCTTTGTTTCGTTTACACGAAAATCTCTTGAATTCGAGGTTCAACATCTACGCCTTCAGTTTGCACTGTGAGATTCCGTAAGAGCGTGTGGCAAGTGTTGTTAGAACAAAAGTCATCAATATATTATGATAGAAAAATTAATTAGATCAATGTTCAGGAATTAAAAAAAACTATGTAAGATTTACGTAGAGTATTTAGTGTACGACCAGTTTCGTCGAACGGTCGTACAATTAATACTCTACGTAAAACTTACAAAGTTTTGTTAATTCCTGAGCATTATGGGAAAATTTTACAAAGTTAAGGCTAAAACTATTGTACCTGTATCCGCAGCAATATATAAAATATTTATTGCTAAGAATTGAGAGTGAGTTACGATCGACAATTTTCTGTCACGATGAAAATTAAACATTGAATTTACCGTTATAAATTCGTCAAGGTGGAGTTTAACTATGCGGAAGGGAGTGTCGGAGCCAATTGCTTACAGATTTTGTTCGCCTTTGTAAACGGTAGTTAATCAATCGATTATTTTCTTATTTTATAAATAATTACAAATAATCATCGACATTGCAGCCAGAAATTGCTTTGTGAAAGTCAGTATATGTTTCAATATAAAGTTGAATACTGTTGATAATTTATTTACACACCCTAATATGCACGTAAAAGTTAACAGTGGCAGTGTCGTACTTAGTAGGATCTGTATTTCGTTTGTCTATTGTTTTTGTATCGCTCTTATGCTCCTAATATTCATGTCTCGTGTTTAGATCTTTGTATGATAAAGACTTAAGTTAACTCTCTGAACGCTGAATTTATTCTTAAAAAAACAATATAGGCAATATCGTGATAACAATATGTGATTATCCTTGCTGGTATATAAAAATTTAAGGTTGGCTGTCTGCATGTATGCTGCTCTATCACGCAAAAACTATAAAACCGATTGAGCTGAAATTTGGCATGTGGATAGAAAATATATCTGTCAATAAAAAAGTGTGTTATAGAAAGCTCTCCAGGCCCACAAAACCCCCCTGATGGTCCATGCTAAGAATTGGAATCGGTGCAGTGGTTTCATATTTTACTTTTTAAAAGTAATTTCACTCAAGGTAGAGAGCTGGTTTTTTTATACGATCGTCAAATTAATGAGTTTTTTTCTTTCGATTGATTTTATTTTACGCTTCTTATTCGTCTGAAAATCAAGTTTTGAGCTGAAAATCTCACATTTTTCTCTGGAATTAACAATAGCTTATGTTATTGACAACCAGAGATTTAGACGCCTCTAGCACTTAAACATCACGTTTTTCTGTGGGCCCATCGCAGTACGTAGCAAGAAAATCTATAAAAAAAGGGCCCACAGTCCAAGGTCACATGATAGATTGCTTTGAAGGATAATCTATAAATTCTATGCATATTTACGAGTATAATCTTCAATGTCCATTCTCAAAGTAGCTCTCATAGTGGCACTGCATGTATATGAGGGATCATTACGTAGTAAACGATACACATGAAGGAATTGAATTGACTATATACACGATTAAATTAAAACAAAGATACTTACGCGCAACGAATAATAATGGTAATAATTCCTCTGTTGCTACAACAAACACAGCGTTTTCTACGATCGTTTAATACACAGATGTCTTACACGTGGTAGAACCATCTACCTCTCATTAAGATTGCGAACTGTTTTTTAGACCTATTTTCACATCATAAACGTTACGAGTTATTTATGTATGTTTAAAAGTGTTAAAATTCTGTTAACTTACATTCACTCAATCATCAGGGTGCCTATTCAATACTCTCACCTTAAAAATATATCTATCTTCTTGTCTAATAGAAAAAAGTTTAACCTTTAGGAAAAATCTTCTTAAGCAAGAAGAATATCTTCTTTGCGACAAAATGAGCCCTCGCAAGAAAAACGACAAATATTAGACTTGAATGCTCAAAGACATGACCAATAGCGATCTAATCAAACTCCTGAAGAGTGGCACGAGCAAAAGAAGCATGCTTCCCAGAGTCATTTTCCCGGTTTTTGGGCTTGACATTTTTGAATTAGAAAGTATAAGATTCGCAGATGACATGGTAATATTAGCAGAAGATATGCAATCACTTCAAACGTTGATAAAGGTTTTGGAAGAAGGGATGAAGGAATATGGGATGAAGATAAACCTAGGAAAGACAAAGGTGATGCCAGTAAACTGTGAAAATTATACGAGTGTGAAAATAAATGGTGTAATAGGAAAAATGAAAAGCTACCGGTACCTAGGAACAATGGTGACAGACGACTGGAGAAGTATTGCAGAAATAAAAGCAAGGATAGCAATGGCAAAAGAGGCCTTCAGCCAGAAGAAAAACTTGCTATGTAATAAAAGCCTGGATCTGGAGCTGAGAAAGAGACAAGCTAAATGTTATTCATGGAACGTATTCATGTATGGATGTGAAGCGTGGACATTAGGTAAGAGGGAAATGAATATAATAGAAGCTTATGAAATGTGGATGTGGAGAAGGATGGAAAAAGTAAGATGGGTAGATAAGATGAGAAATGAAGAGGTTTTGAGCAAAGTAAAAGAAGGAAGATCGCTCCTAAAGGAAATAAGGAAAAGGAAAGGAAACTGGTTGGGCCATGTGATGAGAGGGAAAAGTATAATAACTGTGGCACTTGAGGGTTCAATTGAAGGAAAGAAAAAGTGAGGAAGGAGAAGAATTAAATTGGTGGATCAGGTGAAGAACATCAGCTATGATGAAGCAAAGAAGGAAGCTCGGGACAGAAGCGGATGGAGACAGCAGTGGTGTACGGGACCTGCCAGCAGGCAGAACACCAGATGATGATGATGATATCTGAATTCTATGACAATAAATAAGCCACAAGGGCAGACTCTTGTGGCTGGCCTTTAACTGGAATGTCACTTTTTGACGCATGGGCAACATTACGTAGCTTGCCCCCGCGTTTCCAGTGGCAACAATCTTTTTATCAACACTCCTGAGGGAAGAGCTATAGATATAGTGTATAAGTCTATTTTCTAATGAGTTGATACAGATGCACTTATTATGACCAGCGTTCATAAATATTAAACGAAAAATACTAAACAAAAGAACAAAAAAGATATATCAAGAAAAATGGGGAACCAAGCCGGTCACCTCCCCGTAGTGTTTATCGGGTTACGCTAAGAACCTCCCAAAGTCCGTCCTATCCCTACCACCGGACGGATAACCATCCATAAATCTTCAAATATAGACCCATCTGTTTTGAAACTTCAATTTGTTTTAAGGTAGCGGAAATTATAATGACGTCTATTTATGTCTCATACCCGGAAAAATAATTGGAAATTCTGCTCAATGAACAACATCCGTGCATGAAAATGGGCAAGTGCACTAAGAATCACCAAATGTTTTTGATTTAGTAACTAAAACCAATAATAATGACTATCCTTTACACCGAAGGCGCAGTGCGGGTGACAGAGGATTCGTAGGTCAAATAAACATAGTTGCTGCTGCAAAAACTCCTTTTGACGTTGTCAACCGCTGGATTGTACCATACTCTCTGATTCTGATTAAGATACCCAACGCGCATATCACAATTGAATAGCGCAACTCAATTAAGTCATTGAATGCAAATATATGCATGTACATAAGGGAAGCGATCAAGCTGTTAATTCACTTAGAATACGGCTCAAGAGAACCTGAGAGACGATGTGACCATTTATGAACCTGGGTGCTATTTAGGTAGTAATGAGTCTGCGTGGCCCATTTTTGGGTTTTCCGTGCATGAAAGATGACCAACAGTCACTCATCTCCTCGTGCACCTGGGACACGGTCAGCGTGTCTGCTACAATGAACAAATTGTACTATATAGGTTATTAACTCCACAAATGACCACGCTGACAGTATTCTTCAGGCTTTATGGTTTTCTTATAAGATACCTAAGTTTAATGCTTTTCAATGCCGTTGAATTTCTCCGGGTACCTTCCGCTAGTGCTAAATAAATATCTTGTCTGGTAAGCAGCAGTTGACGTAGCGTGATAGAATATATCTATTGAATCTATATAATCAATGTATAAAACATTTATCGCCTGACTTTAACCGCCAGAAAGGCTGAGGGAGTGAAATATAACAAAATTTAGCTTTTTTGTCGAAATTCACCGTTCGTCTCTCAAAATTGTGATGCTGAGTCTGAATATTATCGTATATCCAGAAGATACAAAATTCTGTGGTTTGATATTGAAGCATATTCAGAAGATAGTTCTTAATAGGCATGATATTTTAATTCTAATACAATTTTATTGTAATGTTTTAACCCTAACAAGTCTTTACTCTGTGTTTCCCTGCCTTCCCTGCCGAAAATTATAGTTTATCCACACCTACACCATTAAATCACAACTAATTAATATTTAACAAACCTTTGTACCTGAAGATGCTCTGAATCTGTGAAATGCGTCCTATAAATTGAAATATTGTACAAAATTATTAATCATTCTTATCAGTATGGATACTAATATTAATTACTTCTACTGATTGATGCCTGATGCAGTTAAGTTCAATCTACTGTCATTTATTACGGCTGTGGGTGTATTATTTCTTTGCTCATCCCTCTTGTATTTTTGCGCAATTTGACACCTGTAAATTATCATATTGTGTTGATTTCTATTTAATATAAGCTTGCATAAATGCTTAACAACCCCTCAATGGTTTCTTTTAGGAGGAATTTGATTTTCTTGGAGAGTGGTAGAACGTTTTGTTTGAAGTGAAAGAATTGCTATATCCCAGCTCTGGAGAGGATATGCCTCGAGCCTTTAGAGGATTTAAGGTTGTCTTTTTTCAGTCTCGGACGATTCTGCATTTTTAGTAGGATAACTTCGATCCTAAATATACTGTCACTTTTTCATTTTTTTAAATATCCCTGGACACAATTTTTTACTCATTAGCCGTATCCCGCTCGTTAAAACGGGAAGTCCATCCATATTCCCGAAGTGTGAACAATTTTTGTTCTCTCATTAGCAGCGTTACCGTGGAAATGGGAGAGCATTGATAACACGGTGGAAGGAGCATTTGGAAGTTAAAAATTTTTCCTGTGCCGCATTAGCGCATTACTTCCTTCTTTTAATATGTATTGTTTAAGTAAAATAGGACAATACATCTGTGATAAATAACTCTCGCGCAAACTAAGTTATTTTTAAGGTATACTTGACTTAAAAGCGATCGTCCCTAAACACAAGGAAAATTGTTTGAAAAGGCGAATTGTCCTTCCATTCTTCAGAATTTCGATTCTCCCCGAGTATGAAATCCTATCAAACTATGTACTTCTCAAAAAACTAATATATTTTGAAGTGTACAGTCTACATGAAAAGAATGAAATAGGGATCGGGTCGGGCGGGTGGAGCACTAGCTAACAATATGGACGGCCATAATCCCTGCAGTGGACAATATTTTCAGAGAAAACCCGATCCCTACTTGAGGAGTATCTTGTGGAGGGCATTTAAAGTGCAGTACTTTGTCTGTCAGATGAGCCATTAAACTTTGGTCTCCTAGGCATCTTCTGTGAAAAGCAGACACCTTAATGTTAATGTTGGGTATCTATCCACCCTCTCTCCCTAACCTGTCCACAATGGTGCAAATGACCTTAGCTGACCGCTTCCTAAAGTACTTAATCCAAGAATAACATGTTTGAGTTCCGGCTTAGCTTAGTAGGATTTTATTGATGCCAATAAAGGAGAACCACAACGTAGAGTGCGTTGTAAAAAATAGTTGGAGAGGAGAAGAGGGGTAAAATATTCTTTTTCGGGAGAGAGCCATGGAGATTGTGTGTGCCTGCGGTACGATGTACGTTAGAATGAACGGTACGGTTTGATGTGAGTGCCTACTGTAGCCAAATTCTTAAAAATCATTTGATTCATATGCTACAGACGTATAAAAGAACGTTTCCTCTGCTATAAATGCATAACAGAACCCTTTCATCCCACACAAAATTATTTACAAATCAAACTTTAAATCACGTTTTCCGAATGAAAAAAATGAAAGAAATTATATTTTTCTGCCCAATTTTTATTGGGATATAGGACCGTAAAAGTGAAGATAACTGAGAGGAGATTCAATAAAACCTACCTTTTATCGGTAGAATACCACAAAAAAACGGTATCTACTCTCACAGCCGTGTTAAAACCTCCTAAAAGGTGATTTTAATTGAGTTATGCGCTACTGATATGAATCTGTTTGAAGTTAATGAGTTTTTGGTTTAACTTAGTCTCGACACTTTTATTTACAGAGTATGGTCTAACATTTGGAGGGCTTGAGATTGAATTTAAGACACAGTTGATTTTCCTGCCTAATTACCGGCCATTATTTGCTGCCATTCATGGAGGAATCAACGAGCATTTGACCGTAATTCAGACTGCATGTGGACAATTCTTGACACCAGAGCAAATTTTTGTGATGACTTGATTGTATAATTGTCAGGCTCCTATCAACATTTACCTTATTTCCAAAAATTAAACAAATATTCCACTACCTCATCTGTCAACTTCTCATTCGTGCTTTATGCTGTGCTGAGCTGCTGATTAATTTCAGTTTCCAGTAAGTAGACACGACTAATTCTCAGAGCCGCAAAATTTATAAATGCGACGCTGGTTGATACAGAATTTTAGTTAGACACTTTGCATTCATTAACAAACTTTATTGGTCGGAAGACCAAATATTTAGAGTGATCCCATCGTTTAATGATATACGACCCAAGATATTATTCTTTGATAGCCAAATGATGACTTCATTTATATGATTTACGAACGGAAGTGAATTAATATAGTACAGGGCCCCCTTTCCTAACAGTTGCTTCTTCATGCTGGGATAGCGCCGCGGGGTGGGCGTGAAATAAGTTCTCACTCATCAAAACACACAGACGTAACAGCGACGAATATAGACTCAATGATCAAAATTGTGCTCTTGAATATAAAGGTCACGTTTTATATCCCTGATAAAGAAATAAATTTGCATAGAATTATTCTATCAAATGTAACTAAGGAGATTCTTTAAAATATGTATGAATAATTTAAGAAATAAGAAAACGAACTTGAGTAAATACTCAAACAAATACAGTTAGCCATAAGTCAAGAGAAGATAAGATATGCTCATATGCCCATATCTCTTTTAAATACCCTTCTTCATATTGCTATATCGTCAAAATAAGATTGAAAAGGGTGTTTGGCCATGCCTCACGGGGATCGGGTGGGTGTGGTGGTTAGAGTACTTGCCTACCACACGGGCGTCCAGGGTTCAAATCCCTGCAGTAGCGGATGTTTTTCAGAGGAACCTGATGCCTACTTGAGTGTCTTGTGGAGGGCACTTCAAGCGGAGTACTCCGTCTGTCGGATGAGACGTTAAGCCTTGGTCCCCTTGGAGCCTTTCGTTAAGAGTAGACTAATTCGGACGCCGGGTTTCTATCCACCCTTCCTCCCTTACCTGTCCCCTATGGCAAAAATTTCCTTAGTCGTCGGTCGCCTCCCCAAATATCCAATCCAATCCATGCCTCACGACACTCTTGCTTGTTTAGAAATTGCTAGCCGGGCATTGTCTCTCGTCTTGCCCCCGCGTGGTAATTGCACTGCCGCTGCTAACTTCCGCACCACAATACATCAGTATTCCCATGAGCCTAGTCACCTGCCATATATTTTCTCCAACGAAATATCCTCTTTATCAGTTTGGAGGGCAAGGGTCGTACGAAAAGTTTCGTAGGCCGAAAGAGTGATCTGCCACTTAAAAAGTCTGGTTTTCCCTTTTTCCTTTCTCTTTCGCCCCTACAATAGGCTAATGAGCGACTATATACCTGGGGAAACGTTTTTTGTTGATGAAGTTAGCCTTTTTATATTTTTAAGAACGTACTTAGGCCAGTATACCAACTTTCTCCGGATAAGAGTTGATACACAATTATTTTTTTAGGAAAAACTTTCTTCAAATCTTAACTAATAATGATTTTCTAACAAAAGTTGGTACCCAAGCCATTAGAAAAAGGTAAAGAGTGTCGACGATTACCAGCGTACCTACACTACATTTCCAGCGAACGTGACTCTCCAATACTCTACTTTGCTTAATCCTCTCTCTGTTACAACATTTCTTGGTGGAATTATGGAATATTCCGGAATGTTTCCCTGGTAATACATGCATAATTGTCATAGTAGTGTTGTTGTTGCATCAATCATGCGTAAACTGCATGTTTTGCTTTGTAGAATATACCATTTAATGGTTTAATTGGCATTAAAATTTTTAATTTGGCACCATGTCTTCTAGAAGTTTTCACTTTAGGATAAATTACACCTTTTATAAGGCAAAACTACAGCTTTATAATTCTAAATAAATCCATATTAATTATCAAATAAAACTATAGCTTCTGTACTTCAATATTCATCACTCAACAAACATTTTTCTGAAAATAAATACCATTTACCTTGAAAATGGCTAATGTTAGTTGAAATCATTGTCAATAATTTACTAGAAGTGTGGCGAAGTACTAAACTATCGTAATTAATTGCAAGTTAGTTTAAATACTTCGTATTCCATGCGCCCTTACGCTCTTCATTAGACAACCACGCTAACATTTGCATGCTTTTGAGTGTGGCTTATAACATTGCTGTTAGCTTGAAAATATGCCTAGCTCAAATTTTATCATATTTATACCAGATTAAGGTCAATTTAAGCTCTTTTTTCAGGCGTTAACAGTCCTTAAGGATCGAGCAGTGCTTTATCACCATGTCCATTTAGCATTTCTTCAACAGGAGCAGATTTTAAGTCCAAAGTCGCGCGTGCTTGGATACTCATTTTTCAAGTTTGTTTTCCCATATATCTTCCGACACTACCTCCTTGGATACTTCCCTTAAAATCTCTCAAGTGCATCGAAGGAGGAAGCCTTTCCTAAACGATTCTATCCCTCCGCGCCGACGGGAAAGAGAGGTGGCTGGGAGGACAGTGCGAAGTATGTCGATGAGGAGCAGGGAGATACACAAGCAAAAGAGCAGCAGCGTGTGTTTACAAATAAAAGAGAAGGAAGCCTTCTCCATCCGTCGAGACAAGTTCCCTCGCCTTTTTCAAACAATCCTTTCTCCCTCTTCGTCCGACGTCGGCTTCTCCTCGCCTGGGAAAGCACTAGAGTGGGCGTGGCAAATTGAAGCCGCCTCGAATCGAGTGGGTGGGGCACGGTGATATTCGTGTGTATACATGTTAACGTGTGTGTGTATTTGTTGCCAGTTCCCTTTTGTTTCCAGGTCCTCGCCCCTACATCTCGTCCCACATCCGTCCACGGGAATCCCAGACCGTGGAGGTGGATATTCTGGCTGTGGTGGTGTAGGCATGGGAAGACTCTCGCAAAAACATTTTATCTCTCCAGTTCTTTCAGTTTTTTCTCCTCTTAACTCGCAAGCAAGCGTTGGCGCTATCCGAGGCGCCGGGAAAAGGTTTACAGCAAGGTCCGTCGTGACTTTGTATGCCAAATAAAGACATACAGTAGTCCACCACTTTGCTGGCATCCTTTAAAACATATCACTTTGCCTGATTACATACTTACGCTACGTGGCAGTAGGCCATGTGTCTAATTGTATTGCCATATTGAACTAACTCGTAAAAATTCCCTAAGAGATAACCTAAGAGTACGTATATTGGTCATTGGAAGGCGCAAACTCTTTGAACTAGTCAAGGTTTTAGTCCAAGTGAAGGGTAAAATATCTCAACATTTAAATAATGCCCTAAATGCTACCTTAAGGGTGTGTGTTAGGGGGTGAATTACCAAGAACAAGTAGTACTCTGTAATCCTATAATATTCATGAAGCTATATTTATTGCAGCATTAAAAAAATTGAAATACTGTTCAGGAGATGGCATTTCAACAATAAGCATTGTACATTAAAGACGCCAACAGTACCAGAGAAATAATTTGTATTATTGTATTCATTTAGATGCATATATAGATGCCTGTGCAGCAATTTATCTCATTGATTTACAGCTTAAAAACATCAAGGTTTAACATAGGCAGAATATTGGACCAATATGTACCTTAATTAGCATCTCTTGTAGCTATAGAAACAATAAAAAAGCATTCACTATTGTATTTTGATTTCAAATTCTGTAGTAGTTTATCAAGATTATCAAGTTGTTTAAGATTTAGACAATAAATGCACTGGAGCCTAAATTTACCGTTCGGGTGACCATGTGAGGATTTAAGATGATACGCCTTGAAAAGGTGGGGATCAGGTTGGTGTGGTGGTTATGTTGCTCGCCTACCACACGGGCGGACAGGGTTCAGATCCCTGCAGTGGCGGATGTTTTTCGGAGGAACCCGATCCCTACTTGAGTGTCTTGTGGAGGGCACTTCAAGTGGAGTACTCCGTCTGTCGGATGAGACGTTAAGCCGTGTTCCCCTTGGCGCCTTTCGTTTAGAGCAGGCTAATGCCGATGCCGGGTTTTTATCCATCCTTCCTCCCTTACCTATCCTCTGTGGCGCAAATTACCTTAGCCGTCGGTCGCCTCCCCAAATATCCAATCCGTGAAAAGATCACGGATAAATGCTCCTGCTTATGCAATGAAGATGAAGACAATCAACTTCTGAGTCACGTTAAAAAGTTTAATATGAACAGGAACATCAAAGCTGAACCCTAAAGTGTTTAAATCAATGAAAGCTGGCAATTTTATACATTGTAGCTGTAACCTGTATTTAAAAAAAGTGAGTTCACATTTTTTCGTCTTATTTGCAGTAGTTTTAACAGCGAGTCAAGATTAAATTTTCATCGTAGCCGTTGAATTATTTTCAATTTGTTTCTTTAGTGAAAACAACCATTTCCACGTGATACCTTTCCAGCAATTGTAGATACGTGTGGCGGAAGATGTTGGAGCAGTAGCCGTGAAATGGAAGGGAATAGAAATATAATGGGACATAGAACATTGGTGAATTGTATATTGACGTGTGTTAGTATAGTTTCCCGCTGTTTTGTTGTAATCACTAATACGTGCGTGCGCGTAAAGAAGGAATTTTTGCACTCATTACTTCGGGACTGTATCCCCTTTACTTGTCACATTGTGCCTTAAAAGCCGCATATGACAAAATTGACATCCACTTCGGCTACCACATAGAATCGCAAGTATTTCCAATATCCACCATGAACAGGAACTATATAGGTTTCCGTTGATATTATTTTCCTTGTTTATGCGTTATAGTTTGACGAATATTTTTCCCATCCAAAACAATTCTACGGTCATTTTTTATAGGTTGAATTACTGGCTTGCGATTAATTACTTATCATTTTTAGAGTATGACAATAATCGGCATTTTATCTACTTTTGATATTCAAAATTTTGTTCATACCCTCTCGGATTTGAGGCTAAATATGTTGGACCAATTATTTAAGCAAGCAGATGGGCCTTTATTACATACTTAATTTAGTTTTGCACTGGAGACAAGAAATGGTGTCACATGCAATCTCTACTGCATAATAACCCATGGAAAGAAAAAAATAATTATTAACACATTCCAAGTTCAATGGGTTATACGCTGTTCTCTTTCCATGATGAGAATTATTGATTGAAAGTAGAGTTGTATCCATGCAATTTAGATTAAAATATTTTTTCATTGATAATGTATCATCTTTATTGCTAAATACATACACATTGTAAATGAATTTTACATTTTCGGTAGCTAATTGCAATAAAAATATTTCGAAATAGGGCACATAAATAAATGGGAAATAACTGATAAATTCAATGTATATTAAACCCACGCATAAAGAATTATATATATCTGAGAAAGATGAAAATTCTGTTGTGAATCAGAATCCATTGATCTGGGAAGGAGATCTTAAAAAATAGAAAATCTGGTCACTGACTTTTTATTTAGTAACTAAGAAATGTGTCTCTGGGCAATAGGTTCTTTTATTCCAAATTTGGTTTGAAAATATTTCCTCGATAAATATTTATAAATAAATTTATCAGTACATTGAATATCGACAGTTTACAACCTTCCTTTCCCTGACTGTAATTTTTCTTTGCCTGATCAGATCGCCGTGAACTTAGTGTGAATTGGAGCTTAGCTCAAACGCAAACATTACCACTGACCTTATTTATTCCATAAAATTCTTGAATCTTTCCAAGACTTTCGTGTAAAATTGAAGAAATTAATTGATTATTTCATACTAATTCGCTAATTCATTACTGCTAGGGTTATTTCCTCCCTGCGTTTTTCCCTCATCCTAAGAGACAGGTTACCGTACCGTACCCGTACATTCCGTGAACGGAATAATTTTCGAATGTACTTTTACAATACATTGGTACGTCAGATATCAAAGAGTACGAGTATACAAGCGCCACAGAAAATTGAAATGCAACTATTTTAACGTAACAGGATTGAAAAATGCTGAAGAAGCCTGCTGAACAAGTTTACGACTCAACGCATGAGATCTGTATATCCTACAAGTTATGTAAGTTCCTTTCAGTCATGTTTCGCTGATAGTATTTCCTTAGGATGAGTATCCCCTTCGATTGACGCATGGAATAATTGCGTAATCTGACGAGAAATTTTAATCATTCCTTTGAATGAATAAAACTGTTACTACATTCAATGGAGCCATAAATTTTACCTTGCCAAAATACTTAAATCAAGTAAGGTGAAGATGGTAACGAAATATGTGATTCCCGATCTGGGTCGTTGATTTTTGCGAGCAATAATTTTAAAATTCATTGTTCATGTGATGTTGTCTTCTCCAGATTTCATTAATTTACTCCAATAAAATTATATTGATTTTCGCTGCATTTTATAACAAAATATTTTCATTTCACAAAGTGTAAGAGGCGTTATATTATTTTTAGGACGATCGCAGTACCTTAATTCAGTTTTAACTAGTAAGATCATTTGACAATGGGGTGCATAAAATCATTCATTTAATTCATAATTAACCGTACGAAACTATTTCTGGTTAGGAATGTAAAGTAACAGAAGTATTATCTTTTTCACTAATATAGGTCAAGTTAAAAATGCATGCTCACAAAAGAACGAATTACGGAATTAAAAGCATTAATCGATAACGAAATATCTGTTCATTATGTTGTATAAATGATATAAAGTATTGATTAATAGTATAACAAAACATATTAATTTTTCATGCAATGAAGGAAAAACAACTAACCAAACAAAGCCTTAATTGGCTTGAAAAAGCTTGCAAAAAAGTGCCAATGCATCTTAAATGAAAGTGGTGCAGAAAACGCCAAGGAATCATACAAGTAAGTCGTTGCCGATCACAGCATCAGCATGAACCAACCTATGCAATGGGTCTAGGTAAATATTCCCTGTAACTGGAACAAATTTTGGGAAAGACTAATATTAGAAGCCGCTGAAGTGGGATTAGAGGGAAATAATTTAATTTATGATTTGGGATACCCTCTTATTAACTTCTGCAAGTATATACTAAAATAGATCCTAGAGGGTAGAAAAAGATGGGAAGCTGCTAAGCAATTAGATGCCACCTGACTTAGCAACCAGACATACATTCCGGCCAAATTAGCAGTCACGACTTACAGCCCCGCAGACTCGACAGCAAAATGTCGGCAGCCAAGTAATATTCAATCAGATAGATATTCCCATTTTGGCTTAACGAGCTCTTAGTATGGGCGTGAAGACTTACTGGCGAGGGTAGCATTCCCCTTGCCATTTTGTTTAAAATTCTGAGTTGGAAGGATAATGGCCTCCATTGCGTTCTTCCGGAAATCTCTTGAGACTTTGAACATGATCTCGCTGTGGCCTCCAGCTCTTCCACTCATTACCTACTGGAGGTTCTCTCTACATTGTGAGATCCTCGCATACTTTCCCGCAACAAGGAAACCATTGACCTCTACAGACAGTTTTATCTATCCCTTTTCCTTTTCCACATATAGCCCCCCAATCATTCTTTCTTTGCCTTTTTCCCTAATTCCCAATATGTAAATCTCCAGGCTGTATTTCTTTACTCTTCCCTCTCTTCCTTCTATACATCTCCTTCCCCCGGTCTTCAACTTCTTACTTCCCCGCAACTCTTTCGCACCCCGTTAGTCATTTGTTTCACTGAAGCTATTTTTCTGATGCTCCCTTCCTCTTTAATTCATTTGTTCTTTTCCGCCTCGCCTTTGGATTCCCGCTCCCATGGACTCATTCTTCTTGGCCATGGACCCCACAATGTTGTGGTACGTGATATGCGGCCCCAATAGTGCCAGACAGCATATTTTTTACTCGTTTTGTTTATTTTTTAAAACCTTTTTTGCGTAAAGTTTCTTTCTTGTCCGTTTTGCCATTTTCTCCAGACAAAGATACGCCCTTTCTTTAGTCCACGGGCATTTTGAGATGCAAGAGTACTTCTTACCATTATATTTCCAATTCTGCTCATCATTTTTCATTCTAATCTTTTCAAAGTCGTACGTTATCTCTCGTGTTAAACAATGGGTCTCACTACACCACGCCACATTTATTTTATACTACTGTTTGAGGTATATTATGGCTGACTCTCTTATTATATGCCCTATGCCTGTGCTGCGGTTGAGTTTAAAGTCGTTTCCATAGATGCGCAGGGTAGAAAATGAGATGGAAAGGTTTTACAAAATACATGCTAAAATGGTTTATTAGGATAATTAACATTTCACCCGTGCCTCCTCCTGATTTTAGCCTACTTGGACAGTATAGCGAAAAATATTTATCTCTACTTCGCTGAGAAAAGTGTGAGAATTACTCTATCCGAGAGTGTTGGGAGTATGCGAATTCCAAAGCATATTCACCCTTCATAACCAATATTAATCACTGTCTTTACTTTTATTGAATACAACCGTGTGTTTAATCCTCTCTCCTGCTAACATTTTTAAATCTTCTTTTGTAACAATTCCGTTCTATACAATATTTTAATCAGTCCATGTATTTTAGCTTAATTTTGAGGTAATCAAGCCAAAATTTGAATATATTTATTCAGCATCAGTCTAGAATTTCATATAGATTAATATTCTAGGGTAATAGATGTCACATAAGCGGTGTTATTAAAAATAAATAAAAGAGAAAATAGGTTTATGACATATGCCAAGAGAAGGATACACTGAAAACCTTTATGTAAACAATCAGGCTTATTATCTCTTTAACATTGATGTATACACAACAATCTATGTATTTTAATTTGATCTAAAGTATAGATATTCCACGCTAACTACAATGTGCATAATTATAACTCTGGATTTCAAACTGATGCAAACATGATGAAAAGTCGTGTCAAAATAAACCAAGCTGGTCCATACCAAAAGGACTTAATATATTTCAAAATGCAGCCAGAAAATATTATAATTATTTAACCTTTCCATGTATAATACATTTTTGAGTAAATCCATTATTGATGAAAGAGAGGCACCTTGAAGATAAACGGTTCCTCAATGTGGCTATGCAATAGTTATTTTTGTAGATACAACATATGTCATATACTGAATGTATTAACATGTATGTTTTTGATCTGTCCTTTTTCTATTTTAGAGACCAACAAAGCGAATTAACTGTATTATTTTTATCAATTGATTTTGGTTAAGTTTTAGCATAATACCCTCAACTGATACAATTTAAGCCTTACTTTTATTTTGCCAACTAGGCGAATCATTAACTTCACATAAATGACAAATTTTGGTATCGAGTCTAACCTGAACTAACGCCCCAATAAAACTCCACTAGTACCTTGACTATGAAACCTCTCAACTCTTCGGGAGACTTTGCTTCTCATAAATAGTTTGACAGGCAAAATTTTGAAATAGAAAAAGGCGAAAGCAATCCTCCTTTTCTCCTCCATTTCTACGTCCTCATGCATTAGAAATAATTTACATTTAATTAAAATTTACGGTGACATAGAATGAATTGTTTGTTTTTCCATTCGAGTGAAGCAGAGGAATCGTTTTTCTTGAGTGGGAAGCAAAAAATTTAATGAAATTTATATGTTTTCACTCTGGTCTTTTCTTAAGGAAGAAATTAATGAATTTTTAAAATTATATTTTTTTAAATTCTTTTAGGCATTCGTATCTCCCCAATCCTCCTGATTATTTCTCTTTTTTCCGCCAATTCTCATATGCTAAACTCCCCGCTCTTTCCATTGCTTTCACCATGTATAGCGTTTTTGTATTCAACATTCCGCACAGTAACGCCTCGACGATGGTAACTTGCCTCTTATCATAAGGATTTATTGATAAGTAAGTGGAATTGGTCTTTGGAAATAGAAATTATGGAGAGGTGGAACCATTGATTGGAGACTAAGAAGATGCTGAGGCATAATTCTTTAAAGAGGCATTGGTATACAAAGAAAATAAAGGCCCAAAATTTATAGTTCTCACTGTGATACGGAGAAGTCCACAGGCTATTCATTGCTTAGGAAAGAAATTGTTGGTGAAGTCTCAGACTAGTGAAGCATCAAAATGATACGGAGCAATTACTTTGATTCGGCCCTTATCATAATAGTAAATTTGTATGTGTACTTCAGGCTATATTTTCCTTCCTTTAACAATTGAGTTTTCGGGAATGCTATATAAAAAATAGATTTGCAGTGATCTTATAACATTTGTTGCTTTTTCATTTGAGAGGATCTAGCAAAATTGATTTTGCTTTTAAAAGAATGAAAGTTGGTAAAATTCCATCAGATATGGACTGTACGTTAAAAGGGGCCTATATACTCGTTAACGTCATCTCTCCCTAAGACTAAATGCCATTTATTTTTGACAGGACTAAAAGATAAAAGCCAGTCAGCTACGTCTCCTTGGATGAACACAATTTGCACTATGAGAAAAAGCATTTCAATAGTTTCATTTCAATACTTTATGGAATTTACAAAAATATTTCGAATTAATAGAGTAAACTTTGTTTTTCCACAATAAATTAAATAACTTGCGACCATAGTTTCGACGATTAACGTCATTATCAGGCCCTGATGATGACATTAATCGTCGAAACCATGGTGGCAAGTTATTAAATTCACTGTGAAAAAACAAAGTTTACTCTATTCACTCTAAACATTTCAATAGAGTTACATTAACTCAAGTACGATCTATAGTATTTCAGAAAACATCCACAAGAAAACAAATTATTGTAAAAAAATACCAATGAGGTATGCGTTTGCGATAAGGAAAACGACAATACGCAAGGATGGAACTGAAAACAAAGAACACAGAAAGTGTCAAGAGAATGTGAAAGGAAAATAAATAGACGCGAGGGCTGGAGATGAAACGGAAATATTTGATAAAAAAAGATCTCAGGTATGATAACTGTGATCCAGGGAGGAAGAGAAAGTATACCGCTGTATTTCCGTAGAAAACTGGCGGGAGAAATAGTTGGAGATGGGAAAGGAAGAGGCTTAGGTTGAGGAAAAAGATATTTTTTCGAAGGATGTGAACTTTGTGGGGCCTCAAAGGGCAGAAAGGGGAAAAGGTAGAAGGAAAGCATGCTAGGAGGTACACAAGTCTTCCCCTTGGATGATGAAAAGAGGTAGGACTGACAATGGAAAGGAGAAGATGCTACCATAGAACGCGAAAGCGCAACAAGAGAATATTCTTCCTCTCAAATGACCTCTGAGCAAAGTTGAATATATTGGTTGTATAGTTATTGCATCCAAGCAAGTGAAATAATTTGAAAAAATGCTTTTCAACTTATATTAATCTTAAAAAATTAATGTTACTGATTTCAGGTGGTCAAAACAGGTCATGGTAAGTTATACATGGAACAAAATACATTCCGCGATTCTACGATGACAATAAATTCTACGATGAACGGCAAGTCTGGTATTTGGCTTTGAATTTTCGATTTGGAACTATAACTGTTTTCAATATAATAACTCTGCTAGTGAATTTAAACACAATTCACATAAAATATGTGGCAACTTATGGTAGAAAGTCATTATTTATTAGATTTGAAAATTATTTCCTAAAATAATACTCGTATAACAACTGTATGTGGGGTAAGTTGGTTCACTGACCAAAGCACGTTCGTAAAAATATAAAAAGGCATGATCAATATAAAACATGATCAATAAAAAAAAAACATTTTCAAAGGTATAAAGTCACTTATTAGCCAAAAATGCTTTGAAAGCACTCAAATGTGATCACCGTCATCAATTTTACAGCTGATTCAACAAAAGAAAAACTATTTTCCATAAATGTAGCGCTCTTGATCCCTTCTTTACATTTCATGCATCTATTTCATATACTCCAAATTTTTAATTTCATAGGCCGGTTTTTTTTAAAATTTCAGATGCCAGAATATCATAAGACGGTTTTACATGGAACATAAACCGTCAAAAATCTCAAAGTTCCTCTACATTGCTTGTTCTAAAAGGAGAAATAAGGGCCCTACAGATATTATGTGAACAAGTTAATATTTTATGTATTAAAAATTTCTCAATCTTACTTGAAAGTAATTAAAATTTTTTAAAAATCTTACTTGTGAGAAGCATTGAGATGAAGATCATGATGAAAAGCTTCGAAGGGGCTACTTTACACACCTAATGAACTGTACGCACTAATCCCCTCACCATATTCTTCATCTAACCTGACCTACAGTTGTCCATTCGCAACTTCACGATAAAGTTGAAGACTTATAATTGTATTTAAATGACCGTTCTTTAAAATTGTACAATATTAAATACCTTTGGGTTGGCATTTGGGATTCGACCGCGTATTTATCATACTGGATGGCGACATTTTGCCTACTATGCCGTAGGCGTAGGCAGACCAGGCTGAAGTGGAGATTTCTTCGGAAAGGGCCAGTAAGAAATCTCCCATTCAGCCTGACCTGAGGGCGCCTACGGCATAGTAGGCGAAACGTCGCCATCCAGAATGATGAATACGCGGTTGAATCCTGAAAGCCAACCCAATGAACATCCTGAACGCCGCGAAAGCCTTCGACTGATAATTAAATACCTTGTTCAAGTTAGTAAATAAGGAAATACGTAAAAGAGTTACAACTCGACTCAAAAAGCGCACATTGTTCGCCTTTTCCCAAACGGAGACAAGTACCAACTAGCAGTGTGTTGAGTGAAGGAAAATTATGAGCGCTAGGCATAGTTCAAGTTTCAATACTCTCGCTGGCTTTGTTGCCAAGTTATCCTAAATGTACGAACATGCTCCTGTGCCGAACTAGCTCCGGTCCCCCTTAAAAGTTCGAAAAATAAACGCCAAGTAATGTGATTCGTTAAGGTGAATGATTGATATTTTTACAATCCTTACAATAATCCCTTACGGAAAGACCTGCCTAATTTTATGCTTAAAAAAATTATCACGAATTTTTCGAGATAATTTGATGAATGTTTTATGTCACACAACCACAATGCACTCTTGTTTAAGGCATTTAAATCACCCATAACCATTTAAGTCAGGTAATGTTTCGGATGAAAATTTCAAATTATGTTCTGAAATGACAAATTAATTATTATTTTAACATTCAAACAAATACTCCAGAGAAGAACGGTACCATTTTTTCGATAAAACCGATACCAGTTTTTCTAGACTTTTGAGTCACTCTACGTAGTAGCTTTTTTCGTATTTCGCTTTGACCACTTAGCGCTGAGCTTAGTCTCAAACTGCGATTATTTTTTAATGCAGTCCATCATAGCCTAATCAATACATATAATTGCAGTGTATTAATGTTCGCACAAATGCGAGAACTTATTGCACTGAAAAATTCTTGATTCTTGATTAAATTGATACTGGGTTATCCTGGGGACTAGATGGATTCATAAGCCGAGGGGCTGAAGTAAAACCTATGGAGGTAACTTATGCGTAAGCTAGAAACTGTAAGCTCCCAGTTCAATAAAATTATTTATTGACTTGATGGATGCGATATCTGATCGATGCGATAAAATAAGAGAGATAAACTGCCGAACAGATACATACAAAAACTCGTTCTTTCCGGGCACAATTAGCGACCACAAGAAAAACTGAGCTCCACTAAATATACTCCTATAATACATGTTACCATTTCATCTCCCAAAAACTTACATCTTTACACGGCTGTTGATTTAACACCCCCTGCCACACACCCATGTGGTGGCTCGCGCGGTATTATGTAGATGTAGATGGATCTAATTAGAGTTCTTTGTTAAACAAAAAGTGTTGACTTGTTAATGAAAAATAAAGCAAAATTCCCGAAAATATGCATGTTTGCTCTCGAAAAACCCATCTCCAAAAATTTCTCTCGTTAAGGAGTCATCAATATTTATTTGCTGAGCAAATGCATGCTGATCTTAATCCCCAGTTCTGTCTACTTTGACGCTGCTTTAAAAATAAAATAATTATCAACAACTGCCTGACATTTCCTTCTTTTCGAGTTTCTTGTGTTATCACGCGGCTTTCAAAACAAAACGCTAGCATCAAGTGTTTATTGAATCCTCTCCATGTCATCCCTTCTTCATGCACTACACGTAAACGAAACCGGAAAAAACACATAAATCAATTCATCTACCGGGCATCCACCTTTATACCATACCCGTTCTAAAAAATAGGGCACTTTAATTGGGAGAAAAATTAATATATCATATTTAGAATATCAGAAGACTGAAAGTTAATATAATTAGTTCATTTGAATTTTTTTCTATCTGTATTTATTTAATCCATATCCCTCTCCTTTTATTTATCTCTCTTTTTCTTGCTCTTTCTCTAAGATATCGTATTTTCCGGGCTTTAATACAAATTTTTTCCCATTGAAATCCGCAAAATCTCATTACCCTGTGTCTTACTTGGTCAACTATTTTGTTCAAATTTGATAAAAAACCTCTCTATTGAAAGATGGAGTAATAAAAAAATAAGTACGGTAGTATATAACCATTTTTTTGCTTCAAATTGCTCTTAAGAGTACAGTGGGGGTATATATAATATAATCCATGTTCTCATAAAACGTGCTGATTCTTACTGCGAGGCCTTCATATCTTTAGTGGCTCCATGACAAGTGCTTCCATTCCTGTGGTCTCGTAACAATCTTACACGATTTTTGTGCGGGGTAGTTAATGCGCCTCCCCTTTACTTGAGTTGAAGTTGGATGCTCTATATCTATTCCTCCAGAGATTTATTTCGCAAGATGTGTACTGCAGTGTGTTTAAATGGTGATATGCGGTATTTTAACGTGAATACCGCGATAGCAGAGTGGAAGTAGCCACTAAGGCTGGGACAACAAGAACGCTCCACCGTCTCTGAACACGCAGTCATAAGATACAAATACTACGAGAAAAATTACAAAATCCCGACGATGGATAAACGTTCAAGTTCAGCCCCGCAAATTTATCCATTGGAAATTGCAATTTTCAAAAAGTTTTAAACCAGAGATAAAAGGTAAATATTCTGCGCATCGTAGAGACCAATAATTTCTAGAAGAGCTAAAGCCACCTATTCATAATCCTCTTTCTCTCTCCCCTGTATACCTGTTTTGCTTTGTTATGGATACACCTAATATGAACACATGCTAAAACATCAAAGAAGTAATTGACACTTTAAGCTTTGTCTGTAATTAAGTTCTCACATGATTGCTACTCCAGAAGTATTTTTTAATAATGAAATGACACACGAAAGCTTAAATTAGCTATTTGAAAGAGGAATAATTCCCCCCACTACCAAACTTCACAATGATGGACGTCTTGGTAGCATAACTGACTAGTGCATTTGACGAATTTTTGATGGATTCAGGTTCAAGTCCTGTTTAAAGTGAAAATTTTTCCTTCGGTTGAACATCGCACGTATCTACACTTTCTGGTGATTTCGTAAAGGTTATACCGCGGCCAGTTAATCTATTCTCTAAATCTGTCGGTTATTGACAGATAGTCAGTCTTTAAAGTAGTCGCTATGGAGCCCGTGTTCCTCCCACGGCTTCTTGGTCCATGACCTAACCCCGCCATATCTAGGTTCTCGGTGGGCGATGATTTTATACCACCAGAGGTAAGATAGCCGGCCGGTTACCCCTCAGGGGCCAAGCCATTGCCGCACAATTGTTCGTTATGGTTGAGAGATGTCTATCACTGCTTAATCTCGTCCGCTTCTTCTTCTTTTACCGAGTCATAGAATAAATTATGAACAGGTTAATATCATTCTTTCCTTCGGTTCCACTGCCCATACTTCGCAGGGGTGGGACAAATGGTTAGAAAGTATGAATTACAAGCATTCCTTGTAGAACAAACTATCCCTAATTTGTGCGGTGAATTTTCGTACTCTTCCTTCATCTCCTTAGCATCAGGGTGGAATAACCGCCACCTACGTTCATTGTCTCTCTTATAGCTGTAAAAATGTCACTTAAAAAACCTAAAAGGAGGGAAAAATTGTGGCATTTGCTCAAAAGACGTTTTTCATTGAAAGATTGAATTTCTTTCTGATTAACTTCAAACGTAGCACATACAAAGACTACTGCGTTTGAACACCGCGGATACCGAGGGTGAAACCGTCATGGAAAAACTAAAAATGCAGTTCCTGTAAGTCATATCAATGAAAACTCTCTTAATTGTTCTCTATCTATTTTAGGTGAGCTTCTCCTGAAAATTTGGGAAGTGAATATACTTCGATCTCCCAGTTAGAATCGCAATCAATAGGGCGCGGAAAAAGTCCTTCAGTTTCAAATAATTTGCCATTAAAGAATCAAATATTAAAAAAGCCCAAAAAAAGTGTACTGTATTTTTGCGAATGTGTCCTTAAGAGAAGGCAGGAAATGAAGCTTTTCGCAGCCTCCCCTCATCAGATGCCTCTGTTTGCAACCCACGGCGTCCGGAATACTTCTCGAAGTCGTCTTTATTTGGGCCCCATCCCTTGGCGATGGAGGGAGGGTTTAAGTAGGGGAGGGGAGCTTCTTCTCTTGACTAGCAGTGACTGACATTTGTAACTTAATATTCAGTTTTCGGAAAAAAATGTGCCAGCTCAATTTGCCGAGTGTGGTAGCAGCGACGGTTTCGTGTTAAGCAGGGGAAGTGGAAAAGAAGATTTGGAAGGGGACTGACTCAAAGTCCATTTATGATATATGCTTAGGAGACGGTCTAAGATTTTTGTCATAAGATCTCACAAGGGAGATTCACTCTCGCCGTCGTATAAGGGCTGACTGATCTCTCCAGAGGTGAGGGCTACTGATTCTGAGGAAAATGCTCACATTGTCATTTTTATCGGTGGGGAATCTCTAAATATTATACTATCTTGAAAAGTCGGATTAAGTTTCGTTGTGCGTACTGAAGACACAGTTGTCTCCATTGATGACGCATTTTCATTTTATACTAGCTGTGATGGAGCCTCAGCGTAAATCAAGTGAGAAGAAAAGCAGTGTCTCCAAATGGGCAAAATATGTAATGACACTCTGAAAAAAACGAAGAAAATGTTTTTATGCTTGAAAATTACTTCGTACTCTCGGTAGGTAAAATTTGTTGCGGAGTGGCACGTTACTCTTCGTTACAGCAAAAAAATATCCAATGCAGATGTTCGTTCTACACATTCCTACGAAACAGTTATCGGCGCTATCGGTATATCGCACAAAGTTACGTGTCAAAAATTAAGAGGAGACGTATCTACGTACATGAATGTGAGTATTAATACAGTTTAAATAAAGTAACAATGAATTTCACGCACTGTATTGCGGATTGCGAAACCTAACCTCAAATTTTCCATACACAGGATGGTTCACCAACCGCGGGGTCTTTCGGAAACCTAATCCTGCGGTTGGCTAGGGATCCCTGTGTTGTCTTTCGAAAGTGTTTTGTATAAAGGAGCGACGAGGGAAGGGAGAGACGGGAGGGCGTGAGGGTTGCGTATTAGGACGCAATAAATATTGGGTGAGAATTTGAGGAGTTCAAGAGGGCCCTAATGCCCGGCCAATCATATTGAAGAAGACAGATTAGGATAAGTACTGTTCAAAAACCTTCAAATATTCTGGTAGAAAACTTAATGATGATGATAATTGGTCCATTAATATCAGCAACGTCTAAATTATTTACCGTGTCATCAAAATATCGCATCACAGAAAATTGGCAAAGTAAGGATTTTACCCCATCAACGACCGAATTCGTAACTTGGAAACCCAGATGTATTTTCATAAAATACGTGGTCGGGTCTTTCGCTCAGCCACACGTGCTTTTTTTAAATTATTTGTGGCTCTGAAGTTTCGCATAAAACAATAAATAATTGGGCTGGTTCAATCCAGTGACATCTTGATCAGCGTCGAGAAAAAATTGATAGACTCACAGCTGACAGCACAGAGAAATTTACAGCTAGGAACAGGAACAGTAGGCTAGGACCAGTAATAAGAGAAATCCTCCACCCATCATCTATCAATATATTAATGCCTCAGAGCTCTGTATAATTACCTTAAGATCTAGACTAGTCAAAGGAAATCGGTTGTCGAATAAAAGTTCTGCATAGAATTTAAATTTTTGTTAATTCCGAAGTATTATAGAGAAATTTTGCAAAGTTAAGGTGAATTGAATTTGAAAAGCGTCTTACAAAATAAGAAAATGTGTTAAATTGAACAGATAACTGTAGTTAAAACTGCCCTATTGCGTTGAGTTTAATGCCCAGTATTTACTTCATTGCCCTGTGCACTGGCAAGTATTGAAAGAGGATATCTGTCAGATTTGTGCATTTTTTGGGAAAGTAATATTTCTCTGGTTGGTTGGAATTAAGTCTTCAGAGTGCTTGAAAAACATAGTTAATTCCGCTTAACTTGAAATTCATTAAAAATTACTCCAATTTGAAACTACATACAGTAATAATATTCCATATATTATGAAATTGTTTCAAACGAAATTCCTACTGGAAAGGTTATTTTGAGGATCGCATGAACTTCATTCAGGAGGCCCAAGTCACATTCATTGCACCAAGACAAAAATACAAAAGTTGACAAGAGAAGAGGATAGAAATTAATTTTATGCTATCGGAAATATAAATATACTTCACATATTTTAGGTTTTTGCGCTTTACAATCCTAAATTATAATAAATTCATCAATTTTAAGGTATCTGGAAAGGAGAATATAACGCTGATACTATAAAATTCATACTTAGTTTATTTTGAATGAGAAAATTATCCTTTGTATGTATATTAAGAAACCTTCTGACAAGCCATGAGGCTTAGAATTCCCCAAAGAAGGAATAGACCAAGAATTCTTATATGCAATGAAGGCATTAGTCATCTTTCAATATAACTTGTTGTTTTAAATATACGCAAAATTCCTTGAAATTGTAAACAATGACAGCCTCTTTGGCAGTTTTATATCGTCAAGGTAGTTTCTATATTTATAAATAATGGGTTTTAATATATCAGTTTCATGATACATACCACTATAATTATGCATGACATTATCGTTGGAAACATTTTTCAATCGTTGTTCGTTCAATCCTTGGACTGGCAGACTGCAGCCCTCCATCTCTCTCTATCTAATGCTAGATCCTTTACCTCCTAGTATCTCTTCCAATGTACTATTCTTTTTATTTGGTCCTTGAACTAATTCCCTGGTCTTCCTCTAGGGGCTTTTCCTCTATTTTTTCTTCAATGATGTACCTCACAAATTCATTGTCTGAGAATGTGTCCATTTTATTGATGCCAATAAGTTTACACTAAAAGTTCAATGATGATATTTTATTTTGAACTGCCACGTTTGAGATAATTTTCACCTTGTGGAGATAATTTTCATTAAATTAAAAAAGGTTCTATACCCTTTTGCTGGTCTGATAAAGAATTGCCCACATACTGTGGACGTTGCTGTAAAATTTAAGAATCCTTGCTAAGATCCTGCAAAGTGTGCTAATATTGGAGCTAGATTTTATCATGCCAAAGTTGACTCTGACTGTCCATGCTTAATGCAACGTGGCTTTAATCTAGTGGAGAATGAGATATTCTCGCCAACCTTCCTGTAAAACTCCAGGTAAGTTTAATCTTTCCTTGATAAGTTACTTCAAGGTTCGAGCAAATCTCTAACCTTGTCATGGCTAGGTGCTCAATGATTGCTGCAACCTACAGTCGAACCTCACAACTAATGTTGGAGAAGGTGGTACTGTAGCAACTTAGAAAATTTTAATGGCAAATTTGCCGGTAATATAGCTCACAACAAATCTACAGAAGACTTACAATTTTACGTTGAGGCATGGAGGACAATCTCTAATGTTTCTTTAGACAGAGTGCAATTTCAGATAACGTCTGAATCTCATCGCCATATGGTTGATTCCCACCTGGTATATGAGCCATGAATCCCACAAAATTAAATGTATTATACGTCGGCTCATTTTCGCACAGCCCTACAATATCATTGAATATTACGGTTTTACTATAGGTACATAATAATTTTTATTATATTTAACTCCTAATTGTTGCGAAAGTATATTATTCCGCAAATGAAGACGCCTCATTTTTGCGTCGTGTAACTTTTATACTAAGGCTTCAGCAAGTTTTCTCCGAGAGCTTGTAAAGGTCGTTGCTGAGAACTAGCTGCCTGCAAGGCCATGGAACGTAATCTCATCTGCCCGGCTTGTTTTAAATTCGCGACCCACGAATTCCGTAACTTGGCTGACATTTTAATTTTTAAAATGGCCTTGTGACCTCCATTTTCCTCGTTCCAACCTAAGGACGCCTCATAGCGCTTTGCATTGCAATGAATAAAGCATCATCCCGAGAGGAAGAGCCAAGGATTTCATTGTTTTCCTTCCCACAGTTTAAAACTTTGACGATGTAACTTATCCAGGCAATGGGCGATAGCATGGGCGGAGCTTCGCTGAATTGTTTGCCCTCTGAAAGACTGAGGACATTTCAGCAGATGAAGAAAAGGGTGGAGAAATGAGGGAAGAACAAATGGAGACGGAGCGTTTGGTCTCAAGTGTTAGTAAATGCTAATTTGAAAGAGGAGCTGGCGCCGTTCTGTTTTCAAGGCCAGTGGGTTATTGCCATGTACAGAATATTTGACTTTGCCCAAAGTCAAGAACGCAGCTTTTAAGAGTGCGCTGCTGTTGCAAACTACTAAAACCATGGACATTTTAAAGTAGATTGAGTTGAGGGAGATGGGATTTGTTAATTTAGAGAATAATCGTGGATGGAAGCCTACTCATTCGGAGCTATTAGGGCTTTTTTTTTGCTTTCCGACGATTCTTGTTGTCCCGTATGTCCCTGAAATTCCGATAGGTTGCTAAGCCTGTCATCGGGTTTTCCATGGACCAGGCCAACGGAACTTGACATACATTCATGCCCTGGGTGGAGAATATTCCACCCAGGCGGGATTCGAACCCGCGACCCCAGGAATAGCAGTCAAGGAATTTACCCATCCGCCACCGGGGCCTAATAGCGCTTTGCAGTTCAATGAACGAAGCATAATCCCGAGTGGCAGAGCCAAGAAATTATAGTACTATGTTTAGTGTACTATGACTAATAGTACACAAAATTATGGAATAAATATCGATAATAGCATATTTTATTACATTCATAAAGTTAAAATGCTATAAACAATATTGCTAATGCATTTAACAGGTAATAGGTACCTGAAAATAAAATGTTTAATCTGAAATCAGGATTAATTTTGCAAATATTAAACTGGCGCTAGGGATGCTAAATCGACATCGATGTATCGGAACACTCATTGTTTTTTAGCCAAGCCATCGAAAAAATCGATAAGTAAACATAATCGATTAAACATCGATTCGATACTTTCAAAACACTCACCATCGGACGAACTACAAATGTAAATTTCGATGAAATATTTGACTATCATATTCTGTTTTTTTCCAAAGAGACTCATTCATGTAGATATTTAATTTTCATGTGTGTGAAGTTATATTATATAGCCATATTTGTGTTAATCACTCTACATATTTTTTCTTATTATAATCTAAGCAAATTTCAATGTAATATTTGATTAAATTGCAACAATCTCATACTAAAGCATATTATCATTATAACTACACGCGTATAGTAGAAAAAGTGATTTATCGTATATTCGCAAATAATAAATTTAGTGGAAAAATATTCGCGTATTATTTATTCAGACTTATAACAGATCTGATTTATGTGGAATTTTCAAATCGAGAGCAAATTTGAAATGGAAATATGTCTGATATATAATGCACAACCTCAAATAAGAAGACCAAAGCCATTCGATATATCGATGAGTTTTTCGATGAAAATTGAGTGAGGGGTGAGTACTTTTATGATCATCGAAAAACAACTACTCGGCATGGCATCCAACTTACACTGATACTCTTTTCAATCACTATAATACTAAATTGATCATTTATAATTTACTACCTTAATGTATTCGTATATAACATAAGTTGTCTCCCAGAAGTATTGCAACATACAAGGTGTACATGATGTGATCACTGAAACACCAGGTAATATTTTAGTCATACCTAAACTCAGAGGTACATATCGCGAATATTGTTCAGAATAGCCTATTAATATATGCATACGTATAACTACGTAAACATATTCACAAATTTCAATAACATTTTTACAAATAATTTTAAAGGAAAAAACAACTCTCAGATGAAAAGTTCAACTATTGTAACTGATTTTTTTTTAATATTTCCCTTGCTGCAGCGCTGACATCATTTGGTAGCGAAAGAAATAAGTTTGTTTTTAGATGTCAGATAAGATTGTCTTAATAATCGTTCTTTGGCCTATATATTTCTAAGTTGCGACTTAATTTCATCGAATAAGTTTTATGTTTGGCAATAATTCCTATCCGGTTAAATATTACTCGCAGAACTTCATTACTAAATAATTGCCTAATGGCAGGATATTCGGCCGGACTTCAAAATTAATGAACATCACAGAGAAATGCTTGATTATGAAAATTGCGGCCAACGGCGGCTTCCTTCACACGAGCGATAACTTTTTCTTCAGAATAACAAGTCAATGTCACTGTTTACGGTTTTTTACCGTTTGTTTTACCAAAAATGGTTGCTTGTTTTTCACGTTTAGTGCTTTATCGGCCATAAGAGGAGTAAGAAGGAGACATAAAATGCTCTTAAATAATTTATTACATGAGATAATCAGTTCCTCCACCCGACAACGAATACTCCCCGGTAAGAACTTCAACAGGCACTTTCAACAGGCATGACTTTCTCTACTCAAAGCCTAGTTTTTTTTGTAGCAATGTTATTGTGACAATGCTACGCGCTTCATGTGGTTCCATTTTCCTGTACAGTGGAGTAGGCCAACATTTCGTTCACAACGCTCCGAACGCGTTTTAAGACGAGCCTTCAGAATGAAGCGATAGCGATCCGAAGCAAAGTACGTTAGTGTAAAAGGTTTGACGGCCAAGGATATTGCGTACTTCCTGTACGCAGCTTGCTCGTTGTGACAGCTGTACTCAGGGAAATACAATAGGTGGAAAACCCATCAGAAAACGAGCAGTGCCCAACGATGCCTAGCGTTAACGAGAGCGGTAACAGGTGTTTTCATCATTGCGCTGGTAAATATGATAGCATAAAACACCCTAGAGAGCTTGCAATTTCAAACTATTTCATTGCGAATCTCAAAACTTAGTGCTTATTATATTTAAACGGGATGAATCAGGGACCATATTTTCCATAGTAACAGGCCTTTGCCCTTTCAATATTTGTTAAGATTGTTTAAGGTACATAATTTGTTAGAGAGTTTACAGTTGATTATTCCATTATGCAAATCTTTTGCTTCTCATATTTGAAAACTTAGGACCTTTACTGATGCTATCTTTGTGTTTTCCAGTATTACACAACCCCTCAGCCAGCAATTGTGTTCACATTTTTCAAGCGCTTTCTTTACAAATTTAACTTTCAGATTAATCTTGTCCATGACAATCGGAGTTATTCTTCAAATTCGAACCTCATTCATTGGAATTGTTTGCAATTATGACAATGCATACCGGACTTGTGCGGGCGATTTACCAAACGGGTAGCTCTCACCGAATGAAAACTCGGAAGGATGGGGGTTTTCAAAGAAACGGCATGAACTTGGTCAGACGGAATTCATGTGCCTTGAGCTCAGAAAAATACTTGTTACTAATATTTTTGGACGTGGAACTAATGAAAGATTAACTCTTGGCTGGGATAAACTAGGGGAGTAAAGTGAGAAAAGTAAAGGAAAGTTTTTAACCTTTTCATATTCTTGGAATCCTTCTCTCAAGTAATTCTTTCATACGTCTCTACTTTCTTCATGGTCAATTTTTAAATGGAATAACTCGAACCAATTTCCAACTAATATTTTCCTCTGAATCCTCTAAAACATTCTCCGGGCAGTTTCATCAAATTTGTGACGCAAACATGATGAAAAAATACTCAAATTATGGTACTGTCTACTTACAGATTTGGCTATTTCCTCGCCATTTTGATGCTTTATTGTAATTCTAAATTTACTGGATATTTACAAAGTCTTTAACGTATTTTTTTATTAATATTTCACTTGTTTCTGCATAGGTAGGTTTGAAATCGCCGCTTACTTCACATCACAGCACCTTTCATTCATTCCGAGCCATGTACACGTGCTTAAAAACTAATGTACTCTAAATTTGGCTGCGGTCCATTTGCAATCGATATAGAAAATATGCTTTATCATTCACAAACATATAAACGAAATAATTAGTCATATCGCTTATATGTGTATGTTTAAAGTTGACACAATGTCTACTTGAAATTTTGGATTTATCACGCTCTCTACTTACTCACGCCTGAATGCAATTTCATGAGCTCCTACCTTTATTTATATATCTATAAAGTTTTTTTTTACCAACGATGATGTCTCATCTTTAAAAATCATGTTTTTTTCATATGTTTTGCACGTAACCGATTCGTTTAACCACACACGCATACTGAATACATAAACATTATCACAACATGCAACAAAGTTTTCATGTCAGTGCTTCCTCTTCAAACCCCTACAAACAAATAATTTAAAAAATCACAACCGACATATGGTTTATACGTGATTTAGAGAGAATTAGTCAACAAGGTCTGATATAATTATAATATTTTAACAAGATAAAGATAAAATTTGCCATGATCAAGGAACTATTTACATAACTTTTTCGTGAATCAGGAATTGTTACTCTTAAAAGATACTTGCCATGTATAATCTCTAATCAATACTATAATGCTCCTAACTTTATAATTTACATATTTAGAATAAAATCAATGCAATTTCAACGTAAATCATTTTTCTTGTTAAGAATGAAACCAACTTTTATGAGAAACAAGTAAATACTTTTAATATTCATATTAAGAAAAATATTTTTTCAGTTAAATTTGTGGTTATATGGCATATATTGTGAGGCGTTTGAGCATGAAGCAACTACACAATGCTAGTGGTGCCATCCATCGGGGTCATCAAAGCGAAGCCTTATGCCTCGAAACCCTTGAAAAAAATATTTTAGCTTTGTAGTTGGACCCTGTTATCAGCCAGTGTAGATTATTCTACCCTCTCGTAATGGGGTGCCTCCGTAAAACAGTCAGTTTTAAGAAGTCCTCTGGACACTAGGCGGGCCTATGAGTTGTCTGCCTTAATATGTGTTCCTGATTTTGCCCTCTTTCGTTTTTTTAGTTGATTAAGTGAATATAACGTCTTAATTCTTATTATTATAAGTGATAGTATTGCTTATTATTATAAGCGTATTATCATTAGCGGACATAACGTGTTCAAAACTTATAGTGGGAATTAGGTGGGAGACCCTAGTGACTCGGAGGCTATGCGCTATCCTTAGGATGCTTGATGAATTCAGAACTGATATTTTACAGAGCGACACAGAGAATATTATCACGACACCTCACTACATCTCATTGTCTTACAGAAGTGATAAAATAAGAGAGATACATTGCCGAACAGATAGGTACGAAAACTCGTTCTTTTCGCGAGCAATATGCGACCATAATAAAAACTGAGCTCCACTAAATTGACTCCATTGTACACATCACCGTTTCGCTTCCCAAACCCTAACATCTTTAAACGGCTGGTGTCCTAACACCCTAAGCCTCACACAAGCCATGCGGTGGTTCCTGATTTTGCCCTCTTTCGTATACATACTACACTCCAGGGTAGTAAATATATGCATATTTAGATTGCTATTTTTTAATATGGATCCTTGGTGAACCACGAACATTTGTGAAAGTCATCATTGGTCGTTTATTCCTAAGATTGTTTGACTGCAATTCTCCGTCAATCTCCACCAATTGCTACTTTCCTCAGCCATCGGTGGTTCTTTTCACGCAATGCATTTAGCATTTTATTTATTGATTTCGCTCTTGGCCACTCCTATTGAGACATCTCCTTGTGTTCTTTTCATCCATTACACTTTCATAAACCCATTGGGCCTCGGAGGGTGTCCAATCCAATTCAATTAGTTAAAATTTTGATACTTCATGTATTTTTCACCAGTCTACCAATAATTATGCCCGTGAATATATTCACCTATCAATAAATTCGGCAATAATATTACTTATCTGATAGGGGAAAATAAAGTCAATTACTATTCTTCTGCCTCAAATAAAAATATTAAATTTCAGCATATACTGGAGTCTTAGGAAGGAATGGAGGTCGAAAGATGCAGAGTCGAGCAGAAGCATAGAGATAAGTACTATCTCTATGCTTCGTCAAGAGTAAGAAATGTCGGTCTCTCACAACAACTGGAGATGATTAATTGCTGTGTACACATTCATCACGCTCTGATGTACCCAGGCGATGACAGTCACCTAAATCGTGTCTGGCTAACGTCGCCACGGTACGGGATTATGCGAGCGCACGGCACGATCCCCGACATGTATAGCGGAATTCCCTTACCGAAATCCCTCTCACGAGTACACTTTTTCACCTAAAAGACCCTAGACGCCCCAGGAGCCAGCTTCCACGATAATTCCACTTCCATCCGCCCCGGATCTTTAATCGTCACTTCCTTGGATACCCGTATGCATCTTCATTTTAGCGGATAGAGCTGTGAACCCTATCCAAGAAACAAAAAAAAACAGTTATTCCGCGTGAGTAGTTGTCGGGAAGATAGAGAGTTACCCGATGGATTTTAAGCATTTATCACATCTGTCTGAAACTCGTGATGAGCAAGTGGAAATAAAACATGCGTATAGTGGTGATGAGTCATTACAAATATAATGTTTTACGTTAACCCCCCCCCTAAATACCAAGAGGATTTAATTTGTAATAAAACCAGATTTCGGAGATGATGAAACTGACATAGGTATATACCGTACAACGAAGTGATATTGATAATTTTCTCATTCATTTATTCTTTGTGAAACGGGACTGACTTTTATATAATTAAAACATACTTCATGCAATTATGAAATTCAAATAAGCTATCAAGATCCAAGTTTTTTAACATTAGATTGCATTGGATATTTGGGGAGGCGACCGACGACTAAGGTCATTTGCGCCATAGGGGATAGGAAAGGGAGGAAGAGTGGATAGAAACCAGGCGTCGCCATTAGCCTGCTCTTAACAAAAGGCGCGAAGGGGACCATGGTTTTACGTCTCATCCGACAGAGAGAGTACTGTACTTGTGCTCTACCTGTGAATGCCCTCCACAAGGCACTCAATTAGGGATCGGGTTCCCTCTGAAATCATTCTCCTTTA
Source organism: Ceriagrion tenellum (assembly GCA_963169105.1). Lineage (NCBI taxonomy): Eukaryota > Metazoa > Arthropoda > Insecta > Odonata > Coenagrionidae > Ceriagrion > Ceriagrion tenellum. The sequence goes on along the minus strand of OY720640.1, from coordinate 113,731,877 downwards.
CAGGGATTTGAACCCAGGCCACCCGTGTGGTAGGCGAGTACTCTAGCCACCACACTAACCCGATCCCCTTCTAGCATTAGATATTATGCCCAAATATTAAAATAACCTAAGTCAATCCTCATGCGGAAACTTTGATCACTGAATTTTTTTAAATTATAAATATTATAAAAGGAAGGTAAAGAGCACTCTCTACTCACAAAAGTTTTTATTTGGCTGTTTCATGTTCTACGTTTCAGCAATTGAAGGAAATACTCTTAAATCCATTTCCAAATGAAAAAAAATTGTAACTTTCCACACAGAAATTTTAATCTTTGCCGACTATGGTTTCAGCACCTAGTGCCATTATCATTATCCCTTGATAATGGCACTAGGTGCTGAAATCCTGGTCGGCAAAGATTAAAAATTCTGTGTGGAAAGTTACAATTGTTTTTCGTTTTGAAATGGATATATATCGCTTCCACAAATTTGAGCCTGATACGCTTTTATAAATACACTTTAGTTTTTCGATTCCGTTGTTTTGAAGCTGTTGAACATATTGAACTCAATAGAATTTATATTCGAGTGTTTTAAAGCTATCAGAGGAACGAAAAACTGGAAAAATTTGTAGATTAAAAGGAAAATGTCAAAAACAAATTAAGTAACTTATTTAAGTCATCATTTATCAGTTCATCATTGAGCGTTTTATCGAGTCGAATACCAGTTTTTCGAAGGAAAAATGGTCGATTCAAAGTTTTATGTCATCAATCAAGAAATGACAAAAAAGGTAAAAAAAAGAAATATTTTCACTGTGTTTCAAATAGTATGTTTAATGTATATATCATCTGTCGGTGTTTTCGAGGTATTAAGGATAGAGTTAACATCAACATTATCAAAATCTCGCATTCGTCATCTTAGGGAAAATGGCTGCCGCGAGAAAACGAGGCGGGATATAATTTTTAAATCCTCAAATTAAACCCCCGAAGAATGTAGGTATATGCGTGCTAAACATGGATGAAAAAAATAAACATTCAACCATCATTGGATCATATTGAATGAAATAACTCCATAGCATAAATGACAAATGCCAGGAATGCAATACATTTTACAAAATCGTGTGAAAATGTAATGATGCCATGGTGAATAATTATATTCCCGCCGTTTTCGTGCTTTGCAATTCACTTCACAGTATTTATTTCCTGATATCCAAAATTTGTCAACATTCTACCGTCAAGGGTATGGCTGGATTGAGTGAAGATAAAGAGCAATAAAATAGGAATAGTGTTGAGACGTAGTGGTCAGAAGCTATACTCCTGAGAATATTGGCAAAAAAAATTCTGCGCAATTCAGGGATGAATTCTCGGTGATCAATTGGATGACGTAAACAACATTATCCACTCTAACTAACCAATTTCCTCAACCCATCTCCTTGTTCTATAGTCTCCAGCTTCGAAAGTCCTATTAATTCTCGTCCTTCATCCCTTGTACCTTGGTTGACAGAATCTGAAGGTACGAGGGTTGCCCAAAAAGTTATACTCCACATTATTTTTCTCATAAAATTAATATATACAAAAGAATGATGTTTTATCTACCCTCACTATTTTTCCACAAAATCTCCTTTAAATTTTTTTCCTTCCTTTAGTGTTTCTTTAAAGTGTGTATGTTCTGTCGCTACCAGTCCTCACTCTAGATATTAAGCCAGGTTTACCCTGTGCTTCGTCGTCCAAAATAGTAGTGTGGGAATGTACTCAGCGTCATAATTATTCAAAATGAATTAGAAAAGATGAGAAATCACGAAGCAAAGCACATTCTTTCGCGTTTCTAGTTTCTACCACACTGGTATTTGCGACCCTAATCTTGCAGATTGTCTTCTTCAGAGTCCAAAGACTCAGCCAAAGCACTTAGTTGTAACATGAGGTAGCGTGAAACTAGAAAAGGATATGCGACCAACGCAGATGCGCAGATGCGATGACCGTTTTAACGCACTGATTTCAGTTATTATTAAGTTTAAAAAAAATGTGGGGCACGAATATTTGGACATCCCTCGTAAAAGCGACATGCGGAACGGTCTACATAATGTGACCTTATATGCTTTGTCATTTAATGACAAAAAGATTGTAAAGTATTTTAGGCTCTAATGAAACGTACGTTTCATCAAAATTTGGAATTCATTCATAAAAAATAGTTTCCTTTCTAGGTCTGAGTTTCTCCCGTTATTTTCCTACGCAAAATCTGAATTGTAAATTGTCAAAATTTTTAAGATTTTTGCGTGCATTGTTGCAGTATTTAATATGAAAAGAATTATGCATGTTAAAGTAAAATATTCGATTAAATCTAACGGAAAGAGACTCCATAAACTTCGATGAGTTGAAGGTATTTTGTTTTACACGGCTACTACCTTAATTCTCTCGTATGACTTGTTGGTCGACTTTTGGCTTGATTGACACGTCACATAGGCCATTGGTGGCTGTTTCTTATCCTACTTTCACAAATATTTACGTCATCATCTACAATAAAATAAGCAAGACACCTCCAGGTAGTGTGGAACGGGATAATTTTGAATTAGAACAGCAATATATAAAGGTCCAGATGTAAAAATGTATGTTTCTTGCTCAGCACATGAATAAAAGACTAAGGTATATTACTTGAATATCTTCGGGCACTTTTAGCATCTTTTTATTCGTGAAGCATTCCGTTAATAAGTGTTGAATGGACAATGTGCCATTAATGCTCTCACACATGGTTGCTTGATTTCCTGTTTAAAATGATATCAAGACATATTTTTGAGTCAGTTGATTACTTATCAAGTCGATAAAAACCTTTCCCTTGGACATTCGGATCTAATAAGAATATTTGATTGCTGAATACAAAAGCCAAATTTATTTGGTGGACCAAGTTTCTTAGGCTTTGATAAACGATGTCTTCTGGAGAATGAAGCCTGTTGCTAGAGGAGGTAGCTTGGGAATTGAAGGAAGATCAATTAAATTCTCTTCAGTATCATTCGGCTTGTTTGCTGGTTCTTCCGCTTAATATATTCATTATCCACCAATCTTGCCCCTTGGCACATCTAGGATATAATATATCCTTAAATTTTTCCCAGGATAAAATAACTGGACGGAAACGAATGAAAAAATTTAACGGAAAAAATGTGAGATAAAATTTGTGGGACATATGAATTTATATCTCGATCACACAGAAATCAAGATTCAACCAGAACGTTTCCGTTTTGATTAAAATATTATTATTTTCCAAACTTTTTCCCTTCCTCTCAAAGTTTCGTCATTTTTTTGTAGTAACACTGGCCAAACGTGTCGCTGTCCTGTCCCGCACGTATAAAGATACAGGCATGCAGCTGCATTTTACCAGATGTATACTGCCCACTGTTTTTATTTTCGTAACGGTTTGAGGGCGGTCGCGAGCTCTTTTCTCTTCAGCTCGTGCCACATGAGTCGAGGCATGCTAATATGCGCTCTCTTGTACGTATTTTAAGGTCAAAATTTTTTATGATCTACTGCGCTACCCACCAACTCCACTGGATTTGTAAGGGCATATATTAGATTCAAACAGTCTCGCCTAATCACAGCCGCCCGAATGATTTTAAAGTTTTAATTACTTATCTTTCTGTGGAAATCAGAGTATTTAATGATGGAAAGAGAAGGGGTCGAACAGTTTATAATGAGAAAACAAATATAGAAATGAAGTTTTTCAAAATCAAAAAGTTAAAAGAGTGTCAATGCTACAAATACTTTCGCGATGAAATATTTCAACGCGACTATGTTGGTATGGTAATTGAAGTACTGGATTTCAACCCTGGACCTGGGTTTGAAACCCTGTCGGAGACATAACGAGCTTTTTATTCGATGTTAAGCGCTTCTCATTGTGCGATACGGCGCTCACAGGGATGTTACGTTGACAGAACTTCATGATTAACTACAACGTTGGTCACAAGGGACGTTTAACAGTAAACGCTTTGCGTATTTTGTCAAGAGTTGAATACTAGCATTGGATTTATATCCACATTTCCTTCATTCCCCTGCATGTTTATGTATTAAAAGGAACAAGCAAAATGTAGCAAGTTTGATTGATTTATTTGGGATGGCGTATTTCTTTGTAGTACCTGCTGTAAATGGAACATTCTAATTCCCTGCTAATATCTCTGAGGAACTCCCAAAAATTCCTCTCCTACTACTGTACTTTCACAATAGTTGAAAGTAACATTTTTTCCCATATTTTTTTCGATTACCGAAACTGCTCACGCATCAATTTTGTGAGTAAATTAATATATAGTTATCCACATGTTTTTCCAATCTGACCTGTACGTACATTGGTATAATTTAAAAATTTCTGGCATCCACTCATCGCTCATTGACTCATAGCAATTTTTCACTCTAACGTGGTGATGTATACATATATGCCATCAGCCATTACTTTTACAGCAAAATTTGCAATTCCCCGCAGCGTATATTGATGCATTTGAAAAATTAACTACCAACACATTTTAATTTTTCATTTTATTCTAAAACACTAGACATTGACACCGTAATTAAACATAGAAATTTCCTAGCCTTGATTTGATTTTAGCATTGTAGAACCATTTTGCTTAGATTAGATTTACTTTTATTTCTTTCGTGCTATTACATCTAAAACCATTTCAAGTATATAGTTGCATTAATTTAGTCATTAAAATTAGGAAAATAATAAGGTAGACTAATTATTAAACAAAAGCAGTCGAGCCAACCTTGTAGTTACCTTATGAAATTCATTAGAAGCCTTGAGGGGATAATATGTCATTGCACGCCTATGGAATCTTATTAATATTTATTCTCGCTTACCAAAACTTCGATCCCCCGCGATGGCTCAGAACACAGTTCACTGGATGATTCCATGGTAGTTGCACAATAATTATGGAAAGTCCGGCAATGCGGAAGGCTAAAACCACGTAATCATCAGTACAAGATCGAAATTACTGACATTCGGGTGGCTCTCAATGAGACAATTTCGTGGAACTAATTATTGTTTTACTGTCGAGAATTTGAAGTGTTTGCTCATGTCAAACTGTGGTAATTACTGTCACACGCTGACCAAATCTCTCTTGGAAATGCAAATTGATTTTGGGGCTAAATTTCTTTTAATTTTCGGCGTATAAATCACTTTATGTAGCCAGAATATTTCATGGTCGTGTCATTTTTTCATATTTGCATCGAATACCTCACCGCATTTATTGCAGCATCTAAGCTGATTTAGTTTTGAAGATGTTCTCACATTATATTTATTTATACACATTTGTAGCAACACTTGTAACGTATAGATATAAAGGTACTAGTGTCTTTATACTTTTTACGGAGGAGAAAGATGTTAATTTTCAACAAATAAACAGAAAACATTTGGCCAAGGTAAAAACTGGAATAAGTTTTTTCATGCCTATTATAGCCAGATCCGTTTGCTACCCCAAAGAACTCCCAAACAATATTTTGTAGTGTGACTAATTTGTTGAACACTATTTTAAATACTTTAATCAACAGTCTTGTTCTACTCAGTTTAATCTAGTCTGGATTTTTTTGCGGATATTTAGCAATAAAAATATATTAAGCTCTATACCGGGACCAAAAAGCTCGTTTCAGTGGCTTCCCTCTGACACGATTGCGATTATACCGTGATAGCTAGAGACTTACAATATTTATTTCTCTACAGATGAAGAGTTATTAATAATGACTTAAGTGGAATTGTTTTCTCATGAAGCGGTTGTCTTTTTTATAAAAAAATAGCGAAACTTCCCATTTTTTGTCAATGTTTCGGCGGACATTTCGAAGGGTATATTCTTGAATACGAATTTTTAATTCACTTTGGGCAAAAAATGATCCTTTATTAATAACATATATAAAAAAATCTTGATGCTGTTATAGTATTAAGACTACACCAATGTTAATCGCTGAAGCCTGCACTGCTTTCTGAATGCGTTATCCGAGAATGGCCGGTGAGCGAAGATTTGGCTGCCGTCGTCCTTCGTCCTTTTACCCCCACTCCTGCCTCAGGACCTCTCCACCTCTCTTGTTTATCCCCACGGAGAGGGGTCGGGGCACTCGGTCATTTGACTAAAATCTGATGAACCATTATATTCTGACAGTCGTGCTTCTTCCGAAAAGTACAGTGCGATTGAAACTTCATGGCCCATGCACAGAAGTCGGTTCTCGGCCTGGGCGAGTCTCTTTTGAGGAAGTAGCGTTAGACGGGGGAGCAGGTGAAATTACCATTCTCTCTCAAGGCTCGGACCACGTGCACCAGGGTATAAGGAACGGGAAGATAAAGTATGCAGATATTCGGAAGGTGAACTGCGGTTAAAAAAGAGCTGATTCCTTGATCAAATTCAGGGAAAAATGCATATAACCAAAAATAAGTATTGTAGTTTGTGATATGGAGTGCCAACGGCATAATTTATCAAAAATTAAATAGGGACGATGAATTTTGGGAAGATAAAATGAAGGAGCAGTTAACCACATTTTACTTTGGACATTTACTACAGGAAATACTGAAATACAAGTAAATGTTTACTGAGTAAAAGAAAGCAAGCTATTTTTCATTCAGCGCAAGATAACCCAGCCCAACCCAACCTTTTATCCAACTTATTGGATAAAAGTTATTCAAATTTTATCGACTAACTTTTTTCCAATTTCTTTTGGTATCATAAAAATTTCCCACTACAAGTATTACAGTCAGCAAAAAAGGGAGATGCTAATCTTACGAATAGCATCGACATTTTCCTCAATGATCCTGGTGGATGCTGTGGCTCTTGGGCGATTCTATCGTAACTGAAAAGTGAATATCACGGAGTTTTTATGTCCCCATAGCTCGGTAGCTAAGGATTAGTGTCCCCATGATCTTCAAATTTAAAAAATACCAAACAGTTACCTCTCCTACCACCACCATAAGCTACGCACGTTTCTCCAGAAACATCCTGTTAATGCCTTTTTTCCCCTCTAGTGAGAGTACTTTAGACTAATATATTCGTTTAAAATCCATTTGATAAAGTTCTCTGAGAGCGGCAACTTTAAAATGACGGCAGCAGCATTCTGGAAAAAGAATTTTGTGACTAATGACAAGATTCATATGGAAGAAGCTTCGTACGAATACGCAAATATTGCAAGAACTTGCGATGGCGCCTCACATTAGCGCTTTGCATTCCAAATCTGCGAGAGATAGCTCAAAAACATTTGCGCTTAGAATGGACATTGCTTTGTTGGAAAACAGTCAAAGTGAAAAAATACATCTTATCGTAAAGTATTTGCTGCACTAAATACGCCATTTATCTGCGGATTTCATCATTTAAGTGAAAAATAAAGCATAAGTTCATATAAGTTTTATTTCTCTATGATTTCAAATTTTAATAGATGTTTCGGTTTTAGAAAACTTATTTTCTGAATCATATTTGTCAGAATTCTATCAATGCGTCATTGTTGAAACATTAATCAACATTTATTTCTTCTCTCTGCCTCAACCCCCCTAGCAAATAATGCTTTCAACATATTATATGTATTTTTTTCTGTGAAGGCTTCAGTGGAGTGATCCAATGGAGTGGAGTGACCACCAGTGGAGTGAGCCAAAGCATACAATTGATTTTGACAGCTCCATAGAATTGAAAAAACACCACAAAACTTCAGCAGAGAGGACGGCTACACCCTCGCCACCGCTTTGAAACGTCTCTTCAACAGTACGGACCATTCACGACACACCTCTACCCGAAGGAGCGAAAACGGAATAACATAAAAGGATGGACCAAACCCTGCGTCCACACTTTAGCGGACCTGAAGAAGCCAGCTTGAACGCTGGCGAAATATTGTCCATAAGAAATGAATAAACAAGGAAGAAGACCAGGAAAACCATTATCTATATAATATGAATCTAGCAATAAACATGGGCAGAATTAAAAAATACACCCACATCGTTACAAACACGTAATCCCATGAGGTAGCAACACATACTAATGCTTGATGTACTTCAACTTCAACGACTTCCATAAAAAGGTCATTTAATGATGAACTACAGTCCATTTTATCATCAGAGAATAGAATTTATAAAAAAATGGGTGCCTTTTCTTATATTTACTACTTAGCTTAAAAACTGGGCCCAAGTATTCAATCTGCGGGAGTAAAATAATGAAATAATAAACTTATTGTAAAACAAAAGGTTGTGGAAAACCAGGTTACCAGCTAATTACTGCCAATACCATTAATTGTATTCAAGTATGCGTATAGTATAGCCAGGAGAACATATGGAGGTGTCAGGAATGACGTCAATTTGGAGACACCAAAGGTTTCCTAACTTTTTGCGTCTGCTCTTTCATTTCCATGTATACATAGATATGCGTCAAGAAATCAACAGGGCGAGAATTCATCACTCTGTGTAGACTGGCTGGAGGGGAGATATGGAGGATTTGAAAAGAGAAAACTCTGGGATTCCCTCTTCCGCCTTCAGTGTCTCCCGAGAGGAAATTTTATTTCCACCGAGGGTTGAAATTAAGACAAACTTAGGACACTTTCTTTCTCATAAACGAAACGTCGACGTTTACTCCCTTCACTTTTCTAATAGTTAGAAAATCATGTAGTAAGTTGGAAAAGAGTTTTTTTTACAGATTTTGTGTGGATAGTTTTGGAAATAGATTGAATTTAATACCCCTGCGTTTGAGTATAAGTAATTTCGAAGTCAGTGAATTAAACAATGACACTTTCGTCTCAATAATTGCATCTACTGCAGCATATATTACAGGCCTTAGTCTTTAACATGTTCCATAATGATTTTATTTTAGTATAGAATTCGTACATTGGTGAATCAGTTAACACATGATAAATTGAATTTTTCACCATAGAGGCGATGGAGATCATCAAACTAAAATGAAGGGCAGAACCGTTATACTGCACTCAATTGACATTGCAAAGCCTTACAAGACAGAAATACGTTTTTTATCGTGCACGGGTTAATGTGTAACAACTGGAAAAGAATGGCTTATTTTTCATTCATGTGATGGTATTTTTGACAAATATTTGAAAAATAATAGCGATTTCTTAGATTTAGAGAGATAGATTTAGTTGTGGTGGAGTTCCTCAAGGAGAACCTGAGGCACCTAGACCTGTTGGTCCTTTGTGCTGACCACCTTTTTTGTATCACCCAAAGAGATTAATGGCCTTGCTGAAGGCCAGAATGCCCTCAATGGGGATACCCCTAACTTCAGCTGGTTCCAGAAAGGAAGATCCCAGGCGCCTTATTCTAGTCCTCATCAAGGCCGGACAGTCGCAGAGAACGTGAGATGTTGTCTCGTCCTCTTCTTCGCACCACCTGCATCTGCAGAATCCACCAGCTTTAGAAGATTCAGGTGCCTCATGACGTGATAGTGTCCAGTTAGGAGTCCCACTATCTACGTAGTTGACTTCTATTTAGCAAAATGAGTCTTCTAGCCAGTCCCAGTTTTGGTCCTTCAATCAGGAACTTGGCTTGTCTAATCCCCTGTGTGTTCTGCTCTCAGAATGGCGGGCAAGGCGCCACTTCTTGATCTCTGTTATCCCCTGTTGATGGTGCAATTGGGATGAAAGGCTCTGGTCCTATCGGGGAGTGATTTGAGCCTTCTCTAGCGAGTTGGTCCCCTATCTCATTTCCGGTTATGCCCATGTGTCCTGGGACCCAGAAAAGTTCTACCTTTCCGAGACTATAGCGATTCATTAACCAAAGATTAAGCATTTTAGTAAATGATTAGAAAGTACTTCGTATAATTGGCACTCCGATTGAATGAAAATTGCAAAATACACATATGAAATATCATTCACATTGACTGGGACTCGAACATGGGTACCTCAATCTCGCGAAGGTTTCCGCGGCGTTTTCCATTACTGCTCGTTGTTTTCGGGTTAAACATTCAGGCAGGCCCTCTTTTTTGGAGACACTATTTTATTTTGCGCTGTTTTCTCCACGCCTTTGCCTTCAAACTAAGAGTTGATGTAATGTGTCAAGGTCAAATAATGCCATTTTGACATAGAAAGGCGTTTTATTAAATGTGACGCATAAAGAGTAATATGATTCTTGAATTCCGGCATTCTTTTCTCTACAGTAGGTCCAAATGCATCATTTGTAAGCGTATTAAATTGCATATTTTTTTAAGCCTAAAAATAATTGTTCATATTCTTACATTTATAATTTTTCTTTGATCCCTAAAATATGCTTTTTCTGTTTATATAAGGATTTAAGCATTAGTAATTACAAAAACTTTGGAGTCTTTTCTTTGTTTTTGATTGTTTTGCATGTGGAAAGCTGTTATTTTTCAAGACCAATATATCTTAGTATTATCATTAAAGTTGCTTGTTACCTGTACATTCAATTACTTATTTTGTAGGAGTATTTAAAATGCGATCAATCATTCAAAATGTCTTTTGCTTTGCATAAATCTATTTTAGTAAGTAATTGATTTTCTCACCTGAAATCTTGTATTTGGCATTACCAATTTTGCCCATTCCTCATTCAGTGTACACTATAAAAGATTCAATACTAAACCTAATTGCTTCATAAAAAAACTTCGAAACCTGGGATGAAATCATGAGCAACATAATAAACCCGTCGATTAAAAAAGCTATATCTCTTATCGCAAACTTCTAAGAAATTAGTGACACTGAAATCAATATCAGTATTACTCTCAACCACGGCAAGGATTAATCCATCGGAATTTTTTTGTAAAACATGCTTTTTAACAATAGATGAATCACGCTTGGGTCAAAATGACACAAACGTGATTTTAAATTAATTTTTTACATTCATTTTGAATGAGAGCAGGATTTCCTCCCGTGACTTTTATTCATTTTAACACGAGTTTATGTCCCAAAATTTTCACCTTCTTGGAAATATCCGTAAATTAGTGTTTTTAGAAGTTACCTTGAACGCCTAAACGGGTCATTTTGACCCAGATATGTATTTGCACTTTGTATCATCATCAAAACTTTATTATTTGTATCCATTTGTTTCTCCGTTTGCTGTCCGTTTCAGCTCGTCCTATCATCCTCATTCGGTTATTTTCCACGCTTGGATCACCTTTCAAAAATATTCTCATATGTCTTCCTTCCATTTAGTATTCCCCTCCCTTTTGATTTTTCGTCCGGTCGATTGATGGCACACATGCTCTTCAATGACGTATGGGCTACGCTCACTTTATTACTTCCAGCTCTACTTTTTCTCTCCGAATAACAAGTGGATGTTACAACATAATGTTCCTCTCTGTTCTATCGAGTAAAGTTTGTAGCTATAACATTGAGTATTATGGCAATTGTGGTTTTGAAGTTCTCTGCATTCAAATATGCCTCTGAGTTGCTCATTTTGATCTGTTGAAATTCTTGCATGGCTGCAAATGATTCAGGAGGTCGTGTCAGAAGGTGGAGAATTTTTATTTGAGAGTTCCGATGATGAGGTGAGATATGAAACATGCGAAGAATCAACCGATTCTACAGAACGTGACGAAGAATGCGGTCAAGACACAAGAGATTGCATCTAAAGATGAGCTTACTATTTGGCAAAATGATGTATATTATTTTCAGTTGTACATTCATATTTTTCACTATTTTGCTGTGATAGGTATGTTTAATTTCGGTAGGACAGAACATTCTTCAGAAAACAGTCCTACGCCTTGTATGCAGAAGACGAGGACGACGCTGTTTATTTTATAGCAAGGCAGTAATATGACCAATATGGAACAACCTTTTGAAATAATAAATAAAACAAGGCTGAGGAGTCAAACTGTAGAGAATTATTTAGAGAATAAAATGTCAATTCTGCAAGACGGAGGCCAGCGGTAAATATGCCAAAAAAAACTGTACATACATGTGCCAAATGCATTATCAGGAAACTGTAAAAATATAGTTATTATTAAAAACAATGAACAATGCATAGTATTTTTATACATAATATATCATGTTTATGTGTGTATCGCTGCAATAATAATAACCCCTCAGTTGCTTTTGATTTTCGGGAAAATTCCCACTTCGGCCAAAAAATAATATTTTTAGCTTATAAATTGCAACCAAAATTTAAAAATAATATAATTGTATTTTATAATGCAAATGGTCTTCATTTTATATTGAGCTATGTCAATAAAGGTGAGAAAAGTGAAATAAAGTATTAAAAAAACGATAAATTGACACTTATGCCGTAAGTTTAAATGTCAATAATTAATCATCGATATTGTCAAAGTTATGAATGTTATCAAGTAAAAATATCGATGTATGTGAAGAAAACAAGTGGCAGTTTGTAGAAAAAACTGTAAAAATGTAAACTTATTAGTGCAAAGTGGGGAATTATTTTATTGATTACTGTGGGTCAAAATGCCCCTCTTTGGTCGTTGAATGATGTTGAAAAGTCCGGGCGTCCTAGTTTTAAGTAACAGAACATAACATTCTTAACCAGGGTTTCCAAATTAAAACGGTATCTAATTCACCGAAGTGGTGAACTCTTATTACTCCACGAAATGTCGGCTAGCCTAATACTAGGTAATTATGTGCTACACAAAAAAAGCGTTAATATGAAATCGTTACCTCTTATTTTAAATGTATCAGATACTAGTAAGACCAAAATCAATGTCATTATGGGTCTGAAACCCACGGAGAAAGCAGGATTCGACAGGTTTTTGGAAACAATTTTTTTCGGTAAAAATACATTTGACGCTTATTTTGTGCAGGGTATGATTAAGATCAATGATACCGAACCTCATGTTATTGTTTACCGTGATGATATTTGCATCCGTAACACCCGATACCCTAATTATTAAACAGTCTCCCTCCACAGGGAAAATACGATGAAACCCGCATTTGAATCGCCATAAATTCATTTCTCGCGTAAAATCTGGCGTAAATCCATTCCACTGGAAGTGATTCGGCTCTTTATCATTTTTTTTGCCCGATTTGCATGCAACCGTGATTAAAGGGATACGCTTTTGAGGCTTATTTGGAACGGTGAGCGATCGTATCCATGCAAATACGTCGCCAAAACAATGAACTGATTTATTTGCATTTTTGGCCGATTTGAACTCCCGGCATGCAAATGACGCGCTCTGAGTGTGTCACGGAAACAAAATAAGTAGAATTAAATCATCGTCAGATGGCAGGAAAAATCGACGTCGCTTGCCGGGATTAAAAGGACGAGCGGAGACAAAAAATATCTACATTGAATCGGGATGTTACAGAAGGCCACGGCATTTGGAAGAGAGAACGTTAAAAAAACGGGAATTAATATTACGCATGTACCTCCAATAACAGGAGGATATTATGGACCGTAAACGATCTGATTGTAAATGATCTGTAATTTAATTTCCAAATGCAATCAGTGAAAAAACTACAATTATTTCCTTTTTATCTCCAACTCCAAAACATTTTCTTTCAATCTTTCTCACTTTCAACTTCCTCCTTTTCTTGACTCCAGTTCCAACTGTAGCCATGAGTTGGAGAACTATTTTTATGTTGAGGGACTCTTGAAATTTTTAAATTCTGAAATTCGCGCATTTCAGAAAATACTGAAATGCGAGAATAAAATAGAGTTACTGCTATTATGATGGAATAAACGTAATCTTCCCGGAAGGGATACCACAAAAAAGTTTCTAAAGTAAACTATATGAGCTCAGCATGCATCAAATGAATATAAAAAAGCAATAAGAGGTTACAATTCTCATGCGTTAGTCATAGGAAATTAATAACGTCATGTCCACTCGAAATGTCCGGCCTGCTGTCATCGTTTTTGCGCGTATAAGTCCATGGCGTATCGTTGGCATAGGGAGATTCTTTTGACTCATGTGACGTATTAAGACCTACATAATTAGCGTTTATATAGTTAGTATTCATCAACATTTTTTTATCAAGAACGAAACTCTCTTGACTTCAAAAAATGTCTCAATATAAACCCGTAAAGAATTTGTGAAATGGTATGGAGTGCATGCATGTATATACAGCTCAGAAATTTGGACTTTGAGAAAAGCGGAAAGGATCAGATTGGGCACTTTTTATGTGGTTCTGGCGAAGAATGCTAAAGATTCCTTGGGCAGAGAGAACTACAAACATCTAGTCTTTGGATAGAGTTGGGGAGGGGTGAACATCGGTAGCTTCAATCTCAAGGAGGAGAGAAGGGTGGGTGAGACACTCTAACTGGATGACTTGATGGAAGGAATAGTGGAGGGACGTGTAGGAAGAGAAACATCTGGGCGGAAATACCTGTATGGGATTGGAGGAGGGCTGGAGATATGCAGAAATAAACAGACTTGCTCTAGAAAAAAAGATTTAAATGCCCACCAACCTTAGGGTTGAAGAGAAGAAGATTCATTACAGATAGCATATAACGAAGACTTAGGATAAAACTTTCTTTGTGCATTCATTCTTTGTTTCTTCATACCCGGTGATTTACACAGTGACTTTGCAAACTACCAAATAAGTGTGTGGCATGAGTTAAATATCAACTAGGCATGTGCTGCGCTGCTGAATACCTACGCGATATATTTAGGCACTTCTTAAACTAAAGAAGCTTTCAAAATTAATCGCTTCGTAATAGCAGTGCTCTAATATATTCTCACACTGCCGCATGACATTTAATACTCAAGCTGCAGAATTTTGAGAAGTAACTCTGTACTACTTTTTCTTGGCTTTTTTCTGCAATAAGAGCAGATACTAGAAACAAAAAATACGTAAGTTCAAACATTAAAAAAAACTTCAGGGCTTAAAATTTAAAAAAAACTGCTGGAAGTGTTTTTTTCTTTATTCCTGGCAGCAATGGAGAATCTGGTCATTTTCAGTCATTTTACTTAGGTCTATTTCATCCAGTCACTGTTTGTGCCACATTTGCAATTGAAGTCATAAAATACCCATAATATTTTTATATCATTTCCTTTTTCATATAATATTCCAGATTAGCAGCCAATTGTTCATACAAAAATGCGAGACGTGCTCGTTACTCGTGGAGATAGCTTCTTTATTCTCTCATATTTGATATTCAAAAAAATTTGGGAAATAAGAATTAGCTTCACTTCTTGTCGAGTGATACAATAATAAAATGCTTCATACCATTAGTAGTATAGTCACGTATAGTTAGCAAGAAAATAGCATTATGACCAACTGCGTTTAAAGCCTCCTAATTTTATGGCCACAGTCTAATATATCTCAGTATTCCGGTGATCGCAAAACATTTTGGACTTTTTCTGGTTTAAGACCAGCTTCTAACTCACATAAAAGTTTATTAAAATCGTTATCAGTAGCTTGACAGTGAGTTCTGTACTAGTTTTTGTAAAAAGTATCGGTTTCATAATCTTCAAAAAAGTGTATTCTCGCTATTAAAGCCAATATGAAGTCCTCTCATTGATAATATTCGTCAAAAATGACTAATTGATTGATTTAGTGATTCGTCCCTAACGTTAAGTAAACGAAAACACGCCATCGACTGGTGGCTAGCGTTGACCAGAATGATAAAAAAGAGCTAAAAAGTTATTGTAACATAGTAATTCATTAGTTTTGTAATTCAATCCA
The DNA here is from genome assembly GCA_963169105.1 of Ceriagrion tenellum. Taxonomy (NCBI): domain Eukaryota; kingdom Metazoa; phylum Arthropoda; class Insecta; order Odonata; family Coenagrionidae; genus Ceriagrion; species Ceriagrion tenellum. The sequence continues at coordinate 113,716,377 of OY720640.1, read as the reverse complement.
ACTAACGCAAATCTAAATAAGTCGATGGATTTTGTTACTAAGGCGTGGTTGTGAAGTTTATGCGGGGCATATGTAATACCATAGATACACCATGTGAGTGTTGTGTTACTTTAGCTTCTACTTCTGTTGTCAATGAAATTGAACTTAAGATAATACTTTCAATCAGACAGATGTTTTGCATCCCAGAGCAACTTTCTGTTTGCCAAATTGAGTTTAATGTTGTATTTCCATCCTTAAATGAGTAGAATTAGTATTGAAAATCGTCTCTATAATAGAAAAAATCAAGGTCTGGGTAGTTTTCTCAAACATTTTCACCCATGTCAGATCTAATTTTTCTCAATCACTATAACAATCTCTTATCTGACATGTGTGCCAGTAATTGAGCCTTATAAATATTCCATTAGGTATTGTACCATACTCAAATTCCGGCGAAACCTTCTCGTAAAACTTGCTTGGAGAGAAACCCGAATGGCAATATTTCTTGGAATAAGTTTTTCGTTTCACACGTTTTCCTCACAGTTCCCTTCCTTTTCAAGTCAAAATCATCAATCATCCTTTCTTTCTGTAATCCATCTTGATCATTTCAATTCTGCATATTGATTTTTCTTCTAAGCTAAGAAATGTAGATATGTGGGAAGTGGAAAGATTCCATTTCATTCCCTTGGATTCAAATGTCTCTTTTTCGACTTCACTTTTGAAGAATGCCGCCAGAATTCCTTTCGGGCAATTTTGATTAATTTATCGTCCCATCACCATTGTACCGAAGCCTTGGATCTGCGTCTCTCACGCCTCTTTCCGTTACAAGGAGTTTATTCCCTCATCTGCGACTTTATTACTTTTCCGGTTCACATTAATTCTATGCTTTTTCATTCCAATCAGATCCTATCCTCCTCAGTCACCTCAATTTTCTTTTATCTGATATACAGGCTTGATAAACATGAAAAACACCATCACTAACCACCATAGTGGTGGAAAATCGTACCATCTCGCATTTCTTTCTCATCCTTAGGGAGTTACAAAAATAAAATTACTTAAATATCATCATATTTTTACAATGATTACCTTCAGAAGACTTAAGCTGAATTTTGAATGCAACGAAATCTTACCTTTTTATGCTAGCTATTCTTAAATTGAACTAAAAACTACTTTATATAAAACGCGAAAATGGGTCAGATTTAATTTGTAAGCGAACGGCATTAGTGCAATATATGATATTAGCGCAAAGTATGATTAACCAGGAAATACGTTCATGAAAAATCAACATCTAATGAGCTTATTTTATTGTCTATAAGAAAAGCACTGTCATAATTGAAAGCAAAATGAGGAAATTTCAGGGAAAAGTCGCCATCAGCTTCTAAACGTGGAAAACAAAAGATCTTCATGGAAATTTTCTTCGAGCAATCTGTATATCATGCACCTAGCATTTGTTTTTTAATGGCTATATCATTTTCCATTAAGAGAAAACTAACTTTATACAGTACAAGCAATAAAGGTTTGTTTCTTTGACTCACACAGTTGCCATGGAATATTGTTAAAGAAATGGATACCAGAACTGAAATTTGTTTCCTGATAAAATGCACCTAGAAGCGCAACAACTACTATATTATAATTCCTAGAACCACGTAGTATGACGACGGAGTGTATCCTATCTACGTATCATGCGGTAGAGAAGAGGAACTATGCCCTTATGCAATAAAAGGAATTGTGTGCAGTGTATCACATGTGATAAAAAATGTAGTGGGGGGTTAAATTCCTCAAGTCGTCCCTCATTTCATCCAGAATTCCCATCCTTCTCCTTCCTCTTACATACTTCTCCGATATTCTCTCCTCTATTATACCTTCCAGTATTCCATCTCTTTCCAAAATGTCCTTCTAGTGACTACTGGGAGGTTAGAGACGTTTTCAAAAACATTTCGTTGAGTAATTTACACTTCTTCATGTTCCTTCTGATTTCCAGCTGTTCCTTTTTGTCCATAACCCTCTCTTTTCCCTCTCGCCGTAAAATTTTCGGTACGAAGTTGAACGTGTGGTACTCCTCCCAAAGATTCTTAGCAAAGTTGACTAAGTAGATGTTGCACTTTAATCATAATAATAATTTCTTTTCCAAGGACCATGCTTACATCTAAGTAGGTATAGGATTTATGAAGAAGGTATATATTAGAGTATATAAACTGCACGAAATGTGCACATAAAAATAATAATTACAAAAGAATGAGATTGATCGTCATGCTTTATTATTGTCAGTTAGATATTCATTCAATGAATAATAAATTTTGGTAGGTAAAACCTTTAAAATCTTTTTGAACATAGAAAAAGTTTCTGAGTCTAAAGTGCTTTTGGGTAAGCAATTGTAAACCTTGGTGCCCATCGTAGTGGAGCCGTTACAGGATGTTCTTGATCTGTGGTATTTTACTTAGATATCATTTTTGTTCCTTGTACCATGAGAATGAATGTCACTATTAGCTTACAAGGGATACGATAGGAAGTACTTCTTATTTTTTTCTGCAGTTTTAATATGAAATCTTCAATCAGGACGAAAATATTAAATCAATAGCCACTTCAAATGGTTACAACAAGAGCGTTATTTGCAAATTTCTTCTCAGGAAACGCTCAATCAAAGTATGGCAACTACTTTCTTTTTACTCAAAACAGAGGCAGAAAAAATTCTGTGGTGAAAAGAGCCATGTTACAGAATGATCTCAGAGAAAAATAAGCATCCTCTTCCCATAGGACCGTTTTAGGAAAGCGTTATATTACAATGATAATCTAATAAAATTCCTAAATCTATCTATCTATATATATAAAAACGAATCTATGTCTGTGTGTCCTGTATGCATTACTACACTGTTCATCCGATCACCAAGAAACTTTGAGAAGTTGTTGAGTACACTCTTGCAAAGGTTTATGGTATAAAAAGTTTTTAATTATCGCCTCCCTCCCCCCCCAAGGCCCTCTTAATCTTTCGAATACTTTTCGCGCAACAACGCCCGACGGGTAAGCTAATAATCCTAACCTCAGTTTTAATCCTATCGTGCTGAAATTTTGCCGAGTAATAGTTCAAGGCAGGAGGAAAGTTATATGCTACTTTAAAATGATCTCAGGGCCCATAAAAGTCCCATGGCTCTTAGGTGGGCCCTTTAGGTGGGAGTCTCAGGGCCCTTAGGTGGTTCGCGGTATGTATCGGGTTTTGTGCAGTGGTTTCATTTTTTACTTTTTTAAATTATTTCCGCTCAAGATAGAGAGTTGGAATTTTTTTATTAAATGTCTGAATGAATGAAGTTTTTAATTCTGTCAATTAATTATCCTTTTCACTTCGTAATTGACTGAAAATTGCGCTTTTAGCTGCAGAAACACATATTTTTCAGTGAAATCAACAATACCATATTCGCTTGACAACCAGATTTCGGTCATTGCTGTTGGAATTCATATTGCTTAGTTGAGCCGATTAGGAATTTTAAGCATTGGAATTTGTGTATCGGTTAATTATTTCGGTTTTTAAAACAACTTTAACTAAAGATATAGAGTTGAAATTCATTTTATCGATTACCCGAAAGCATGATACTACTAAAATTAGTGGTATCATGCCCGAAAGAATGAAGTTTCTCTCTTTTTCAATCGATTTTTTTACGCATTTTCCTTGACAACCAAATAAACAAACAAAAATAAACATAAAATCAAATCTTAGTTAACGAATCGCCAAGAAACTTTAAGAAGTTGTTGAGTACACTCTTGCGAAGGTTTCGAAGGTTGAAGGTATAAAAATGTTTTAAATATCGCCGCTCCCCCCTCCTCCCCCCAAGGCCCACTTAATCTTTCGAATACTTTTCGTGCAACAACGCCCGACGGGTAAGCTATTAATCCAAACCTAATTTTTCAAATACGACCTTTATTTTAACCAATGAGATATGTTCTTATTTTAACCAATAGAAATTGAGAAACCATTGAATTGTTGTGCTCTCGCCCCTGAAGGTTTCTGAATTATTAAATCCATTTTACATTAGGTGGAGCGCCAGTCGTTTCAAAATATTAGTGTTGGCACGCGAGCTTCGCAAAAAAGCGAGGAGCGGCAATCAAGCAAGCGAAGCAGATCGTTTACGAGTTGCTCAATCACGTGCATCAGAATCATATTAGTGAGACATAATTTGTTTTAAAAGGTACGTAATTTATTTTTGCGTAAAATATATTTTGGTGCAGTGGTCTCTTTGTCTGATTATTTTAAATTCTTGCATTCGATTGTCGTATATCCTTCGCTTTTTCCTAAAATTGTACATTTTAGCTCGAAAATCTTTAATGTTTGTACTGCTTCAGCAAAATAATATTTTATTGACTTGGAAGCCCCAGCATAGGCATGGAATGGAAATTCATGGCATCATTTGTACGTTACAAATTTCTGTGTAGGTACGAGGAATTCATTGGACTGAGTCTAAAAGTGGTTTAGGGACCAATTTTGATTCCGGAAAAGATTTGTGGGTCAAACCATGAAAAGTATAAAAATCAGTGGGGAATTCAGGATGGAGTATTTTATTTTTCAAATTTAAGTAGGCAATTGGAGGAATTTTGTGCATGGCAATGTGTGTACTTTTTTCATGTTCAGGAAGCAGCATACTTTGTAAGTTTTACTCAGAATGTTCTTGCACGACCGGTTTAGTTTACAAATTTAAGGTTGAAACTATTGAATTTGTTGAGCGTGTACTTTTTATATGTGTGCCTGCAAAGAAAGAAAAAGAGGCAATGCAACGCATGCCGGGCACAGCTAGTAAGAAAATAAAGTCGAACAATTAGAAAGACGCTATTCTGGCACGAAAAATAACGCGCAAGGGAGAAAATTACTATCTGATTTTCTATCCTCGAAATAACTGATGATATAGTTTCACTTAGTTACACCACCAATAATTGGTTTGATTGGTGTTTGGGTAGGAACCGAAGTTTCTTTATTCATTACATGGGTCATCTTGGAGGAATTTTTGACGAAAAACACTGTTAAAAAATCGATTACGTAACATAAGCTCTTGTTCGTACACTTTGAACTTATATTTTCGTTCACGTACCTATTTTACTCCTAAGCACCAGCTTATTTATTCAATAACTACCCCTTAAAGTTTATTTCCAAATACAGGTAAACTAAAAACAATTCCTGGGAGTATTTTGGATTGATTGCCTTGCTGGACCTGCCAAATTAACATATTCTCATCTATAGTCTTAACATTAACTGGACACTCCCGGATCTTCTAATAACCTATTGACATGTAACGCCTGTATTCAGACCCCATATTCACTCTTATTACTTGAGAAGAATATTAATGCTTACTTTTTGAAGGCTTTTTTGAATAGCGTTGGTAGGTTTTTCAAGACAGAGAGTTTGATCCGTACGAATGATAAGTAAAAAATTTTGACCCATCAAAAGTGGCATACTTGAGAATTATTAGCAAATATTGAACCTTTGGAATTTAAATTGCTTTATACAAAGGTTAAAAATACATTGAAATTATAATCATTTATATAAGTCGTTCAATACTTGGATTTATAGAATGCAATAACGTATCCCTTCCGAATGTTTTGTAAGTTAAGAGGCCTAAGTTTAGCGAAATATCCGAAAAACCAGAAGTTCTCCATTTGTCTCTTGCTAATGCCATTAAGGTTTAATATATTTTGCGTTGACTGATAGTAAACACGTTTTTAAAATGCTTGATTAAGTTGATATTTTAAGTGAGACAAAAGGAACATTTTTCGAGGTCCTATCTGAATGCAGCGTGTTGGGTGTTTCATTAATTCGGGCCTAGGATAGTGAGCCAACTTTTCTTCATTTACATTGAAACTCAGATATTTACGAAAATTCGCCCAAAATTGCACCTAATCTGCTGTATTTTTATAGCATTTTATATGTTTTAATCCTCTTGTTTATTTATATTAATCAATTATGGAACTGAATTATCATTTGCTACCCATAAATGTGTCGGATATACCAGTGTATCACTATCAGCGCGTCCGTATGTTGATGTTTTTGATGTCTCCGTCAATGAAGGCGGCTTATCTCAAGGTCACCGTATCTGGATTGGTTCCTTTTTCTTATTTATATATGTTTGAGTCGTTTATCTCCAACACAGTCGTTGTTCTCGAGTTGTGAGCGTCTTCTTTCAGCGCAAGGAAGGCGATAAATATAGACCACTTGCGAAAGTGCTGCAGCAGCTAAGCTGAATCCCAATTGTACACAGCAACGAGCAGTAGTTGGAAGAGCATCTTGAAGCCAGAACCACCGTTCGACTCCGAATTCATTCTTTCACTGGACCACGTTTAAGGACGCGTCCTCTGATATATTTACAGGTACGTGCTAATGATAAGAAATGACAAATAGGATTGTCATATCGGTCATCTCTACATCGAACAACAGTTCAGTACGCCACGGTCGTGATCAAACATGCCTAAATCATTATTAAATCACAAGTTTCTTTCAAGATAACCGTATTTCTACGTTTTTCACATATCCTGAGGTAAAATAATAAACCAGATTGGTATCAACAGAATTGAGACTGGTGTTGGTACATATATTGCAATTTTCAGAGGTGACCAAACAATAATTGTAGCTATTTTGTCTGTTCAGTGCTGCTGTCTAGCCAATGGGTGATAACAGTGGCATATATATTTACACCTACATACTACCCTGCAACCCGCCTCATGAGCGTGTGGCAGAGGGTGTTAGGACACCAGCTGTGTAAAGATTAATGGTTTTGGGAGGTGAAATGGTGACGCGTATTATGGAAGTGTATTGAGTGGAGCTCAGTTTTAATTGTGACCGCTTATTGTGCGCGGAAAGAACAAGTTTTTGTACCTGTCTTTTTGGTGATGTATTTATTGCTTCTACAATACCTAGAGATGTAGTGAGACGTCATGATAGTATTCTCTGTGTAGCTCTGAAACAAATCAGATCTGAATTTATCATGCAAACTAAGCCTAGCGTGTAGCCTCGGAGTCTCTAGGGGCTCCCTTCTTAATCCCTCTAAAAGTTGTAAGACACAATATGTTCGCTCGTAGCAGTTTTTAACGAAGCGTGCAACTTTTCCTTTTTATCAATTTTTTGGTTAAATGGTTAAATCTTTATGACAAGGGTCCCGAATGTTCGCAGCATATTCGAGGTGTGGCATCACCAGAGCGAAGTAGTATATGTTTTATAAGTAGAGCGAAGTAGCATGTGTTTTGTAAGTGTCTTCCCCACGACATATCTGATGTGATGGTAGTTCCAAGATAATTAACTGTATCTAAAGATTTTATGTGTCCTCCACCCACAGTATAGGTATGGCATTTGTGTGATGACTTTCGCAGGAAGTGAACTGTGGTGCATTTGTTAAGATTTAATTCTAACCCCCGGCTCTTGACACCACGAATGAACGTTGTTAAGGCCCGATGATAGAAGTTCTATGTCCGCGTATTTGCATATGAGGCCAAAGTGAGAGTGAATCGTTAATCTGTTGACTATTTTTAAATAAAACTCGGCGAAAAATGAGGTCACTTATTTCTCAGAGGCTGCTCAATGTATGTTAAATTTGCTGAACACATTTGAAACGATGGAGTTGACGTTTTTGTTGGTGTTATGATTGACTAGCTTCTGCTACACGCGGGTGACACCCTGTTACTTTATGAGAGCCCACGGTGAATGCAAGATTATATGAGGCGCTTCTTTGACGTGACACAAAATGAGAACTGACGTTCAAATTGCCGGGGACTTTAGTTATGGTTTCCGGCAGTGAGAATAAGAAAATTAATTATAGAATATTTAATCAAAGTTATTTGAAGAAATTGATAATAGTTTTCATCTCATTGTCATTTCAATCAATGATAAAATATTAGTTGAGAGGGTAATTATGGGTGTGAAATCTGGGGGGAAAGTCGTCGTTAGTATAAGAAGAATATCATCACAAAATTTCTGCCAGAGCAAGCAAATGTGCATGCAAAAGCGTGCTCTACATACCACTTAATGGATATTAGCAAAAAATTTGGAATACCTTGATAAGCATTGAAATAGGCGAAATGCAGTTGGGGTGGGGTATTGGAAAAATATTATTAGTTAAGCAGAATAAATTGGTTTAGAACTAATGCTTGAACTAATTGCTTTGGAAATGGAAATTAATCAAAAGTCAAACTCTGTTGGTTTGATGATATCGGGATAACATTGAGAGACGAGTAGCAGAGCAGAATTATGATAAATAAGTGAATGTGCGAGAAGTGGTTTAGCGAGAAAGCCTAAACCGTACTAATGACACCGTATATTTTGTTACTAAGATCACTGCATCGGTTCGGCAACTAATTTTAAATTTAATTAAAATATTTTCCTCACTTTCTGCCGATGAATAATGATGCTCTTCTTTCTTCTTTATTGCATGCATGATCTTTTTTTTTGTTTTTAAGACCTAAAATGTCTAATCATAATGAAATACTTTGAAATGATATATTCCTCTAACTGTTGTAAGTGAACCATCAAAGCATCCTATATAACTGAATTGATATTTTCTTGATACATATAATTATGCTTGAATTGCGGAAAATATTACGCTCTCCACTGAATAAATAAGGAGTAATTTTACTCAAAAATTCGTGAGATAAGGATCCATTCATGCACTCAGTGCATACCCATTGCGCAATTAACTCGCAGCGCGTTGGTCACGCGCCGTTTTGATGTGGTGACAAAGGGTGGAATTATATTTTCGGAATGAAATCGTGGCTTATAGCTTTTGCACGCCATGCATCGACCATATGTACCCATCTGACACCATTTGGGCATTTTCGGATTGTATCCAGATAAAACGCTGAATAATCTCTCTGATAAGCTTCGACAAGATTAAAATTAATGGTAGAAGGCGTAACTTTGTGGAAGGTCACCGCAGACATGACGGAAAAGAAAAATTTCTTAGTATATTTCACATTTAAAATTTTTATTACCAACCTAGGTTTCGATTGCCTTGCAACCATTTTCAATGAATGACTTTCAAACATTTTCAAAGGTTGAAAGGTTTTCAAAGGTTGAGATTTCAGAAAGGTTGAGTTCAAAGGTTGAGAGAGAGACAAAATTCTTTGTTAACTCTCTCTCCCGCATTTATGGTAGAACTTGATTTGTTGAGAGAACCTTCAAAAATATATTCTTTGAGTTAATTGGCAGTATTTTTTAGTTTTGAATACTGTGTAGTCCCAAAGCATTAAATTGAGCGAGGGAGCGATGAAAATGAGGGCTGCAGAAAAAAAATCGTATACAATGAAAAAAATATTGGAACACTATTTACTTAGCTCAATAAAAACAAAGGATTGATCATGTGTGAATTTCTCACTTATTCACCTATTAAACCTTTATGATTAATTTAGTACTAATACGCCCACACGCAGAAAGGTTTTCGTCTTAGCATCAACCATTGCAGAAAGATAAAACACATTCTGCTTTGGGGCTGTGTAGTAATACATTGATGAGACGTTGGAAAATATCGTGCCATGCTCATATCCTGCGATTTGCGTTCTTTCAATGTAATAGTTGGTATACATAAAAACTACAGTGTTGATCTTTTCTTTGGTCGCTTCATGAAAATAATAATTTCAGTAGTATTTCAACATCGATTGTTGCTATTAAATGGATTGTTGGATGAACAATAGCAAATAAGTTCATTTTCGAGAATAGTAGGCAAATATGCCGTAATTATTTACATAAGACAGTCAAATACATGGGATTCTGTACTTTAAAAACATCGTTTCATGCATGAAAACCAAATTTTATTTTTCTAGCAAATCCAACTGCATCACCTTGATTCTTCAGTAACACTTCAATTACAGGCAAGCTTGAAAACTAGTAATTGAAGCTCACATTTCGTCGAGAACCAAAGAGAAGTTCAGTCGTTTACAATTTAACATAGTCGCACTTAATCTAAATGGCACATAGGCCAATGGATTGGGCACCCCAGTACAAATATATCAATGTACAAAGTCATTTTTGTCGTCATTAAGAATATTCTTTATTGGTATCTGACCCGAAGCGCCTCTTGGAGTTGAAACGTTAGGACAAATCGCGGAATGCAGCTATCTTGCCCAGCCATGGTCTGCGTTGTCTAATGATAACGTTTTGAAACGAATATATGTAATCACGAGGCGGACCTTATCACTGACATTTCCTCAATAAACAGTTCAATGCCTGTTCCCTCACTAAGCCAACTCCTCAAGTTTCAATTTCCATCCACTTAACATGCTATCTTCGCATTGAATTGCAACAACACCCGAACTCTCTGAAGTGGGTCGCACTTATCTCATTTTAAGATGGCTTGCAACAAGACTACTAAAAGTTGTATCTTGGTTGCTAACTATGAAATAATTTACGAATATTTAATGTAATTATTTGAAAAAATGGAACAATAGATGCTCACTTTCCCCAACAGATGACAACGAGTATGCGAGTCGAAATATTACAAGTGCAAATACGCACGCACTTGCTTGGTATTGTGACTACATAGGTATTAATTTACTCCACCTCTACCCGCATATTAACTATCATTGCCACATTACACATTTTTTATTTAAATGAATCATTATTATCAGACTGACTAAATTCAGTATGACAAACTGACAAGGTACCATTCTTAAAAATTACTGATTCATTTATCACAGAGCATTTTTCATCACTTATACAATCTTACTTCACCTAGTACTAACTCCATATCGGCCACGGCCCATATCAGTCTTCCCTTATCTCTTCTCGCCTCTACCATAAGTCTCAATCGACATATTATTTCTCTTGAAATTACTTCTATATATCACACATTTCCTCGGTCAATTGACCTATAGTCCTTCAAAATACCCCATAAGTAGGAAAAAAGATCCAGCAGTTTAATTTTATTCTCAGTCCAGTCATTTAGATATCGACTTGATGAAATCCTTTTATGATAGTCCTTCCAAACTTTTCATCATCAGCCATGTAGTCCTTCACAATGTATTCCTAAAGGAACCTTATCATAAATACGTAAGAATCAAGTTTTTTTAATCTCTAACTCAATACAGAATGAAATCATGGACTTATCTACCAAAAGAATACCATCCCAGGGGTGGTATCACACTTTCTTCTTTCGTGCTACCGTAATCATTATGTAAGCCATAATCCGCCCCAGAAGGACAGTAATCACTGTTACTGACCTAAGAATGCACTTCCTAAGTGACACGTAGGAATTTACAGAATTTAAAAGAATTTGAAGAATTAGGAAACTTTTTCGTTCTCGTTAAAATAATTGAAAAATGGTGATAATGCGGGCGCATGAAGATCAGTCAGTAATCGCCCCCATTTTAGGTAAAATAAAGATACGAGAAACGGATTTTGAGCATTTCCAGGCATTGAAAATAGCGTCATAAATGCATTACACTGGCTTTACTAAGAGTCAGTATGATTCAAACAAGTATCATTCTAAAAACAGTATCTGTAATATGAAAGAAATGAAAGGTTATAATGATTTCTTTAATTGAGAATAAGCAGCTATTCCTCTAAGTAATTCTAATTTAGAGGGTCCGATGAATTTTTCACGAAAAATCATGTTATTATCATCAAACGAATCAATAAAAAGCATATAATTATATCATTATCTTATCATTGACCTTTATGATCTTATGTTTTCAACATAAAGCGTTTTTCCATGACAATAACTTATGTTTAATACGTTAGCTGAAATTTAGATATTTTACCCTACCACAACTTAACACTACTTGCATTTCATTTCCAGGATGATCTTTGCGGCGGCACCGAATGTAACTACATCCAGTATGGATATTTACCTATCAGTATTTGTGGTAGTGGTAGTGCCAATACTAACCATTCTGTGGATCTCCAAGCTGCCCAAGAAATTTCCACCAGGTAAGGAAAAAAACGATAGTAAAGAAAGTAGATATTGAATTTTTCTGGTATTTAATGTAATCTTTTACAATATGCTCCACGAATAGAGCTATTAACTGTCAACACCATTTATTTTGCCATATGCAATGAAATCTTTATCTCTATCAAGTACACCCAAACTTTCTTTCATCGATTTAATCTAAATAATTTATAGTAGTCATTAATGCGTAAATATAATTTGATTCTAAAAAATTAAAACTGGGTAGCTGATCAGGATACGTCAGTGAATAAAACTAGAAGATCACAAACACATGGAGGTCCATCTCGATAGAATTGTTAAAGTAATGAGCACTCATTATTATTGTGTGATACTATTATTGGAAGAGGATTGATAGCAATAATCACGATTCACGATTAAATATACCCCCTAATTTTCACCGCAATATCATGATCCGCCTTTGTGTTGGTGCTCACGGTAGCGAAGAGCAAACTGGACAAAATGAAACGATTTAAAATTAAAGATTTCGCCAAAATTCACCCCATCTCTTCCATAATAGCTTTCAATAAACTCTCCATCAACCAAATCAGTTGTTTAAAGTATCTAGACGGCATTGAGGCATCAAACTCATCCAAGATAATCTAAATGAGCTATGGTCATTCATAAAAATCTGAGCCTAGCTCGTCATGGAAGAAACTATCCTTAGAACGTGAGCACTAATTACTTCTCGTTAAAATCTCAATTTAATTCCATAGTTTAAAGCAATTCTAGCTAACCATGAGTATCATAGGGTTTCAATACCAGTCCATGAGTGTTAAATCGCATCATCTTGTACAGATGAGTGTCTCTGCGTCGAAGCGACAACAGTTTGTCTTCCGTCGTTGAAGCCGTCTTCTTATCGATGTTGAGTTTGTTAGATATTTGCCGGTAAAATTATGAAACCTTAGCGGTCAGTGGAGAAAAATATATTATTTAGCTCGGTCCAGCGTTGGAATTGTCCGAGAGGTTGGAAAGTCATAACCAAGTCTTGCTAAGTAAATAGCAACCTTCCATGCCATATTGCAGCAAATGCATTTTGACCTGATAACGCCTCTTGAAACGGATTAGACACAATTTTCGTTGAAACGTTGACACACGCAGCTCAACTGAAGAAAAGGGCTCAAACCAAGAAAGCTTTAGAAAAATATTTACTCCCACAAGTCAAGAGAGGAGTTTTCAATCATTGCATTGACAAATCATGTGGTACAAAGTCACTCGCGCGGGTGCATATACAACAAGGGTTGAATTTCTCCATGAAAAAATCATTTGACTTGACCGGGATTCAAACCCGAATCTCCCAATTGCCGGTCTGATGTTGACCAGTTGTTAAGGCTTGGTGGGGTAATTGGTTAAAACTCCTGACTGGCAGTTAGGATATTCGGGTTCGAACCCCGGTCAAGTCAAATGATTTTTTCATGGTGAAATTCAGCCGTTCGTGTCATGAGTGGAATTTTGTTACTTTTTAATTTCGCATGCCCAAGCCCAATATCACCTGCCAACCAAAATGTGTATAAAATAAATATTCATGATGTAATATTATTGTTACAGGCCCTAGAAAATTGCCATTTATTGGTAATCGATATTTATACCCACTGGGAATATCTTCACGAAAGTCGGTGATGTTTTTTGGAAAGAAATATGGCGAGGTTTCTGGATTATACGCTTTCGGCGTTCCATGCATTTTCATCTCCGGGCTTGAAGCGATTCGCGAGGGTTTAAGTAGAGAAGACCTAAATGCACGGCCAGATAACAAAATTCAGCAGGAAAAATACGGAAAAACACTGGGTAAGTACATTTTTGCATTTAATGGGATAGCTTGAGGTGGAGGGGGGAAGGAATTCGATCATTCCAACTGTAAAGCTTAAATGATATTATATTATCTAGCTCTGTTATTTTTGAGTGGTTGAATTGTAAACTTTGAAGTAGATTAGTTGACAGAAAATGGAGCTGATAATTAGATGTGCTCCCTAAGGGATGCTTCAAAATCTGCCACGTAGGGCTATGGAAATTTTTTCATGTTTCTTGCATGACTCATATATAAATTTTACATAGTTAAATTTTACATTAATTAATGATATATGTAGCACACCTATAATTTGGTGCATATTAGTGACAAGCCACCCCCTGCCAAATACACTTAAAGTGGCTTGCACGGTAGTGAGTAGATGCACCATGTGAGGAAATTTTAGGGAATTTTCATGTATTGACAGTTGAGTTTTCTCAATGTACCGTTATTTGAGAAAGGGATGAAGTGAGGATAGGGTTGATGTTTAGCTGAAGTTCTGGCCTTCGACTCTGAGGTGCCATATTCAAATTCCCTCAAAGGGGGAGATTTTTTAGTGGATGCCCGACCCCTTATGAATAAAAAATGAATGAATCATAGATTGTAGAAGAAAATTAATGGAATTAGAGCAGGTTCTACCTAACGTTCAGCCATTCAATGAATCACACAATTTGCTGCTTTACACCAAAGAATCTTCCTCATAAAATATCCCATACATTCGTTTGTACAATAAAATGTACCTTGAACAGCGGCCTTTATGGAGTAACGTGTGTTGAACATTTTTGGGGCATTACTCCGTCTTTCAAGTGAAATGTTTCTCTGTAGTCTCCTGGGAGACTTCCGTTGAGAGCAGGCAAATGCCGACTCTGCCTTCCACTCTTCATTCAATATCTAATCTTTTATTGAACTCTTGACCATGAACATAAGCGAAGTTTTTGGATAATATTTTTTGGAGTGTTGTTTAACTGAAAAAAATTGTTAGACACATCTGTATTTTCAAGAAATGGACCTGCAAATGCTTCATTTAAGGAAAAGAATTGTGCTGTCATTGAAATAACTATGTCAGTGATGGCGATGATTATCACTTTTAAGTGCTTTCATGATACGTTAGGCCAATTAACGACTTTAGGCATGGTGTTTTATTGATCCTGAGAGCCCATCATGTGCACCGTATATGGGGACGTGTCGCTAAACTTGTATAGTTTTAGGATAGATACATGTTTTAAAAACTTCATTTATCATGAATATCAACCTAAAATTGCTAATTATTGTAGATTTATTGTGTTTCACTACTCTGACTCAGTTGCTTTGTTTAAAACAGTTATATTTAAAAATAGAAAATTGAAAAGATAAAAGCCTACCCAACTAGCTCCGGTCTCCCTTAATAGTATTTCAGGTCAGTCTTAATAATAGTCAGGTTTCATGTTTATCTGTTTATAAATATCCCTTCAACTATTTACATTTTAAGCCCTGAATACGCTTCCCTCCGAACGATCCAGTGAAACAATATTTCATTCAATGACCTCAGGGTGATTGATGCTGCTGTGATGATCTCAAAGATATTTAATCAGTGGGGAAATATCCACCGAGAATTATTCAATATAAAATGAATAGATATTTATAAACACACCAAATGGACTAGGTATCTCAATTTCAATTTGGAAACACTTTAGCGAAGCTTAAAGTAATTTTAAGTAAAACTAGTATATTTTTCAAAGAGCCTTGACAAGTTTTATTATAAAATAATTTTAATTAAGAAAATAATCGAAAAATAAAAAGGGTTAATTTTTTAAAATTCAAGTTATTATTGTCTGGTGAGGTGAATTCTGTGCGCAATATTGTAGTCATCTCAGGCCATTTATCAATGCCTGCAAAATGGGCCAATTATTTTCTATTTTATATTACAACTAAATTGAAAAACATATGTTTTCAATGCCTTAAAACGTTTTCTGTTTGGTGCCTTGATCATTTATTAAGACAGATAAACTTTTTCTCAATAATAACACAATAGGTTAGTAGTTGGATAAATTGGAGGAAGCAATGCCGTGTAAATTACACAATGTTTGTTATTCACTTGCCACAAAAATGTTCAGTACCGAAGCATGAGATTATAACGTGAAGTTAATTGAAAAATACGGTATAACTTTATGATCATTTCACGGCTTTAATTACAGCTGAGTATATTGTTATGAAAAAAGTCGCCACGAAAAATTTAAACCAAGAATTTAGATGAGTTACAAAACTATTTCTCCCATTACCACTTGGCTGCGGCATTATAAGAATAATAATCGCCAAACTGAACAGAGCATGGCAAATATAACATATGGCATACAATATTACACCATTTTTAATGCACCAGATAATGTTAGTTTTAACTTCGTGGGTTAACTAAACACTAAGACGTTTTGGTAGAGGATTAAAAACACATCTTACTATACTGGTTATTTGTTCCAATAATAAAAAATAACCAGATATTAAAATGTTGAACCATATTTTGGTATTGCATTTCCAGAGCTACAAATGTTTTGTTTTTTTCGCGGAATTTTCTCGAGAAATTAAGAAAAAAATATTCTAGCTTCAAGTATAAATAATCTTTTTGTAAAGTGGAACTGTAAATGTGCTCCAAAAATGAAAAGACAGGTTATTTCATACCATTTTTCATTCGAACCTATTACGATGGAGGTGTGTTTGAATTTTACTTATCTACCTAACCCCGCAGGCCTTTGAATGTTGTGTCTCCTTTTCGTTTCAACCTCATGCAATCTTTGAGGCGTCTCATTTAGCAGCGGGGAAAACTGGAAGACACAACGCCGCTTCTCAGCGTATCACTTGAGCAACCTTGGAAAGAAGTCTCTCGAAGGAAAGGCTCACGAGGAACTTCAAGCACTCTTGGGAACCATAGATGAAATGTCGGGAGGATGCAGGGAAGGATGCCCTAATCCCGTGAGAGCGAAGATAAAACTGATTATTTTTTATCAATAATGAGTTTTAATGGTTGAAATTATTTTTTTTAATCATTTTTAAACTAATATGTGGATGAAATACGTATATAAAGACTATCCATATAAAAAAACTTTTGATGTGTGATCAGAAATTAGTAGCTAGCGTTTTAAAAACAAACAGACTAATATCGTATTTAATTCTAGCCCTTTGCCATAATAATAGTTATAAATCTTCATCGTATAAGATATAAATTTTTAATATATGCAAAACTGAGGCCAGAAAAAATAAAGATATTAAATTGCGGAATGATAATCAAATTGGGAAGATAATATTCCCATCTCATAATTATCGTCTTTGAATTATGTATAATATATTACTGAAATATCGACTGTACTAGTTTGTTGTTGTAAAATTGATTGGATAGGGTACTAATGTTTTCAAATGGTTACTTTATCTCTCACAAGGTGGACATTTCAAATGCAGTGGCAGTATCTTTAGGGAGTGTTCTTTGGCAAATTCTTGTAGGAAAGAGGTTAGATCACAATAATCCTGTCGTGAGACGAATCATTGAGGCGAGGGAGGAACTTGTTGCAGCTACTTGTCAAAAAGCCAGTGGTATGATGGCTTTACTGATAAAGATCTGTCCTCTTCTAGCTGTGCAATTTACAAAGAAGTCCAAAACGCAGACTTTTAAAAATTTTATACAGGTATGTAGACTATAGTGAAAGAGGATATTCATAACTCATGGCATGCAATTGAAAATTTGTACCAAGTGATAATATAATAAAAAAGAAGCGATAAATGTTAATTTTATACAGAAATACTTCTAAATTAATGCATTCTAACGTAAGGTAATACTCAATGTTACTTTACCATAATGTATAATGGTCTGCTCTTTCAGGAAGGCATTGCCTGTCATAAGAAAGATGTTGATGTCAATCACCCTAGAGACTTCGTGGACATTTATTTATCCGAAATGGAAAAGCAAAACGAGGGCATGACGGATATGTTTACCGGTTTGTATGCGTATAAATAACATTGGCTGATATAATAATAAGTTATGCAGCCACGTTTAGTTTGACAGCAAAAGCACTCTTAATTACTTTGAGTAGTCATTCATGTACATAATATTCGCATAAAATAGCTTCATAGGACATTTCTTCATAATTAAAACATTCCTGCAGTTCACACTACGTTAAATATATTTTTTTTTCTGAAAATAAATTGCGTGAGAAGGTAAAATATTGTTGTTCAAAATATCCAAACATGCAGAACGGTTTATTTGAATTCAGAAGCCTTTTTTTTATTATTGATAGTTTAATGACGCGATTTGCCTTTGAACTACGAGCGCAATACGGATGGAGCGATTTGAAGCAGTTTTAATTTCATTGAATTCTTACATTCCTTTTGCGGTAGAATCCGGAGACAGAACTAAAAATTTAATTAAGATGTGGATGTGGAGAATGGTGAAGATGAGGAGGAAAGGAAGATGAACGAGGATCTGCTTAGAATGGTGAGCGATTTAAGGATTCCTCTAAATAAAACCCGAGGAAGGCAGATTAGGTGGCCGGAGAAACTAATGTTTGGTAAGGATCGATTGCAAAAGACTGTGATAAAGGGAAGAATGTGAGCAAGCGGGTAAGGGAAAGAAAGAGAACAGGTTACATGGACGGGATAATGAAGGGTAGATCGTACGCTGATGCGGAAAAGGAAATACTAGAGGTAGATAAGACCCTGAAACTGCAGAAAACCAGGAGATTTTCTGACACTTAAAAAAAAAGACTACTCATATTGGAGGAAAACTTTAAAAATTATTTTAATAGGTAATGTGCACTGCCTTCCCTATATTTTGGAAAAAGAGCTTTCCTGATGAGTTTACACCTCATAATTCACTTTATCAAAATTCTCCCAATTAGTACAATTCCTCGCGATGATCCATCTGTTAACCTCTATCTTCCATTTCAGGACGCATTTTTTACCCGATATTTAACACAGTTAAACACTTATCTTTCCGCTATGGTTATTAAGAGGCACTCATCAAATAAATACGAATACGATAAATAATAAAATAAGCTTTTTTGTTAACCAACAATGCCTTTCCCATTTTCTTTCAAAAGGTCCGATGTGCCAGTGTCTCACATGATCCTTTATACATTTGGCAGCTTTTGTCTTAAAGTCAATGTAAGATTACGTTTATAGAACTCAGACATTAACCTATCTACGGTATTTAATCCATTTCTAAATATGGTTTTCAATCTATTTTCAATTCCTTGTATAAGATATTTGTAACTGTGTACTCATTTTCTAACACTCCTTTTCTTTAACTTTCGAAGAAAAACAGCTCTTCTACGTCTGCGCGGATATATTTGCAGCCGAAAGCGGATCGGTACGATTCATTTCCTTCGCATTTTTGTACATGATTCTCTATCCTGACGTGCAAGAAAAAGTTCAGAGAGAAATTGATGAAGTCATTGGAAAAGGAAGACTGCCATCCCTGAATGACAGGACCAAGTATGTACCGATGATAACATGGATCTGTTTTCAATTGCCATTTTTGCGCTTCCAAGATAATTTTCAAGTAAAAAGTAAAGTATGCATGAATTTTGTAAGCACGTCAAATGCCGTTTTGGAAAGGGAACTCCATGACCGGAGAATCAATGACGATGACCTTCATTTAAATCTTGCGGGCGTAATAAAATATTTCCTTATAATATTTTCTAAGTTATGTTCATATATTTCAACTGGGCTATTATCTCGGATGGAGTCTATTTTGAGTTTATAATAAGTTATAAAAGATTGCATTGGCAACCATCATGAGACCAGGTTTTGACCGATTTTCTATTCAAAAAGGGATTCTGGAGGACAGGTCTCCGTAAAAAAGTTATAAATACCCCTTATTAATGTCTAATAAATGTAAACCAATTTATAATTACATGCAAATATTTATTTTTGTAGAAATTTGTCTGATACATTTGTGAAACTTTGGCAAGAGGTATTTAAAACTTTTGATTGAAGTTTACCCATCCACGACCATTTACAAACGTTATGACTATTTATTAACTCCCATTACAACATTAACTATCATATTACACAACAATTGTGCTAAGGGGGGATATTGAGACAACGACAAGGTTACACAATGGTTCGTCTCCACTCTTCTTTTGCCTAACCCCTCTTCCGGCCATAGTCGATGTCCTATTACCCCTGTCATATGAACCTAAGACCGCACGCTGGATACTAAATAGATTTAATATAGGAACACTGTGGACATGAGTCAATTTTTACTCATTTGAAATGATTACGAGCTTAAGGTGAAAACTTCCAATTAGCATCACTCCCAAATTTTTTTGGATGCAGGGCTACGACTATGACATCGGTAAGAAGTTTTTTTTGTATTTTCCGCCCTACGTCCAATTGATATTGATATCGTTTCGAAAGAAAATTTTCTTTTATCGAGGGATGTTTTAAATTAAATCGTGTTTCGTTGAATGTCAGTCACTTGTCTTTATCACCCCTGAAAATATAATTATGAAATGTTTTCATGCTGATAGTTAGATTCTGAGAACTATAGTATACTATTACACCTTTACAAGTAAAAAAAACTAACGCGTATTCTACTGAATTCAGATAATAAAATCCACATTTACTGGATTTCATGATTGGTCGTTCAATCCTAAGATTGATTGACTGCAGCCCTCAACCCTTCCCTATTTAATACCAGTTCCCTTAAATCCTGGTAACTTTTTCTATGTACTTCCCTCATTATTTGGCCTATGGACTATTTTTCTCTGTCTTCCTCTGGGGACTTTTCCCTCTATTTTACCTTCAGTTATATTCTTTATTCACCCAAAGTACCTTAGGTGTGTACGTGCCTTCAAAAATACGTTACCATGAAAATGGCATTATATACCGAAACCTGCGTCGGTGAAAGTTAATAAGGTGTGGAATCTGTCCAATTTACCTTATAATTATGGTAAACATTACGGATATCGAGCATCGAGTCAAGTAACCCCGAAATTAGAACCGTTTACATTTCATAGTTTGTAAGCCTATCTTCTTTGGACATGGTGGCTGTCTTTTAAGCATGAACGCTTTCTTAGCTAGTACTATTCTTGTTTATTCTTATTTATTCTAGCTTTCTTATCTAGGACTATTAGCTAGAATCAATAGCACGTTGTTGGTTGTACTTCTGTCGCATATGATTGTGCTTCTGAGATAGGTGAAGGAATCCACTTGCTCTAATATCTCTCCTACCAGGGTAACTTCTGCATTTATCTTCTCTCTTACGCCAAGTAGGATGTAAATCTTCGTTTTATTTATATTCATGTAAATTCTTGGAGAACTTGAAGGTCTTCGTCTACATACTACCCTGCGAGCCGCCGCACAGTGTTCTAGAAAACCCGATTTACCGGACAAAACTCGATTTTTCGAACTTGTTCAAATTACTCCAAAATCATGTCTAATGGAAAGATAAAATATCATTTTACAACGCACGATACTTTTTTCCCCTACAAAATAGTTATTTTCCAATATACAGAGCTGAATTTAAGGGAAATTTATCGTAACTCCATTTATGACATTTTAATGCTTTTTTGCTCCATCCATAGAATGAGTCTACGCTTTGTTTAAAGTGTCAAATGAGTTTTTATGGCATCTTTGCCTTGTGTTTATTGAGTTTCTATCGTCATTTTGTAATAAAGTCTTTTAGTTCCTTATGACAGTGCTTAAATTAGTCTCAGACGTAAATTCTGTTCGTGTGTGCAAAGTTGGCAGAAAAAAAACCAGCCACTACCACCCTGTTAAACAATGGCATAATGGAAAGAAAAAAATCTGTATTTGTTAATGTATAAAAATCTTTTACCTTTTTCCTATTAGCTCGCCAATTTGTGTTACTTCGCCGGGCGCCCGGATAGCCATATCACGGGTAGGCGACAATTATGGTCGTACAGAGGGATGGTCGTTTATTTTTTCTGTAACATTGAGTCAATTATATTCAAGTTTATTCATTATGATTTATTTTCATCTTTTACTGAATGCTCAATCTCAACAATTCACTCCTTGAGTCAAACACATATTGATCTGCATGGTCTTCACCATGGCATATCCACTACATTAGTATAAATACAAATAAACTACTATTTCACTAAACTATCTTTCGTATAGTGCTATTTTAATTAATTAATTACAGTAAGCCATGCTATAATTGGTAGAAAAAGTCATTCACGGAAGCCACGGCAGAGTCAAATATATCAAAAAGGCATGGGATATTCACAAATCTGGCAAGAATTGTTTGTTTATAAATAAAAATAAATCATAGGGAATAAACTTGAATATAATTGACTCAATGTTACAGGAACAATAAACGACCATAATTGTCGCCTACCCGTGATATGGCGTTCCGGGCGCCCGGCGATGTAACACAAATTGGCCAGCTAATAGGAAAAAGGCAGTTAAAGGCAAAAGATTTTTATACATTAACAAATACAGATTTTTTTCTTTCCATTATGCCATTGTTTATTCTATGGATGGAGCAAAAAAGCATTAAAATGTCATAAATGGAGTTACGATAAATTTCCCTTAAATTCAGCTCTGTATATTGGAAAATAACTGTTTTGTAGGGGAAAAAAGTATCGTACGTTGTAAAATGATATTTTATCTTCCTATTAGACATGATTTTGGAGTCATTTGAACAAGTTCGAAAAATCGACTTTTGTCCGGTAAATCGTGTTTTCTAGACCACTGTGCGCCGCATGGGCGTGTGGGAGGGGGTGTTAGGTCACCAACCGTGTAAAGATATAAGATTTTGGCAGGTGAAATGGTGACGTGTATTATGGGAGTGTATTTCTTCGAGCTTAGTTTTATTTTGTTTGCCTATATTCGCGGAAAGAATGAGTTTCTGTATCAATATGCTCGGAAATGTGTCTTATTTTATCGCTTCTCTCAGACCAAGATATGTAGTAAGGTGTCATGATTGTATTTATTGAGTTACTCTGAAACTCACCATTTCTGAACTTCTAAAGCAAATCAAGCCTAGCATGTAGCCTCCGAGTCTCCAGGGGCTCCCTCCTTAATCCCTCTAAAATTTGTGAGACATATGTTTGTTTCTCGCAGTTTGTAATGAAGCGGGCTGCTTTTTTTATTTCATTTATTTTCATGGTTGAATCTTTATGATCAGGGTCCCAAATGCTCGCGGCGTTAGCGAGGTGTAGCCTAACCAGAGTAAAGTAGCATCTTTCTTTTACTTTTTCATCCGAGGACCTTACTATTATACGCTTAACAAAACCTAGTCTCTTATGGATATGACTTGTATGTGTGTTCCGATGTATCCTAATTTTAGTTAATTCCAAGATATTTTACTGGATCTGAAGATTTGGGGTCCATTCCAAGTCCATTGTGATCAGTGGCCTTTGACGATCCCCACGATTTCTGTCAATAAATACGATATAATCTGCAAATCTGAACATTTATTTCTTCTCCGTTTATCTTTATCGCGCCAAATCTAATTTCTTGTACTTCTCTTATGGCCTTCTTCAAGTGTATGTTGAACAGTGCTGAAGAGAGGTTGCATCCTAGTCATATTTATTTATAGAGAGGCTTTATCTCTGGTGTACTTTGTAGCTGCAATAGGTCTACCATCACTCATTTGCATTGAGATCATTTACTCTTCTATTGTTAGTATAATATTCTTGTGTCATTTAATATATTCCGATCTTTTATCTTGACCTGGTGATAACTATTTTGCTCGTTTACACTCCTAGTTGTAGAGAAGCATGGTAATGGTTGGGCAGAGCACCGACTTTCGAAAAGGCTCTTTTGACTCAAGTCTTGCCACGTACGGAGTGAGGAAGGTAGTCTCCATTTCACATTAGCGTAGCTGGAGCAGTGATTGACGGTCACTGATCGTACATTTTTATCAATCATTCAAGAAATTTGATGAATAAATCTAGAATTTCATTTCATTTCAAATAAACATTTCATTTCAGTTTAATTCTTAATGTTGTGGAATTCATTACGCATTCTGTAGTAGAAATTGCACTCTTCAAATTCATTAATCGCTAAATTTTTCTGCGTGATAAATGAAATTTAGGCGAAATTTGTATCAAATATTTTTAATTATATTTTTCGAATATTTTATCTTCACTATACCTTGCTTTTTGTTATCCCCCATTTAATTGAAATTAAATTATCATTTCATTCCAATGGAGTTGCAAGAAGTAATTTCATTATTTTGTTGCGATAACAATTACATTAAGTGCATATTATTTCATAAAAATATATAAACAATGTCCCGATTTCCCGGTTTAAGGTCTCACAAAAACTGGTGGTAATTAATGTAACGGCTGTCATCTCGAGAAATCCTCTCTGCAAAAAGAAATTAACGAGTTCTCTGCCGCAGTCTTACTTTGAACCACCAATGCAAATTTCGTACCCATTATATTACGCTTATAGTTATTTCAATGGTTATTGTCACCACATTAAATGAACGCTTATTCGCATAATTCTTGATAACAATGAACCATATCTTAAATTCCATTCTTGTCATAGCTCAGTATTGTTTTTTTACGTTCTCTTGAATTTATAAATTCATTAGTGCGCTTATAAATCATTTCGTACAGGATGCCGTATACCGAGGCTACTATCAATGAAATTCTTCGCATAAGCACTGGAACTCCAGCTACTCTACCCCACTCTCCATTGACGAATGGCGATTACGTGGAATTCAGAGGATACCACATTCCGAAGGTTAGATGGAGCATGTGGTATGATATATGATGTGGAAAATCTCATGGTAATTTTGCATGGATATCGACACATTATGGCCAAATGGATTTGCTTTATGGATTGCATGAACCATAAATAGCAAGAAGGTGTTATCAAAGGAATATGAGATCTTATGTAATGCAAAAAGGAATGCGATTTGAATAATTTTCTATCAGATGAAGATGTGGTTAGTACTTAATTTTGCAACTATGGTTAGGTAAATATTGTACCCAATATTGCAGTTTACATGAAGATGCTAATTATTCGTCAACTTGAAAATATCATGCCATAGGCATGAGTAACTAAACAAAAAAACAATACACGTCCTGCTCACCACTGGGACAAGTTTAGTTTCATTTTCTATTAGACTATTTTTTCCGATGTTTTATTATAACAGCAAAATGTGCTAAATGTAAAGAATGTACTGGTATTATTCAGGTAGAGAGAGAGAGGTTGGGACGACATGTCAGCGCCACAAAAAATATTTTACATCACATTATACATCATCTTCATCAGGAGGGTAGATTTATCCAAAAACATTGTAAATGAACGGAGGAAGGATTCATGAGCAAAATAGGAAAAATTCAATGTCAATAATTGCAAACGATTATTCAAGAACAGGAGCTGCTTGTATAAGATCTTCACGACATTGTTCCAATATTGGGAGGAGGATATCTGTCCTAAATCTTTTTTCTGTTAACTCTGACCTGGCTGTCAAGAGACACCGCATCTTTTGTCGAGTGAAATCTGTGCACAGCACCACTTAGTTACTTTCAATGATAATGTAATGTATTAACTTCGATAATTTGCAAAATATAACAGGCTTCTTCTCGCTATTGCCTTTGTCAATGAGGGAGTTACCATCGTGTCGAGTGGAGTGTTAGACTTCCATTAGCACTTAATATGAAGAGATAGTAGTCGAAGTATACTTATGATATTTGACGGATATTTTTGGTTGTAAATGAGTGAAATAGAGAGGCTGTGGCAGCGTGTTTGACTATCGTTTCGAGGATCGCAGGTTAGAAACCAGGTGACGGAAAAAAATATTTCCTGACTCCGGAAACAACTTTTACATGCTTTCCGAACGGACTAAACTACTAAGAGGCAGCTCTCTCAGGTTGGACCGGTATCAACAGCCATAGCTTCAGGGAGGTTCACGGAATCGGTCGGGGAGTTACATTGTGATAAGTAACGGGGAACCTCCCACATTAACTTCCTAGAGGATGTAACTCTGCATCAGTCAACCGACCCTTAGATTGAACGACTGATGCTGATGAAGTTAAATGGAGAAAAGTAACATGATTTCAGTCAATTATTGGACTACTCTTCCCAGAAATATAAATTTTCTCTCTCTTTATTGGGGCAAAATATTTTGATTGTGATTTTTATTTAACTGTCTGTACCGTTAAGTAAAAATAATGCCCTATATAATTTCAGTCCTACTTCACTGCAATTGCACGCTCAAGCCAATACTGCTTTTCCGCACGGAGTATTAAAAATATACGCATAAATATTTAAAATGAAGGACTCAGGATGAAGCTATAATGATAAGATTCTTGACCAATTGAAATGTACTGTATTTTGAAACTTTTGGTTTTGAATTACATATATTCATTATTATATAATATACCTCTGATAAGGTGCTCATATTTATATAAGTATATATTGTGTTCTAATTTTCCTAAACTTCCGTATTTAATATTTACGCTTGTTTTAGGATTCTGTGATTCTGTTTAACATATATGGACTGCATCATGATCCAAAACTTTGGAAATCACCAGAGGAATTCATCCCTGAAAGATTTCTGCCGGAGAATGAGAATAAAATCATTCCTGGTTCTTTCATTCCGTTTGGTGCTGGTATGTATGTGATTTTAGCAAATAGAAGGATGCCTAATAATTGATTTGAAACTAATATTTGAATCAACTTATGTAATCTATCTTAAAAACTATCGTAATATCTGAATATCCATACAATTCACTTGCTTGAGGAAGAACACATGTGAGAAATCTAACCATAACGGACAAATTTCCAAACATTGCATGTAACAAATGATGTGGTACGAAGTCACTCGCACGGGTGCATATACATCAGGTCTAGTTCGCATAAACCCTCCTCGAAATTCGCCTTGAAGGAAGATGGCTTGGTGGTGTAACTGACTTACACACCTGGCCGGCAATTGGGAGATCCGGGTTTGAATCCCGGTCAAGTCAAATGATTTTTTCCCTGGTAACCATAACTGTTCCCAATTACAATTTTGCGCTTGAATTTAATGCCAGACAGATGTTGCATACCTGGTGTGAAATTACTCAGTGTCACATACTGTGGAGATTGCTTTCATGGCGTTATGTAGATGAATCGTCATCATCATCATTGGTCGTTCAATCAAATGATTGGTTCACTGCAGCCCTTCACCCTTCCCTATCTAATGCTAAGTCTCTAATCTCCTTGTAGCTCTTCCTAAGAACTTCCGTCTTTATTTGGTTCATGACCTAATTCTTGGGCCTTACTCTGAAGTTTTTCCTCCATTTCACCTTCAGTTATGTTCTCCACAAACACATTGTGTCTTAGTATGTGTTTAAGCCATCTGGTTCTTCTTTTCTGCTTAGTATTTCATATGGTCTTTCCCTCTTCTACTTTGCTGTAAACATCACCATTTCTTACTTTGACCGTCGACTTTATCTTCAGAATCCTCCTCCAGCACCAGGGTTTTAAGATTTCTAGTCTGTTCTGATCTGCCTTTCCAATGGTCCATGCTTCCAGTCTATAGGCAGAGCCATGCTCCACCCAAACGTTTTCACAAGCATTTTCGTAGTTTGTTGTCCTATCTTCTTTAAACACAGTTGTTGTCTTTCTACAAAGAACGGTTTTTTAGCTTGGGATATTCTTTGCTTGGTGTTCGTGTTTCTTCCGTCCCACGTGATGGTAACTATGAGATAGGGGAAGAAATCTACTTGCTCAAATTTTTCAACTCTCAGCGTGATCTCTGCATTCAGCTGTTCTCTTCTGCAAACCAGGATTTTAATATTCGTCATATTTATTTCCATATTGCGCTCTTGGAGACTTAGTCTATTGCATCCATAGGCCTTTGACAATCATCTCAATTTCCAGCTATGACTGCGATCTCATCTGCGAAGCGGAGTATGTTTATTTCTTCTCCGTTTATCTTTATTCCGCTTAGTCCAATTCCTTGTACTTCTCTTTACGCCTCCTCCAAGAACATGTTTCAGAGTACTGGAGAGAGATTGCATCCTTGTCTTATCACTTTGTTAATATTAGCTTCTATTTGTCTTCCATCTCTCGCTCTCATTGTTCGTATATAGATGATTTTGTGGATTCAAATGAGTGTCGTTGGCGGGTCACTAAAAGTACTTTGCTTAGACGCGCTGTGTGTGACTTTAACTCATGACATAAACTTTTCTCACCTAATTGGGAGAGATCATGTCTGATTACTCTTTATAATTTCGATTTTGTTGTTGGATTTTAGCCTCATTTGAATACCTACCAAAACCATGAAACCTCTGATGAGTATTCTATATTTAGTATATTCAAAATTTGCGAAAATTTACTGACAATATATTCAATTCTTAGGTAGGAGGGCATGCATAGGCGAAGCATGGGCGAGGAAAAGTATTTTCATCTTCTTCACGGGAGTTTTGCAGAGGTATTCTCTCCGAGTGCCAGATGGACACACCATGCCAACGACCAAAGGACGTGGAATGAGCGGACAAGTTCCGTTGCCTTACAGAGTGAAGGTCCAACTTAGAAGCTAATCATTACTCATCCGTGCGTTCTCATCATTAGATATATTTACTGTATCCTGGTCCATTTCTAGACCTGAATCCTTGAATTTTACTAGGTGTAACATGATGCCAATACGTATGGTTCAAATATATGCATAACAATTTGTGTTAACAAAAATTCTTGGTGGTTAACCGTATCCCATTTTATATAAATTATTTTGCATATTTTGCACATTTGAGACTAATACAGTGGTTGCCGTTGAGGTGCTGATTGCTTTTTTGTTAAATTGAAATATATTATATCGGTGATCTGATAAAAAATAACATAGAGTAATTAAGTATTATATTTACTCTAAGAAAATATTAATGCCCAAAAACAATAATCACCTATTCAAATATTGTATCTATCCACTTCACACTTCCATGATTATGCACATCATCGTAATAAAACACGATGCAATTCATCTTATTTTACTTTACCAATTACATTTCCCATTTATTACTTCCAAGCGTGAGAGTAGGCTTAAGAGGACGCAACATACCCTTCGGTAAGGACTAGTTCTGTCGAAAATCCACAAGATGGCGTCAATCACACCCGATCGAGGTGTCTTGGCGTCAGGAGTCTCTTACTCCAGGATAACTCTCGCACAAGGCAACAGTCGTCGATAAGTTGCAGCCAAGTATCCAGCGCGTAAGTTCAGACAGCGCTGCCATAAGATCTATAAGAGATTTCTGTTTGAGGCTTTCGCAGCGCTGGATTGCCGTTCTCTCCATTGTTTTTTTTTCGGGATAGCTGCGTCAAGTTTTATTCAGATGACGTTTCGTGGCCTATGCTGGCCACATCTTCAGATCAGGTCTGAGTGCCGACAGATGGAAATGGCCCTGTATATATACCTGAGGATGGTATATATACAGGGCCATTTCCATCTGTTGGCACTCAGACCTGATCTGAAGATGTGGCCAGCATAGGCCACGAAACGTCATCTGAATAAAACTTGACGCAGCTATCCCGAAAAAAAAGCAATGGAGAGAACTGCAATCTATGAGAGATGACTGAACTATTTGTGTCACCGTCCGAGCACGTCACGGTCTAAAACTATTCAGGTAGCTTGCCGAAAGATACCAATTGCAGATTTCATCTTACAACCGTGACGGCTGTTACTTAGTTACGTCTTAGCATTCTGACAGAAGAAAGATTGATACATCTCTATTAGTTTAACATATGTCAATATTAACGATAGTTTATGTAAAAATATACCCTACATCTTGCCGTTTTTCCAATGGTTTAAGTATGTCCCAGGATACATTTTTCGTATTTCAGATACGAGTCTTCCTTGAAAAAGGTCTATTCTTAGTACTATAAAAATTTCAAGCTGATCACGTGAGACTCTAACAAAAAATATGGGGTCGGAAATCATAACAAATTCGACCGGTTAAGCGGGTGTGATGCGTCGTCTTGCGTGAGAGTCTCAGGAGTGTTTACAAAAGGAGAGTTAAATATTCCACCTACAGTCTATAAAATTTAATATACTGTCTGACACTCCGTCTAACTTCTGTTTTGTTTTTTATGTCCCGATGCATCGGTGAGTTTATTCGATGGAATCTTTACTAAAAAATATGGCTCTGAGGTTACCTATTTGGAAGCGTTTTCACTTTGCTCGGGGTATTATTTTGGAGCAATAACACTTCATCTTCATGAAATGAAGCAAATAGTTTCAGGCTTGAGAGAGAGAGAGGACGGCAGAAAATGTGAATTGGTTTCGACGATAATTGATATTAATGAAAATAATGTGCATCGTTGTTTTGGACATACTGAGAGAGAAAATAAGAGTCAAAGAACAAGGCAAGTCGGTACTAATTGGTTGACTGACACTAGATCATGAGAATGGGATGGAGATTGGAAATAATGGCAATGAATTTAGGGAAAAAGATAGCGAACGATCATGTTTTAAAAGTCATTTCTTTCCATGAATGATAAGAAACCAGAGTAGCTAAATAAAAAAATTGTAAATAGATTTTTCGACATGATGTGATTAGGTGGGATTAGAGGGATTAAAGTGGGAGCCTCTAGAGACACGGAGGCTACACCATAAGCTTAGTTTGCTTGAGAAATTCAGAAATGATGTTTCAGAGTGACGCATAGAATATTATCATTATGCCTATTTACATCTCTAGGTCTGACAGAGGCGATAAAATAAGAGAGATGCATTGCCGAAGAGAAAGGTACAAAAACTTGTACTTTCCACGCACAATAGGCAATCACAATAAAATACACCTCACCATCTCACCTCCCAATATCTTACATCTTTACACGGCTGGTGACCTAACACCCCCTGCCACACGCCCATGCGTGACCCAAGAAAATTATTCCTGCGAGAAGAGATTTTAGGCCATGACAAGTTGTGCTGGTGGTGGGAGATATGCTCGTCTTTACGAAGGTCAAGGACAAATCTTACACAAGAATTTAAGAGCCGCTGAAGCTTTATTTTCTAACTGCAATGAAAGGTAATTATAGAACAAAGCGCAAATGAGGGAAATATAAGCGTTAAGACAAGCATTTTATGGGTAGAAATGGGATGAAGAGATTTGTGTTATTTTAACTGATATAAAGTTTTGTTGAGCTTATTTGAGATTTCATTTACGTAATGATTCCAAGAGAGATTATTAGTTAACGTAATGCCAAGGTTTCCTACACTGTTACTTAAATCCAATATCGTCGTCGCCCACTTTTATGTAGGGAAGAAGAGAAAAATTAATTTTGCTAAGAATTTTAGAGTTACCAAATATGATTGCCCGCGTTTTGGAAGAATTTAAAAGCCAATAAATTTTCGTGGGCCAAGGCACAAATGGCAGAGACATCTTCATTGGCAAGGGAGATTGCAGCGCCAATTCATATGAGTTTGCATGAAAATATTTCTTGAATTCATCGGCATAAAGCATATATTTGCAATATCTAAGGGTCTTTGCTATGTCAAGGATGTAAAGGCTGAATAAAAGAGGACCAAGTACTGGCCCTTGAAGCACTTCATATGGCACAGTCCGCCAAGACGATATAATTGTTATTTGCTCCTAGTACTGCCTGATTTCTGTCGTCTGAATATGTGTAGAACCAATTATAAACAGAACACGGAAGGTTAAGTGATATTTTTTTTAATGAAACAAAGAATTAAAAGCCTTTTAAATGTATTTCATCTGGTGAATATGAAGCCTGATGAAAATTAAAGAACTGTGTAATGTTCCGCCTTATAAAATGCAACATATTTCGATCTAGCTTTCAATTGTTTGAACGTTGTTGTGATGGTTAAGTTGGGTAGTTCAAAGTGTACAGATAAGACTGAATGAGGAAAATGTGAGGAGGAAATGAGGAAGGGCTCGAGAGAGAGGGGTAAGGAAAGGTTTGAAAAGGTGAGTGTGTTATTTGCGCATTGCTCGTTTCCTTGAGCAGTCTTCCTCATTTACGCCTGCTTAGTCCTCAAAGGAGTCCTCAAATTTCCTCGAAACTTTCCCCAACCTTTAGTCTGAACCCTTTTAACTGTGGTAAGGGGAAGAAATATAATAAATTTTATGGATTTGGCAGAACATTAGGAGAGAAATCTGAGAAAAATATTGAAATAATATTGGTGGATGAAAACCGGGAAATGTAAAATGCAAGCGAATATTTACCTACATCTAATAAAATATTACTTCAAACGGAATATCAGTAAATAAATAACAGTAATATGCAATAAAGTAGCGACGGAATTTTTAAAGCCATCAAAACTAATTTTTGAGGCTTTGGTAGAGGCGCCAATCCAAAGATCCTGAACGAATTTCGGTCCATATCCAGTTGAGGTTTTATTTCTGGGTCAATCCTTGATTTGAAGACTACACACTTCGGTCAAGCAGTCCATCTGCATTCACAAACTACCAAGTTGCAAATAATTCAACAAAATATTAGTATTTAACTGCATGAACTCTCAGTCTATGAGACAAACTTCATGGGGTAGCTACGACTTGACGTAGCGTAGAATGTAGTGGGGCCGATGCACATTTTTTTGGCATTTGAAGAGTATTTCCGCTAGAAGGAGAAAAGGCTAGATCCTTGAGTTGAAATTTTACTGTCACAGTAAAGTTGAGTGATAACTATGAGAGGGCTCAGCATGGGAGGCGGTAACCAACGGAACTGCAATAAAAAATAACAGAGGATAACAGAAAATCATTTCGTTTGACTGAAAAAGTTTGAGTAAATCATTACTCTGATATAAACTCCTATTATTTGGGGCCAATGATAGGGAAAACAATTTCATCTATCTATTGTTACCTAAGAATGGGCAATTTATAAACACCTCTCTTCAAGATATTCACTAAAAATATTAGAGCAATTTTATGTGGAATTTTGATCCAAAGAAACATAATAAAATGAGGGCGGTATGACTACAAGTCAGCGTCAGAAATATAATGGCATGTAGTTTGCATGACTTCTTGATTATTACAAGTAATATACATTTATTACGTATTAAAACTCTTTTCATAAATGTTTTATAAAAACCTATGGCTGGGATGGCATTTTCATTGTATTGTAAAACGAACGAGTAAACTCAAAGCCTTTACCTTTTTAAATAAAAGTGTCTTTTGAATTGCGAGAATCTAGAAAAAAAGTCCTTTAGCTATTACCTTATTACTGATGTGACCATATAATTTTTGCTATGTATTGTTTGTATATTTACTTAATATTTTTTCACTTTTCCTTAACTTAGTGTATAATATCGATGTTGGGCACAGACTTTTGGTCATTTAGAAAACCAGACGAGAGTAACTTGCAGGTTTTTGAGATGTGAATGTGGAAAAGAATACAGAGAAATGAAGACTGCCAAAGAAACACTTGCTATGCATAAGATTTGTAGGTAGATTGGAAGGTATATGGGGGGAGGGAGAAATACTAAAAGCCATGATAGAGGGGAAGATTTTGGCTGGGTGAGGAAGGAAAGGAAAGGGTTGATTAGGTGAGTTTGATTGACGGGGTGAAAAGGGGTAGGATTTCTCTTAACACGAGAATAGAAATACAATAATGGGAAAGGACCCCCGAGAGTAAAACTCTGCGGCTTATTTTACCTCCTTCGATTTTAAACGCTTCATTGACACTACTTTGAAGTTTACTATTGAAGTTTACCATATCAAGATATTGTAAACGCCTCCTCCTAATCGGTAACAAAACCGAACGAACGTAACGAACTGGGCCAAAGATTGCGGTTGAAGCCACATGTAAGCCGGAAACAAATCTGCCTACCAATATGTGATTCAAGGCAGACTCATTAGCGCGTGGCCGTTAACTTGGCCTCAAAATGGAATGCTAAGGACAGAAAAGGCAAAATCTTCCCCGCTCTTACATATTCCACACAGACATCCTCCCTCCCCGACTTTCCTCATAGCAGCTAGAATCCGTAAGTTCCTGGAAAAAGCGTTCCCTTACGACCCACTCAATGCCACCAATCTGTTCCCAGCCATTCGCGTGGCGACCAGTGATAACGTCCCGAAAAATTGACTGCCGATGAAACTGCCTCCTTTTAAGTGACTCTCAAAAGGGAAAAGGTTGCAAAGGGGGAGTGGAGGAGACTTAGGCAAGGTGGAAGGGGTAGGGAGAGTAAGGTGTACTTTGAAGCCGTTCAACTGTTTATATTCGGTCGTCAAGGGCCTGGAAGGGGGCGGGGGAGGGTTGAAGGAGGGCGGAACAAAAGAGCATCAACATGCGAGGCGGCGGCGGTGGGAGTATTAGTGTTCCGTCGTTTGCGGTTTGCGGGACGTGGAGCGAATTAATCTCGGGGAACACGCAATTACGCGCTTTCTCTTTCGTGTTGCCGGCATTTCGTTGTGCCTCCCGTAGCTCCCTCCCACCCCCTCTTTCAGCCCTTGGTCCTCCCCTCCCCCCCTACAGCGGCTCCCCGGGCCAATCGAGGGCAAAATACGATCAATCTCTCGGACACGGTGACAACCATTTGCTCCCTCGAATGGGATAAGGTCGGTCGGACTAGAGGTGTGAAAATGTCCCGCACGTGACGTGACCATCTTAATCACAGAGGGCAGACTTTTCTGGGTGTTTTAAATGGCTGGAGAGCAAAAGCTAAATCTGCGGCCACAGAAAAGAAACCTCGCACGTCCTTCAAAGATTAGCTATTAAGTTGGTTTGAGCAAGATTTTTCAATAGTTAAAATGGAGACCATATTGAATTTTTCTCAGCAATTTTAGCAGTTTTAACTGCTTTAGAATCAACCGGGTTAATTGACGAAAACATTTTTTTCCAAATGACTGGACAACTCGATAATTTAATATGTACATATATTCGATACATGCTTCACACCGAGCTTAGAAATCTCTTTTACAACCGTGCTTTTTTGCGTTTGTATTAAAATCTCCGGTAGGTACGGAATATACAAGTCAAAACAAAAGAAAGAAACGATTATACATTTCTGGAGCAAGCTGAGCGTCTGAAATTCCTCGTTTTAATCCTCCTGAGAGTTTAATGCTCCTGAGTGCACCGTCGTATCATATTCCTTGGAGATGGCTACAATATTTCAGCAATTACCTCTAAGAGCAGTCCGTTGATTGGCTGATATAGGACTAGGGAATCATATACATGAGGTTTTATTGGTTCTCAATGCGGCCAAATTCATTAGCCTTCAAAGATTAGCTATTAAGTGTGGCTGGTGCTAGTATTCATACGTAATTATCTTATACCTAATCGCCTTGTTACATATCTACGGTTTTTTTTATTCTGACAGCCGGGGTAAAGAAGGAAAAGTCGGATTTTATTTTTGGAATCTTCTCTGGACTTCAAATGCATAAAAAATAAGCCGTCCTAAGTTCTCATCCAACACAATGTTACAATATTATTTCTTTAGTTAGATCATTAGTTCAGTCAAAAGAATTCTACTTTAAATGTAAGGAAATTGAAAGGATACCAATAATATGCAGTGAAAAAATGCTGCAGCTTCAATTGTTCTTCATAACTGATTCTGATCTGAATCAATTAGAGCATAATCATCAGTACGTAAAATTTTTAAAAATATAGTTATTCAATTATGTATTGTTGGAATCTGTATTAAACTGTTTCAGCCGGTATTCCCTAGACATCAATACTTTTTGGCACGAGATTGAAATACACTGCATTGGTGGAAAAAATTGCATCGAATGACACCACCCATCCATGCAGGATTCAGTTCAAGAATAAATTATTCAGTTTAATTGTAAAAGTTAGTTAAGCTGAATAATGTAATACATACGAGCATGGGACTTAAGTATAACTGATACACATATACGATAGACACAGGCGATAGCTGAGAAAAAGGCAAATGATTTTACGGAGGTCAAAATAGCGATGAAACTGCATCATGAGATGCACGTGAGAAAATTTCCCGTTGTACCGCCAATTTTATTATTTTTTCAAAATTGCAATCCTGCTTATGTAATCCATATGCAATACATGAATTGAGTCTGTCACCTATATTCGGGCACATTTAGTGCTTATAAAATCTGTTGGACCAGAACATTCAAGACATTTCAAAAATTGTAACAGGTGGCTGTCGATTATCTACCTACTAGTTTGACCTCGATCTAACGATATTTTAAGAGGCTATTTGTAAAAGGAAATACCAGCGAATAAACATAATACATTCATTATATTTTGCTTTCAATATGGAATTCATCTAATACATTTAAACTGAGACAATTACATGCATATATACAGGATATCAAGTATTAAAAAATGGGTTCCCAAGAGTCCCCAAATAAGTCGCATTAGAGTAGAAAAAATTCAAGAACCATACTTACATATATATCCACCCAATTGGCCACGTTTAATACTTGGGAAATGTCTATGGTATTAAGGCCCGACGCTATGTTCAAGTACCACCCAGGGGATGTATTATGAGTTCGTCGAAGGAATAAGGTCTGTTGTTGGACAGTGGGAATTTAACTTACTCCTTATTCCTTCAAGAAAAGCTCGCGCAATATAACACTTTACATAGGGCTTAACCCTTTATGCACCAACGGTAGTTTAAAGTACCGGCAAATGTGAGTGCTGTTTACGCTGCTGTAAAATTATATTTCTCGACCTATACTTTAGTATATCATTTTTCTTAGGTTTTAGTTTTTTTCGTAGGCAGCAGCAGTCATCAACATAATTTGTTTGGTTACCACGTGGTTTTCCCAGTGTGACGCTGAGCACCAGCCATTTCTGCTTTCAAGAATTTTGAACATTTCGAAGTCATCTTTATTTTGCAGAAACTTTACAAGGTGGGTATTTTGGATTTTTAATCATCATATATTAAAGTGTATGAATTAGAAAAATAGTATAAATAAGCCGTTTTAAGCATTGGGCTTATGGTACCTTCATGGTACTTAAAAGTACCGTCAGCAAAATAGCTAAAAATTAAGATATTCGCACATTCCCACTTTTTTAGGCAATATTGATGAAATTTCGACTTTATTTCACTCATAATCGATTTATTATCATGGCTTATTAATTCAAGCATGTTTGTTTTAGTTATGTAATTGCATTATTGTTGCTGTTTCGCATCAGTTTTTGTCATCTTCTGTATTCATTTCATACAGAAGGTCACTAATACAGATGCGTGCTATTTTGATCGTATATTTTTTAACGAAACAACGTAACTACTTGATTTTACTACTCTTTCCCACTATTTTAGATTAATTTTAAATCTACCTGAAAATGGGTGGTTTTTTCAATATTCTCTCAATGCAGTAGTACAAGTTTTGAATATTGTGGCATTGATATAGCAAATATGTTACATATTTTTTCTTACATACTTATTGAAACTTTTAAAATTAATGGAA
This sequence comes from Ceriagrion tenellum, assembly GCA_963169105.1. NCBI lineage: Eukaryota > Metazoa > Arthropoda > Insecta > Odonata > Coenagrionidae > Ceriagrion > Ceriagrion tenellum. Next base: position 113,679,439 of record OY720640.1, on the reverse strand, counting down.
GTGCAGTATTAGACGAATTATGAGTTTCTGTCTCAATAAATGCATATCTTTAGTGTTTTCTCCTTGCAATCTCGATTTTATGGTTTTCAGCGTGATGGAGAGGTATCGTGATGAGGAGGAAATACAGGATATTCTGCTTGATTTTCCCTCGGAAATTGATACGCCATATGAGCACACTCCCTCACACTTCCTCAGAAGAAGAGGAAGAATTTTCAAATGCAGATCATGCCTCAAGCAATATTACCCAATGAAGCTAATCAAAAGAGGGTAACTTTGGTGCCGGGCAGATATGAGTGAGTACGTATATGAAGTCAATGTATACCAGGGAAAAAAGGGAAACAACATCGGCAACAAGAAATTTGATTTAGGTAGCAATGTTATTGACCAGATGACATCCTCATTGAAAGGCTCAAACTCCATGGTGATGATGGACAATTATTGTACATCCACTGAATTGTTGAGTACTTAAAAGAGCAGCACATTTATGCATTTGGAACTGTACGGCCTAATCGCAAAGGACTTACAATGCTTGCAGATAACTAAAAACTGAGAAGGGGTCAATTTGATTTCAAGTCATCAGAAAATGGAATTTCTCACTTCAAGTGGAAAAATAATCGCTCAGTGCATATCCTCTCCAACTATAATGGCACTGAAATGACAACTGTGGAGCAAACTAAAAAGAATGGCACCAGATAGCAGTACCAGCTCCTCAAATTGTGGCCGACTACAATTTCCACATGGGAGGCGTGGCAGATATGTTGCGGTCAATTTATGACCGTGACAGAAAGTAAAAAAATTGGTGGCATAGTCTTTTCTTTGCTATGCTTGAAATGTCATTGGTAAATGAATATGTAATTAACAGTAAACTTCATGGAAAGACATCCCTTTTAAACTTCAAAAGAAAGATTTTAGAGGAATTGACAGCTAAATGCAGGTCTAGCCCAGCTAAAAGAGGAAGACCTAAGCAAGAACGAAATTATCCGACTGCGCCAGTGAAAAGAAGAAAAGGTTTTTCTGTTCCGATAGATGTAAGGCTTCAGAATAGAGGTGGGCTCTGGCCAGAATTTGTAGGAAACAGGGAAAGGTATGAATTGTGTTCCCTGAAAGACATTTAGTCTTGATCACATTCACGTTGCTCTTTGTGTAAGGTACTTCTTTACGTGAATGAGAAAAAAATTGTTTTTGTGAGTATCACCAGGAATAGATGAGTTGATTATTGTGTGAGGACTATTGTTACTATCAAGAACAGTGTTTTATAATTTGTGGTATGATTTCGATAACATATGCATGTATTTTTCTTTAGTTTTTATAGTAATGCAACATTTGTTCAACACTTTCGGTGATAATTTTTTTTAGACCCACACAGCAGATAATATTTCTGAAAGGAACACATTTCTGCAACCTGCTGAAAATGCTAACTGAAAATATGTCATGTAATGTTTTACATTCTTTAAATTTTAACTTTTCTGTTATTTTTCTAGAGCTTATGGTGAACACTATGAGGTCATTTAACGGAATATAAAATTATTAGTGTGGTGAGCATGCTCGCTGAATTATTTAGAGCGCTGAATTATTTATTTATTTTTAAAATTATTAGTGTGGTATGCAGGCTCGCTCGCCCATGTAAGATTGTGCTTGGAATTTGTTACAAATATTGTGACAATTAATTTAAAATTGTTCTTTCCTCAGTCTCTTTTTCAACTATTGACAGATTAATCATCAGACATGTAAGCCTTTTTGTATCATATATGCAAGTCCACCTGTGGCCATCGGGTAAAATTTTCATATAGAATATAATAGACCAAGTACATTTATTTTTGTTTTGTTTCAATTTCACCGAGAAAAAAATATAAACAAAGATTATTTGTAAATGATATATTTTTTATGTTTGATATATCATAAATCACGCAAATTATCAACAAAATAGATAAAATTAAAGAAAATGTAAAAAGTTTTTTTAGAGCCTGGAGTGCTGTCGGTACTTTAAAGTACCATGGATTGTTATAAACGTTTGCTGCTAAGGGGGTAACTTTTTTATATTTTAAGTGGCTTACATAATTTCTGAGCACCATAAGAATAGTCTAAAAATATTCATGAAAAAATAAAAATACTTGAAAAAATTGGTACACAGGGGGTTAATTAAATTACAAAGTTAATGTTTTTTATTTAAGGTTTTCTGTCTTGATACGTTGTGTTTTTTTATTGATTATCATTTAGGTGAATCCAAAAATTTTGATTAGACTATTGATTACTTTTTTGACAGACATCATCCTCGCCTATGAATGGTTGTATATTTTTTATATTATATTTTATTTTTCGAATTGTGTTTTTACATGCTTGCCTATCCAGCAAATGAGAATGCGTTTATCCATCCCGACAACTGAATAATGACGGATCAGAATGTATATAATTAATTATTATAAAATTTCTCAGATGTAACCATAGCCTAAGTGTTATACCTCAGTGATAAAGAAATGGGAGAAGCCAGGAACTACACCAGTTGGACATCGTTTTCTTTGGTAGTATATTGAACTACAAAAGCAAATACTGAAGTATTCAACAGCATGTAGATTGTTTATTGTGCTATATAACAGTTGGATACACATATTACAAAAATGTATTTAAAATCATGCTGTACAAATATCTCGGTATCAATGACAAAGGTGGAAAATAAAAATTATATTTTATTGTTAAACTAGACAGACTTTCACGGGATGACAAGTGAAATGAATTTTATGAGATGAGAAACAAATGATATTTGATGATAAAACAAGTTTGAATTTCAATGGGTTTTAACCAAAAATATTTTTCAGTAAGCTATCAGGATTTTGAAAATAAAATAAAAAACAATTGCGGATGAAAGAGTACAGGGCCCAATATAATACAAATTACATTTCAATTAAAAATATATACGTAGCGTTTATGCGAATTTTTAATGCTCGTGCAATTTAAATGCTCACTCTTGAGGTGATTGAAATGTAGTAGACGTTAAAAAATTCTCTACCTACCTGGTCAAAAATACAAGCATCATTATAACAATTGATTTCTGGTAAGAATTCAAAAATGTGAAGATCTGGTAGGGACGGATAAAAGCAAAATATATATTTGGAAAGAAAATGACGGGGGGAGAGGAAAATTGTAAATGAAACATGGTAAAGATATGTAAAAATGGAAGGGTAATGAGAGTTTAAGAAGTTAGTCGGAAAATAGAGAATGCTAAGAAAAGCTAAGAATTTTAATAATTATTGGGTGATGTTTTGCAGGTAATGATGACTTAAAATAGAAAATGGAATATTATTCAACGCCGCTGGCTCTAGACATCCTACATAACCTTTCTCTTCAACTTGGAATTGACGCAAACTTGTTCATGCTTCAACTCAGAGGGACGGAATCCCTAACACGCGGCCAAAATAAAAAAAATTAGCCTCAAAATTGGTAAATATAGGTGCTAATGGTTGCCAAATACAAATTCTACGTCAAAATAATGGAAAACATAATATTTGTCATAATATATTGCAGGGCGAGAATAATGGGTGAGGCAACTGCATTGCAATTTGTTTTCACTGTACTACTTTGATACGCCGACAATTGACCAGGCCATACAAAATTACTCTTAGTATAAAAATTTTGGTTTTCATTACAATAATTGGTGCTGCTATGAACATTATGATTAAAGCTAAAATGTTTATATACAGCATATACTTAATAGGGTGGAGCGAATTTTTATTAATGTGAATGCAAAACCGATTCACCCGCAGAAATTAAGCAAATTACAAACACATTGAAACGCTATCAAGGAAATTCAGATCGGAAATGGATTCCAAGTTGCACCGAGCTAAGATTCCGTAATATTTACGCCAGTATCAGCTATCTGCCATTTTGAATATCCATTGCCTAGTTACGGGAAGAAGAAAATTTGAACCCTTCGTGAATTTGTTTGATTTGTATTTGATATCTCCGGAGTAAAAATACTAAAAAAAAAGATAAAAGTACTCTTTTGAAAAAGGGAATAATAGAGAATAATATTATGATGTCACTATTTAAAAATTTGCCTCTGCAGTGCGCAAATTTGCCTTTTAAAAATTTCAAACGCGATTTTTTCTACACATATTCTGCTTCGATTTTGTTTATATTTTTATTTTTTGGAGCAATATGCCTTAGCTATGAATATAAAAAAACTACGAGTGCCCAATTAGAATCGGAAGACCTTGCATCCGATTAAAAGACACCATCACTGCCATAGCTGTAACTGAGGCAATTTCGAGATTTGCTGTTCAAAATACAGAAACTAGCGGATGGTTTTGTCAATTTCTTTGCGATGCAGCAATTTTATCATGTGGTGAAGTTTCAATTCTCATAAAATTATTGATGAGTGATTGTTGAACATGTTTCAATAGCTCTCGTAATATATTTGCTATGTAAAACAAGCAAGACATGCCAAAATTTACTAATTCAACTTTTTAATGAAGATGTAATGAAGGATACCTTCCGCGCGTTTGAGAATCATGCAGTGTTACTAAACGTAAAATTAACGCAAAAACTTTGCTCCAGTGCTTACATAAAGTTTGATTCCGTTAGTGATTCATTCAATAGCAACCACCCGATAACATCTTCATAGCGTTTAGTGAGGAAGATTTTTTTTACCTAAAATGTTGGGGATTCGAATTCGATTCCAGGTCGTTGAATATTTTTTAATTTCATTGTCATTTTCACATAATTATAATGATATAATTTGTTTAAAATTTTTCGTTTAGACTATAAAATATTCCAAGCTTTATTAATTACAATTTATAAATGACGGATAGCTGATGCAGGCGTAAAAATTACGGAATCTTAAATAGCTTGGTGCAACCTTGATACCTTTTCCGACCTGAATTTTCTTGATAGCGCTTTAACGTACTTCTATTTTGCTAACTATATAGGGGTAAATCGGTTTTGTATTCACATGAATAAAAATTCCCTCCACCCTAAATTACTAAAGCACGGAAACTTAACCCAAAAACAACAAACCGCTAGGGATCTCCTCCCCATTAGTTTCACAAACCTATACCCGACGTTCACATCCATAATCTTTAAAAGCATAGACTACATGAACAAATCAGAAAATTTTTCATATATTAATTAAACAATTGTTCTTAAACTGAATATTATTTCAAATCCAATAAATGATTTATTTGTCCCCGGACACTCGGCCAGGACTCTGCCTCCAGCGCCACTCCTAGCGCACTCTTTTTTCTCTCCAACCCACTAAGATTTAATTAAGTAGTTACCGCCCCTCAAGAGACAGTAGCGGCCACTTTGGGAACCACTCAGCGGCCACTTTGGAAACCACTTGCTCTAGTCAAGGTACTTCTGAGGTATGTGTCGATGGCTCATACTTCAGTCCAAGGTAGTTTATTTCTGCATAAGCTATGTAATACAATAAATGCAAGAAAGCATTTTTCCGAAATCATATCGGCTGACTTTATCTAACGATATGCGTCGAGTAATAAACTTTCATGAATTAAAGTTGCAGCGATTTTCATACGCCTGCCTCAGAATGAAATGTGCTCTATCAGTCTTTTGCAGGCACACCGAAAAAATTTACATTAACCTGGAAGTCATGGCGGGATAACGTTTAATAACGCTCGGGTGAAATGAGCACACGGACAGTGATGGATTGCTCTTTGACCGAATTTCAAGATTTTCGCGTCCGATAACTTTTCATCAAACCACCGTGTTGAGACCTGGCGGAAAGGGAATGGAAATAGGATAAAAAATAAGGTTATCGTCGAATCCCGTGCAAGCGTAAACACGAGTGAAGGTTTCCAAAAGCGGGAGAGTAAAAAAGATTTACCACTGGCGATGGCAGAAGACTGCTTTTGAAACTCGCTTTTGTTATTGAAAATAAGTCAAACGGAGGTAGAGATCTGTGCTTGAATTTAGACGCAGGAGACGTAAAACTGCATTTCGCAAGCCTTATGGGGTATTTGATTCCACAACCGAGGCTTTGATGAAAAATTAATATTGAAAATGAAAAAGAATACTTCAGTATATAGAAATTATTAAGCATTATATTTCAACAATGACGATAGATATTTTTCTTTAACCTTGAATGATATGACAATAGTTCAAAAAACCCTTATCACTGAATCTTCTTCTCTTCTAAAGGTTATCCTTGTTGTTGCAGCCACGAGTTCCAACACTCTCTTTTTTCAGCCTTCCTCTTCATTTCATTGTACAAGGTGCATCCCATTTCCATCGCCAATACTTTTAGGTATGAAGTTCTCGGTCGTCCTCTCTGTCTTTTGCCTAGAATTTTTCCTTCCATAATATTTTGTATGAAGTTGTCGTGCCTGAGTAAGTGTCCAATGAGCTTTACTTTTCTTGTTTTAATTGTTTCCAATATTTGTCTTTCTGTATGGACTTCATTTAGTACTTGCTCCTTAGTTTTCCTGTCGGTCCACCTACTTTTTGTAATCCTCCTCCAAAACCACATTTCTGCAGCTTCAAGTTTGGTCATTTCACTCTTCCTTAGTGTCCATGTCTCGCATCCATATGTTAGCACACTCCATACAAAGCTTTTCAGGAATTTCTTCCTAGTTTCAATACTTATGCTGTTATTTACTAGGAGATTTCTTTAATTCAAAGGCTTTCTTGGCTAACATTATTCTTCTTTTGACCTCTGAGGAGCAGTTGTTATGATTCTCTAATGTGCTACCCAAGTAGCAGAACTCTGTCACTTCCTCCAGTCTCACTCCGTCTATACGTATATTCGTTATCTTTTCTCTTCTCTTTCTTTCTACAACCATGATTTTTGTTTTCTTGGTGTTTATTTTAAGCTTCAGTTTTAATAAAATATTATTTAGAATCTTGAGCATTCGACTTAATTCCTTCTCTGAGGCAGCTACAAGAGCTATGTCGTCTGCAAATCGAATGCAATGAATTTGTTTGCTATTTATTTTAATTCCTCTTGTCTTAGTTTTCATTTCAGACAGTGCTTATTATATGTATACGTTAAACAAGTAAGGCGATATTGGGCAACCTTGTCTAACACCTCTTCTTATATTTGCTTCTTTCTTGGTGCCACTGATTTCTATTTCCGTTCTTTGGTTTTTGTAGAGGTTTTAAATCAATCTTTTGTCTCCCCAATCCAACCCTATTTTGCACATTGCTTGGAACAGTAGTCTCCAGTCAACATGGTCAAAAGCCTTTTGCAAATCAACGAAAGCTATATAAGTTTTCCTGTTAATATCTAGCCTCCTGATATTTGAGCATATCACTGTAAGAGTGTAAGATGCTCAAATATCTTCAAACTCAGTTGCGCTCGAGAATGCAAAAAAATATTGCAAAATATTGATTTTTACCAGGATGATACAAGCTGTTGGACTTTGTTCCTATTCTTGCCGGTCCAGTACGTAAGTCAGTAGCATAACAAATCAAATTTATTTAGGATAAATTTTACAGGAGTACGCAAATTAGAAATTGGACTGAGTCAACTTGACCTAAGATGGCTATGATGTGCCCGGGGGTGTAAAAGACTTGGGGCTTGGATAGGGGAAGGGGGCTTGGTATTCATGGCTACATGGTGTAACTAGCTAATGCAACCAATCGGCCTTAACGAAGATTCAGGTTCAATACTAGGCCAAACAAGTTGTTTTTTTCCATGGTGATTTCAAAATCTAAATCACTTGGTGGCAGAAAGAAATCACAAACTTGGTTAGAGTCAAGATGATATAATAGTCCGTTATAGTGATATAGTAGTAAATATATATTCACAGCGTCAATCGAGGGTTCAACTCCATTTTTTTCTGTATACAACGACGCATATAACATAAAATATTTATAAATACTTATTATCATGTCATATTCAATCATAGTTGTGTAAGAATAGAATATAAAATCGTGAAACGTGATGAAGATATTTTGATACTCTAACGGAACAAAAAACAACGGAAAAACAATAGTAACTTATATGAAAAAATTATTGGGTGTTAATTATTTTATGAGAGATCATCTCTATAAAAAGAGTCGTTTCAGGAGTCATCTGGGGAAATTTCATAGTTATATTAAAGAAAATAGGCATTTTAAAAAATTTTATTGGCAGTTTCTTTAATGTAATAGAGATCATCTCAATTAACTAGCCAGTGAGGTGTTTCGGTATATACTAATACAAATGTCACCGCCATCATAAGAGTCGTCTGCTAGCGCAGGTCAAACAAAGGTACGGATGTTTCCATCTGCGCTAATGACGTCACGGCGGCAATAGGAAAGCACTAAAGCCGGAACAGGTTTAAGCATATTAGCACAAATAATCAATTGGAAAGCACCCGTGGTCAATGCACCAACACCACCCTCACAGACGTAACAGGATTGCGCGTCGACTAAGGGCCGAGCCATAGACCTCTCCTGCCCTCTGGCGTCAAAACGGAGAACCAGATGTGAGCCAGGTTAAATGAACACGTTATTTCCGACCAAGTGCCGGTATTTATGCCGGAATATGTAACTCCTTACTAAATTAAGTAGAATTAGCAATATCTAGAGCCGGAAAGGCACTTACTCTTATTTAAAGTTTTGAAGTCTTAAGATCCATCGTATTTTCATTTAAACATAATGTGTACGTCCCAAACGACTACGATATCAACCCGCATAACGAAAGCACTTCAAATCCCTAATTGCGGCACAAAAATGAGAAATAATATTCAAAATCTTGTCCAGTGGATTATGTAACTTTTTTTCCAAATAATATCAAATATCAAAGAACATCTCACAGCTCAAAAGGAGATCTGCTCATTATTTGTTTCCTTCAGAGTCTTGCACATGAAAACTTTCATACAAGCTAATCAAATAATATTTGGTGATTTTCATTTTTAAAATTTATCGTTTCCTGAGTACTTTTGGCGTCCTTCTTTGCCCTGATCACCATGTATGTGATTCGAGGAAATCAAATGGCATCTTTTGAATGTTTTCTGCTATGAAGTTAATTATTTTATGTGAGACATACCAGATACAGTGACTGAATTACAATTAAAAGATATAGTCTCTGCCCAAAAGGGTTCTTTAGATTATTTAATCACCTCATCTTTCATTTTTTTGTTTGTATGCATATTATTATTTACCCTATAGTGGCATGCATTTTTAATCTGTAAAATTTGTGACTATGCCCCCAAGAGCAATAAAAGCAGTTTCTGTTTCTATCGCACTTCATCTTTGGACACCTGCCCACCTTTCCTTTAGACGGAGAATTTCGTCATTAGGCTTTTCTGTTTCCCCAACTCTCCTCCTCCTCCTCACAAACTTTCCTGACTTATTCCACTTTGAGGTTGTAACGATACGATGCGGTACAGACATCATACTTGAGTTGAATCAAAGCAGCACATATGTTTCTTAAATCGTAAACTACGTTGAGCATGTAAAATAATTTCAAGGAAAAGAGTACATACCAATCACGCCGTTGCCTTCCGGTGTAGGCACAGTCACTAAGTTTCACTCATAAATACATATTTGTACACCCAACTCTGCTTCAATAATTTCTTCCATACTGACCTATCCTTGCAAGCCTCTTTTGCCTCATTTGCCTCCATATACATACCTCTTCATACACGCCCTCCTGTTTTTAAGACTCCTGATATTCCTCCTCCTAAGAATTTCCTCAGCCACATCCAACAAAAACGTTCTCGGCCTACCTCTACCTCTTGCACCATTCATTTCACTCTTATATATCTGTTTTTTTATTCGACACTCATCCATTCTCTCCACATGGTCAAACCAACGAAGCACACTCCTTTCATGGATGTCCATTAACGGAGCATCTAACCCACATTCATAAATTACCCAATCATTCCTGACCCTATCCATCCTACTTTTGCCGCAAATACTCAGTTCACGCAAATACTCAAACAATCAGTTAACTCATACCCACGGCGTTTAGTCTACTCTTATGTCCTTCCTGACATACCCATGTTTTACTGCCATACAACAAAGTTAGTAGAAATACACTTTTGTAGGAAAAGAGTAAAAACATATATTAAAGAGACAACGTGCAAAAGGGCTACTGTAATAAAACTAGGACTGGAGGTTGAGGTACCATTTTCAAATAATCAACCTCCATTGGAGAACGGTACATAGTGTCAATAGTTATGAAAACGCGAATTGGTAAGCTCAGTTTCACTATTGTCATATGTTGTCTAAAACGTACGTACAACTACATTATAAAGAATCAAATATTGAAAGCAACACCCTTGAAGTATTGCAAATGAGAGGAAGGCCTGGTCGTTAAATATATATAAAGCCTGAAAAGCTTGGAAAAATGCATCTAAAAATTGATCCCATTAGGGTACACAATAACTTTCCTCAATTGGGATTAGTAATCAATAAAATACACGAAATAATAACAGGTGTTTATTTTCGGTAATCATTATGAGCGAATTATGATGAAATGGACTAAGCTGAAAATATAATTGGTTTGCTCATATACATCGATAAATATTTGCCACAAATAATTTTATTTCTCATTCACGAAGCTTGTTTGAATGCGAGAGGATAATAAAATCACTCTAGCTCCTGTGTAAATGTTTGGACACTTGCTGTGTTTATATGATATCAATTATACGGAGATCGCGATAGATAGCTTTATTTTTTATGTCAATAAGTCAATCATTTTATATAAAAATATATTTTGAAATTATGAAGTTCTGGCTAGAGCACGTGACTTCAAATTATTTTTGCCTGTAATGGAATGTTACAGGAGTGAAATGATTATATGCGTCAAATATTGGAACAGCTACCCATTAACTTTTGCTATCTTATTCTTCTGCACTCATAATGCCGACTACTTTCAAGTCGTTAGCTTCTTCTCTCTATGCAGCGTAGAACATGATCTGGTAGTTAAAATATACTATAATTTCATAATAGGTAAATCCTATCATCCTTGAATTTGTTAGAATTTAATTCTAAATATAATGCTAAATGTTTCCAAAGAATAGTTCTTACGTCTTCTATTTATAATAATTACGTTTCCATGCTATTTGCTGTTATTGTAGCAGTCCGTTGGAATGGTCGAGCAGGAGGCAAGAAACTTTCAATGCCATCAGTGAAAAAGATAAAAAAAACTGAGGATATTTCATAGAAAAAAGCAGGTGAATATAGAAAACGTTTCATATTTATAATTTTAGAAACGGTCCAATTGTTCATGTTTGTCAATATTTTTTGAAAACGATACGGTTGCAATAAAAATAATTTCAAGGACAACGTTTATAAATAAATGATTCAAACAAATTGAATGAATTGAAGTGAGTATTAGATTAGCCACAGCGTAAGAATGCAGCTCCAGTTTTGTAACCAGTAACTTACTTCTGTATTTTAAAACATATATACTTGCGTACATATCCGTAACATCGTACCCCTTCAGCATGTGCTATATAAAATAATTTAATTTTCTCCGTCAGCCCTAGAAATCCAGCAACCTTCACATCACGATGTCCAGTTATTACCACCTACTGCTTCGATCAAACTCATGCATTGCCTCTTAAATAACCTGCTATTCTTAAAAGTCCTTAAAATTCTTCTTTTTTAAAGTGTTTTCTAGCACATTTGCAAATGATTTATGTGGTCAGCGTCTTATTCTTACTCCACTCACTCTACTTTCATATTACACTCTGCTCTACTGCATCACTACTCGCGTTTCTTCTTTTCTTTCAACATGGCCATACCAATGACGGTCTCTGTTTTCATGAGTATACTATTGGCGCATCTGACGTACATTCATTCATCACCCACTCATTTATACTTATCCTACCTTTCCTGCAATAGTTTTTTGAGTACTCCATTCTAAGTTCATTCGTATTATCAAAATTAAGCATTTTACCAGTAAAGGTAGGTTTCTTGAATGACAGAGAATCTCCTCCCGGTTTTCAACACTTTCAAGAGCCTATGTCTCTCCAGTATATCCTGTTTCGCCTCTGCATACGATCTACCCTTCTTCATCCTGTCCATGAAACCTATTCTTCCCCTTTCCCACCTACCCGAAATCCTTCCCTCTATCACATTCTTGAGCATCCCATCGCCCATCATTACAGCTTCCGGTCAATCTTAAATTTCATTCGATGCTTCCTATTTTCGTCCACCGTCTCAAGAAATTCCCCGTTAGCCTTCCTCTCCGTCTACCTCTCCTTCTTCATCCTTCTCCAAAACCACATCTCAATTTCCTGCAGTATACTCTCATTCTCCTTACTGAGGGTCCGCGTTTCTACCCCAAGCAACGCTACGCTCCATATCAAGCTCTTCACCAGCCTCTCCCTCACTACGTTACTCAAGGCCCCTTAATCTGTCTGTCATAAGCTACCTTCTATTGCTAAACGCCTCCTTAACTAACGCTAATCTATTCCGTATGTCTTCGCTACTATGCTCGTTTTCCTATAGCGTACTACGTAAGTAATTAAAATGGTCTACTTGATCGAGTTTGTGTCCGCAAACTTTAATGCCCAGCCTCGCTTTCTCTTTCCTAGAAAATCCCATCTATTCATATGCTTAGCCTGAAAAACTCATACTTCGCTGCCTTGCAAAAATTGCAGGAGAAGAAGAGGTTTCATGTTTAGAGGAGGATATGATTTATTAAGAAATTAAAAATTATTATAAAGTAATATAATATAGTTTATAATTTTATAATATATGTATATAAATATAATAGTAAAAAGAAGTTTTTCCAATTATTTCATTTATGTGAGTGAGTATTATGTCCCATAAGATTTAATCCGTACCCTATTTTACTTTATTAATACCAACCAAATATCCCCTTATACAGATGCAACAAACTACTCTCTCTCTCCACTCGCTGGAGTCATAGACGGTACGCTTTTCCCGCAGTCATGCTTTCATTTATGCCCGTTAAAACCTTTTATGTGTGGGAGGTAACTGACTACAGGCCGAGTGAAAGGTTAACCAATGAAAATTTTAATGGGAATTTTACATTAAAAGATAAGCAAATGATTACTTTGACGCAATTCGCTGGGATGTCTGCATATTTCGGGAAAATTTCTGCTTCATCTCATTGATGCGTAATCTAATATCGGCTCTGGTGAATTAATCCTTTAATTTAAAACATCAAAATTGCGTCCAGTGAGAAGGTCACGCAATGTTGCGTGACAGAATTAGCACCGTCCTCCCATATTTAGAGCTGTGTTGAAAATTAAACTGGAATTCCACGGTTAATGATGATCTCATGATATTCCTAACCATTTTAATGGTTATTCTACCTGTTTTCAACCCGGTGCAATTTACAATTGTAATGAATTAGCAAAGATAAAGCAGAAATTGTGTCTTATTTGGAGATAGAACCTGAATACTTGTAAAATGTTTATTAGTCGCTGGGAATACTCTCCCAATCTGGGTAAGATATAATTTCTTACCGCGTAAGGATAACACTGCAAAGTTTTTTCACGGTATCTATAACATCGATATGACCGGTTGTTTTGTTAGCAAACAGCACGTGGTACCTACAAAAATATGTAAAACTATGAAAACTTTTGCCACGTACAGGGGTAAATCAATATTTGCATTTAAAAACGTGGAAGATTAAAAGCAGAAGACAATATTTGAGGGCGAAAATGAGTGAAATTAGAGAGGAGGTACATAATAAAAGGCACAGTTACTCACAGCGTCCTTGAATCTGCTCAGATTGGTAATGCTAGGAATTTAGAGCTTAGTTTTCAAATTTTATTCTTTTCAAGTCTAGTGTTATTAACTTCTAATACTCTCCCACAATGCTCAGTGGAAAAACGAATTTTTAATTCCACATCATTAAGAAATCTTACAAGTTGGGTGCATCTAGCCGTGATTGGAAAATTAATTAAACAACAACTCTTTCAATGGTCGAGAGTTTTTCGATGAAACATTTGGAATAATTATAATGCTAATTTATACGGATTTGGGCATATTCGCAACTGCTACTAGAGACTAGCTCGTCTACAAGGGAATGAGGGATTTTTTTGAAGCAGCAGGTACAGCAATGAATGTGTATTACTCGCTGCAGAAGCAGTCCGACAGAATTTTATAAAAAATAGTCAATAATATTCTTCAAGGTGCTCTTGGTATGTAAAACGTAGCTTACTTTGAGAGTGAAAAGGAACTATCAATTGAAACATCATTATTTAATATGAAATTCAACATTTGTCACTGTGAGAGAATTTACACGAACAAGCATACTCATTTGATACAATTCTTTTTACAATACCTTTTCAGTCCGTTGGCTACAATAGTACATACAATTGCATTATACTTCCAAGACTGTAAAATGGAATATATGGCCGATTTTGCTTCCCAAATAGAAAAATTTCTTCTACGTGTGTCTTAAGACAAATCTCACGGTTAAAGTAGACTTCAAATCTCGTAAGAAAATAAGTGCATCATAAGTGTATGAAAGTTACCATATAAAGATCGAACTAGAAAAGGTATATGGTAAATAGGTAATCGATGGGGAACCAAATGAAGTGTAACCGAGGAGAAAGGCTACGAGCATAATTAAATACCCCTATAATTAAATTCCTATGTTTTTGGAAATTGGACATTTTTTTATTTCGCCCTCATTTCCAGTGCAAAACACGAAATAATTTAGAATGCTCACCCAAGTGATGAGGCAGAACTTTTTAAGGGGCCCCAATTAAAATTAAGTGGCTCTCAACGACTAACTCAGCTTTTTCTCTTTTATTTTTCTCTCAGAAATCAAAACTTATTATGAAAACGGTAATTCACCCCCCAATCAACTCTCATGCGTTCTAAGATCGATAGATTATAGGCTCGAAAAGTTCATGGCGCACTTAACAATCAATCAATGTCCGAATGTAACATATTCTGGAGCTTACTAAGCTGTGGAAGATAAAAATCATATCTGTAAAACAAATGTAATCTCGTTCATCTTGATCTCTTACTAAAACAAGTATAATGTGAAACATCCTCATTTCTTAAACCTATTGGTATAACGGTTGATCTTAACTATACTTGCAATACGTTGAAATATTTTTGCAAAAATAATCATTCCTTGCCTTAGTAAAATTTTACACACAATAATGCTTATAGGCAATAAATTCCCATTTGAATTCTGTTCATATATGGCAGCATTTAGATTAAGAGAATTTTACGATTCCTTTAAACATAATTTTAGCGCCAGTTTTTATTTGAGCTCCTGATTTGCCGGCCCCGGTGGCGACGAGATGAAGTCCTCAAACCGAACCAAGCCTGCTAAACCGAGGGTCGTGGGTGCACATGCCACCTAGGTGGAATTATAACCTCTCAGGGCATGGGTTCTGGCGTCCGTCTGTTGTTGTATTTTATCACCAAAGATAATTTGGCCAAATAGGCCGTATTCGGGGTGGTAGAGATAAAATACAAAATAATTATTTCTATGTTAGTACCACATGATTTGTTTTAAACGCTACAATTAGGCTCCGGGAGGTATGAACCAGAATAAATTGAGTTCATGAATGTGCTACCATAAACGTACTACTATATTATCAGCCGCAAAATTGAAACCAAAATCGCACATCATTCATATCCTGTATAAGTCAAAGCATAATCGATTATTCTTGTGCATATTTCCAAAAATATTTGAATGAAATTCATGTGTTTTGTTCCCAGTGAGATTAATGTAGAACAAAGATAGCGATAGAGAAGAGAAATATATTTAACTATATTTTCAATAACTAATATTTAATATGATTTTCAAAGCTCATCATCGTCTAAAAACATTGAAGGTGGTTTTTGTTGCGAAAAAACCCCAGTGAATGCATCGCTGTTATATAATGATATTCAATCCAAATAGAGCGATATCAATCGTTCCTCTCTCCCATTCCTCTCATCCCATTTAAACGCTATTTTGCCCAAATAATCCTTCTGTTTCAATCCCACACGTCAATCCTTCTGTATCATTTGGCTGTTTAGAGTGGAAAAAGACAAGATACATCTGAGTTCAAATATTAAATAACAATTATAAATCACGTTGTGAAAATATTCGAGAATTTATGGATCTGCATTAGACAATAAGAAAAGTTATCATGGACTTTTGGGAAAGTATTATGATGGTTCATTTTCCTGCTGAGCCATTTTCTTCATTCAACAACCCACATTAGAAACATGAAAAAGATTTCAGAGTATCGTCGGTAATATGTGTCATAAACATTAACAAATCTCGTCATCATTCTCAGCGATTTTGAACTCATAGAAAAGGGTAGCTACAGCTGTCACTTCCCCTCAATTTTCAGTAAAACATTGTGCTCCTTCGTAACTCTTCATTTTAACTTCGTTTAACGCAGTCTGTCCCAAGTCTTCCTCGACAGCTGTTCCCATTCTTTTAATTCAGAAAGCATTGTTGTTAATTAGTTATAGACTCGCAGACTGCGTCCAACAACATAACCTCTTCTTCTTCTCAGTCCTAAATAAAGAGCTCACCTCTCCAAATCTTAATACGACTAAATAATTAAAGATTCTTCCCATCCACATGATTCTGATCTTTCCTTGATAGCATTGAATTTCAATTGCTTCCAATTTTCATAGTACTGCAGCCGTTATTCCCCGTTCCATTCTCTCAAATTGAAAGAATAATTCAGCTGTATGTTTTACATCCGGTTTTATATGGTGTATTTAAAAATAACAGTTTCCGTAAACTTGTTGGTTATTGAGAGTTTGTTTTTTGTATATTAGACCAAACTACAGTTTAGTTGTCATGAGCGCACTGATGAAAGAATGCATTAATCTCGGTCATCACGAGGGAAAATGTTTATTGATAATTCAAAAAAGTGGGCGTTTCCTTCCCTTAAATGTGCTCAAAATTGCAAATAATAATGTTTGCTGCAGTTTTGGAGAGGTTTCATTCTATTGTCGCTTTTTAATACTCCGAGTCTCTTATACGTAAAACGCACAACTCCGCGCAAAAGTTTTCGACCTTAATTTCCATCGCTTTGGAAGCATTTATTTTTTCCACCGCAACTTGCTCACCCTGAAACTTGATGGTGGAACTGGGGGTTGGTCTTGTCAGAAGGGTGTCTAAAAGGTGATGTGTGACGGCTTTGATAAGAAAGCAGAAAAATTACTCCCTACTTTTCGCAGAGGGAGCGAACCGACAATTTGGCAGATGCATATCTATGGCATTCACCAGATCGAGATCTGAAACAGAATAAACTCAGAGGTAAAAGTGTGCGGCCAGGAACTTGCTGAGGTAGAGTTGCGGAATGTTAAAATGTGATCAACTTCTTGCAAAGGGAGAATTGCACCCATTTTCCTTCTTCTCAAATACAATTACTAGCAATAACTCCAGCAGGAAAAGAATTTGGATTCAATATCTCTCCCTTGAATTTCTCTCTTGAACGGGACGAGATGCCAACAACGAAGTGTCCACGTCCAAAAATAGGTGTCTTAAGTTCTATTAAAGCCAGAGTATACCAAACTTAACTCAGGAGTGTTTTGTTAACTTTACCTTATATTTTAATAAATTTTACGAAGAGAAATATTTTCACAAGATGAATGAGAATTAAAAATATATGAAGGAGAATTCCTATTGACTATCCAATAAGATACTCTATTAGCGGTATCTCATTCTGTCAATAGCAGTTACCTTCGTAATTTTATCAGATACATATAAGAAAGAGAGTTTATGAAGTTATTCTGCGGGAAAAACATTATAACTTACATGATGCAGAGTACTACTGCAGTAACGTTGCATGAAACATTTCTTAGTACAAGAGGCAACTCTGCTCTACAAAAGCACATTTCTCCCGTTTGTGAGATTCGGAGGCACCGGGATTGAAGGAATTATCTGATGAAAAAATATTATTTACAGCATGAAAATGGACGATTAGATCCCGATAAACATTTCCTAAAGCACTTTTTCATAGCTTCGACTCGACATATCATCTTTCTCATGGCACAAAATTGACGATAAAAAAGCAGTAAATGACATAAACGACCTAATAAGGAATAAAATAATAAAATGATAGCTGAAAATCTATTGATTTCGGAGTGATCACAAAAAATTGCATATTTTAAACCATTAGGCATAATTTCCCACCGCTATACGGGTGTGGATAATATTGTGTTCTCTGGGGAACCTTGCATGACACATACCAACATAAAGCCGATTACTAAAACTTAATATTCAAAACACATAATAACTATTTTAGCACGGTACACCATCTGGAATATACAGCAATATGCATTTTTAACACATAGAGTTCACATGCAGTAACAATGCATATTTTTCAGTCGTTTCATCAGTGGGACCCAGTGGCTGGGCTACACGCTCACTTTTAAAAGCATTTTTCATACATACATACCATCACGCCGTTCCCTTTCGGGGTAGGCACATTCAAAATGTTTCACTCATTAATACATACTTGTACACCTAACTCTGCTTCAATAATTTCCTCCATACTGACCAATCCTTGCAAACCTCTTTTGCCTCATTTACCCCCATACACTGTTTCATACACGCCCTCCTGTTTTTAATACTCCTAATATTCCTCCTCCTAAGAATTTCCTCAACCACATTCAACCATAACGTTCTCGGTCTACCTCTGCCTCTTGCACCATTCATTTCACTCTTATATATCTGTTTTTTTATTCGACTCTCATCCATTCTCTCAACATGGCCAAACCAACGAAGCACACTCCTTTCATGTATGCCCATTAACGGAGCATCTAACCCACATTCATTAATTACCCAATCATTTCTGACCCTATCCATCCCACTTTTGCCGCAAACACTCCTCAGATAACTCATACCCACGACGTTTAGTCTACTCTTATGTCTATCCTGACATACCCATGATTCACTACCATATAGCAAAGTGGGAAGAAGTACACTTTTGTACACGGCAATTTTCGCTTCCTTAGACAAGCACTCATTCCTTGATATGCTCCACATGCTACCTACCACTTTCCTTCCAGCATTCGCACGTCCCTTAATCTCCTCATCTATTCTTCCGCCTTTTGCATACTTCTTACCTAAGTGCTCAAAATAATCCGGCTGTTAAATTACTTCACCATTCGCCCTCACCATACAGTTATTCTCCCCATTTTCCTTATCAAAAACTACTACTTTAGTCTTTCACGCACTTGCCTTCAATTCCATTTTCTCCATTGATTTACAAAACTTATCTAGGAGCTTCTGTAATCCCTGTTGGCTGTCTGAGATCAAAACAGCATGATCTGCATATAGAAGAACTCGGACGTTTACATTTCCTATCAAAACACCGTCGTTTTCACAACATACGTATCTAACACATTTATCTATAAATACACTGAAAACCCATGGAGACATTACGCATTGTTGCTTTAAACCCCGATTTATAACAAACCAATTACTCAGAACCCCGTTAACTCTTACACTTGCCTTACTATTGTCATATATCGCCATCATAACATTCAATAACAGACATTTTTCATTCTAAAATTAAATATTACCAATGCAAATATTTTATGTGTTACAGAAAAAAATCTATGGTTTACAACCAGTGTTCTTATACGATAATCAATTGAGGGTTTCATAGTCAAAGATCATTGAAACATCTCTTAAAAGTATAACTATTCAAAATGTGTGTATCCGTTAATTTAAATATGCGTGCACAACGCATAATTCCTTAAATTTTCAAACGACATGTTGCTCGACTATGTACGGGAAATGTGTATAGATGTATCGCCAAAACATGAACATGAATGAGCATAAATTGACATAATTATGTCATGCTGTAAATAAGTAACCGTTGGGGCTTTTCAAAAACTATTTCACCCCATCACTTGGAACGTAAATCCCAATCACACTTGAAAGTTTAAACTAAATCGGAGATTCGGTATACCAATTTCCTCATTTTCCTCGTTTTGACGTGGAATACCATTAAATGTACATATTTAAATAGACTCTCCCAATGGGAAATGCCAGCGCTAAAAGGATGGCGAATGGCAATAACCTTGTGATCGATGGCGCTTGGCAGACGATTTGCTTGGTGTCGATGTTATCCTTGGCAGGTATTAGTACGTAAGTAACAGATTCCATAGAAATCCACAGGAGATAAGAAAACCTCGGTAGTTAAGCTGGAAAATATAGTATGAGCGAGGAATCTGGTTTCGAATCCGGGCAAACAGGAAGAATTTGTCTCCATGGAATGGGAAATTTTAACATGATATTTGGCGGTAAAAAATATTGTGAAAAATACATTGTGTACGCTACATTGGACAATTCGCCACCGGTTATGGTTTAAGGCATTCAGTTATTTATAGTATTAATAATTGAAGGCATGCAATTTCAAAATAATAAACTTTATAAGTAAAATAAACAAAGCACAAATTTTACAAATTAAGATGAATAATTCAACCTTGATTTAGAGGTCTACATTTTTTACATTACTCCGCAAAATGCACTTTACTAATCGGTGCATAAGAACAAACACGGTATTTTTCTCCTTCTTGCCCAGCAAAGACATCTATATCCGTATTGCATTGGCGTATCAGAATCACATCTCTAAATGAGAGAAAATCTTGATGAAGTTCGTGGCTTGTAACGCTAAGGTGTAAGTTATTCCATTTTTAAATTCCATTACTGGTTTTATCGACGCTATGATGAATGCTGAACTGTGAAGTACACGTTCGATATAGCGAAGAAGAACCATAAAGCCACATTACGACACGGTACAATTTAGAAAAATGGTGAAGATATTGATAGTAGAAACATTTACAATACAGTCCTAAGAATGTGATCAGTATTTCTAGCATCAGAGTTCTAATTTGCTTGAAAAAAATGTCATTTGAGTCTGCATTCCAGAGAAGTCAATCAAAATTTAATGAAACCACCGAAACCAAAATTGCATTTTTGCATGCCCGAACATCGGAAGTATATCCTCTCCCATCGAGTGCGACTAACGGCTTTCCGTCGGCCATGAAATGAAAATGTAACCTCTCTCTTTGTGTATCAGCTGTCACCACTGGACTTCGGGTAGTTAATTTGCGGTCGCGATTCCGGACTCAAAATACCGTGCGACCGCTATCACGCGTCACTACGAGCGATTCGACAAGTATTGGAAATTCAAGAGAGCTGATGTTTCACGGCGATTGGAGAAATCTGCTTTAAGCTGCGATAGAATGGTGGTATATATCGACGCCACGCATCGTCAGATGTTTTTGGGTAAATAAACTTTATGTACCTGAAGGTTTTATTCAAACGGAGATTTTATTTTGACCACAATGTTCAAAAACCTCCAGAGAACCTTAAATTAAACTACTTGAATATTTTTCCAGACGGTGAGTTGATCTGCCAAGCCAAAAATTTATCCGCAGTCGAAAAATATGCGATGCATATGGAAAAATATGCTGAGCTTTGAGGGTTTTGAGATACATTTAGGAAAGTACAATTTTTAATTGAAAACAGCGGGATCATGTGCAATCCGGAACATATAAAAAAATACTCTTGTTAAAATCAATCAAAATTTTGAAAACAATATCAAGAATTTTTGTATTCAGTAGAGATTTATAAGGTACCGTGAGTATAACACTGTAGTGCCTCCACGCAAACACTCCTGATTTCGATACATTCCAGGTATTAAATGAATTAAGATTTTCCCGGTGCATTATGTTTAAATATCTTTCTCGGGCTTCGCACCGGGTAATGTTTTCAAAATCCGCCGACGTTTCGGAAAACGACTTGTTTTTTCATTTTCAAGGCACGTGTTATTTCCGTCGTGACCGCTTTAACACATTTTAAATTGGCGGATGTTGAAAACACTACGCGGTGCGAAGTCTGAGAAAGATATTTAAACATTCCAGGTATTATTTTCATTGGAATACTTTTGGGTAATTATTTATTTTCATTAATATATTTTAAGTCAAAATTATTTTTCAACATGCATAATACAAAACTAAAATAAAAATTTAAGGAGCCATTTTTCATATTCGATGAAAAAATCAATAATAATTATCAAGAAACTATTAAAATTCTGGCTCCTCAACAGAACTTATCAGTTTCGAATAATAAACTAACCAATCAGACGATAATGATTTCACACTTATAGCACCAATAATTTTGAATTTTATTTTAAATCACGTTTCCACAGGAGCCTCACTGAAATCTTATAACTGAAAAAATGATCCTTGAACTTATGAAAGTTATCGCGATCCAATGGCGCTAGAATAGAAAAACATTATAACCAGATATTTTTCCTTTCTCCGAAGTTGCTTTTCATCAAAATTTTCCTGATACTGCTATTTGACTGAAATTATATTATAAAATAATCAATATTTTATAAAAATCTAGTCAAAATAGAGACTACTTCGTAAAGTATTTAATGCTAGAAACTTTAAAGGTAATAATAACCTGTTAAACGATATTTTTAATAATTCATTTCAGTTCATTTATATTCTATTTGAAACCTCCCATTTTTACTGAATCATCATTACATTGTGATAATCAAGAATGTGTTCCTCGAATTCATAGAAAAATATTCTAATGCGAGGGCTATAGAATAGTATGACACATTAACTATAGTTATTTTATTTTCTGAAGCTGCTTCCGTTGCATCCGATATTGCCATCCACAGCCTCTCCGCTCTCATGAGGAAATCGATATCCGAGCCTTAATTCACTGCACCCGAGTATTTTTTTTACATTTTTTACCTATTTTTCCTTCCCATCCGCTTATAATTCAACGAGCTATCAGATCACCCGTCACTGCTCCCTCTTTCGCCGATGAGCTACCTCCCATTTCCGCCAGATGCCACTCGGATCAAAATTGCGACCGTCCATTTAATTTTTCTTTTCACTGTACGGACGAGCGGTCCGAAAGCTTATTTCCAGCCTACTTCCGCCTTTCTTCGTGGGATCCCAGTGACTATTGTTTTATCTCCTACCCTTTATATTTTTTATCCTTCTCCCCAGGCAATCCACAAGCGCTGAAGTGGATCAATCTGTCCCGTTCGAGTACTAATCATCCAATGCCGCGTCAGCAGTGATGTTTTATTTCCCGTTTAGTTTATACAGAGTGAGAGTCTACGTTACCTCTTTATCTACGACTCCAGCATTTTGCTCTAGTCATTTCCTATCGCTTACCCCGCAGTTTTGCATCGCTCATCCCGCAGAGCTTGACAGGAGGAAGAAGGCCACTTCAGCATATCCTATCCTTATCCATATTTCGCTTGAACGGTTCACAGGTACCAGTCGGCATTACTCCACAAATTTTTAAAAAAATATTTCATTTTCATTTTTTTCCCAGAAATGTATGAATCGTAAGAATCTTTAATCAAAACTGATATATGTCTATACAACAAATACAAAAAATAAAATAACAACAAACAAAACTGATATATGTCTATACAACAAATATCACGGAGTGTTTTACGCATTAAATAGAATAATGTCAACTGTATTCGGTTCCAAAGTTCAAGGTCGCTGCCTACAGAAACAAGCTATGAAATAAGTTGAGAAGTAACTACCTAACGAAATGGTGCAATGAGGGTAGCAAAATTAGATTTATATTAATGTAAATGAAGTAAAGATTCTCCAAAAAGACGGATATAAAAGTTAATCGAGTTTAATTGCCATGTTTGAAGTTTTTCACTATATAAAGAGAATAGCCCAATGTTCCGATCATTGCCCCACATCTGTAAAAGAAATTCTTACAACTTAAAGAACGCATTAGGTTTCGAGGAAAGGTATCGATCATACCTATTGATACATGAACTCAAAACTTTTAAGATCATGACTCGAACTAAATTTTGCCTAATAAACGTCTACCTATGCATAAAAAATTTTAATGATTGAAATAAATTTAGCTATTTCAAAGAGTTTGATCGAACCCAATGAATGAACACGATCCGAGATACGATGACAGAACTTCAGTTTCAGGTAAGTTGTTGTCATTGATAGGCGGGTGGATTGATATCACGGACGATTTAGGAATAACAAAATTCAGTACATAATAATAGTATTCAGCGGGAGCTGAATAAATAATTAATTTTAGAATGAAACTTCTTGAAGCTTCTTTTAGCACCGAAAGTTATTTTTGGGATTCAATGTGTATTGTCTATCTTCAAACAGTTGAGGAAAATACGCAGAAAATCCCGAAAAAAATACCTTGGGAATTATTATTAGGAAAAAATTAGGAATACCTTATAATGGGGCATTTTGGAAGTATTCTCTATAGAACCGTCAAAGACCAGTATATTTATATCATTCAAGTATATTCCAACAGATATCGCTTCGTTACATTCCAACAGTTAATTCCGCATCAAACGACGCAATGTACCTTAGCAAAACTTCTTCCAATAACTCATAGCGACAACGTCATATTTTAAAATTGAAATCAGAAGAAAAATACCAAATAATATTCAACCTCGTCCGGTAGTGATAGGATTTACACTGGTAAAATACTTCTATGGAGTCATGGAATTATGGAGTTGCTGAATAGAAAATATTTCATAGTCGAACCTTATTTTTTAAATTAATATCCACACTCCCTTGAATTCAAAAATGTTCGTACGTGAATGGCTAACGAGCAGAGACGGACACAATCTCAAAATTCTTCAATTTAATCCTGTGGGAAACAAAATAAATACATATCATTGGTTATAACTTGTTGATTTTATGGCCATGAAATACAACTCTGACGTGGTGAAAGATAAACGTGTTTCCATGACTCGTCTCACTAGTCTAGAGGTAGAAATAATATTAATTGTTACAAGCAGGGCCACTCGAGGAGAATAGGTCGAAGGCTAGTGGCCAGATTGAAGTTTATTCACGTAACGGTAACACGTTAAAGTGCTCTAGGATTTAAAATAAGCAAATCCTATGATACCTCTCGTAAAAAAATACTTATTGAAAATGCACACACATCTATCACAAAATAATACATGTAGACAACGAAAGAAAGGATTCGAATCTTGATAATTACATTACTTGTTGAAACTATGGGCAATACTTTATTTCATGTGCCACTTTTTCTCTAATTTAAGCCAGAAACTTTGGCTTTTACCCAACTATCATCTTTGGTGTGATAAAGGTAAATTAATACTGCCAAAGACTAGTTGATTGAGATGTCCCACAGAGAACAATTGTTTGTCTTAACAGGGACAAGAACCACGAATGCTTTGCTTTCTGGCTAAAGGCTTTATCCACTTAAGCTACCGAGGCACCCTCCACATGAGTGGATTTTCATTTTGACTTAACTATTTGACAGAGCTCTTTCTCTTGCATCCCTCCAATGACAAGAAGTGTCGAAATGACAAGAAGACGAGAAGTTTGGCGAATGGTCACGGATCCGTGGAAATTATTGTCATACAATCATTCTCTTAAATGCTAATCCTAGAATCCTTCATGGCAGTAATGGTCTTAGCTGTATGTCGTGAACCTATACAACAAAATCTTTGACGTCATTGCCACTCACACTTATTGAACGCTCTAAGTGAACGCGAGGCCTATTGTTAAATTGAGGGAAGCTCAACCTTTTGACCTTTCCTAAACGCAGTCACTCTCACGCTAACTCAGCACTCAGATTTCCATCTCAGTCACTTCAACTTCCTCGCTCAGAAGTTCATCTTTCCTCTCTAGCTTAGCCAGCACGATGGGTGAGGAACCCAAGGACTTTGTTGCTTCTCTCGGAGGAAATGAAAACACAGAAATCTCATGGTGAAATCCATAGCAC
This sequence comes from Ceriagrion tenellum, assembly GCA_963169105.1. Lineage (NCBI taxonomy): Eukaryota > Metazoa > Arthropoda > Insecta > Odonata > Coenagrionidae > Ceriagrion > Ceriagrion tenellum. Next base: position 113,653,791 of record OY720640.1, on the reverse strand, counting down.
ATGGGTGTCGAACGTACCAGAATAAGAACGAGCGGAAAATTCGGCGCAGGCTCTGAAAGTTTTCCGTGGGAGCGCGTATAGCGGGAGTTTGGATGGAGGTGCCGGTAGGTGGCGCCCCGCCACGAATGATATTGGAACTACCCTCGTCGGCCTTCGAGATGGTTTCTGGGGCCGCATGCTACCCCAGCAAGCTGCGGTTTGAGCGCGGGGTGCAGGGAAAATCAACCAATGCAGAACGATGAAGAAAGAATTTGGATGCGGTGCAGAAAGAAAAAAATCGGTAATTTCATTTCGCCTATCATAAGCGATGAATCAATCGATAAACTTACAGAATGTAAGTACGAATAACATATCTATTTGAACGTCCTTCCAAGTTTTATAGAAAAAGTGAAAGGGGTCCATACAGACTTTATCCTGATATGCTGTAGACGAAAAAGTCAAATTTAGTTCCCTCTGCGGTTTTATTTCTCCAAAAAAGGATAAACAGGACACTACCCCTTAAAACGCGATAGAAATTTAAACAACTCATAAGGAAATACAGAAAAAAATCATTAAAAGCAGCATTCGCAAGCAAAAAATTACAGTTTACCTTAAAACTCAGGGTAAATAAACTATCACACTGAACTCCTTGTTATAAAAACTTACAATATTCAGGTTATTTGGCTAAAATATTTGAAGTATCACTTTCTCCAGCCCTGGAAGTCTGCTGCAACGTAATTCATACTCTACGCATACTCTGTTTTGCAGCCTGGTACGAAGCAAATTCTGTTCAAACAAGGCATTCAAATTTATTTATTTAAGCCAAACGGGCTTAATGCTTTCTAATTAGAATCAGAGTCTGGGAAATATCATCGTCGGCACACGATGGACGTTTCATAAACCTCTTACACATTTTCTGTTAAATATATTTTCTCTCTAGCATTTACATAGTAACTTTTTGATCACCAAAATGGCGAGATATTATTCAAAGCATCAAGTACTTCATATCTCCTCGATCGTCATTGAATATTCACTAAAGTCTCACGTTAGCATCAATTAACTACGTCTATTTACAATAACAACTGGAGAGACTCTAATCGAAGTGGCGCCAAGGACTGGGTGAACTATAAGTGGAAATTTAGGCAACACGTAGCCTAGGCAACAATTCCTAACATCCGAATCGATAATATATATTCATGGTATGTACATTGGAAACTTGATATATATTCTTGAATTTTACAAATGGTTTAGATATTGGAATTATTATATTCTCTCTCAAAATGAAGGTGAAGTGACACTTCACTCACTTCACCTGACGAGCCGCCACTGCCATTAACTACAAGTAATTCAACGAGGAAGGAAGCAATGCTTGTTTAAGCATTATTGCTCAGTATCACACGACCATGCAAATCAATCATATTAGTAATCATCGCTCTTAACGGATCAAGTAGCTTGAGATACAGGCTTACCTCGTCATACTTCAGGTCGAGCGGGTAGTGGAATTGGGAGGAAGGGAAGTTCAACCGCACCCCACTCTAACCCTCCCCACCTTTCCTTCGTCGTGCCTCGTCGGGGAATTCCGCAGATTCAACAGGTGGGCGAGGGTGGAGCGAGGGGAGACGAGGGGGGTGGGAAGTGAACAAAAGGGCTGTTGGGGGGTAGGAGTTGCTGGGAAGTAAAAGCAGTCGTTACACGTGAAAGTTACATCTATGGCAGTAGCCATTATGGTCGCTTACAGACAGCACTTTGATGAGGAACCACACAGAAATAAATTGCAGAAAACCCTTTTAAATCAAAATAAACGTGGAATTTAAATAATATTTCAATGACATTTCTATTTCAACCGTTCCGCATGAATTTATGTCGTGAGACTTGACTTTGTACTCTGAGGAAATTATAATTGAGGAAATAAATCGATGAAGGTCCACTTTAAGATAAGTCGATCCTTTCCTGTTTTATAAATTGAGCAGATATATTATACGCGTATGTGCTATTTAGCATTACATCGACAATTGGTGATCAGCTTCACCCAAATGTTGCATATTAGGGTTTTGCTGTATGAGTAATCGATTGATATAGGTCCCATATCCGCAGAAAATCAGCTTTATTGTCGAAACTTAAGGACAGAAATTCTCATACGAAATGCACGCTACTTTTGACGGCTACTTTTGGTTGGAACCGAAGACCACGTATTATATATTTCTTTTATTCATATGTCCCTTTGAATACTTTGAAAAATGACGCAAATATTATCTCAGCAGATTAAAAAATTAAATTAAATCGCATAAAAACTTACCATCAATTTTATATATAATTACTGCATAATATTTTTCGGGAAAAGATGGGTCCCCACAGTCAAAATCACAAATGAAAAGGCCATGAAACTAACAGACTAACCCTTGGCCCTCGACAGAATAGAATTCTTGCTTTTACCCTTGGTGGTTGGTCGGTGGTTGGAAAATCACCTTGATTATTTTATTTAAGCTTCCCGGTAAATTTTGATTTGGTGTTTAAAGCATACACATAAATGAATGGAATACTTATAAATATTTCCGATTCAGCGAGTGAAACTCAAATGTAACATTAGCATTCATAGCATATATATCAGAGGAAGAATCGTGTAGTTTCATTGCAAAATTACTAATTGCACCACTATCGTGTGCTGATTACTCCGCACATGGCACCACTTCTACTATTCTCTATAAATATCTTAGTCTCACTCTGATTGTTATTGTATTGAATAATTGGAATATACTTCTCAAATTTTATACTACAACCAAGGGTCAATGTAATCCAATCATTAATACTCATAACTCGTTTGAACAGAAAGGACTAGAAGCCCTCGAAACCTGGTTCTGGAGGAGGATGCCGAAGTAAAAATGAGCGAACAAAATACGAAATTATGTAGTGTACAGAAGAGTAGTACAAGAAAAGACCATTAGAAACAACATAGAGAGAAGGAGAACGAAATGGATTGGACACTCCCAGAGACATAATGGGTTTGTGAAGAACGTAAATGAAGGAAAATCAGAGGGAAAAGTCCCCAGAGGAAGACTCGGGAATAAGTTCATGGACCAAATGAAGAGGAAATTACATAGGAGGTGATACCAGGAGTTAAAGGAACTAGCATTAGATAGGAAAGGGTGGAGGGCTGCAGTCAACCAATCTTAGGATTGAACGACCAATGATTGTATAAACCGTTATCATGTAGAGCACTTATCACTCCTTATTTTTACAGTATGCGAGAGGTATTAGCAAGGTAATTAACATGAGCTTTTTTTCCTTGATTTTTTAACTCTTTGAAATCCAAAAACTGAATTTAATTTTTTTTCATATAACCGATGCCACTCGTCAACAAAAATAAATTTGCTATCGAGTACAAAGGGAAAATGGTTGGTGTGGTGGTTAGAGACCTATGATTGGTGAAGTGGCTAACCATACGGACGGCCAGGGTTTAAATCCATGCAGAGGAGGACATTTTTCAGAGGAAACTTGATCCCTACTTGTGTGTATTGTGGAGGGCGCTTAGGTGCAGTACTCCGTCTATCAGAGCCGTTAACCCATGATCCCCTTGGAGCCTTTTGTTAAGTGTTGGCTTATGCCGACGCCAGGGGTCTAACCACCCTTCCCCTCTTACCTATCCCATTTTGCGCAAATGACCTTAGCTGTCGATCGCATCTCCTAATATCCAATCCAGCAAGTACATTATGAATTCATATTTTTTAATAAATTCAAACAATAACAATATCCTCTAGGTAATGTGAAATTATAGTGTAGATAAATTAATGCCGCGGGGAGGGTTCTACAAATGTAATCAGCCATAAAGCGGGTGGGATGTTCAGCATCTAGCAATGCTAATAATTTATTTCTTCATTATGAGGGAGAATCGAATTGACACAACACGAGATTGAGCGAAATTTGAAGAATATAATGGCGATATAATTCTTATTGAAGAAGGCTGGGGAATATGGAAGGATCTTACTCGAAAATATCTAAAAGCATTTAACTATGAAGAATTCAAGAGCTAAACGCTAAGGATCATAGGACGAGCATATGACTACATCACCATCTCTTGAGTACAGCAAAGAACTGCCACATTGCGCTCGGATGCGCTTGCGATCTTTCCCATTGGAGCCTGAACCCATCGTAAAATGATTCCTCTCTGGAGAGGCTGCAAACTCCTCGAGCATTATTCATTTTAATTAATCTTGAACTATCTACGCCCGTATTTTTGGCATATTCGTCACAAAGACATATAATCAACTCTGCCAATAACTTGTTACACGCATTTAACTCATTTCGATGGCAAATAAATTCCTTTTAGATAAAATTCATTTGCCCAACCGCCACTAAATAAAATCAAAATATGATTCCTCTCTTCCATTATCCATCATACTTCCGAACTGCCTCCTCTCTCGGCAGCAATCGCCCAAGGTCGTTCGATATCTCGATTCTTCGCCTCTTCGTGTTATCGATGGTGAAATATATCGAATAAATCGACCCTGGCAATCACCTAGCTCGTCGTACCCTCTCACGCCCCCGCGAGGAAAGACGGTAGTTCCGATTTCTCTCGCAACGAGACGCCACCTCCCGGCTTACCACTGCGAGGCACGTCCTCGGCGAAACCTGAAGCATTCGATCTTCCACTGCCCGACACACGTGAGATCAGAGTCAGAACGCCAGGTTGTGTGGAGGTGTTCGCTCCCATTTGGCCCTACCGCTAAATCGGGATAGTTCAGGCCGCGTGTGCAGTGTCTTATTCAGTAGATAGTTTGCAAGTTAAACCTGGACTATGGGTATCCATAGATAAACTCAGACGCTGTTTGGCCTGGAAATAATATTTCTTTCAAGAAGTCGTTTATGTTTTACCAAGCACTTTTGTCACGTATTCACCGCGACTGCATCAGTCAAAGATTATTCCGTAACCCTAATTGTAATTTTTATTGGATCATTGAATTATTTTTTTAATGCTAATGTCCTGTTTCCCCAAATGTGATTAAAAACCGTCGAGTTTCCAGTTCAATTTGCCAAAATAGGGGCATATAAATGTATCATAGAGAGAAAACATTTTTCCATGAAAGTCCACGACACCATCGCAAATGAAAATAATCAAATTCAGAAATGATGCATAAGATCCTACGTTAAGTTGAATTCCAAAAGCAATATGCAAAGAAAAACTTTATACTGCTAAACAAGCAATAAGCAATAATCTGTTCATGAAAAACTCTGAATAATTCTGTGAGATACCGTACCATCGTGGATTTGGGTATGAATGACTCAACGGTCGTGTACTCGTCAATGACGTCGCGTTGATCAATTAAACAATACGAGATCTCATCTCGAAAGGTTTACGGGCCATACCAATGAAAGCATGGTAACTTCAGCATGGCGTATCTTATTTAATGATCTTAGTGTATGAAAAATTGGAGCAAGAGGATTCCTTCAAGTACCTCGACAGTACCGTTACATGGGACGGAAGAATTGCAACGGACAACATACTTATTGTAAACCAAGCTAAGTAGCGTTCATAATACAGGGAAGGACTGTGTTCAAAGACGATAAAACGACGAACGAGGAAGTAGCACGTAAAAACATTCGCGTGAAGCGTGTCGCTCAAAAAATAGAAAACATGGTCCTATAGAAAAGCGAAAATAACAATAACATTGAAAGAATGAGAAACACGGTGTTTGTGGAGGAGGTAGAGAATCAAACGGTCGAAAAAAGTAAAAAATGAGGAGCTTGAAAAAAGAGTGGGTGAGCCAAAGACCATTATGAAAACTGCGCAAAAAGGAGAGGGAACCATGTATATTGGGAACACTATGAGAGCTTGCAAAGAATGAAATTGAAGTAAAATAAAGGAAAAAGTCCTCAAAGGATAAAAATATAGATTAAATGGAAAGTGCACAAGAACTGCCAGAGAGTAGGGAATCAGAATCAGTCAGGAATAGATGGAGGGCTGCAGTCAACCAAACTTACGAGTTGAAGATCCAATAATGCTGAGAACTGGAATTTACCTGAGTTATTTGGAATACTAATAAAATGGATGAGGAAAGTGAGAAATTGGTGGAATTCTGACTGCTAGTTTTGACCGATACTCCTAAAGTGAATTCGCTCAAATTGTGTAATTTCTTAGTTTAATATCTAATTTCTCCTTTCTTCCCCAAAACAGAAAACTAGTGCTCCATCAAAGGTTAGCATTCCGATATTATCATCTTGTACAATTAAAACAAAACATAAATGCATCAGGAAACTCTAGTAAAAGATTAATAATAGGACGGACTGCTAATAAAATCCGAAGGTTCTTGCGAAATTGAATGGAATTTGTAGATAATGGAGACATAAAACGTGTTTTTTCGCCTTAATGAAGCTTACTTCCTATCCGGATTTCGAAGTTAATTCTTATGAAGATAATGTATTAGGCGTAAAACCTGGGTTGGAGGCACAAATTTATTATTGTGGAAAATTTCACGTTTTATTTCTTCATTTTGACAGACTGTGGTATGGAAAATGGCAAATCCAGTATATTAAACTTAAATGAGTCAATGTAAATAAAAAGGTCAACAAAATTAACCTTTTGTTTAATAATTTCACTGGTATTTATTTCACTATTCTCTTTAAACGAGCAATGCTGGAAGAAACCAAATTGGAACTGAGATTAGAATCGTGATACGGTTTTAAGATGTGACAAAAAAATGCACGTCTAAAGCGTTGGGCTAGCAGCTGAATACCGGAAAAGACACGGAATTTACAGTTTGAAGGGTGATTTCAATTGTATGACGGAGATTTAATTAAATAAGATGTATCCCTGCTAATATATAAGATTAGAAAAAATATTGCCAGGAGTTTAAAGAAAATTTAATTAGGATAACTTTTTTTTCCAAATGAGTTGTTGACCCTGAAAACAAATACGTTGTTCGAAAAGCTAATGCTTAAAGGATCTAATGCTAGCAAATTTGGTTACTTTGTTAACACTTAGAAATCTGGAAGCGGTAAGTATGAATTTATAAGGAAAAATAAGGTAAAAATCCTAAAGTCAAATTCCACTTTGTAATTTACCCGGAATCGCTTTCCGGCGTTTTCACGGGTACTTCAAAATGTTTTCTAGCAAAATTTTTGCGTTTACTAAGTTCGGTGATTGAAAAGTTCCGATTCTGTGCTCATAGGACAAAAAAACTTAAAACCCCTGAGTCTATCATCACATGAGATAGGTATTTTAGGTTTTTCGTGAGTCACTATGTAAAATGAAATGAATGAATAAACCTCTGTCTCGAGTCACGCGATGCTGTTCCTTGGTTAACAAACTTATATTTCAAACTTTTACAACAGCAGAGGTTACAAAAGAGACAAGACGAAGGTTTAAACGGACAATCTCCATTGTAGGGTGATTATCGAAATCCGTGTCGGTTTTATTTTAAACTTGTTGTATTGTAAGTAAGGAAATAAATTTGCTATGAAATGGATCTCTAGGCCTGTTACAAATGTCCCGCTCTATGACATTTATTGCTCCAAGAAAGAGAAATTAGTACAAAAGAGTGGACCGTATGAAAGAAATGAAATAAATAGTGAAAGGTTCGCCACAAAGGTAATGCCTTTACTCACCCAGGATGAAATGGGGCCGAATTTCTTCTCTGTGCCGGTCGGCAACGAGGCACCTTCCGCTGTCCTTACCTCGAGATAACTGCTTGTCTGCCTCAATAGACATTCTACCCTCTCACTCACACGAAATAAAAACTGCCAATCGCACAACAGAGGGCAACACTGTATCATGCATACCCTCTGTGGCTAAGATAGTGTACTAAAAGAAGGTGGGAATACAAAACAAGGCCTCTAAAACTCGCTGGGTAATAATTTTCGGAAATAATATTAAAATAATTTAACTTCTTGTTGCATATTCGATTCCCAGTCCAGGCGAATGATTTTTCCGCTAAGAATTTCATACAATTTAAGAAAAAAAAGACCTCATAAGTGGAAATTAGTTGTCATGGACATCGCATAATCGCTCGATAGACTACATATACACTCAGTTGTATTGCGGTGTCAATCAAATCTCTAAGGATTGTTTATATATTCACGATAAAAAATTAGAAATATCTGGGAAACCTTAGCTTGATAAATAGATATTAGTTATGGTTTAGGAACGATGGTATACTATATACCATGACATGAGAATTCACAATGTTTTTTATGAGTGTTATGCAGTTGGCTGGAGAATCTCTCCTGATATGTATAGACGATCAATGTCATTAGTAGTAGCTAACCTTTTCATTTATAACTTTTTAGAGCAATATTTTTATGAGTTTTTCTGACGGTTAACCTCATCAATTGGCAGCAACATTTGAGAAAAGCGTATCCTGGACCGGAGCAAAGTTAATTAATCTGCTTGAAGAGGCACTAGCAGCGTCGCAGTATTCCACAGTTTTGGCCATTCTCCCTGTGACATACTTGAATCTAACGGGTTCATCGGAAATTCAGAAAATGGCATACATCAGAATAATTTCGAAACAACTGGCAAATAATTGGCAGCAAATTATTGATACAATTTTCATCTATTACCTTTAATCCTCTCCTTTATACCTACATTAGTATTAGAGATGGGCAACATCGTTCAATACAATGACCGAGTCTTGAATCGGTCGTTCAATCTAAAGAATCGATTCTTGGATCTCGTTCTCGTTCAATATTTTTCATTATAGTGGTTCATTGAAATAAATTTTAACTTTAATTTAAACATATAGTGAAACCTGTATTTAGCGGCCAACAGCAGGCCTTTGAAATAACTCCCGCAAGAGAGAAAGTGTCCGCTGATTGGAGGTAAAATTTTAATTGATAATATCATAAATTCATTTTCCGAAAATTTTTATCGCACACAGATGAGACCGCCCTAGTGAGGTGGCCTCTGAGGCAGGTTTCACTATGCTGTGCTTCTGTAAGCATGCCTTAAAAACTACTGCTGACGAGAAAAAGTATATTTGTTGCTGAAACATGTACGACTTCTAAAAATGGTGAAAAACCTACAAAAAAGTTAGAGTCATATCACTCGCTATAAAAAATGGTATACACCGCCGAAAATAACCGAGACATCGAGTCTTTTAATTATACACCATCTTTTTGAGTGTGTAAGAAATGCATCGAAGTGTAAAAAAAATGGAGGAGCTAAAATCTGCAAATGCAAGTTTGGGTGGATGAAGTACAGCGCGTTCATCGAAATATTCGTAGGCTACTGTTCCTGAAAGTTGCGGAAGCATACGCCTAAAATGCAGCGAAAATCTTTTGGAACATTTTTTCAATGCTATTCTTTTGAAAAAAGTTTCTGCTCCGTAATTAATGGAACAAACTCAAAAATTTAAAAAAAATATTTCTGGTAAAATTTATAATTTTGATTAAATATTGGCCTCAGTAGGTTTGCAGATAAAGGAATTATGAATTTATTTATTCAAAGATCGAGGAAATTTTTTAGAAGTTTGCGAACAAACGCAAACGGACAAGATTTTAATAGTCAAGAATTCATTATTCCACCGCGATCACTAATTCCTTGAGTATAATTTGATTCTCAGGCCAGCGACTCCTCAAGGAATCACTGAATCCGAGTCCTCATCTAAATCTGAGTCCTAATCTGAATCCGAGTCCTCAACTGAATCTGAATCCGAATCCAAATCTGAATCCGATTCCTCAACTGAATCTGAATCCGAATCCTAATCTGAATCCGAGTCCTTAACTGAATCTGAATCCGAATCCTAATCTGAATCCGAGTCCTTAACTGAATCTGAATCCTAATCCGAATCTGACTCCTCGAGGACTCATGAGTCCTCCCTCTCCGCGGGCTCTACGAGAACACAGGTCCCCCTCCCTCAGACTTCAAATTTCAAGAGTGGGGGGACTCGTTTCTTCCTGTCATTCACTTGATTCTCTGCTTTGCCGAGTGGTGCGTCCATTTCCATTCCCAAACTTCCAAGGGTGGGGGGACTCGTGGCCTCGCCTGTCAGTTAGTTCCCATCTTTGCCGGGTGTTGCGCCTATTTTCATTACGATTCGTAAGGAACGACGGTTCATTGCCGCGAACGACTCCGTTCGTCAACTCACTTCAAAGAGTCGTTCGAATTGATTCGTTCGTTCGCGACCGACCCATCTCTAATTAGTATAGGGTTCGTCGTAACTGATTGTCACTACAATTTTCATGCATCGCATCAATAAAATAATGGACAATACATCAATGGGGGATCGGTTTGGTGTGGTGACTAGAGTACTGGCTAATCATATGAGGATTTAGAGGAAACCTGATCCCTACTTGAGTGTCTTGTGGAGGGCACTTCAAGTATAGTACTCCCTCTGTCGGATGAGACGTTAAACCGTGGTCCCCTTAACGCCTTTCGTTTAGGGCAGGTTAATGCCGACGCCGGGTTTCTATCCACCCTTCCTTCCTTACCTGTCATCTATGGCGCAAATGACCTTAGCTGTCAGTCGTGTCCCCAAAATCCAATCCAATTGACAATGCATAGATATACCAGGTGCATGTTCAATCTTCGAAAGTAGTGCGGTCAATGTAAAGATATTTCGACACTTTGATACGAGCAGTTTTGTAATTGTACACTCAAGTGTTAAAAATTTGACCCGTCTTTAATTATTTAAAAGTAAAATCACATCACCCATCATAAATGACGTTTAAAAATTAGTGCGTCAGCCAGTACTGAGAGAGAATGGAGACTCTCATTGCACGGTCAGTTCAAAACGTTAATATTAAGTCAAACATATACCCATATATCAATTAAACAGATAAGCGTAATAGTAAGCAAATGGAGTGGGAATGGGTTATCATAAAAGTATCTGTAGGTTAAAAGCATGGATCAGGTTGGAAATGAGTGGGTGATGAAAAAATGTGGGTTTAGAGGATTTTTTTATAGACATTGATGAAAGCAGCGCGCTTTGATGGTTTGGCAAAGTCGAGATAGTAAATATGGGTAAAATAGCGCCACAGTTACATGGCAAAGGAGATGATGGTGTAAATGGGAGCAGTTAACGACAAAATTCATAATTGGATGTGGTAGATGAGATTCTAAATAGTGGGAATATTAGGAGTCTAAAAATTTGAGAGTGTACATGAAGCAATGAATGAGTGTAGGAGAAACGAAAGAGCTAAGTACGGATGAGGCACAACGGAGGAAATTATTCAAAGTGAGCCAGCTTTCAAAGGACAACGGCAAAAGCTAAAAAATCTTTGACTTGGCCTTACCGGAAAAAGAGAGTCGCCATTGCAATTTGTCAGTCAAGTAACTCAAATATATCATAATTTAAAGAGCTTCAAAGAATTTAGGCCTTTTCCAGAGAGATTTTGGTGCTTCTATTGCCAATAGCATATGAGGAGAAAATACATGGAAAAATAGTCAAGAACAAAGTTATAATCATTGAACAGTTTTTCTTGACAAACAAAACAAGTTGAGAGTGCTGCTGGCACTTTCCCTTATTTTTAAGTGAAATTCAACCAGATTTGAAGTATGAACCATTGGAAATTCAGACCACAAAAGGCTAAAAGCCTTCAAAACCTGGTGCTGGAGGAGAATGCTGAAGATAAAATGGATGGACAACATAAGAAATGATGAAGTAGAGTAGAAGAGGAAAAGACCTTACGAAACACCATACAGAGAACAAGAACAAGATAAATTGGACACACCCTGAGACACAATGGGTGTGTGAAGAACATAATTGAAGGTAAAATAGAGGGAAATGTCCCCAGAGGAAGATCCATGGACCAAATAAAAAGGAAAGTACATAGGATGAGATGCCAGGAGGTAAAGGAACTAGCATTAGATAGGAAAGGGTGAAGGGCTGCAGTCAACAAGTTTTAGAATTGCACGATCAATGATGAGTAAAATTCAGGAGTATAGGTCAAAATAATATCGTCAGTTAGCCTTGTGAATCAAGCATACGTCGATGAAGAGTGGTGTGTACGTGAAATGGTTGGAATCGGTATTGAGTGAGGCCACAAAATTGTACGCCATTTTGGAAATAATTTCGTAAATGTTGGTTTTAGAACCCTAGAGTTGGAATAAAGTATATCCCGAAACAAGGGAAAGGGAAACTAACATCATACTGTCCATAATCCTATAAATTAGCTGTTTATTATTATATGATGACTTATATCAATATAAGGAGCATTGGAATAAAATGCAAGTACATTTACAGCGTTTCCTGTTATGTTCTGCCCTTTCACGTTCCCTGATTTTCCAAACCCTACCATACGGGTCTTCCCCTTCATGATGCCAATCTTTGTCGTATGGTCCTACCAAGTTTCGCTACAACTCTACCTCCCAACCCCACCATACACCATCTGCCACTCCCCCTCCCACCCACGGTAGGCGCCGACCCTCCCTCGGCTATATCTCGTGACGCTTCGACGACGCGAGTTTTACGCGCGTCCCGACCCGTCACTCCCTCCCCACCCCCCGCCCCACCAGGGTCTCTAACCCTTTTTTTTATATTTCTGCGCTGCCCCCCAGGGGACCAATGCATATCCTTCCGGTCATATCTCTCCCACCCTACCCTTCACGCTTCAACCTATCTCACACATACACACGCACACATCCACGGGGTCGACAGCTCTCATCTCTGAAAACCACGCCTTCCTTTCACAACCCCTCCCACTCTACTTGGAGCCCACACCGCACGGAGGCGCCACCGATGTTTCGCCACCGCTCCCGAGGGGGCGCGTGAATAGGGTGTGGTCGAGGTTGTCGTGAGTAACAGCGGAGACTGCGACAAAGCGTGTTGCACTGAATATGCAATCGACCAGTCGGCTACGTTGTATGCAGTTTAAAACATTAAGGCGAACCCCACTTCCGACTGTGCCCGATTGACTGACTAGTTTTCATGCACTTTTGCTAAGCTGAAACAAGTTGTTGTTGTTCAAATGGCTAAGCCTTGTCTCTAGCATGGATTCCATTTGTCTCTTTTTGCAGCCGTTATTTTCATCTCGTTTTAGGAGTTGCACTTGATGATTGACATCACTTTCTTCAGCAAGGGCATTCTCCGTCGTTCTCTTGTCTTTTCCACTAATACATTTCCCTTCAATGTTTTTGAGGTACTCAGTACGTCTAAGCATATGCCCAATGCATTTGATTTTTCCGGAGTGAATTGTTTGGAGAAGCGTTCTTCTTTCGTTTGTTTCTTCCAAAATTAGTTCATTTTTTTCCTCACTAACTAATTTGTTCTCGTCATTTTTCTCAAGAATCACATTTCTCTAGACATTTCTTCAGAATCTCTTTCCTGTATATCCAGTATCCATGTTTTGCTGCCAAAATTGAGCACGATACACATGAGGGACTTTACAAATATCTTCCTTGTGTAGATGGAGAGGTGGTTATAAACTATGAGGATACGTTTCGGTTGAAATGCTTTTTTAGCCTGGGAAATTCCTCTTTTGACCTCCTTGATAGTTTTATTTTCATTTTTTATTTGGCTGCCCAATTTGCCGAATTCTTTAACTAGCTCTATTTTTGAGTTTCATAGTTTTATTGTAGCTTTTATAGGCATATAAAAATAGAAAAACAGCTAAAATATTCAAATACTGCATGAATTTGACGGTCCCTGGTTTTACGAAGTGGAATTCCTTCACAGTGAGGGCAAAGAAAACGCTGCATTTCCACAATATTAACTTGCATTAACTTGATCATCTTCATGTACATTTGATATTTTATTTCAATCATGATTTCATAAATTGTTTATCAGAGTTAAAATTGCTATATAGAACGGACATTCAAAGTGGAGTGGCTTTAACAAATATCTGAAAAAATGATTGATTGGATAAAGTCTAAAGAAAACACGTAAAGTAAACATGTGGAGAAAGACTGGAGAATAGTTTTGAGTAAAATGTCGAGTTTTATGGAGTAGAAATGTGGGAAACAAGGAAAGAGGGCGAGAATAGTGTAAATTTCTCGGGCTCGCCACCGGGTAAGATTTTTATAGACAGCCGACGTTTCGGGTTCCGTGGGTGACGAGTCGGAACCCGAAACGTCGGCTGTCTATAAAAATCTTACCCGGTGGCGAGCCCGAGAAATTTACACTAATTTAATTCGCCGGAAAAGTGTAAAATCATACAGGGCGAGAATAGTCAGCAAATTTTGGTTGTGGAGGACAGTGGAGATGGTGCGGTCGACAGGAAGAAAGGCAAATGTGCAAGTCCAAAGGACATAGTGTGATTAGCTGGACCGGCTTGAAGAAGAGGTATGGAGGATGCAGATCTGGCAGTTTAAATGAGCTATGAAGGGTGAAGGTTAATTGCCAGCCATTATTGAAGGGAGGATACGCAGTATGTGGGATGCGAGATGAAGGGGAATAGGCTCAATGGACGAGATGAAGAGAGGCTAGCTGAAGAATGAAATTGTGTAAGAAGAAAAGTGCCTGCGGTTATAACAAATTGGTATGCACGGTGTAACCTGCCTCGAAGCGGCCGATTTTTTGGTGACGGAATGAATTTCTCACGCATATAAGCAATGTGAATTTTCTCTCTCTTCAGCGGTCACCTACTTAAGCGGCCATCATCTCATGGGTCAGGTGGAGGTGGCTTAATACAGGTTTTACTCTACACTTTCACTATCTCCACTACCTATCTTCACTTTATATCACCTCTTATGACTTATACAGTTACTTTAACTGTTCTTTTTTAGAATATTGATGAATTTACATCTACAACTACGTAATACCCTGCATGGCACCGCAATGGTTAGTGGTACGGGGTGATTTATCATACAAAATGCACCGCATCGTATACACTTAATGTTGGTGAAACTACAATGAGTAATTCATTGGCAAAAACCTGCAGGTTCTTGTTTGGAGGTGACATTTCACGTACTTGAGCTATGATATACGTATTTTACCAATGCTAGAGAAACGTCCAGTATTAATGCACTTAGAAACTTCATAAATGCGTAGAGAAACTCAGAGTACAGAGAAAAATATGGGAGTATCTCTTTTTACTTTATTACAGATAAAAATGTAGGTGTTAGGGAGCATAGCAGATTATTCACTACTCTTCCTATCATCAAAAAATGTTTAAATAATTGAAAATGATATTATGTAGATAAAATAAATGGTTGGTGAATTCACTTTGTGGAAATTATGATTCATCTTAAAAATGAAAAAACTTAGTCTTTTCCACCAATGTATTTAAAAAACAAAGCAACCGGTTTTGACCTTTTCAGGCCATTATCAAGATTACAGAGTAAAATACCCAAAAAAAGCACAGTTTATATAAGAGATCTCAGGGAGAGGGAGGTGGCTGAAATAAGGGGGGGGGGGTTGAGAGTTGATTAGGCAAAACTGCAAGGGAAGGAACAAACAGGTGGTGACGCCAGGCTCAAGGACTACGGGGATGGATGTGAGGGTACTGGCACAGAGAACAAGGGTGAGGCGGTTGAAGGGATTATGTCATCGAGTAGTTTGTCACCGTGCACATATGTCATATGTGCACATACTATGACAGAATTTCAAAATTTTCAAGGAAGTCCAACTTCCCCCCCCTTGTCACAAACGTGTAACAGCTTAGGGGTAAAATTGGATCTGTGGCCCTCATCAATTAGATGCTCTGCAAAATTTGACTTTTTGTTACCATTAACACTGGATTTAAAATGTTCCATTATGCTTATATTCAACCTTCGTCCAGTTTGGCCAACATAAAAAGAGTTACATTCCGGAGTATCACATTTGAGTAAATATACCCCACTTTCATCATTCATGTCAATTTAAACCTTAGAATTAAATAATAACTTCTGGAGTGTCACAGAATTATACACGGAAATTTTGTATTTATTTTTGTGGATATTTTATTTATGTGGATATTTTAAAATACACCAAACATATACTAGAGTGCAGGAGTATGGTTTAGAGAGGAAGGATGGAATTCAAATTCAAGGCTCAGCGTTAGTTCTTGTAGAACAAGGCGTGCTCACATGGCTCCTAACTTGAATGAATATAATTAGATGCATTTTATGGATTAAAATTTCAGGTATGCCAAAAGATTTGAAATGGTTAACCTTTTTCTCCTTTTTTTCTTTCGTAGTTCATATTTTCTCTCAATTGTCCTCATCGCCAAAAATTCGTCGGAATTTCGGTTTTATGGATATCTTCGTCACATCTGGTGTGACTGATCGCGTTGGCAATTGGAAGTCGCGTTTACCTCGCCACAAGCCTTGGTACTCCGCGCCAAGCAACCATGATAGAAAAATATTCAGTCCCCGATGGTATGTTTCCACCCATACCTGAGGAAACCAATACCCGAAACTTGGTCGCCCCTAAACTCCCAATACTCCTCGTGGAAACGATACACACCGTTCCAACCCACGGGAATAAGGGTTCGAAATTTCGGACATTATTGGTCAGGGTCTAGATGTCATTGTGTTCTTCATCGGAAACTCGAGTGCAATATACCAGAGTGCGATTCCATGCAATTGCCTCGCCGAATTAATAGTAGTATTTTTTTCTGACAAATCTGATTGTAGGAACCAAAAAGTTCATCTAGCACCAGCTTTAACAATCAACGTTTCATAGGTACTAGATTTGAAGGATGAATCATTATATAATAGTCAGTATATAAAAGTATATAAAAGGATTCAAGCGGGAACCATCCTAGAATGAGAAGTTTCTAGCGTCAAAATTTCTCGATCCGGTGTGAGTGTCCCCACCTGAAGAATTTCCTTAAAATTATTCCTTACCGTAAGGTAAGATGCGCCCTCTTAAGACAGTGATAAAGGGAAGGATGTAGGGCAATATAAGAAGGGGAAGAAAGGCAGTATGTTTTGTGGACGAAATGGAGACAATAGACGTACGCTGAGATGAAGAAGGAATTACTATAGGCTAGATATAAACCCAGCAATTGACGGAGATCTCTATGTCGTACTGATTTCGATTAAGTGGAGTAGCGAACAACCTAATCATTCGAGCTATTTTCCGAGGTAAACCAAACAAAATATGAAAAATATGCGCATTTCTTCACTGCTACCAGCAAGTGTCTCTCTGAACTTATGAAAGACTGTAGATTCGTGGATACGATTACAGCTATTTTATGAAGTAAATTCTTCTCGGTTTTGCGTCCAGGTTAATTTCTCTACCTTCGCCGATGATTAGATGAAAGACTTATTCATAGTCATCGGAGTCGTTCATCCCCTCAAGCATCAATGGTCCTGATGACAGTAAAAAAGTCGTTCATTTTCAAGCTATTTTATTATTTACTTGCAATAAATATACTCAATAATACGTCATCATCATATGCAAATAAAAAGTACTCATTTCAGCTGATTTTTTTGACATAACATTATCGTATTTCCATCGGTCCCGTAAGAAGTCACAAAGTTGAGGAAATGGATAGAAGTAACAAGTATGCGTTATTTCGCCGCGTTCATCCCGGTAAATAACCGTGGATCTAACTATAAATAGAAACTTATGTCAGAATGAAGGGTCAAATAATCCAGTAAAGTACTGCCGAAGAGGGCAGATACTTCTTCCAAAGAGTAAAACATTATATCCAACAAATATAATATTTCATGATACGAATCTGGAGCTTTCACGGCGTACATGCTTCATAAAGTTCTTTCAGGTTTCCATACTGGTGAGAGGGTCCATAAAGGCCAACGTTTCAATACTGGACACGAGCATCGTCCTCAGAATAGATATGAAATCCAAGACTTGGGAAGGGGCTGCCTATTAATGAGAGGGGAAAGGAGGTCTGCTATCATCGAGAATCTTTAGGGACGTACGTCACAGCATCGTGACGTACCATTCTATACAGTTTGACCTGGCCAACTTCATTGCACGTTCCCTAGGATAGTAGGACCACATCACCAGGTAGACGATCGAAATTAGAATGCAGGGGAAAAATGAGTGCACGAGACTCGGGGTATAGCCTTGTTGATACTCGAAGACTACTAATAAGAAAATTCAATACAAGATGTGGTGCCTTAACATTCCCACCAATGACGATATGACCTCATATTTGACCTGGCCCCTCGGATAAATAGGCAGCCCCTTTCTTAGTCATGGTAATCTCCTTTGCACTGAGGGCGATACTCGCATCCCGTGTCGAAACGTCGGCCATAGAGTCCACATAGTCGTCGAGATACTCTCACCTGCACTAAAACCCGAAAGAACTATGAAAAACTTAATAATTCGGCCATATTACATATGTCAATTTTTATGAGTATGGTCTGCATTCATTCTGATATCCCGATGAGCAGTAAACCGCCTCGTTCACACAACATAGAACTAGATAGGTCCACCATTACAATCGAAAAGATGGGTTCACGTACGAAAGGGAAGAGCGGGAGAGATATGACGGCGGAAAGAAGAAGTGATCTACAGACGGAGAAGAAAATATTCCCGTAAAAACTGATGGAGGCTGCTGGTTGTTCCGGGGGCGAAAGAAAGGGAAGAAAATGGGAAGACGTTCGGTTTGAGGAGGTTGATGGGAGAACTAGGGGTAGGAAAAGGTTCGAACAGAAAATGGAGCGAAGGGGATGAAAGTAGGAGGGTGGAAGCAACGAGGAGGGAGGCTAACGTTTGGATGACCCCTGGGGAGCACGTTTGGAACAACAGGGCAAGGGGGAAATAAGGAAGGGAGCATGCTTATAGAACAGGGTTGCCAAACATCCCGGAGTTGGACAAAATTTCAAAACGCCGGCAGGATCCTGGATTAAGGCATTGTCCTCACGTTTCAAATAAAAATATCGATGAAATATTTTCACCGGTATCATCGTTCCCGACGACTTATTATTCTGTTCAATGAAAACGTATTTAACTATATGACTCTCAATTCATCAAGATATCTTACTATTACAGGCACAGGTAGTAACTTACTAGCTTTTCTAAGCTAGTATTACCGTTTACAACAAACTCTAAGATACGGCTTCTCGTTCAATTTCTATTAAAAGGAGGAATTTTGTAAAATAATCTGACCCAACCATTTCGCAAAATTAATTGCGAAAAGGAAAAGAATTATCTTTTTTGCTTTAATTTGTCCTCACACAGAAGTCTTCCGTATCATCCAAGTTCATGATCCAAATTGTCTATTCTCGGTTCACATTTCCTAGCACCGGTTACTACGATACTGTGTTATTTGCGTAGTTAGCGTAGGAGACGCATGAGGAAGCGTTTGACGTGGTTGAAGAGGGTACAAAGCTGGTGGCGGAGTTTTAAAGAAGTCATAAAAGGTGGATTGCGGAAGCATAGGGAAGTGACGGCAAGTTAAATATGACAATAGCGGGGAGAAAAATGGGAAATTATGGAAAATTATGACAGAGAATATGAATTTTTGCACGACATAAGGTGAAGCAGAGGGTTAGAGTACCATCAGACAAATAGAGTAGCGAATCAAGTCATGGGAAGCACAGTGAGAAAATGCCTCAGAACTGGGAAAATGGGAACAGGAACAGTCTAAAACCGTACCATCCAGCCGGTGGGACACCTATCTCAACAGTTTCTAATTAATAATATTATTAAGCGACAGCAAATAAAACAATGCGATCATAATAAAGTAATAACCCTTAGTGTAGTTTCAATGTGATATAATAATTTCAATACTCCTGCTCACTTGCTTAGACTCTACGAAGGCTGTTCAAACAATAACGGGAATTCGTGCAAAACAATTATTTAAGACTAGCGAAAGGTACCCGTTGAAATTCAGCGGGGGTAATGCATTATAGAAACTTAAATAAATTTCTATTTATTCCGCTGAACTCATCTTCCTCCTTAACTGGTGTTTCGTGGAGACGAAGAGGATAAGATTTCTTGAGGAAAAATGATTTTTAACATTCGGAAACCTGCTGATGGGAAATTAGATTTTAAAAAATGATGGAGTAGCTCGATAAATATTCATAAAAATCAGGGTATTTATTTTTCACTGGATAGACACAGGAAGAGACTTCACAATTACAGTCTCATTCACTCTGTTCTGGGACACATGGTCAATAAGGGTCACACCCGCGTATGTGAGCGGTCAAGGATCCAATCATCCTTTACCAAGAATAACCCACAAGTCTCTTCTACTGTGTTTGGGATCAAAATCTTGCAATATAAAAAAATTCCCCCAATTCTGACCACAACCATGATCATTTAGATGTATTAATGATACAGGGAGTTCGAAACCGGGAAATTTTAGGCTAATGACTTCCCTCAAATGGGGTTTTCTATTTCCCTTGGTAGTTTCGCATAGTATTAAGATATAATTTCAATGATAAAGATTCCTCTCCGCCGGATTAACTCCTCATTTATTGATCATTGCTAGCGAAGGGTAGGTACCCATTGAAATCCAACGGGGAGTGAGAGAAAGACGTAAACTGATAAAATTCATTGAATTCTTCGCATTTACTCATATGGTTTGTAATCAACTGTTGTTCCGTGGAGACGACGAAGAAGAGTTTTTAAGGCACAATGAATATAATCATGCAGGAAAAGGGCTTAAGCAAAAATCTTCATAATTTTACATAGTAGTAACATAAAAAGTAAATAACATGAGTTCTTTAACGCCATATCCTCGTTTATCAACCCTACCCTTCTCAAGCACCTGAAACAAACCAAAACGGCGCAGCGTGGGGAATGCTATTGTTTTTCCCCCTGAACAAAATAATCTATTTGAATACCTTTATAAGTAGTAGATCACAATTAGGCCAAAAATCATTCAATGATACTGTTTATTGGTAATTTTCTGACCCCAATCATGGGCATTTAGGTATATAAATGATATAGGGCGTTCTAAAACTGTGAAACTTAGGCTAATGACCTCGTCAAATAGGGTTTTCTACATCCCTTGATAATTTGCTACGGTACAAACACAGAAGTTCAATGACATAAGTTCTTTTACGCCGGATCAGCTCCTCATTTATCGACCATTGCAGACGAAATTTACCCATTGAAATCCAACGGAGACTGAGAGAGAGACACTAACTACCAAAATTATTTTAATAAATCTCTTCGTTTTAGCTCTTATGGTTGGCAACCAACTGCAGTTTCGTGGAGAAGACGGAAAAGAGTTTTGAGGCATCCTGAATGTAAAAATGCGGAACCTCATTGTGGAAAAGGGTTTTTGCAAAAGTATTAATAATTTTACATTTTAATAACCTACGCAGTAGTAACCTAAAAAGTATATGACGTAAGTCCTTTATCGCCATATACGCTCCTCATTAATTCACTGTACGCTTCTCAAGCACCTGAAAGAAACCAAGGCGACGAGACTTGGGAAATTCTACTGATTATTTCTTCTAGGCAAAATAATTTAGCTATTTGAGTACCATCATCAGTATTTACTAGATCACAGTTAAGCCAAAAATCATACGTTAATACTTATTTATTGATAGTTAAGTCGTTATGATACCTCGGATTTTTCCGAACGTTTTGCGCGTTCCGGTGGAGGTGTCCGCGTTCATTCAGCGCTCAACTATGGGAAAACTATCAAAGACAGGGGCCTGCAATTTTCTGAAATTGATTTAGGAGGTAATATTCTATATTATGATTGAAAAGAAATGTTTTTACTCCCCTGATTAGAGTAAAAAAAAACACTCAAACTTTGCCTTACCATTGCTCCCAGGTAAGCTAGAAATCGAAAATTCGGCGTCTAGGAAATTGTAGCCACGTTCTTTGCCTACTTAGTTAATTACATTGTATGGGCTTTAATTTATTTGAAAGCCGTCAGCTTTAGAACCGTGGACCCTTGCAGGCCAAAAATCAAGCCCAAACTCCCAATTCATGCATGAACAATCCTTAGTTACCAAGTAAATAAGCTATTGTTAAAAAAGGAGAAAAATGTGCTATTTTGGCGTTAAATTGCGATTATCAAGTGAAATATAACCGTAGATGAAAATCAATTGAAATAATAAGAAACTTGATCCTTTTTTACACATAACTGCGAAAATTACAACCGAATACCTCAAGTAAAAGTTATGTAACGAAGCAAAAAAAGAAACCTCTGCATCTATTCCTATGATTATTTAATGATATAACCATTTTGGGGCCCTAAAAGGCCATGGGAACCTTGTTATATAGCCTATGTGTGAATCAGATGTATTAGCTATCTTCCTGTCAAATCTTGTTTCAATCGGTTCCGTAGTTTTTGAATGATTGAGTAATAGACAGACAGATACTACTAGATTTTTATATATTAGTAAGATTACTCACAACTAATTGATCCTCAAACAAGTACTTTCATTATCTAGGTATTTACTTTTTTCAACGGTGTTTTCACTTCGCCATAGTCCTGGAGTACTTCTTTGGGTATCACATACCTTTCCCTTGCCGAATTTTCTTTAACATCGTCCATGGCGTTAAAATGACATCTTTGGAGCTCTGTTTTTTAATTAAAAACTTTTAAAAGTCAAACAAAGATGCACCTGGTAAGTGGAGAGACTAAAACAGGACAATCGTTTTTCTTTTGCACAATTCTCAAGTATTTTCAAGATTTGTTGGTGGGCGACTCGTCTTGGTCGAGGAAGGTCGTTCTGCTCGGCTGCTATCAGACGAAGAACAAACTTTGCTGCAACCTGAGGTATGTTCAATATTTTGGTCAAAAGGTCATGATATGATCCTATCAAGATTTAAAAGTAAGATTTCAGGCAGTCTGACGACGGTTAGCGCGCAACAGATCCTCGAATTTTTTAGTGATACGGCGATACTGAATTTTTTAGGGTCAACGAGCTGGCATCGATAGCCTTCCTAGTTGAGAATCTTCTTAAAATGTCTGTCAACCAATTTTGAAATGGGTAAACCAATAATAGCACTACGTGCGACTAAGAGCAATGCCTTTTTAAGCCTTTGTCAAAGTTTCGAAGGCTTCTGTAACAGACTTGCAAAGTTACACACAAAATTTTATGTTGTAACGATGATCCCCGTAACTTGGGAAATAAACAAATCGCCACGGTGACTAAAACAGCTTCACCTTATAGAGTGATATGATGAATCCTAAACAATATTTGGAAAAATTGAAAACAGTGGCTACTTAGGAGGAAGTGAAAAATGCAGTGCTGCCAACCAAACGTCGCCAGAACAATCCGTTGCGGCGCAATAAAAAAATACCTGTAACTTTTTGAACAGTACTCGTACATGTCATGGTTATTGCAGTTATGCTTTCAAAAACTCACCGAATTTCATCTTCTTGGGGTAGAATCTCACTGGAATCAGATCTCAATGAGTTGGCAACTTTACTAGTGATGGAGTTGGAGGTAAACGCGGAAGTGTAGATGCCATTCGGATAAGATGGGTCACCGAACGTTTTGTTGTTGTGAGGGCCAATTCGTTGAAAAGATGATGCCTGCGAAGGAAGAGGTTTGGATATTACATTACATTAGGACATTAAATGCAATGAATTTTTAGAATAACTATTGCAAAAAATCATTCTTATATTGAATTTTTATTACTCATAACAACTTTTGTAAGGAATAAAATTGCTCAAGGTAAAGATGCACAATCCTAGTACAGGAATGGAGTGTACTTATATAAATAACCAACATTGTTATTAGAAATCATCTTTATATGTTCTTATAGACCGCTCTGATTAGCATTCATTACGATTGTTGGAATGCAAAGTCGACGTGCCTTTTGCAGGCACAATTCATGCCATTCTAATTTCCTTGCAGACGTGAACCCAAGACGTTTACTACCACTATGGACACCTATTGCCAGATTAGAACCCACATACATATTAAAGAACCTCTTGCAAGTGAATTTCAAGCCTACTACCGATGAAATAGCTTCCACATATCATCATCATCTGGTGTTCTGCCTGCTGGCAGGTCCAGTACACCACTGCTGTCACCATCCACTTCTGTCCCGAGCTTCCTTCTTTGCTTCATCATAGCTGATGTTCTTCACCTGATCCACCAATTTAATTCTTCTCCTTCCTCTCTTTTTCTTTCCTTCAATTGAACCCTCAAGTGCCACAGTTATTATACTTTTCCCTCTCATCACATGGCCCAACCAGTTTCCTTTCCTTTTCCTTATTTCCTTTAGGAGCGGTCTTCCTTCTTTTACTTTGCTCAAAACCTCTTCATTTCTTATCTTATCTACCCATCTTACTTTTTCCATTCTTCTCCACATCCACATTTCATAAGCTACTATTCTATTCCTTTCCCTCTTACGTCCACGCTCCACATCCATTCATGAAAACGCTCCATGAATAACATATATAGGTATACAATATTTCCAGAGCGCACCGCTGGCGTTTCGAATAAATGATATTGAACAAACTTTTTTGATTAAGATTAATCATATTAAGGAGTTCGATCAAATACTTGATAAATGCTTCTTTGAAATGGTACAAATATCATTCCATCCATATACTGGCTACTAGGAGAATAAATTTTCCAAGTTTTATGGACTATGCCTTTAATTCATTTTAGTCAATTAATATATAAGCAAATAATATCGACTCTAGAAAAGTGGTGAAATCTCGAATCTCCTTTATTAGAAGGGAAAACGGTTGAGTAAAACAAATGACAAATTCATAGAGTGGAATCTCTGATCGAAAATATAATTCATGCACTGCTAAGTGACTCTCAGCTCCCCATTTACTTTCATTCGCCTGCAAGAAGATCGAATACTGATGTTCTCCATTCCATATGGAGGAGATGAAGAAAGTTTTTTTTGCGTCAAGTAAAACCATTGTACAGCGGTAAAGGATATTTTCTCTCTTCTGCTAACATTCATCCCAGTTCACTTTTAATTCCTACTGCTCCCATTTATTACCAATGCTGAATTTATTCCTCGGGGCAACGTGACTGGAAAATGTAATTCTAATTCTTATAATTACCGTATATGTTTGACAAAATATAAGACTGGCAGAGATAATTGTAAAATAAAGGCTAAATTGCTGCTTAGTCCAAAAAAATGATGTTCCATTTAATTCCATTTCTGCACGTTTTTAGAGATTGAAATAATATTTTGACAAGAATATTATTTGTAGTGCTTTCAGAAGCACCTAAAAATTGTGTTGGCAATATAACTTAAACACTGCAGTAAAGATTTGCCACATTTCCTTCTCTACAGGCAGAGCAACAAAAATAAAAATTACACATTAGCCTAAACAGCTACGATAAATTAGGCATGATGAAAGCAATGTGAAAACACCAATTCTTACTCTAGATAACAAAGAAATTGTATGTCCTCTGGTAAACTGAAGACTCCACGAATCTAAAAACCGCTAAAATTATTGCACCAAGTTTTACGAGACAAGTTAAAAATCGCAAATAATTAATACTCATCCGGCAAAAAAGTTATTAGCCAGGACTAAAATGGTACACACATCTTAAGAATCCTCAAAAAGTCCGAATGCGTAATAAAACTACGGAGAAGTGAATATGTAATTATTTCAAAATGAAATTTCCGACATCTTGAGGCCATTATAAAGTCCAACAAAAAGAAAATATTTGCTTAAAATTGGTTCAATAAACTTCAGGACTTGGATATGCTTCTGAGGCACTATTCACGACTTAATTTACCATTCACAGAAGCGCAGAAAATTAATTACCTATTACAAGAAATGGAAATGAATATTAATAGCCAAGATTCAACTTTCAAGGCCATTTCATTTCAAGTTCTTCTCTTTTAAGCCACTAACTAAGAAATAACAAAGTTTGAGTAGAGAGTAAAATAAAAAAAAATGGAGAGTGATCTTTCGGTATAAATCTTCGATATAAATCTTTCGATATAGATCTTTTGTGCGGCACTTTTGAGGTCATAATAATTGGATTGGTTGGGCCAAGCCCAGCAAAAATTCGGCATTTTACCAGAACAAATATTGATACGAAATAAAGAAACTTTGGCCAAGTATTTTGGCGTCTAGAAATTTATGTTACTAACATTTGTCAATGTGAAATCTATTGTGAACTTGCAGTTAAGCCTAGGTGAAAAATAATTCGCATCCTCAATAAATAGGCTCAATTTCAGTGCAGATTGGTGCAGATAAACGTAAAATCATATTCCTGCATTCTGAAAGCATTAAGTTTATTTTTTACTATTATTCGCGTTTATACTTAATGATAAAATTAAGTAATTTTCGAGGTCTAAACACTAATTATGAGCACTCACCAAAGGTCGGCGTCGTCATAAAATCTCAAATCCGTAAAAAAAATATAAATGCACATATGTCCTTGCGTGTTATTTAATGGCAAAGAATTCACAGAGAAACACAAATAAGTGAAAATAAACCATGAGCTGTAATTTACTACTTACTCGGTGACCTGCTTATAAATCTAGTTTAGGCTATTAAGAAATGGAGAATTGGTTGATAAGGAAAAATTTTGGAGAATGGTCGAGAGAAATCTGGTGTTTGTATTTTCATGCGCTAAAACTAAAGGTACATTAGGGCCACGGTAAATAGTCCCATCCGACGGATGGAATATATCACTTGAAATGCCCTTTACAGTTTATACTTAATTCCCTATTAAGAATGGGGATTACCAATACTCCAGAACCCAAAAATAACAATTTTAAAGAAAGTAATTTTTGTATGATTTTACACTTTCGCGGCGAATAACATTTGTGTAAATTAAGCGAGCCCGAGAAATTTACACCAAGTAATTTTTGGCTTGCATAATCCTCAGAATATTCACTTTGATATGATTACTTTTTCAAACAAGTAGATGAGTTGCCATACCATCAACTCGTAAGATTTAAGATCCACTCCCGGTTAAGTAATTGTTTTATATTCCATGCGATTATTGAGCGTGCAGCATACATTATCACTAAGCATTTTACATGCACAAAGGATGGAGAAGGTGCGGTAGATGGAAAGGAAGAAGAACGAGGAAGTGATAAGTATGGTGTGCGAGGGAAGGAAACTTCTGAACACAATCCGGTTTAGGCAGGGTAGGTGACTGGAGGAAGTAATTTGGGGTTACTCAAGAGTGTGATAGAGGGAAGGATGTAAGTGGGGAAGGGGAAGAAGGAGTATAGGTTCTATGGACGGAATAAAGAAGGATTGATCGTATTCTGAGACAAAAATTGAAATAATTGACGAAGATAGGACCTTGAAAGAGTAGTAGACCGAGAGGAGTTTCTCTGAATTTCAAGAAAATCAAACTTTTACCGGTAGAATACTTAAAATATAAATATCCATAAAAATTAACTAGGCTTACCACACCCAACTTTCCCTTCACCTCCTCCGGGAAGGAAAAGTCAAAGAACTTAATTATCGCTATTAGTCCTGTGAAACTGGCTTGCTTTGAATAATTTCCTCCACAATGTCCTATTCTTGCATACATATTTCTCTCTAATTACAACTCGGCATTCTCCAGAGATGAATTCAATGGTCTCTTGTTCATTAAACTTCAAATATTCCTCGTTTAAGGGCTCTCTCCTAACTCTTCATTCACTCTTCTACTATAAATTTGTTAAGCATTCCGCTACCATCCATTCTCTCAACATGGCCCTGCCAAATCCCATTTATTTATAAAAATTTTGGCCATAAATGTTGCTAAATGCGTTATGTGATATAAATTATCACATTCTGTAAGGATTTTAGCTGTAGTAAAATGTGTGTCTCGTTCAACCAAATAACACAAAGCATGAATTCATTCGTGCAATTACCAACAAAATAATTTACTACCATTACTAAGGATGTAAATTTTATGTTTTCGTGGAAAGTTGCACAACTTATTTCTTCATTATGTATAAATTTCTCTCAATTTTGCTTGGACTTTCGGTTTTCATAAATAAGAGTACATAGACCGGCCGTGTTTTCCTGTTTTCTCCAGGCGACATTTCAAAACTTCCGCCGTGTGACACAATATGAGAAATACGCCGGTTGTTTTGCCAACGCATAGGCTTCCCTGAGAGCGAAGGGTCACTTCCCATTCCCGCACAAATATCAAGAATTGCGAAAGAATAAAAGAGAAGGTTTCGCGGATGTCTTTCGGGGAGGAATAAAGCGTGTGTAACTATGTACATTCGCGGGCAATGTATATACATGCGAAACAAAACCGCGAGGAGGTGGGAGGGGGTAATTTCGGGGGGAATTGGGGATGAAAATGCGGAGGTAGGGTTTGAAGAGGAGATTCTCATGATATTTCGAGGGTTGGCGGAGGGAGGTTGGGAAGAATGGGGGAAAAAGGATAAGGAAAGAAGGGCAGGGCATCATCCCTCTCTCTTTCCTCCCCTCGCCGACCACTTCCTTCATACGAAAGATAAGATGGGAACGAGTGGAAAAGGAGAGACCGGGG
This sequence comes from Ceriagrion tenellum, assembly GCA_963169105.1. Lineage (NCBI taxonomy): Eukaryota > Metazoa > Arthropoda > Insecta > Odonata > Coenagrionidae > Ceriagrion > Ceriagrion tenellum. The sequence goes on along the minus strand of OY720640.1, from coordinate 113,625,629 downwards.
AGGGAGAGGGGAGTGGCGGTGAGAGGATAAGTGGGGAAATGGGAGAAGGGCGAGATAAGGAGATGAAGCACGCAACCTCATGCAAACGCTGACGTTCACAGAGGCTCACGTAGGAAAGGGGTGGGTCGGGGATAAGGAGAGGAAGGAGCACTGAAACAGGACGAAGAGAGAAGCAGTTTGAACGGGAGGTGAAGCCTCTTTCCACCCTAGGAATTTCAGACTTAAATTGCCATCGACGCAAGTAAACAAAAGCAATGAGATATTCCTGGACTAAATAAACCAGGCCTTGACTATATTCGATCTTCGCAGGGATTGCAAGTAATGGTAGATGCCTTAGAAACCAGTACGGGGTGCACAGAATAACGATAGCTATAATAAAATAACGGTAATGACATTATCTAGGACAAATAAGCAAAGGTATCATCAAAACCAGGGGTGGCTAACTAAAATGATCTTGCGGGCCCCTTTGGTAATGCATCATAACTCCGCGGGCCGCATACAAAATTATATACTCCCATATTAGATTTAGACCCACTATGGGAATTTTTTGGAGTGAAAAATTGAAACATAATGAGTTATTATGATTGTGTTAAAGTTATTGTATTAAAATGTGATGGATCTCGTGGGCAGAAAAAATGTACAAGGCGGGCCACGGGTTGGCCAGCCCTGATCTAAACCGTGGGGCACGAACTGGAAAAATAAAATAAAAATTATAGCTAAAACATTAGGAGGAGAAAAGCATTAGCGAATGAAGCGTTAAGCAATAGGAAGGTATTTTCAAAGAACCACGGAACTAGCCGCGCAGTTATTTCAACGGAGTCACCCGCTAGTGATCACACAATTGAGTGAAATTCACAGTGGAAAAAATCATTCGCCTGAACTGGGAACCGAACCCAGATCCTTCGATTTCGTGCCGAGTGCTCTCACCAAAAGGCCCTATGAGATTCACAGTGGTAGGAGACGCCTGGGTAGCTTAATTGGTTGGAGCACTCGGCGCGAAATTGAGGGATCTGGGTTCGATTACCAGTCCAGGCGAATGATTTTTCTACTGTGAATTTCATTCAATTAATGGGAGGGTACTCATGATGGTGACTTTGGGTAAGGTTATAAAGAGGCTGGTGAAGAGTTTGATACGAAGTGAAGTGTTTTGGGGCAGAAACGTGGACTCTAAAAAAGGAGGAAAGGAAGACAAAAGAGGAAGTGTATGGTATGACGGGCGAGGAGAAGGGAACTTAGACCTAGAGTAGACCTAGGAGAACTAAATGAGATTAGAAGTAGACAAAATAGGCGCATGAGAGAGGAAATAAAGAGCGGAGAATTACTTGAGGTCGATATTGAGAGAAGGATATTGGGTAAGCGGGGAAGTGAAAGAAGGAGGATAGATTCCATAGACGGAATGAAGAAGGCTAGGAGTTGCACTTAGAAATAGAATGAAATATGTTAGTTTAATCGGGGTATAACTTAAAAATCCAGAAAATTTCACTGACTTTCTCTTAAATGTGTCACTGCCGAGAGATTACTTAATAATCTCCACTGACATTATCTTACCTGACATTGAAAATGCCCATTTTTAACGAAGTTTTCCAACACCTTCCATAATCCTATTTTCTACGGTCTACAATTCGTTATAGTAAAATAACCCCGTCATGTGTTTCCAAATTCTGACTTTCAATATCCAGGAGATCTCTTTTCTAAACTATTCCTGCCATAGTAATTTACCTTGCTGCAGTCCCATGCAAGCACTGGTATTTACGAATGCTAACGTAGGAAAGAGTTGGGTGTGGGACTAGGAAAAGAATGATTGCAGAATAGGAAGAAGAAATATCTACATCTACATATTACCCAGCAGACAACCTCAAGGATGTGTTGTAGGGGGAGTAATAGGGGCAAGACAAAGATGCAGCTTGAACCGGAACAGCCTTTATACCACATAATAGACTATGGACCAAGATGATCACCGACAAGCATTAGACCTATATGTGTAGGATTTAATGAAGTTACTGATGGAAGGCTCATTATTCAAAAAGTTTTTGAGACCCGATTTACTGCATTTTCTCGGGAATTTTCAGTGAGTTGAAAACGATACCTGATGCCATTAAAAAAACCTCTTTATCAGTATAAAAGCAGTTACAAGAATATACCCTGAACAAAGTATAATAAGACACACTTTCTGATGAGGGCCGATACCTAGCATTTTCTCGAGATACCAGTATGTTTCCCGGGCGGATATCAGATCTTTGCAGTTTTACGGCAGTTAAAAAGCAATGATATGCAAGATATCCATTAGTTGCGTTTATAGGATAAAAATTGACGTCGTATTGAGAGACAAAGCGAAATAAGCGTGCATGTACGTCGAAGACGCGATATCCATTGCGCGGAAACTTTCAACCCCTTTCAAAATGGGAACTACTCACCGAGGGCTCCAACCCACACATCATCGCATAATTGTACGTAATCAAAAAATATGACGTTTATTTAAACTGAGAAAGTAAGCACGATGGCCCAGCATCGGAATAGATCTCCCCTTATACGCTAAATATCTGTTTTCGTTCTGGTATCCCAAATGTTGACATTGATTTCAAAGACTCATTCATGTTAAAAATTGAGATTCCCTCTCTAGAGAAGAACTTGTTCAATGCACGAAGTAGAGTAAAGAGAGGAAAAATAGACTGTGATCGAAGACGGTGGAGGAGAAATGCTTGATGTGGGAGGAGGAGGAGAGGGGGAGAATGGTAAAGGCAAATGCACCCTTAGGGACGTGGGACAAGAGGCGCAGGAGGGAATCGCTCCCACACGCTCACATAGTTTCTTCAAATGGCAAAACTCGAAGAAGGAGATGGGAGGATTGTGGGAGATCATAACAGTTCGGCGGGAGGGTGGTGGGAGATAGGATTACGAGAGGAAGAGAGACGAGAATTCTGGGAAGGGGAGAGGGGAGAGGGGAGAAAGGATATCGAGGGACGTTTGTCCTTGCCCTTCTCCCAAGACATCAATAAAATGGGGTCGAGGGGAATCGGTGAAATAACACTTGTGTCCGCAATCGAGCAATTATCGATTTTCCCGCGTTTTCAGGCACGTACGTTGGGATGCTCTCAGACCCTCCTGCATGTTACAACAGGCCCATTCAACTACAGACAACAGTCACGCCAGTAAACACGACTCTGTAGGACGAGAGAGGAAGGGAATGCACGATATCCACTCGAATGTATGAGTGATCAGTGTCTTGTAATACGCTTGGGTACTCCAGAAAAATTCTTTACATTTGGCCGCTCCGGAATCCGTTTTTTTATACTTGAAATTTTGAACGTTTTATACGAGAACGTTGGACCGACTAGGGATTTTCATGATATTGAATTATGGAAACGCGCCAGCTGCAATCAGTTTTATTTGGAGATTAACATGCGATATTTTGCAAGTCGGTGCATGAGTTTCAGTCACGATTGGTTGCAATCTTCTAGGTGTACAGAAATAGTTCTCGGCTGCCCCCACTCTCATTAGTAATATGTGTGATTGCATAGGATAACATGGTATCCCGCTACTTTTATTTCACTTAATAGTTCAAAACTTTGAAAATTCTCGTCTCAAGAGTTAAATTACTATTCAAAACACAATTCGTTAAATAATGCAACAAAATCATTCCTTGACATTAATGGTAGTTCACAACCACAGTCACATCTTGAATAGTCACTGCTCGTCACTTTCTGTTTCACTACTATCTGTGTTATTACGTCAAAAGCACTGGTTACAGATGATGACGGTGTGGTGACCTAGTCATACTCATCCATAATATTTATTAACCGTTTCTTTGTGTGTTTGTCTTTAGACCTGGGACACATATAGCATCTTCCGTTGTTGCTTCTTTTTGTCGGAGGCTCTGTGAGAGTTTCTGTTTCCTCAATTCCTTTATCGTCAAGAATTAGCTGAATTTTGGATTTGACTCTTTTTGACACTCCACGTTTCGCCAAACGCTAAAGGAAACTGAACATTTTTCGGAAGAAGAAAAGGTCGGTTTTCTATGAACTAGGAATTGACAAATTGAGACTGAACAGTATAGGTAAATGAATAGTATCCTGGAAGAAATCTGAGACAACTGTACAAAGGGTGTTAAGTCCAAAACGAGAAATTCAAATATGGCGGGTGAATTTTATTTTGAGAAATTACCATGAGAAAATTTTTTTTTCTCACGTCAATTTCTCCAAAACGAGGTAAAATGAGTCATTATTCTAGGCATGTTAGAAAAATGAGGCGCTACTGGATGGTAAAAAGAACTCTACACCACCCAGTAACGCTTAATTTTTCTAATATGCCTGTGATGATTACTCTGTACCATTCAGTAGCTCTTCATTTTTCCATTATCCTTGAGACCAAAACTCATTATAGGGAATTTTGGACTTAACATCCTTTACAGGGCTAACGTGGAAATAGATAAAGTAGATTCCATGGTATCAGGTTAATGTTGGTGCAATTCTAATGTGAATTAATCAAAGTAACTTTGTAACGGTATTTTGATTGTATACGACAGAATTCAACACATATACGACATCTTTTGGACTAAATGATTGAATGAAAGCAACTAACACAATGTTTCATTAAAACTTAAGATGTCACCTATGCGATGACACCGGTAGTCTAAGAATAAAGCAATGCAAAAAAGTTAAAGGTTAATTAGATTCAACCACACAGAATTTAACATGAAAGCAACCTTCACCGGCAGGATGGTTATGAAGCCAAGAATTTTGATTAAGCGTACCGTGAACCGGGGTGAGGCCGGCATAATTTTTGAGGTTTTTTGTTCTCTTGTACTAATCACTTTTTCGATGAGATTTTTACTGGGGAAACAATCCAACAAATAATCATCTCCCGCTTGAATATTAGCAATTGAACCACTTTAAACTCAGGCAAAATGGTTAAAATTGCACTATCTTCACCCCGCGAAGTGAAGTTGAGATGGTACGGTAGTAAACTTTGATTTTTTTTAATTATTGACGGCTGGTGTCCTAACACCCCCCGCCAGACGCCTTTTGAGGCGGCTTGCGGGGTAGTATGTAGATGTAGATGTAAAGAAAGAATGTAGAGCTCCCTGGTTTCCAACCGGATGACGTTGGCGAGTTGCAACGACGCCAAGCCGATCAGAACTTAGCGTAGGTTTCACATCTATGAGCTCATTGGCCAAACTATTCTCCATGAGGCGAGAGCAGACCTCGCCATCAAACGTTTGACGCAAACCACCAACATTACCCGGTTGGAAACCCGAGAGTTCCACATTCTCGGTGTTCCTGACACTCTCTGCCCCATGCCCATGTCGCTACCCGTAGGGTAGTATCTCGTACCCGTAGGGTAGACTCTGAATTTTCGCCGGGAAAGCCAAAGATATTGCATGTTTGAGAAAGTTTAGCTGGGTGTATAAAACGGAGAAGAACGATTTAAATTCCCACAATCTGGAAAGATTTTTATCTTGATATACTCAGGGGTTTCAAATTCTGGCTGGAAAATAATAGAGTAAATAGGATAGTCTTAGACAGACCCGTATTCATTAACATTTGATCATATACAGATATAGAGAGCAGGCTCTATCATGGAGGACTCATCATGGTGGAAATTGGCATGGTATGTATGTACATCCAAAGGATACCCAGAGTAGAGTTAAAACAGCAAAATCCTAGCTTGCTCATTGAAGGTAGTACAAATGGTTCATGATTTTTAGGAAAGGCAAGAGAGAGGCGCAAATTGTTTACGGACTGTTGCGCAGTATGGAGACCCAGAGGAGTGTGTGGAAGTGCACTGCAGGCATTTCATAAGCGTAGGCAAGCGCAAAAAATTATGTATATTGCGCTATGGGTGTAAAGAAGACGAACAAAGAGGTTTTAAGCATGGTAGTAGAGAAATGATAATAACGTAGGATATTACTAGGATGAGAATTAGGTGTATGTAGCAGGTTATTAAAGACGACGGAAGGTCATTGGTAAATCTGAAAACGGAGCAAATTCCACGAGTGCAATATTTATTATACGAATATTTATTAAAGCAAATTCTGTGAAAAGTTAAACCTTGGTCGTAATAAAAAGGTTCATGGAATTCTCTCAATTTTATCATTTTTCAGTAATATTTTACTTTAACAAAATATCTTCTAAATCTTCAAAATTTGTCGACAACTGAAGGAAGAAAAAATGCTAAAAAAGGCTATGTTTAGCCAGCGATGGAGGGGAAAATGATAACAGTCTTAGAAGGATTAAATACTTGCAGAAAAAGATTCGAGATAGAGAATTTATCTGAAAAGAGGACGAATTTACTACAAGAGCAGTCCCGTTTTGTTGATATCAAAATATATAACTCGGGAAAAACATAAAGCCTTAAGTAATTTATGGAGAATTGCGGTATTGTATAATGACAGGTGAACATTGTCAAGGTAGACTACGTCCAATGCTACGCTACTAAAAGAAGTAGATAAAAATGAATGGGTCTCAAGTAGTCCATCAATTAGACGTCCCAGGTGGACGAACAGAACAATTGACGATCGAGTAGATACCCCTACGATCGATTTCACGCATGGACCTCCCAGCATCTCCGAGCTTTTCAAGTACGGACTATAAAAAATATCGTACGTACGTCGTAAAAAACGTACAATTGCCTGCCCATAACTGATGCCAAACGCTTCCTTGGAAAGAAACTTCCGGTAGATAATGCTGTCAACCACGGAAATTTCACTGCTTGGATAATAAATTGAGTTAAGTGGAGATTAAATTACTTTCGATAATCAATTAAAATGACTGAATTAGGTCGCGGCCATCAAAAATTAAATGTTTAAATTCTAACATAAAAGCAAAGAAAATCGCGAGTAAGCTACCAGGCAAAACTCTTTCCAAAAGACGACAGGAAAATGATACACTGCTGCTCCGTTTCAGCGTCTGCGAGGGGAAGCTTAAAATTAATATTGCTACTCAATCACCGAGACTAATTTGCATCGTGGTCGTCAGATTATGTTTCATGAAACACTATAATTTACAAATGCAAAGCTAGGAAGTGCTTCTAATATCCAAATTCTGAAGGAAAATGCACGCGTAACAGGGCACGTGAGTTAACTTTATCGTCCGTCCAACATAGCCCAAAATCGGCATAAATACCGTGAAATTTATAAGTAAAATGAAAAAAGTGAGTGTTGAAATGTTGAAGGAAGGGCATGAGAGATACGGTTGACGAAGAAGAGGATTACGACGGCTGAACTTCATTCTTAGGCGGCAAGTGGTGGAACGGCATCTTGGCTCGTCGGAGTAGAACAGTGACATCTCTCGGAGGGAAATAAGATTTTCATCGCGGGAAATCCTCTTTTGGCAAGCGCCCCCTGGGGATAAGGCGGCGAACTGTTTCCACCCCCTGCAAGAGAGAGTGGGGAATGGGGGATAGGATGTTAGTATATATAAAGCGAATGCACAGATGAGATTGGGGAGAAGGAGAAATGGTTTATACGTTTTTTGAGAGGAAGAAGACGCGGAAGATTGGTATGGGATACCTAGGGATCACGGAACAGCTTTGCCATGCAGGAACGTACCTACTGCAGTACCACAACTGCTTACATACTTACTGAGTCGTTCTTTTCCGACATAAAATCTAAACACTTTGTTTTTTTCATACCTCCTCTCTTTGTAGTACTCGCTGGGAAACCTTGGCAGACGAGCAACTATCTCGGTTTTTATGAACGCAAACTTCTTGTCCAAAACTATCCTCAGCAATGACCCACAGAAGTTTAATCGAATTCATTCATTAAAACGTAAGTTAACAGAAAGTTGCAATGATTATACTCTATTGACAATCATCTTGATTTTATTTTTTTAGCCTTTTACGCTTCTCTTTATCCCATCTTTATATGACTAGCTAATACTTTCATTTCTTCATGGCTAAACTTTGATTTATTGAACGATTTTAGTGAATATTTTCACGCATAAACTCGTAAAACAATATTTTAGCATAAATTTATAACATATGTAATTCTAATGAGCGTTAATATCTATGAATTTTAATGTAGCTCGTATAAGTATAATTACAAAAGGATATGAGCACCTCTTAAAAACACATTTTATTATAAATCAAACATGAATATTTAGGGCTACTTCTGGTCACGAAAAAATAATTATTCAGTAAATAATTCCACACTCTGTAAACTTCAGCAGCATCCTAGGCATTGCTACAATTGTATTTTTAATTCTCTGGATCTCTTGCTCCAAGAGAAATAGTCTGGATCCCTGTAGAGAAATTTTTACGATTAACCTGTTCGCATCGAGCATTTTTTTACCTCAGCAGCAAGCATTCCTTTTGAACTCATTTTTCGCGTCAGCGGAGCAACTAACCGTCAGTCCGCCTGAGAAGACACGGTTCGTCCCGGTTTACGTAGGCGTTTGTTATGAAACGAGAAGAGTTTTGAAACCAGCACGAGAACACGGGCGTGTAATCGAAGAACTGCAACCGCTAGGGTTTCCAGAATGGAGTTGGAAAAGGGGAACGGAGCGTTCATCTCTCGCCTCTATTTTTTTCCCTTCGGAGAGCCCCGCTTGATCTTAATTCACTTCCGGAATGTTAAATTCAGGCTTAAAGCGGACACTTTTCTTATGATTTACAACTAGATGCGAAGGTTTTGGAGAGAAACAGAGAGGGAGTAAGGATTACCGGGTCGAAAAATGAAAAGAGCAAGGGGAGGATATAGTAAAGGGCTCTTTCTGGGCTCACTAAAGAGTTATGTGCCCTTTTCGGAAGTAGGTTTCACGGGCACGTGGATTTTATATGGCTGGTGGGCGGGCGAGGAGGAGAAAGGAAATGGGATGCAAGTTACAGGAGTGAGGAAGGAGTTTCAAGGATTAGGACGATGAGTTAAGGTACGGAGGGATGATGTGTGGGGAAAGGGATATGTAACAAATGGCTCGTTTCCTGGGCCCGATTTCACGTCTTACCCGAACAGCAATTCATATCCCGGGACCAAATATAAATGATGTCCACGTACACCTGGTTGGCTTGAGCTTCGGGATTATTTTGGCATCAAGAACGTTCGTATCCACTGGTTTTGAGCACATTCTTAAGCCTCACGTTGGTCGTAAACCCCTCAAAAAGAGGTTTTTACAAGTATTTATGAGGGAAGCAGTTTAAACTAGATTGTGCACAGATAAACGTTCATGAATTGGGTGCTTTAAAACTCACATGATAAATTCCTCCAACTGCTTGTAATATATTTTATGCTTTGGGTAGTTCTAAGGAACTCAATCTTCTTGTGTCTATTCACACACGAGCTTCTCGAAGACGAGTTCAGAATTATAGACGCGATTCCCTGATAAGCCATTGGAAATTTTCAACTATTAAATTTTAATTAATTGTTCATTTAACTTTCAATGTTTCTTAAAGAAATATTTTCAAACTGGATGACGTTGAAACACAACCATTCGTGTAAAGTTCTTTGAATGGTAATGATAAGGATAACATGCTTCTAAAGTTACTTAAGATCACGCTAAGTAAGTGGATGAGATAAATTACAGTAAAAATATACTTCGAAACATTAAAATGGTTTAAACACCATCAGCTTTTACAGCGAGATTAGGTGATTCACTTAAAGGTGTAGTCTACTTCCGAAATTGTTTTAATGCACAAAGATTTTGACCGATTTGTATTCGTATACCCTATTTTTCCGAAGGATTCGTCCCGGTTGTGTAAATGAATCCAACCGCCTCTTATCGCCAACGTTTTGCAGATTTATTTCTGCATTCCAAGGGCTTGAGATTAACTTAAAACTGACTGCCTTATTATTTATGGTTGGTGACAATTTGAGTGGTTAACTATTAAATTGACGGTAAATAGCGTTGGAATTCATTAATTTTCAAGATTAATCGACTTGAAAAATTGTGAATGCTAAATCATTTTGCGATATCAAAGTTAAAAATGTTGATTTTTACAAAGGTTATGAAAACAGAGTGGAGCCAGGAAAAGTATCTTATGATGAATTATGCATCTAACAGAAAGAAAAGGGATGACGAGAGCCTCTTGAGGAGAAAGAAGTAAAAACTGACGAGAAGGAACAATTTTAATAGCGGCTTCCAAGTTTAGAGTTAAATAAAGAGAAATGGCAGCGTGAACAGATGTGGATTTGAAATACGGTAATGAATTTGGAGTGCATTTTAGTGGAGGAAATTTGAAGGAGTCATTGTAATTGGAATAAAGAAAAACGGCAGGCTGGTGAAGAGAGAGGTGGAGGAATGAATGCTTGGCAAGATAGAAAAAGATACCTTTGATACGATAGAGTTTGATTGAGGCCGTAAAGGAAGGCGAGAGGAGTGACGAGTTTAGGAATAGATTGTTGTTGGATATATGTAATGTTTGAGATATTTTCGTGCGTTATTTTGCGGTATTTTACATTTTTTGTAAATAGTGTGGTTTATTAAAAAAGTGAAATACTTCAGAAGGTGGTAATGGAAGAGATTTTTGGCATATCTTTTATATGAACATTTGGTTGACACATTACCTCAAATACGCTCTGAGCATTTGGGACCCTGTCCATAAAGATTTAACCGAAAAAATTAATAAAATACAAAGGAAAGCAGCGCGCTTCGTTAAAGGCAGCTAAAATCGAACACAGTATTTCACAACTGTTATAGGGATTAAGTTGGGAGCCCCTAGAGACTCGGAGGATACACGCTAGGCTTAGGTTGCTAAAGAAATTCATAACTGGTGTATTTCAGCGCAATACAGAGAATATAATCATGACGCCTCACTACATTTTTTAGTTTAACAGAAGCAATAATGTAAGAGAGACACACAGCCAAATAGATAGGAACAAAAACTCGTTCTTCTCGCGTACAATAAGCGACCACAATAAAAAATGAGCTCTACTAAATACACTCCCATAATACATGTTACCGTTTCACCTGCCTAAACCTTACATCTTTATACAGCTGGTGTCCTTATATTTCCTGCCACACGCCAATACGGTGGCTCGCAGGGTAGCATGTAAATGTAGATATAGATATCATCCTTTGAGCATATTTCCGTCGATATATTGAGGTCAGAATGCAGAGTTACGTTCATAAGTGTAAATTACACCAAGTCTAAATTTTACTTTATATTTGTATAATTATTTCTGTGTGGTAATTTATACTAATTTTTCAAATTCTTTTAGGTTGTAACCGAAACAGGAAATCATTCTATCCTCATAAAGTTACCATTAGGAATTACTTATTACAGGGATACTAAGATTTTCTCAGAAAAAATAAACAAACTTTTTGTACTAATTTTTTGTACTAAATTTTATTGTACTATAGTGAAACGATTCTCTCATTTTTGTGCTTAGCAAGATGATATTGCATTTTTAGCGAATATGTTATTTGATTTTATTGATTGACAGCTTCTCCTCATGTATGGAACTGGCATGTGTTTGCCGGGAAAGACAATGTAACTCACTGACTGAAGCCAATAAATTTCTTTTTAATTGAATCAAAAGGCTACATAAACCAGTGAAACAGAAGTGGATTTGTGTGCAAAGGAAAGGTGACTTAGATAGATAGATATAATTTATTGACATAGATAGATTACCGTTCAAAGTGTTGAAGGATATAGTTTCAGCAGCTGATCAGAAGGACTCTTTATACGGCAGAGTCTCCATGAATGAAGGTCTCAAAAACAGGGCCTGTAACTTTGAAATTGGATACCAATTACCAAAAAGTTGATTGAAAGATAATACTGGACTATTAAAATTTTATTTCATATCATAGGGTGAATTCTGGCGAACATGGTTTAGTAAGGAACATTAAAGAGCAAATATATACCAAAAGAGATGGGTAATTTCTTAGCACCTATTTTCATTGATGAGAGCAGATGAAAAGGGGACATTCTAAAACTTGGATTGGAAGTCCAATACTGATAGTCCTCGATGTACGTCGGAGATGAGTGTTGAAGAAGAGCGACGTAAGTCGAAACCACGGAAAACGGATCCAGATATTCGTGACCACAATAATCCCGCAATAAATCAGATAAATCTTTTATTTCAAAATTTGTTTTTTTTCCTTTATCCCGGAAGAAATAGCTTTTTCAGATAGTATGATTATGTCTCAGTTATCAAAAAACTCAAGCATATGCACGCACGATCCATTTTATTAGCATTAAAGAGGGAAAAATTTTCCGACGACCCATGGACGTCACATCGAATCAGACGAAAATCGAAAGGATGCATACCGGGGACTTACTATACTTAAATTACCATGCCATTCCAAGACATTTTATTTTTCGTGGTCACAATGTACATTTCAACTCATTATTTTACAGCATTGGTAGCGTAAGGAGAAAGTTATATATGGGAAACCTCACCCTCTGCATACGCTTTTGTGGTAGCTTGGAGGGAATATACTGGTACGTATGAACAATTGCAATAGGGCATATTTCAAGAGTACATCGGCAAAAGAAACGATAATGACGATCCATCACTAGTGTATTTGAGTAGTATTTTATGACAGCAGCACTTATTAAATTATTTACAGCGAATTCCACAGATACATAAGAGATAACTTTTATGCGGACGTAAACTTTTGCAGATATTACCGAATACCATTAAATGGCCAATTGAGAAGAATTCGACGAATACTTGGTTTGATGAAAATAAAAATACTGTCATGAGTCACGGCTATGAACAGCAAGATGAAATTTTTTATAGTAAATCCACAACATTATATGCTCCCAATAGGCATAACGAAAGATGGTAGATGTCGCCTCTGAAGCTCAGTACGCTAAGTGGAGAAAAGAACGTGGAATCATTTGTCCGAGTGTCCTTCCAGAGGTCCCTCCGGGAATCCTCGGGAAGCTCATTAGCACTTGACTGCCCCTAAGAGACTTCTGCTTCTCAATTGGGCGAGATACGCCAAGTATTACGAAACCTATGCCAATATTTCATGATATCTTTTACATCATGATACACTGATTGAAATCATTTCTTGTTTGTCTCCTGATTATCGCCACTTTTCCTAATTCAATGGGCATGTAGATCCCTCATTCTGAATTAAGCGTCTTTTCATTATATTTTACCCTATATATTGTTCCTTACTAGTCAATAGTGTCTCATGGTTAAAAAGCATGTTATAGCCAAAGTATGGCTATAATATAGTTTCTTGCGGGGTAGCGGGGCCCGCTTTACCAAAGTAAATGACCCATGTCCAGAACTAATTTACGAGATTAAATATAACAAGATGTTTCCATACTAATATTTTAACTACAGTGAAGATAAACACATTGGCATCTTAATTTCCATTCTCATAAAAGAAAGCCGTGAAATATTGGGAAAAATATCACAAAGAAGTGCGAAGGAACCAACCTTCAGGAGTACACTCGGAATATAACCATCAAAATATTCAGCTTCTTTATCGTCTTATCACAAGAAAACCACTTAAAAGAGATGGGACGGAGAGAGACTTAAACCTCTCTACCAAACATTATTTGACACATTAAAAAGAAGCTGAAATCGCATCGGAAAACCACAGAAATATTCTGAAAGGCTTCTTTCCGTAAAAATTCTGACAAAACAACCCCGAAATATAGTTTTCGGTTGTGGCTCATAACTTCCTATAACTGGTATGTTCCTTAACTGTAGCTCCCACGGATGAGAATGCCTATTGAGGCAACTTGAGATATTAAGGCAAATCTATTCAAAATCGATTTGAATGTTACCAATACAGTTCCTGGGTAAAATTGATACAAATGATTATTTCAAACTGATTTACAACGAGTATTTAGGTCTTCTGAAAAGTTATGACTGTAGAAATGTATGGAAACTCTGATCCAGAAATAAAGGTGTGCATATTCCACTAACTTTGGAAGATCCATAAAACGGGGTGGTTAGAATTCAAAAGGATGGCGTGAAATAAAAAGTAAGGTGTACATTATCACGTAAAAAGAAAACTATTTTGTTGAAGAAATTTAAAATAATATACCAAGAAGGAATCAGTATGTTAAAAAAATACGAGTAGTGTTTTTTCTATTAAGATAAAGGATATTTGACAAATAGAATAGGGGGAAAAAGATAATAATCATGAATTGAAGAGCTGATGAAAATGTTTGAAAAAATTAGAACAATTATAAATCGTTTTTTAAACTTCATTCTCTATGATTATTATATCCTAGGTTACTTTTAGGTTTTTCACACAGATTTGAGCAATTAAATGGGTGTTTCAATGAAAATATGATCTTATCGATATCGTCTTTTCGATAATAATCACTCTCTAGACTTCATGACATCGAGAAGGATATGAAAATCTTTAGTGAAATCTAAATACTGAGCTTGTAGGGTTATGAAAAGTATTTGCGTTAGAAGTGTGGAGAATAGTATTAGATTTTTGATGTCCAGGAATAAGTGTGGAACGGACGCTTCAGCTTTGGACTTACTGTGAAACCTGCCATCGCAGCCACCTCCCTTAAGCGGTCACAATCAGCAGATTTTTTTTCAAGAACGGATGAAATGAATTTCCCGTAAAAGCAATGTAAATTTTCTTCCCTTCAGTGGTCACCTCCTTAAGTGGTCATCATTCCAATAGTCTGGTGATGGCCGCTTAATACAGGTTTCACTGCACTTAACATAAACGTACCTTGTATGTTTAGTCGAAAGGGTGTATGCAAGTCGAATAATGAAAAAGATTTGTGGTACAGGGTTGAATTATCCGAGAGGATGGGGTAAAACGTGAAAGTCATGGGTCAATGAGGTAGAAGTGACCCTGAAGAGGAGGAGTATTGAGAACCTTTGGAATAAAAGAGTGAGAGCGGCGGAAGTGAAAAACATGCAGGAAATCATTCACTTTGAGGGTTCCACCAGCTGATTGGTCAGTTTTTAGACAGTTTTTATCATATTGGTACATCGTTTTGTACTGGTACACTGCCATTAGAACCCTCATAAATTCCTCACATTGTCTCCTTCTTTTATATTTGTCCAGAATTCCTATCCTCTCCCTTCCTCTTCCCCATTTTCTTTTCTCTATCGTTCTCTTCAATATTCCGTCCCCCTTCAATACTTCCTACATCCATCCCTTCTGTCTCTTCTGAGCCTCCAGCTTTAGTTTTCTCTCCTCTTCGACCAAATTCAATGCCTCCTCGTTTGTCCCTCTCGCTGTCCAGCTCATCCTCTCCATCTTTCCCCGAAGCCACATCTCAAACGCCTCGAGTCTACGTATATCCTCCCTTCGCAACGAGCAGGTGTCCGATCCATACAACTCCACGCTCCATATAAGAGTTCTCAAGGACCATTTCTTCACGTCTCTAGCCATAGCCCCCCTCATATATTCCTTCTTCTTTCAAAACAATTCCTAAGCTACGGCAATTCTACATTTTATGTCCCTACTTTTAAACCCATTCCCCTCTAAAATACTTCCTAGATATGTAAACTGCACGACTAGTTATGTCTTGTTCCCTCCAACCATTACATTCAGCCCCACCCTTGTGGCGTACCAGCTCGCCACCATTGTAATGATTATACAGGTTGGCAGTTATGCCTCGCGCGGAATGTCCGGACAGGGAGGATATTGTTGGGGGATAGGATTGTTGAGGGAAATTACGGGGAGTAAGAGGAGAGTTGTGTGGGGAGAAGGTCAGAATGTGTGGAGAGGGAGTGGAAAGTGCATGTACTAAATGGTATGTGGAGGAGTGTGGACAAAATCAAGAAAATAATTAAGAGTGTCGGGAAGTAGATAAAGTGGATAATTTAAAGACCAGGACTATACACAGAACGAAAAAGAAGTGGGAACTGATTTGGACGAAGGTGAGGAATGAGGAAGGTTGATGTGTAAAAATATGTATTACACGTGACACGGGTAATAGAAAACCTTGTTCAATATAAACAATAACGTGATTGATTTGTAAAAATGTGTACTACATGTGACACGGGTAATAGAAAACGTTGTTCAACACAAACAGTAATGAGATTGATGTATACACATTTGTATTTATTTTGTAAGAACAATTTACTCAGTATATAATAAACGAGGTACACCTTACTTCTAGAGATTGCCATTACTTTTGTCTTCTCATCGTTTAACCTAACTCCATATCGGTCACACTGCACCTCTAACGCATTCACACTGTTTCTTGGGTCTTACTCCAAGAAAGAAGCTCTTCTAATTTCTACTATCCCAGAAAAACATGTTGATATGCTGACATGCGTACGGTAGTGTAAATTGGTCATGCGTGACAATTAGCAACGTATATTTCCCATCCTTTAGCGATACCTCAAACGACGCAGTGTAAGAATAACAAATAAAGGAAATTAGCAGATAGGTTCCTGTCATGGCCTCTGTCCGTCCGTTTCGTGATACTGTAGAGATGAGAATCGTGTCTGAGAGGCGAACATGCTTTAACCCTTGCACACGAGTACGAGAAGTGCCGAGTGCTTCGGACGACCTGGAGATGGGAGGGCAGGCGAGGGTGAAGTGGCGTTGGGTGATGGGCGGTCGGGAGTGGAAAAGAGGTGGACGGGGGGGGGGGGGGGCAGGAGGGGGAGGCGTGGGAAAGAGGCGAGCGGCAACACCCGCCCCTTCTCCCCGGGGAAACGATGAAGGGCACTTCGGGGTTTCGGTGAAAGGGGAGTGGGAAGGTATGATGAGTGAGGCGGCCCGGGAAGAGAACGGCGGTTTTGAGAAATCCGGGTGACTACACTGTATGACAAGGGTATAGGATACCAAGTGCACCATTCGGGAAGGCTTCGGAATGCTCGAGTCTCCACGTGTACGTCAAAGCGGTGTACTACAAACCACCTCTATGTAATTTCGTTAATGCAGAGATTAGCGCGAAACAACGTGTTAACAATTATCATGATCTAAAAAAAACCTTGAAAATGACATAGCTAATGTCGAAACCTGGTCGTAAAATAAAATTATTTCTGTGGAGAATGAAAAAAACATTTTTCATTGATAATTTCATGATTTCAAATATAAAACCCTAAAAACATAACAACAAATAATATACTTATAAATAAAACTCTCGCATATTAAGAAATAAAAATTAAAGCAAATTCTCCTCCACTATATTCAATATTAAATCCTGAAACTAATCCAGACTCTCCATCAGCAAGATCAAAAGGGGTATGATTAGTTTCTGCTTAACAAGAAACAAATCAAGTAAATATTAAAGGTTAGCATAAAATATTGAAATATTTTAATTCAGATCATGATATCTGTAGTGCATTTCCACAAAATATCGCAGGATATTAAAAACTAAATTTTGTTAACAAGTACTTACTAGTGTTATGTATGGATAAAAGCGAAAAAAATTGCATGCTACCAATTTTGTTTCTTAGCACTCAATGCTAATTCAGCACTATCCTCAAAGCACTTCTACATCTACATGTACATACTACCCTGCGAGCCGCCGCATGGGCATGTGCCAGGACGTATTAGGACTCCAGCCGTGTAAAAGGGATTAGGTTTTGGGAGGCGAAATTGTTACATGTTTTATGGGAATGTATTTATGCAGCTCATTTCTTAATCTGGTCACTTATTGTGCGCGGGAAGAACGAGTTTTTGTGACTTTCTGTTCGGCAAATTATCTTTCTTATTTCATCGCTTCTGTCAAACCTAGAGATGTATTGAGGCATCGTGAAAATATTCTCTGTGTCGCTCTGCAACACACCAGTTCTAAATTTCTCAAGCAACCAAAGCCTGGCGTATAGCCCCCGAGTCTCTAGGGGCCGCCACCTTAATCCCTCTAAACATCACATATATTTCGAAACTATTCGATGAAATATTTCAAGTGTTTCTCTTAAATGCGAAAACAACCGTTTCATAAGAATTTAGTAAGCATTTCTAGACATAAACTTCCTTAGTAAAGTGGTGTAATAAAAGATTTCACAAATTTGAGCTCCACCTCTTGCAAAAGTTTGTGGCAAATAGATTTGTTTTCAGGATAACTCCATTGGTGCATGACTGGAAATTTTTTACCAGCCATATTCAGAAAATTATAAAACAATTTAAGAAGCAATCGACGGCTGTTGCGCGTCACATCGTATTGACGACACACTTTTGTCAAAAACATGGAGGCCATACTGGGTGTGATTGAAAAACGTCTGGGGCTTCATAGATTCTTTACTTTCAGGGTGAATTTTATAAATATTGCGCTGGGTAGGCAGCAGTAAAATAATGTTGTTTCTCTTCGGAACATAGATGACTAGAGTAAAATTGGGTTGGAACCCTGAGGTGGAGTTATTCATTCATCTGCCCTGACTGGTCTTGAATGACTGAGGGATCTCTGGTTTGTTGCTTCTTAGCATCCCATCTACTGTGATTCGTTTACACAGTGTTTCTTTGCTTACACGCACACCGGTGAACTAAGGGGCCGTTCCAATATTACGTAAGAGGATTAATGCCATTTTCGACCTCCCAGCCTATCCCATGTAAGACAATTGTAAGATTTTTCCAATCCCCCCTTCCCTCTTATTCTTACGTAAGACATTGGACATTTGTATCGACTCTTCGTTAGATGCTCGCTCTCTGCAGTTTCATCTTTCCATAGAAACCATCGTATAGCTTTAAGCTCTGAATATCGTATAGTTATGCAGTGCTGGAGTACCACATTCATCAACATTAAGAACAAAGCAGTACCACAGCTGATGAAGTTGTGAACAAACACAGAATATTTGAAAAGAAAACTTAGGGTATTTGGAAACGATACAACATTTCAAGATGGACAAAAAACTTACATAAATTGGTTCCAGACCTCCTTAAATAAGGTGATCCAACACCTTAACCTCCAAAAACGTCTTTAAAATACTTGAATGGCCCCTAAACATCCTAGGTCTCATTATACCCCAAGTTGTACTAAGGCTCAAGAGCTCTGTTGAAATATCTGGAACTTTATTATTCGAAATGGACCTTCTTGCTGTGAATCTGCGTGCTCTTCAAATACGCAAACATTAGGATATTATATATCTACAATAGTTATTTTAATGCCAAATTTAGCGGGTTTTCTTGGCATGTAAATTACAAATCCGCAGCTACCTTTTTTAAGCTACCAGCTGAAAGTTAAGAATCAAGCATTAACTTGGAGTACGGTAATCGTTAGAATTTCGTAGGTCTTGATCCAATTACTTATTATCTATTCGTTCAAATTTGACGCCATTCTTTCGTAAAAAATACATAAATTTGAAATTTCACCTTGAACGGTTCATGACGACGTAACAATTTATTTTAAAACAGTTAATCATTCTTAGGAAAAATGAAACTATTACATATTAAACTCATTTCGCGAGATACAAGCGTAAGTTACTCGCGATAATCCCTTTTCACAAAACACTCTCGAGTGCTCGCGCGGGGGACATGAGTCAACCACGAATTTCAAAGTTACGCAGAGAAGACGTCGGAGCGTCGTGACGACAGGTACGATACCGACGCGGAGGATGGTTAACACCCGAGGAATACCTGAGAGAATAGCACTGTAATGCGTTGCTATCGGGAACTATGTACCAATTTTTCATCCAGGGTGACAAATGTGATCCACGCGAGCACTCTAGGGTTTAAGGAATTACTGGAGTATGAATAGATTGCGATAAAAACTGGGGTTCTATTTGGTATTGGTAAATCCTAGCATTTTCTCACGCCAAAGGTAAAATAATTTTTTAACTGCGAAATTCTAACCAAGGTGCATCATAACATGATTCTCCAATAGAGTTCAAGTCTTCATCGCCGACAAAAGAATATTTCAAATGGAGTCACATGGGTTCGGGATGAGTTCGTTTTATAACTCTCAACTAACCTCCCCATGATTAGAAGACGCGTTAAGGCATCCATCACGCTTTCGCTAAAGTTTCCCTCCATGAAAATGGCCCCGGAAACACTTTGTTCGCTTGCTCTGGCATACCGTCTACTTTTGTCACTTCAGACACCACAGCGAATGGGAGCTACCACCTACGGAAAGTATTTCCGGTGAATTCTGTGCACTCTCCATTTATCGGACTTTAATCTCTGCCGCACAATCAAAACGCACGATTTGATGGCGCTCTATTAGAGATTTTGATAATGGATTTTGAACACAGAACTCAACCATTTTCATCCTTTAATTTTCCCGAGAAGTATTAAAGACCACAAGAGCTGCCGCTTCATCACTATATTTTATATTTTTGGTAGCCCGTGTGGCTAATTTTTGCCTCTCTAATGACTTTCTTAATTTCCAGCGTATTACTTACAGCAGCAATTAAATTTCTCTTGTTTAACCCTTGTATCACTGTGAGATGATGTAGTTACAAAATGCTTCCATATTCATAGTTTACACAACATCGCTAAATATCCTTAACATTAAGGGCTTGAACGGGAAATTTGACCTCGTGACGGGTATTGTAGATCTTTTCGAATATATTCATAGCCTCAGTATATAATTTGTTGATATCCTGCATTTTATTGAAAACTCAACCCATACCAAATATAAGAGAGGTGGCTTGTAGGGTACTATGTTTCGATGTAGATCATTTTCTGATAGCTTTTGCCCACATTATTCGTTCTTTTGTAATATTAGCATAACGTAGTTCATTCAGAAGTATCATCAAAGGGAGAGAATTGTTTGGCGTTTTGAGTGAGAGAAGGAAAATATTGAAGGATTCCGGGAGGGGCAGAGTATATATTGGTAGAGCAATAAACAAGAGTTTTAGCAATTAGGTGAGGAGAATGCCAGTGGAGGGTACTGGTTTCACATAAATATGAGTGGAGAAATAGCTAAATGTCTTACACAGAGTGAAATAAACGAAGGATGTAAACATTATGTTCACTTTGGGGAATTGAGTCCATTGTGTTATCTCCCACCTCACGCACGGAGTATCATTTCTTTACGCCAGCTTATTTTGGAAAGGAATATATATTAAAAAGCTTATAAAATATATTTAAGAGTGATGGGAACTATTCCGTGCCAAAGATAGATTTCTTGCAAATAAAAGGCCTGTACCACCACTTTAAAAGAATATGCAATTTTTTCAAGTTAACCTATCACAAAAAGATTATAATCTGGATGACGAAAACAAGAAGTAATTTCCATGTTTTAAAAAGTATTGCCACTATTAAGTTAAGTAGTGTTAATTATTTGACAAGTAATGCACAAGGAAAGAGGAAAATACAGTCGAAAAATCTGGTTAAACTGCACGTTTTAAACGTACAGCTAGAAAGAACTAAGCAATATCAAACATATGTATGCCAACTATTTACAAGAGCGTTATAGTCACTATATAATGTTCAAAATAGAAAATGCAGTCCATTTAAGTTATTTCAATTGTGTAATTTTTATATAGTGTGCTATCATCCACGTGAGATACTTAGGTCAAATCCAAGAGAAAAGATACATATGGATATGACTGAGAGAGTTAAAGATGGCAACAAAAGTTTAAGTAAATCAAACTACGTTCCATTTCCCTAGTTGTTTTTCACATAAGTCATTTCAGAAACGATTGAGTAGGAATCGCAATTAGAGCCAAGTGGTCGTGTAATATATGGAACAGCGGGACATTTGGCAACTGAAAAATCCACCTCGGGAGAAAAACCCCGCGCTTACTGAATTGCTGTTCTTAAATTCTCTCTCTGACACTTGCAAAAATTTATAAGTACGTTCTAACTGTTAAATACTAAATTATAAAGTGTTTTGATGCTTGAATTAGTCAGACCTGCGATTTTTGCTGCGGCTAACCACAAAACCTGGGCTAAAATGATGACGGAATGAACAAAGGGATATGAATACGGCTGCGACGTAATGGGAAGCTAGCAAGTGGCTCGACATAAATCAAGTTAATGTTTCATTTCCTTCGCTGCGTTTCCCAACTAAGTTATTTCAAAAACTAACAAACAGCTCCTCTTACATTTTCAGGAAACTGGCTCCGGTGATACAAGGAACCTGCGTGACGCCCCTTTCTTTCTTTCTTTCTTTCTCTCGCTACAGGGAAGATCCGCCACCCGGGGGAAGAACACGACGTTCATAATTGCTCCACTCCTAAAATGCTCCCGGGCACTTGCCCCCTCCGACGGTGGAAGGAATCCTAATTTCCCCCGCACCGCATGACAAATCCTCGGCGGGGAAGATGGAGAACCAGCGGGAGCAGGAAAGAGAATCGGGGAAGTCGAGACGTTTGGGGAAAGAAAATGTGCGGCGAGGAGGCAGTAAGGCCGAAGAACAAAAGTTTCAACCTCACCTTCCGCCCTCAATCCTACGCCCCGCCGCCTCTTTCCTCGACATCCATTCTTCCTTCTCCAAACCTCAACTTATACATCCTCTCCTGTATCTATATGTATACTCTGCAGGGGCTGTGATCTTTGCCGCTCACAGCTCGCTCTGTCGCAACTGACGCTAAGGAATAACAAATAGAACCTTTATATAACTACAAAGTAAATAGTTTAAAGTATTTTAAGGTTTTCCCAGCGAATTACATTCGTAAATGCTTCTCGAATTTGACACCGGGTGACCGGAAAATTTTTTTAAATAATAACAAAAGAAGCCATATTACTACATGCGGAACAAAAAAACACCATTAGTGATAACGGCTTCAACTCAAGTAAGACTTGGAGACCGGTAATTGATGAAATTCAAAGAATTCATTACGGCTCCCACAAAAATGGGGCATCTACGGATATACGTTTTTGGCGGTGAGATCACAATCCATAATATATATTTATATATATATAATCATAAATATATATTTTGGATTGTGATCTCACCGCCAAAAACGTTGTCTAGAATTCCGTAAACAAATAACTTTGTGGCAATTGGTGCCGCCCAGTGATGAAAGACGGAAGTTCAAATGTAAATACAGTCGACAGACTGTAAGTAAACCTGTCTTACGAGTTTTACCATGAATACACATGGGTTTTACTTACAAGTAATCATAATTCAGTGGATAAAAAATGTAGTAATACACGCGGGACGTAATTATACATTTTTTTAATATCGTCCGGTCTACAGATATATTTAATTCCTCTCCAAATTTAATTACACAAATGCACAATTAACTTCTGAGCACTTCGTGAATATCGCTATATGGAAATTTAATAATAATGCGAGGTGACTTCATGAGTATTCCCAATGGCCATCATTGCAATGTAGGTAAATAGGAATGCACTTAACCACCGCCTTGAACAGATTCTTATTTTTCAAATCATGTCTCCTATTTTGGGTCCTCGTAGACGCATACTCTGTTTTGCAGCCTGGTACGAAGCAAGTTCTGTTTCAACAAGGCATTCTTAATTCTTTATTTTAGCCGAACGGGCTTAATGCATTCAAATTAGAATCAGAGTCTGGCAAACATCGTCGTCGGCACGCGATGGACATTTCATAAACCTCTTACTGATTTCCTGTAATAGATATTTTCCCTCTAGCATTTAAAAAGTAACTTTTAGATCACAAAAATAGCGAGATATTAAACAAAGCATCAAGTGATTCATATCTCCTCCCTCGTTATTGAATATTCACCACAGTCTCACGTTAGCAACAATTACGTACGTCTATTTACAATAACAACTGAAAAGACTCTAATCGAAGTGGCGCCAAGAACTGGGTGAACTAAAAGTGGAAATTTAGGCAACACGTAGCCTAGGCAACAATTCCAAACATCCAAATCCTAAATAAATATTCATGTATATAATGTCCAGCAACCTCGTTCGACTCATTATCCTGATGACGATGGCTAAGTCAACCGTCGAAACGTTGATAAATTTCAATAATCTTACCCTGTGGCAAACCCGAGAAACATTTACGAATAATTTAAAGTACTTAGTTCAAAAATAGTTCTTATAACATAGTATACAATATTGGAATTTCTATCCAGAGAAAACTTTTTGCTTTGTTGTAATTTTAAACTCTCGCATTGCATTTACAATTGACAGTATTGTTCATGGGATTTCATTCAATAGCAAATGGATGTTGAATTTTCTTTCCTTTGCACTATTATGATTTCATAATCCTTCATATTTCATTTTGTAGAAGAAGTATAGCGGCGACAAAATGTTACAATTCCATTAATCAGTTATGAGAGTTTCCCTTATTAGATACAATCTTCAATAATGGCACGGGTTCCTTAGTGGGCAATTCAGAGATGCGCAGAATTGCAATAGCATAAAACTCCTCCCGCAATTTTGCATACAGTACAGCAAAGTATGCGTTAAACGGAAACACTCGATTGAAATGCTATTTTTTGAGTTCGTCAAACAACAATTACTGATCTGTTCTGCTAAAAATCAACGCCTGAAAACGATATAAATTAACTTTACGTGTAAATCTTATGAAAGTTTATTTGACTTTTCTTTAGTAGAACCCGAATAGAATTTTTTGTGCTTAAACTGTAACATATTATTTACACAGTGGTGGCATTTTATAAATTGGGTGGTTGAACGTTATTGGGATTGTCTTAGTGTATAATGTCTAAAAAAGAGGGCGTAAAAACAACTTCCCTACGCCCTCGATGAAAAAGGAGGGCATAAGTGAGGGAAGAAGAAATGGGAGAAGAAGAACTGAAAAGGTAAGACTGCGGAGTGACAAAGCTCCCTTTAGCGCATGGAATGAGCTGTGAAATAATGTGAGAACATTAAGGAAGGATTACTCCACGGATTCTCGTAATGGCAGGAACGTGGGCCAAAAATATTTCAGGGGTGCTCCGCATGAAGAGGCGTTTGGGTTGGGGGAACAGCGTGGAATTCAGGCGAGTTCCTGGTGTGGGAGAGCAGCGCTCATCAAAAATGAACCTTTAGCCCGCCTCTGCGCCGACCTTTTCTTCTTCTGTTATGGGGGCACATAAAACATCTCCCAAGTTGCGGCGGTGGTTTTGGAACTAATGACTTTAGACTAATTTATCTATTTTTCGCGGCAAATATATTGAAATGGAAGAAAGGATGTGCATTACCTGAGCAATCGACGGAGGAAAACTACAAAATAATATTTACTAAGCTTCTTTCGAGGTTCCCGATCCAACTGTTAGCTCTAATATCTCGGAAGCACGACCTTGAAACGATATATGCTTGAGAGATGAAATACTATCAAAGATCACGCGAATACGCCATGAGTCTTTTCTATTATATGAAACCATGTACATCTTTAGCCTCTAAGTATTTTTTGATGTAGTCTAGAGGGACAGTTCACGGCGAAAAAATGTTCTGAAATGGTACTACTGCAAACATAGGCAGAATTTTCATTCTTACGAACGAGAGTTAAGACAAACTGGAGGAAATTGGTATTTATATACTATTTAAGCCACATATCATGACAGTCAAACCCTTGACAAACTGATAAAGAATAAAAATTGTCAGAGTTACGGATAGAAAGTCAATTTAAAATTATCAACAGAGCAATATAGATACACCTTAAAAGCCTGCCCATACCTTTAATGACTTTCGGAAAAAAATATCAGTACGATAACTCATTAAATGATAAGTTTTCTAGTATTTTAAATTTTAAATTAATAGATAGAAAGTTTATTTTTTGTTCATGATATATAATTCCATTAAGTAACTCTCATTCTACTCTATCAAAAATGCTTCCTTGAGGAACCAATTTCTGAGCTTGATATTCCTATTACTATAACCATATAAAATAGAATATATTGTTAAGGGAAATAAAAACTATACCACTGCTTTTGGCCATACAAACACTCATTGTATATATTAAATCTTTACTAAATCAATGTAAAATCTCTCGTATGATGTTACAATATTTTGATAAGGCATGATATAGCAATGAAGTATAATTTGCGGAATTGCATAGTATATCCAGCTTAGTTTATTAAATTGTGTAGTGTCAAGACAGATATTGAAATAAAATCATCAATAAATTCGAAAGTCTAGAGGCATATAATGCAATATTTTAAAAAAATTTTGATATTGGGAAATACAGAAGTGCTCTTGTAGATTGTTTGCCGTCCATCTATTGGGAGAACCAAATAGCTCGGAATAACCTTATCCGCAATGACGCAAAATGAAACATCCTATAGCATTTATATGGGAGAAAAAATTCTTAAATTTGGGTCCTTATATCTTTAAATCTTAAATAGAACGACGAGAACT
Organism: Ceriagrion tenellum; assembly: GCA_963169105.1. Lineage (NCBI taxonomy): Eukaryota > Metazoa > Arthropoda > Insecta > Odonata > Coenagrionidae > Ceriagrion > Ceriagrion tenellum. The sequence goes on along the minus strand of OY720640.1, from coordinate 113,599,620 downwards.
GAATCTATGACCACAATAGGATTATCTACCCACACGAAAAAAATCAGCCAGATAAAAAATACATCGTTGCTTAAGATTTAAATACTAATCATATCTCCCGTACAATGCAATATGAAATTAAGTACGGAAGAGTTACCATATACTAAAGTACGTAATAAAAAATACGCATGATGTTTGAAAATTTTTAAAATTTCGGCTAAAGCTTGATCATGTGATAGTCATGTTTTCCTAGTACGCATTCTGTAACAAAACAATTTAGTTAAATAAAATTTATTTATTGTACTTCACGGTAAGCCATATTGGATGGAGTTCGCCCATGTGCTCGGGGAAGTCCCAACATTTAATCTCGGGGGAATATTGTTGATAATGACGGTTGGGTGGAAGTTATGATAATTAGTGAGAATTCAGGAGGAGGAGGGGGAGCTAAAAGCACCGATGAAAGGGTCGATTGAGATGATAGAAGGGGAAGTTTGGGGGGAAATCAAGCGTCGGGACGGGGAGTCGAGGTGGAGAGTTGGAACGCGCGACCACAAAAGTAACGAACGGCCTAATACTGAGGGTCAAGCTAAAAGTATTCAAAGTATAGTGTATTAAAAGAAGCTCAGGGGAGCCCAGCTGCTACAAAAGGATCACTGGAGAGCCAGGGGTCCGTCCTATTGAGGGAGAATTGGAAATTAGCCGTGCAGAAGACTGCAGGAACGTTTAACGGGGAAGTTGGCGTCCGACCCATCAGTGCAAGTGTTCAATCAACACTGGTGATGTAATATGTTTATTTTCATAAACTAGTGTCAAAGATCCTAGAAGGAAGAACAATAATTTCTTTTTTTTATGTGAATATGAATGCAGTAGTCAAGCTGTATGCCTGTATCGAGTTTTGCTCCAATTTTTTTCTTTGGTAAACCAATGAATCTAAAACTTTCAGTGTTGAGGAATTAGTGTAATTTTATATACGTTTCTTTGTTATATATATTTATATGCACAGCGGGAGCACAGAATGATTTACTAGTGACTTTCATTTTCTAAGTTCCAATATTTGTGCAGAGTCATTACCTTTTATTCATGGACTGAACTATCATCAATTTATGAATGTTTTACATTTATTGCTCTTTATTAAACCAAAATGGTCCGTGCTTGGTATTACAGTGAAATTGGTGTGTTTTATGTTAATAAATATTTTTTAAATGAAGGATTATAGCACTTTCCATCTCTTCCACTGACTAGCCAGGAAAATGAACAAGGTAAGCTGTGAAAAGGGAGTGAAAGGGGTGAATAAGAACCGATAGGTCGCGAAGAAGTAGGTCCGAGATAGAATAGGAAGGGAGAAAGGAGGTAACACAAAATAAATTGTTTACAATTCCCATGTGGTATGTTCGTTCCATTATCGTGACTGGCCAACATAATCAGAAAGGGAGGAATATAAGGAAATCCTCTTGAATGCCAGAACAGTCATTCATCAAACAATTAAGCTTTAACGTGGATTTTAGCGCGAATGTTCATCTTTAATTTCCTTCAAAAGATATCTTCACTTAGCCTTTTCACGCCCCTAACCACACTTAGTTACTGACAGTAGTTTTATGAGTGCGTAGAAAAACGGGGAAATTTTGGGGTTATATATTCTGATACGCGAAAAACATTTTTTTAAATTCGTAAAACATTTTTTTCCTATAACCCGATTGCAGTGACACCTACCGGGTCCAATCGTAAATCTAAACCATCCAGGGACCCTCTAAAACACACACAAAAAATTTCATCAAAATCGGTTCTGCCGTTTTTGAGGAGTTTAGTGACATACACACGTCCAGAAGAATTATACATATAAAGAAGATATACATGAACAGTGTCACCCTTGTTTCTTATAATCTTTGACTAGATGACCCGAGCGAATATTTCGTACAGTATGCAGCTTCTTCCTGTTTCTTCCTTCTTTATTCCTGTTCTTCTACCTGTCGAATTTTTGCACAGTGTGCAGCTTCTTCCTGTTTCTTCCTGTTCTTTTACCTGTTTCCTCCCATGGACAATTATATGTTATTTATGTTTGTGTTAGAGATACATAACGTAAACGTAAACAGTAAATGGTCACACTGATTGCATGTAGAATGTTAACAATCTAACTAAACGATGTGTTAATAGATGGCGCCTCCTACAGTCTTTTAAGCACGTAACCATTGCCGACATATAAGCTGATTATATTGTCAGCAGATGGCGTTGTATCATTTTTATAACAAAAACTTTAATTGTAAACAATTTGTCTATTTTTCATCAATATTGGGTAACATAAGCTTTAAAACTATGTTTTAATCATTAATTTTGAAGAATAATTATGGCAGTTATGGCGTTGCGCCAAAAAATAGCTTTGAGAAATAATATATACGGATGTGTGGATATACCTCGAGCGAGTAATCGACATGGAAAAATCGAAACTTTTAAGTCAAATTAGTGTGTAAATAGTGAAATTTGATATTAAGATTGTATTTTTCGTCAAAAGCCGGTGATTCAACGTTTAAAATGCTACCTCATTTTTTACTGTAGGTGCAGTGTTAACGAAGCATATACGGAATGACAGAAAAAGACCTTTCTGTTATATTATATACGATGTTTTCTATGGATGAGTGAAAACAAAACCTGCTATACCTAACCTTGAGGATATTCATGTAAAGTCTCACTATGTTAGAACATCGGGTTCTCATCTAATTAGGATTAGTTTGATATAAAACAGCTTCACCAGCCATCCTACTAGCGTCATTCAGGTTGTAAGTGGTGGCACACACGTTAAAAAAGAAGTCTAAGCCCACACTGGCAAACCAATCACAGTAAGCTAAGCAGGTTATCCGGGCCTAGGAAGCTCGCTTCAAGTATGAATAACGAGAAAAATAATCTAATTCACCATTATTAAATCATAGATGGGGACCCAATAATTTAAAATTAGGAGACAAGGAAGCCCCGTCAATACAAGACGGACATTTACCAGCCCCCTTTATTCCCTGCGAGTCGTAATTCTCCAAGTTTGTAAATGTACACAGGTTGAAAGAAGAGAAATAAGTATAGACATACGCTTAGAATTAGAAGACAAGAAATAAATGACAAGGAAACAACCGCAGAGACTCTTTAACATCTCATGATTCATAGTTTAAGTGAAACATTCTGCAGCAACAACGTCAGTCGCGGAGGCTGCAGGCTAAAGTTAACGCTTCCAAATTCAGGGTCGCGGGTGAGAGCGCCAAAAGGGTGCACGTTTTCACCTGCGTGGACGTAGTAATTTGTGTTCGTCATTCAGTGAAAGTTTTACTTCCCGATGTAAAGACTCCGATGATTGATTTTAGAGAAGTTTTATGTAAACAGATTAAACAAATATACGAAAAAAGATGCACGGAAGGGAAGACGAACGAGGAAAGTATGACGGGCGAGAAAAAGAAACCTCTGAATGAATTTCGAGAACAGGCAGGATAGGTGGCTGAATAAGTAGCCATAGGTTGCTCCAGACTATGATAGAGGGATGGATATTGTGCAACAGGGGAAGGGTTAAGAAAGATAATAGGTTTTATGGACGAGATGTAGAAGAGTAGATCTTATGATGAAGAAGAAAAGAAAATACAAGGGGTAAATAGGGCCTCGAAATTGCAGAAATCCCGGAGGAGTCTCATTGACTTTCAGCAAGACCTACGTCTAACCGGCGAAATACTTTTTTTATAATTAGACCTAATTTTAGGGCAGATCTATATCGAATGAAAGGATGAAAATTATGTCTGGGAAGCAATAACAGATCATTGCGATGAATGTATGGGACGTAAATTTTTCCAAATATGTTCCAGACTGACGAGAGATAGGCACTGTGGCATCAGAGGAGTTCGTTTAACGCCATGCTAAAATAGTAATTGGTACAAAAAGTCTTTCAATCACGGTAGGGATGCCACATCGACATCGATGTATTGAACTACTCAATATTTTTGCCCGAGACACCGAAAACATCGATTAATAAATTAATCTGATGAATATTGAGTGAGTGGTGAGTACTTTTATAAACATGGAAAAATCGACTACTTGATTTTTTTAATCAATGTGGTATCCCTACATCACCATCCTTGAAAACCATGAATAACTTTAGGACCAATGCCACCTCACACGGTTCACCTAACTAAACTGTTGCGATTAAATCATACGATCACCATCAGAGGGAAATCATTTCTAATTTTTTTATATAACTGCCGCCCTCCGTTTATAATGATCATACGGCAACTCTATATTTTCCACAAGGGTTTCCATTCCATAATGACCCATCGATTTTCCATCCTATACATCACCCTTCCTACTGCTCAACACATACTTTCCTTTTATTCTTGTTTTTAATGCCATCTAATTTTGAATTTTGTGATGTGTTATTATAAACTTGAGGGGGCACTGAATAATGGACATTCCTGTAGTCAAAGGTTTGCTATCTAGTTTTGATAACATCTAGAGTACAATATAGTAGACTTACTTTCTTCAAGTAAGTGAAAGCATACGCATGGAAATGGTATACAATAACCATTATTTTCATAAATCGTCACTAGTATTCCAAAAATAATACTTCTTGATACATCAATTTCCTCTTATCACGCCAAAATATTTATAATTAAAGTCAGCGGCGGTAGATTTCGTAATTTTGTCCCAAAAAAAAATGACATGCAGTTTATTTTGAGGTTGAAAAGCAGTATCATATATTAAATTAGAATATTGTATCGTTTAAGGCAATTTCAAGTAGAAAAAAGTAAAACTGCTACAGCCGCAGACGCCTATATACCTACACGATTCTATTTTTTCATCACAGCACTCATCCTGGCTCTCTTAGCCCAGTCCCATTATCTTTCCCTCCCTTCTCCTTTAACCCACCATGCTCCCCTCAATCGGGCCTCCTTTGACAACCCATTACCTCTTCCAACCACTTACACGTCCTCTTCCCGACGTCCTCCGTAAGTTGACTCTCCTCAACCACCGAACCAAACACGCTTATCAATAATAAAATAGAACTTTTTATCTGATAAATACATTTTCCGGCTAGAGATAAACCCTGAGATGAGTACTTGAAATTGTCTTAAAACCCCTGGATTATTCTTTTTTTTATGGGCAAAGTAGGCGAAGTCTTCCCTTTGCCCCGCCACGTATCCTAAGTGATGCTATTCTCAATCCGTGCAAAAAGACTAACAACTCTCTCTAGGGTATATATAAGATATTTTGTGACTGGTATGCTACGCCTAATAAGCACAAATTCCAACCTTGGCACCAATGCTCTTTTACAATTCTGACTCTGATAACCTTTCCCCTCTGCCTGCTTCATCGTCAAGTATTCTCTCCTGGAACCAGTGACCTAAGAAAATAAAAACTGTTGATGATCTTCTATTCTGGCCTATATCTCAAATGGCCCCTTTTTTCACATCATCCACTATCTCTTCGAGAGGATGATAAAAAAATAAAAAAATATTTCCTCAGCACTTTACTTTTAGGTGCATATTATCCTTTAAATATTAGAGTAAATATTTAAATCCAAATATAACCTTTCGATTAGTCTGAGTGGCAGCCAAAGGCCTAGATCGACTCAAACATTATTGAGTGTTTGTGTTTGATTATCTCCCAAGGGGAGAAAATAAGAAATGGAAAACGAAGTTGGGAGAAAACCAGGCTGTGTTGCTTGTTGACAGTTTAAGCATCACGCTTTGTTTTTGTTTCCACCCAATTTTCTGTGAAAAATGGAATTTTAGTACCCATCAGTTAGGAAGAATCTTTCTCTTATCAATTCTAGAGAAAAATGGCGAGGCCAAAATGCGAATAATAAATGAAAGACGAGGGAATGGTCAAATATTAAGGAAGAAATCCATACTATGCTTTTGCCAACTCTTATCGATAGACGTCACGATCTATATCATGATATTAACCCTATTGACGGCAATGTCTGTTATTTTGCTTGAGCTACAGATCCATTATGCCATTAGCAAACCCCTTTGTGGAATGCTTAGATTCATTGCTGCGCTCTGATCTTTGGTGATTTTTTTTGTGAGAGCTATAATGGAAAAGGTGTTTAAATATTCTACTCAGACGTAATAATGGTGTACCGACAAGAAAATGGGCAACTTTTTATTTCGATAGAGCTCTAAAAATATGACAATTTGAATGGGCGGCTAACAGTTTGCATTTTTATTCCTGTGACTCAAGGTAACCGCAAAGGGAGAATTGTAAAATCACTTCAGTTTGCATCAAACCAAATATAAAAACACACAGCGCATTACTTTTGCTGCATTAGAAATAGAGTGAAAATGGATAAATATTTGCATAAGACCCAAAAGATTTAAATCAACATATGATTTTCACGTTAGAATTTACTTCCGAGCAAACGCTTCATTTTAAAGAGCCATTTTTATCGCCATAAAGAACCATTTTCTATGACGACCGTCCGGGCTTGAATTATGGCTGAATACGGGGAACGGAAATTGACCGTTGAGAACATAAGAGGATTGTACTTTTGACCTCTTATTATGTGAAATATGAGGGATGGTCTTAAAGGGATGTAAAAAAAGGCTGATGAAAGCTCATTTTTCCTCAGCGTTGCACTGTATGAGTCGGAATCTAGATCACTGTGGATGAAGAGTACGCAATCCTGAGGCATTTGAGATTTAAGTTTGGAGAAGGATGGAGAATGTCAGATGGTTTGCGAGGAGGATGAGTAAGGAGGCCCTAGCTACATACTACCCTCTGACCGGCTGCATGGGAGTGCGTAGGGATTGCTAGGACACGAGTCATTATTATGGTGAATTAGTGTCCGTGGAAATAACGAATGTTTGTATCTATACGTTCGGCAAAGTATCTCATTTATTTTATCGCTTATACCGGATCTAGTCATGTAGTGTGGCATCAAATTTATATCTTCTGAGTCACAGTATTCTCTATACCTCAAGTAAATTTAGTCTAGCGTGTAGCCTCCGAATCTCTTGCGGTTCCCAACTTAATCCTTCAAATATCTGAGATACATTATATGTTTATTGTTGAATGGGAGAAGAAGAAATATATCGCGATTCAAACAAGATAGGAGATATGGATGGAGGAAATTCATTGGGCATCTTGAAGGATGATCATATTTGAGGAAAAACGGGGAAATACTAAAAATAAAAAAGAGGACCTTAATGCTGAATGAAATAAAAAGAGATGTATGATATCAGGAATTTAAGATAGACCTGATGACGTACGAAAACGTAAGAGTAAGAGAGAATTTGAGATGATGCTCCAGAATTTGTGATTTTCGGTTAAGTACTGCCCATCAGTCATCCAATTAGTTGGTAGAACGCCAAATCACAAATGAAAGTATGTGCTATGTGATTAGCAGCGAGAGTAATTTCGCCGACAATTCTTCAGCAGCACCAGGACTCAAACCGGGACCAACGGGATGAAAAGCCAGTTTTCTAGCCTCCTCAACGCTCAGATCTTTATCCTTCCGGTTCCGTTACAATAGTGCAAAAGCAGTTCGAAAGCTTCCGGTGCAGGTATTCCTGTGAAAACGCTGTCTGGGCAATTTTCTTCCGATAAGGTGATAGAAGGCGAGAGCGAATTCTTTCCTTTCCGGACACGAACCGCATTTCCCACTACGTTCACACACGGGTGGACCTCTCACGCATCCTTGAAGGACTCCATCTCTCCCTTTTGCAAACGCTCCATTGTTATATTCCCTGCCCTTCCTATCCCTCTCAAGCGCTGAGTCCCGAAAAATGACCAATTCCATCCCCCTCTCGTCCGCCGTCCTTAGACCTCTCTTCCCCATGCCTCTCACACCGTCGACCAATCTCGCTCACTTCTTTCACTAGAGGGCGTCCCTCGCCCGAAAAATGCTTTCTTTCTACTTGGACTAAAAAACTGAGAATATACGATACTACAGAATATGGAACCATTGGAGTCATTAGAATGCACATTTGGCCATATGCAATGAATCATTTTCCCAGTCTATACGCCAAAAACATAAGTACCGGTTGTGAAACTATTGCAGCCCCGCAATGTATCATATGAAAAGATGCAAAATGGAAAAAGTTGCTGTAAATAAGTGTATTTGATATTTGAAAAATTTGTGCTCAACGGAAAATTTGTGTAACTAGTATCTTTAGTAAATAGTTTAACATTTGGTTATGAAAACGCCATCCACTCTTTTCTTCAATTTATATTGTTTCTGAACCTTTGAGAATACAGATTTGCTAAATATGGTATGCCTTTTTTATGCAACGCATTGTAAGATAAGTTTAGAGATGTTGGCATTGATAAGAGGAGTTTAGAGATGTCTCCTTAAAATATGAAAATGAGACATATTTAGTGTATCAAAAATGATTAACTCAATACGGTAACCACACAAAATTTTCCAGTAATTTTTTATTGGATTGGAAAAGTCTTCTTACCTTACTTTCGGGGCTAAAAATATCACCGTAGCAACACGACTACTTATATTTCTGAGATCGGTGTCTTTACTGAGCAGATAATCGATTTAATATAATTAAGTGTGTACTTTAAACATTTTTATATTTCCCTCTACCAGAATAACTACATTTTTATCTAATAATATTACACTGTGAAAGGAATGCGGGATATTTCCGAACATTGCACAGGGACGGTGTTGGGCGCACGAGAAGAGGGAGTGAGAGACGAGCCGTCGAGTTAGCACTATTCCCAAATACACCGCATTCCTTTCAGAACCTGTTATTTATCATATGCGCGTATAAATGATAAATGCATATAAATACAAACATATGCAAATATTTATCACTTAACACAATAATATTAGTAGTAAAAAGTTCGGGTAAAATTTTCCGTTAATTGCCATAGGTCAGGTTGCCAAGAAAAAAAATCCATAGTTAGAATCAGAGAGAAGTTGAGCATGTTGTGATTGATATCGTAATTATTAAATGAAATAAGGTGCATTAAATTTCAAGAGCAATAAATAAATGGTTCTTTTTTATGCTATCCGAGGGTGAAAGTTTGACCCCTATATCGTGATTGCAATTATTTTTAAAAGGCAAAGAAAGAAACTCAGCACTGATTCCAGTTATTTTATTACGGGAGAAAACTTTGGGCATATATTGTGAGTCATGGGACCCTAGCGACCCTTTTCGCACAAATGGCATTATTGACCATTTTGGATACGGATAACCCCCGCAAGATATGGCATCTTCACAGTACGTATGGCAAAAATTTTATTTATGCACATATGTATGTTATTTATGCATCACAAGTTAGGGTATGGCAGTTTTCACCAATTCTGAATTTCAACTTTAATAAATGGATAGGTTTAGCATACCTGTAAGTTTTTATCGGAGTGATTTATCATCGTTATAGATTTCTGCATCCAGACGAATACCTTGAACCCGTACTTAGGAATGCTATCAGTGTTTAATCAGTCATTTTTTGGAATAAGATGTCAATTTGGCACTCTAAAGTTGCCTAAGATCACGCATCAGAGAGCCTGGATATAAATTCAAACATGCTTAACGGAGAAAATTTTAACTGTGGCGTCAATCTCCCAGGATACGATGGCAGAGATAGTCATCAATTCCTGATCTGGTTGAATACACGGAAGAAGCTAACTCAGGTATAAATGTAAAACAAAAGAATTGGTTCAATTCCGCAATTAAAATACAAAAATTGATGTCTTCATAATGATGTATTTGTGCCAATATCATAGTCTATTTCCGAATTTATACTGACAGAGATGAAAAAAGTTTATTAATTTTACTTGTTCAATGTGAAAATATTCAACGAAGTGGAGCCCAACGTTCAGGAGTTAACAAAAACTTTGTTAGTTTTACGTATAACATTAATTCGATGATACCGATCGTCTAATAAATCTTACACGTAAAACTTACAAAGTTTTTGTAAGATTCTGAACACTATGGAATAATTTTACAAAGTTGCGATATACTGCATTCACACAAATAGTTTCCATAGCATTCTTAGCATACTTAGAGTGTAATGAATGTTGATAAAAGTTTGACTTGAGTTTAAGAGACTGACACTATAGAATGTGTAAAGTGTAGCCTGTTTGGTTTGTGTAAGGATGAGAAAAAATAGGATAATTTGTGTATAAAACTGAACCATCCTAATGCTCAAAGCACAAGGCGGTCAAGTAAAATGTTGTCGTCCATTGGGGCCCCATCCAAAACACAAGCTAGCCAACCCCCCGGAGTCCTCTCTCCATCCTGGGTCCACATATTTCTCCACTCCTCCCTTCCTCTCTGCTGTATTCTCAATCGCTCATTCCAAGCTCGCCTCCGCCGCTGGGGAAAAATTTTCTCCGGTCACTTGACCGACCCTTCCTTCCTTTCCCCTTTCTTCTCCATTTACTACGCGCCCTCTGACCTTTTCAGACTCCCCCCCATCCCTCCCGGGAGAGGCGAGTGAGTTTTCGGTCGGAGCTAATTTGGGGGGAGTGCGATCTTTCGTTTGCGACAACACGAGTGGTCATCGCTCACTCGCAAAGAGCGCTCAAGGCGCCGACCACCGCCAATGACCGTGATGGAGAAGAAAGGACACGACTGTCAAAATTCGAACATTCTGAAGCCCTCAAATTAGTATGGACGCGCTTCCTGGGCCCTGAAAATTTGGTGGAAAATGGACGAAAACCTCAAATTTCATTCTGATTACTTCGATGGGTGAAATAATTTCCAGTTGTCACCAAAATATATGGAAGACTGAGCGCTTACGTTGGCCGAGTCCATCGAGGTGAGTCTCAAGGATAATGCATTTAAAATTCCGAGCAATCCTCCCATAAATCGGTTGCCTTAGCAAAATTCTAACAGCACAGGCCGTCGAGCAGCCAAACCGATGCGGGAAGAAGAGGGGCGTATAATAAGAGAGAAGATGAAACCACTATTCATTCAAGGAGATGAAAGAAGAAGGCGATACAAATCTGTGAAACTCCCCCCTTGTTAAGATTTCTTCTTTAATTTAATTCTTGTAGCCATAATAGAATTAATTTATATATAAATAAACAATAGGTAAAACTCGTTAATCATTTAAATTATTATTCAGAAATACTGGTTTTTATTAATTCTTATAATTTTTTCATTAACCACAGTGAAATGAATTAAAATCTATAAAATTGATGGTCTCTTGAAAAGGAAATCGTAAAGCAATTTAAGGTCCATGGAAGTCGCGCCATAGTAGCGGAGATGCATTTAGCAAATGAATAGTAGCTGAGATGCAAAGTTCATGCAGACATCTATACTACCGTCTTCCATTTCTACTCATATTTTACCTTATCACTTAAAACTATTCTCTCGTGGACTTTTCGGATGCCCCAACACTCCCGACATCTAGCTTACACAGATGCTCACCTTAGTGTACTCAAAATTTACAGCCGTGCAATTCAATAGGTAAGAGTGCGCTATTATACTAGGCCAAATTTACTTCCTTAGCACTGAATTGATGATGTAAGCAGGCATTTCACAATAAAACTCTCAATGTTCATCTTAAACCGATAGATTCAGCAAAAAATGGCAATATTTGACAACTTCGCATTTTAGAGCTAATTTAGTGGACTCGAAATCTCTTAATATCCACCCATGTGGTTTTTTAATCTACCTTATAAATGGCCGGAGAGCTTAAACAAATAGTGTCATTGACAAATGAGCGGCTTAAGGACGCATTTGGGGGTGTCGTTTGCATTAACCCCGTTGCTGGCCGCAACAAAGTACTCGTACATTCCAGCGGCAGCGCTTAGGTGTGCTCTTTACGCAGGTAATGGATGCGGACGTGAGGTACAGGGTCAAAGTCTCGAAAAACCTCAAGGCCATCTCATTAGACCTCACTCATCGAATTACAAGCCAGAAAAGTGAACAACATAAGAGGTATTCCATTCCGCTCGTTGGTTCTAATTGCATTCTTTCATCCACTATGATACGTGAACACATATCTCAGACTCAAATATTTCAGGAATATCTTTTATTGCATCAATATATACGGCTTCGAATTTCCAACGCCGGATTTACTTAAAAAACTCATCATAGGCAAACAACATATGTAGGAAAGTTCAATATGACTCGCATACAAACTTCTTGCACACATTCGATTGGAGTTATTTCGATCATTTCGCATATATCGGGCAATTTCTGAGCCCCTGATTCCTTGGCTTCAAAGTTAACTTCCACGTTATTTTCACGCTTAAATCATATGCATTCAGAGCCAGACACTGATTAGGAAAATGATTTTTCAGCACTTCTTCCGCATTTATTCACTTTTTATGAACCATATTTTGCCAATGTTCCAGCTTAACTTCAGCGGACCTGAAGAAGCCAGCTAGAACGCTGGTGAAATATTTTCCATAAAAAATGGATGAACGCGGAGGAAGACCCCAAAAAACATTCTCTTCATCACAAAAACTCCGCGGAAGCCTTCACGGAAAGAGATACTGATTAATAGGTATATCCACGATTACTTTATGCCTCTACATAATAAACAACAAAGAATAATATGAAAGGGCTTCGGATACTTCTCTCTTCAGATTTGTGGTGATTATTTGCTTCTCATGCATTATTCACTATTCCCTTCTTCGCTGCAAAATATTCATTTCTTATAGAAACAATAATAGTTTTCCACGTTCTTTCCTCTGTACTGAAAAGTGCCTGACGATTTTTAGTCCAGTAAGCAAATAAAAGGATATGACTTTGTTATTCAATTCAAAATTATGACATGTTTTTCTAGTAGTTGCCAGAATATGCATATAATAATGATTAAGTCATTTCTCTGGGGTGTTACTGTGAGACGGCAAATAAGCAGTAAAAACTCTAAACCTAGAGATGAATGGATCAGGGTTATCACATGCAAGTTCGATATCTATTAGCTTCTACTGTATCTTCTTTCTGTTACTTATAGGTATTTCATATTCTTGACAGCTGTACGCTCCAGGCTAGTTCAAATTCGATAAAAAGCGGTACTTTTAAAATGTCCCGTGAGTGTCGCATCAGGGCTGCATGAAACTTTTGACTTTCCCGAACAACCAGGTCCTGGGTATTAAGAAATCCAGTCAAGCGGAAATAAAGCAGCCACCATAGGAGCTTCATTTCACCTCACCATTACAGAGGCGAAATTACTAATATTCTGCTTGTGTTGTATATAAAATTTCAATAAAGCTATTTTTATCATTGTATCACAGAAATCAAAGAAAATGTGTCTAAATGAAATAATTCCATACTTCGTAAATTTGAGCATAGTTGTGTGGATTTTTTCAAAAGAAAATAACTTTTATTGAGTGCAATTTTTTTCACTATTCAATTACAGATAAACCTCGTCAAACGACTCGCGTTTCAAAGCTCCATTGAATAGATGTAAGACATCAAAACACAGGTCGTGTAAAAAAGCTTATCAGTTTGTGGAAAATTGCTCTTAATCCAAGGTATTCATTTTACTCCGAAGAGCAGGAATTTCAAATTACTCGGAGATGGAGAAATGGAAGAAAAACGAATAAGGGTGAAGGGAAAGGGGATGGATTGCTTGTCACGACGATGAAATAAAAGTACTGGTCGGAGATGATGGTGAGGTAGAAGAACAGGAAGAGGTGTGAGCAAGGTCTATCCGGCGAAGAAAGGATTTTTGTGTTCTCGTTCGGGGGGGGGGGGGGGAGGCTAAGGTTTGGGAGACTGCAAGCTAGGAAGAGGGTGAGGTACGGCAAGGAAGAAGGAATTTAAGGGGGAGATTCATAAGGGGGTGAGGGAGGACAGGAAAGGGTGGGGAGGGCAAAAAACAGGGACGACGGAATCGAGAAGAATAAGAATGAATAAAAGGGTGCGCCCCTTTCTGCTCTAACAATGAGTCCATTGTTATAATGCTCCGCGTATTACACTGCTTTTATTTCCTCCACCGCTTTACACTCACACAATCCTCTACCTCCCCAAAAGTCTCCTACTAAAAAAATTTGCGAAAAAAATAATAAAAAACCTTTGCTGCGACACTTCCTTTCCCTTCACAACCCTCCCTACTTCCCTTTAAACCATAATTTTCCTAAATTTAGTGGTCGGATAGAGAGTGCATTATGAGCTTAACTTTGGCCTAATGTGGTCTTTTCTCCCGACAAGCAAAGGAGAAAAAGAAGTTCCTTTCCAGGTTTTAGAATTCATTTTCTCCTGCTTTCCGTCATTATCATTTTGTACCGTAGAGCAAAGGTGTGGAGGAAATCTTGATCATATAAAGACAAAGGGAATGAGAATGCGATGATCTGCAGATTACCCATGAGGGACTTAACGTCGAAGGAAAAAAATATTCGGCTTATATCCTTCAAATGGAGAATGGATCATATTAAGAGAGAGGTCTATATGCATTATACACATTCAATTAAGTAAATGAGATGCTACTGAGGTAGAAGCTGGTGGTAAAAATGGCATAAAATTGAGCAGAAAAACCACTCAAATTTCCAGGTAGGTTTGTTAACATAATGGTTTTATCGAATCAGACAACCTACAGCAGAGTTCAATTTCGCCGCAAGGAAGAGGCAAGAGAGTTGTTTGTTAGTGTCAGAATTGCATGGGGAATCGAGAAGGAGAGGAGAAAAACCTGGTACAGGAATAAGCTGACCACAGGCACCCAATTACAGTTGGAGAATACATAAAGATATCTATGCCACTTCCCGAATTCGAACGAGGGCCCCCGCTAAAAGAAACCAGTTCTCTAGCCTCTAAAATAATCTATTCATTTTATATTGAAAGTAGTAGCAAGGGCGGATGACGAAGAAATGTGTTGCCAAAAGAAACACTAATTATGAGGAGGGAGTTAATGAGGAAGAACTTGGAGATCCGATTTCAAGAGATAGCGATCAGAGGCAGTCAATGAGGAAACAGTAATCAGTATTCAGTTCTCAGTGCTGAGAGGCAGATTTGTGCGTGATAATTCTATCAATCCTCGACAGCTGAAAGGAGACTGCAGAGAGAGAGGCTGAGTGGTCTTGAACCGGGACCATTCGCTGGGAAAGACATGCCCAGCACATCGAAATTAGGCTGAGTACATTCCAACGGAGACCATTCCTCAGGAAAGCGGTACCCTTTGCATCGACATGTGGGAAGTAGCCTGATAAATCTAGGTCATTGGGAAAATTGTATTATTTCATTGAAACTTATTATCAAGGGGATATCATTTATGAAATGGAAATGTAATAAATGTTGGAAAAGATAGTTGCATTTATATTCTCAGCCAGTGATATCCTAATACTGTTATGATACTGATAACTACTGAATAGCATTGAGGGTGATACATCTTGCTTCTGATAAATCTTCAAATTAATTTATTGGACATTTACCTAATGTGCAACTAAGGACTGAGGAATTTTATTAGAGTTTTGTGGAATAAACCTGTTTATTAAGGGGTATTCATCTACGTCTACATAATGCCCTGTCAGCCGCCACACGGGAGTATAGCAGAGGGTGTTAGGTCACCAGCCGTGTAAAGATGTAAGTTTTTGGGAGGTGAAATGGTGACATGTATAATGGGAGTGTATTAAATAGAGCTCAGTTTTCGTTGTGATTGCTTATTGAGCTTGGAAAGAACGAGTTTTGTACATATCTGTTTGGAAGTGTATCTCTCTAATTTTATCGCATCTGTCAGACCTAGAGATGTCGTGAGGCGTCATGATAATATTTTCTGTGTCGTTCTGAAAAACATCAATTCTGATTTTTCTCTCTCTGAGAGGTCTCTGAAATTTGTATTTGAGCGTTTGAGATAAGTTTTAAGGTGTCCAAAACGTGTCTTTGATATCCCTCAATGTGTTTTACAAGTTATAAATGAACAATAATAAATCCATATTGAATGTAAATATACCGCATAAAATGTATAACATGATTTAGTTACCAATGGCAGCTGCTGGAAATCAGAAAAAATTGGCAGAGCAGAACCAGAAATAGTTTGTAAATTTCTTAGTATGATTGATCAATCAATGGGCATATTCATCATATTAAATGACTGAGCAAAAAAATCGGTAGTAGAACGCATTCACAAGAATTTCGGAGATACCGGAACTTGGAGGCAATCTTCAACGCGAAGAGTGACGTCGAGGAGAAGGTTTGCGTGGCATTGTTGATAGAGGAGCAGACGATAGAGGACAGTAATTGGTAGGTATTCCCACCAATTTGGCTGCATTTATGGTGATAGAGCTTGTAAGAGTCAGAAGCGCATTCCATGACAAAGCTTACGTTCTAAACGAAGCGAAAGTAAAATGCAAAGAAAGTTTTCGCAACCCTTTGGGAGAATCTCACCCAAGCAAGTGGATTAAGAGCTATTTATTGCAGAAATTATCCATTTTTAAGAACAAATAGATGTAAATACATTTTAGGAGATGAAGTGGACATACCTGATATCAATTCGGTCTATAAGGACATGTGTGTGCTGCGCGCGGATAAGCTCTTTGAATAAGTACTCATAGCTGCAAATTATTACATTGATAAATATATAGTTGATAAGACATAAAATGTACAATGCAATTTTAACATACGGAATTGTATGATATTCTAAAGACCAACTAATTGTGGAGAGAGAATGCTAAGAGTAGTTATACCTAAATTACGCAATTACCTAAATCTTAGTATACTTAATCACCATTTAGCATTTAACAAATTGTAAGAAAATATTGTTAGAAACCCAATGATAACAGAATGAAATTTATTGTTATTCTCCTGAATACATGTATAAGTGATAAAAATTGTATAATTTGTTTTATATATAATGAAGTGTAATAATTTGGTGTATATGATTAAGATATGAAATTTCACCAATAATAATGATGATGTAAGGGAATTAACTCCACCAATGCTCTGTATTATTTTTTTCCAACACAAATACCTCCTGACGAGCCAGTGGCTCAGGAGGATTTATACAGTATTTATCTAATTTCTTTATTTGTATTAACTCGCATCATTGTAACAAAATAAAAAGTCTCCAATTGCCTTAAAAACTGTCACCACTCGTAAATAAAACACAACAATTGATGTGTTGGTTTGCGGGAATCGAAATTCCACAACAGAGACCAACCACAACCTATCAACCAGAATACCCTCCTGTGCTGGAATGAGTTTCCTCGCCAGTGACTACTAGTGACATACACTCACTCAACCCAAATGGAATCCTTTGCAAGGGTTAATATACCTAAATTTAACTCTTTTTATTTTGCTATCTAAAGAGGGCGTAGAGTTCATCTCCCCTGATTCGCATTATTGTATCGATACATGTGGCTGTATCAATTTGAATACTATGAATAATTAATGATATGTAATTAAAAATAACTGTATGAAGAGGTTGGAAGCGAAGGGTTGCGACCTCTGCAACTCTGATAGGCAAAAGTAGGGTCTACCTAACTCATCCGTGAGGAGCTAGAGCGCAAGTAATGGGTTGTAGTGCTAAAATGGGTCTTTTGAGCAACTAAAGTTCCACCATTAAAATTCCACGATAGTGGATTGCGGAAATGGGTATGAAAAAAAGTTGGGTAAAAAGGAAAGAGGGAAAAGTTTGATAGGAATCTTAGACCAAGTGAAAGGAGGCAAATTATACGTTGATTTCAAACAAGATCGGGATAATAAGGTCCGGACTTCCGGACTGTTCGCGGAACAACCATTTATTCGATGGTAAACCTCTGGCAATTTCTTTATAAATATTACACGCCCAACGCCTTCTACTTCACGAATTCCTTTTCGTTCTCTTCAATAAACCTCTCACGATATATTTTCCACTAACTGGCCAAAGGAGCCACGGAGTTCCCTTAAAAAGTTAGAATTAGCTCGATAATTCATTTTGTTCATGACAAATTTGTCTCCCTCTACCAACGTCCTGGACTCTTCGTGTGTTACCCCGTCTTGCTCCTTACTTCCCCTAGAGCGGTAATAACGTCTGGAATAATTTCATTTCGGACGTGGGAGTGGATCCATTCAAATGAAATTATGCCGCGGTAGTTGAAAATTATTCCTTGCCACCTACCCAACGGCGGATCTTCCCTTAGTTCAGTTAAAATGAACAGGTTGGATAAAAAGGTGGGCAATTAAAGACGAAAATTAAGCCTATCTGGAGTGTAAAGGCAGAGAAAATGCAGGTGGTTGGCTGGAGGACTAGCATTAAAAGAATATTAGCCATGAATTGCGAGGCACATAATGACTGTAATAGATGGAGTAACTTTGGGAGATAAAAATTAAAGAATATAATGCAAAAAGTGTCCACCCAGGAAAAGTAGTCAGTAACTCCAGTAAGAATGGAAAGTATTAAAAGTCTTCCTCAACTGTCTGCCTATGACTCGTGGTCGCTCATCAAAACATCATAAATGCATACATATTTTTCTATGCAAAAGCGTAATATGAACTACAAGTACCAATATATTCTTCTGCCTTTGAAACACTTTTTTAGGACCTAATAAGTTCTTAGTCATTGCAATGAGAACAAAAAAACGCTCGAAAATGTAAATTAAGGCCTTTTAAACTAAAATTACTTAAAAATAAACCCATTGGAGTGGAACGCATTAAAATTAATTATATCTTTTATATCTATGAAAAAATCTGAAGAAAGAGGCAATTTCAAATTCAGGACCATAAATTAATCACAGATTCTACTACAACCGCAGAATGAGACAAAATAAAATAAAAAAAGAAGGAATTCTCATGTTCTATTCATAGTTTCGAGACAGGGGGCTTTCTTATCACGTCCACTTATCTGTTATACAATAGCTTCTTCATCCAGGTGCAATTTTCGGTTTGCAATATTATACTCAAACTTATCTTTAGTCCTGGTATAATCAGTTTTTCACATTATTGTAACATACATTCAATCATAAAAATGTACGTTACACCATTCTCACAAATTGATCACTAATTTAGCAACATAAATAAAATTGAATCGATTGATTATATTACTGATTTGTTTAGACTCTAAATTCTCGTCACAACAATTTGCAAGCGTCTTACAAAGCTTTATTGCTGCTGTCTAAGGTTATAAGCAAACGATTTGCAAAATTGACAGGATGTACGTCCTATGAGCTCTAGATGACTGACAACAATAATGGTTTTCCGGTGCTCGATTTTAACTTATGCAAAACCCATTGGAGATGAACATCTTGAAGTTTCCTCGTCATAATCCGGGCTAGACAACTCAGAAAAGTAAATACGAAACTACTGACTCATGCAAGTATTACATTTGTGATAGATATTCAATTCTTATCTGCTAAAATTCACTTTCATATTCTCATAAGTTCACGGATAATGATAAGTAGTAACTAATCCCCATTAACGCTTGAGGCACGTACGATTTATAAAACTAAGCTTCCAAAAATGTGCTATACACATTACCTGCTCCGTAACTAATACTTAGTAAATACTTAAACAAGATAATGGCAGTTATAAATAAAGATAATAATGTAAAAATAGGCATTCTACTTCGATCCTCCATAAATACATCTTCGCATGAAAAATACTATTTTAGTTAAAAAGAATGATCAAACTGCTTCTCAGCAGGCTGTATCAAAGTATAACCCGGTGCTGCGAGAAATTAAAAGAAAAGACCATCGTACACCAATTTAGTAACAAAAACACCTTTGTATTGGGAAATAATGATAGATAAGTAATTTACTGAAATATGAGTTACATATTTAGTAAGATATCCTTATAGGTAGGTACTTTACATATCGCATCATCAAATACTTCTCATTCCTCACATCGGTGATCGCTAAAAGAACCTAACTGATTTTTTAAAGGAATAGGCCGAAATGACTGCCAATTTAAAAATGGCAGGTTTGTTTTTGTGTATATTTATGGTTATCTTAACCTTTTCTGTGCAGATTTTTGGCCATTTTCCATATTTAACCCTCTATAAAGTAGGGTTTTCAAATACTAATTTGATTTATGCCCAATTTGTTACGGTTGCGGATCAATAATTACGAGGATTCCATTCAAAATGGGAAAAAATACATAGCTTGATTTATGTTATCGAGATACACACCTCTAACGAGTTTGGCATATTCATCACTTTGGATTTGAGAGCATAGCTCAAATGTTGGCCCACAGTAGGAACATAACAAAATGTCCATAATATCATTAAAGACAAGAGCAGTTATATTTCTATTGGACATTATATTATTCTATAAAAAGACTTTGTTACCATCTGAAATGAATTGAATATTTTTATTGTATTTTAATAGGAGGGTAGCTGATGAAGAAAACTTTCAAATGCCAAAGTTTACCAACAGATTATGATCGAAACGCAAGACTTGTCCTTGAATAACAAATAATGAGATACTTCCAATTCAAAAAGGTATAGAGAAATGCAAATCAAGGCAGAGTGCGTCAATTTGGAACGCTATGCTTATATAAACTTATCAAAACAGAATTCTTCAGTGGAGAAATTCTCCCACTCGTGGACTTTGGGACGAGATGAGGCACGTGAAGGCAATCCGCTTTGCAAATGAGAGCCCGCGGAGGCGGGACGTATCTATCCAAGGCCAATGAAAGCTATGAAACAACAGCTTTCCTTCCGTTCCGTTGTCATTACCCCCTCTATTCTTTCCCCTTCACCCCCCACTACCCTCTCCAAATAAACACAAAAACACCAATCCAAAACTCTTATCCGAACTCCGGGAAAACTCGAGCGAATGCCCTTATTTTCATATTTTCCACATCCCCCTCTCCTGACTCATTTACCTCCAAACAATTCCTCATCCAAAGTCCCTTCCTCCAAAAATACAGAAACACTACCGTGGAGAAAGCTGGTGGAATAACCCCCTCACCCACCCAACATGAAATGGGATAGGAAACTTTTTCATTCACCCCCATCCCCTCAAACCCTCCCACGTACCATTCGCCCCACCCACCTCGAAACCAACTAACTGCAATTCCTTAAACGACAATCTGCCTCGAGCGGATTCTACGTAAAATGTGGATAGTGGAAGAAATAAAAGAGATCTTGAGATTGTGGTGGTCCCCTGTGAGGGGCGATGATTGGGAGGAGCAAAGACGATTGTTACGCGAGGGAACAATTCTGATGACATCGACGCGTGTATCCGCCGTATTTTCTGCTGCGACTTAGTTTGATCTTTTGGTGTGGTTCCACTCAGGCTGTTTGAGCGAAATAATGTATTGAACTCCACTTCGTTGTTCAAATCGTTTAAAGAATCATTTATTATTTCATAGTATACCTTGTCTATTTTCATTTAGGCACTCAATCAGCTGGTAGGTAGGTATTTCGACTGATCTTATCGTAATATCTCAAATTTTGGTGAATCATATCACTTTGCCTCCTACAGATGTCTCACCTCGTAGTTGCAAGGTTATCTATTTCTATAATAACCCATTTCCACCCACCGTAGCCGTATGGTTACACCCTGATGCGCTCAGTGTATGACGCTCAGCAGGAGCAACCGCGACCTTTCTCACAATTAACTTGATTACACTGCGTCGTTCAAAGTCACGCTCACTTAAGTATTTTTATGAGTACTTCAGGTGACCATATGAGTAAAATAGGGAAAATTCATTTTAATCGTAAACTAAAATTTTTATTGGCGGAAATGTTAAATTTCAAGGTTTCTAATTGAGTCGCAATAATTTCGTACGTGATACTATCGCAGAAGAGGCCATCCTACTGGGGTCAGTTGCCTTAGGCAGCCGCCTCACTGAGAATCAGACGCTGTGCAGACTATCATCTGTCTGTCTCTTCGTCTACGACCTATCTTGCACGAGTGGTCCCAACCAGGAATATTGCTACCGCTAGTTCAACTTTTGGGGTCTTCGGAGCACATAAGCCCTACAACCACCAGAATATTATAGTCCTTGAAAATGTGCCCTAACTTTAAACCATTAAAAAATGGAAAGAAAAATATGCCGATTGGTTGCTAAAAAGCTTCAAAAAAGTTGGAAAACCAAGTGAAGATGACAAAGAGTATCGCAGACAAATAATTAATCAATAATGGAAAAAAAGAAAAAGTAAGGAATTATGGAACACACTATGTTATGTGGATCTTCAATCGCCAATATCGAAGAGAAAATGGTTAAAAATACGTATAATAGAATAGAAAAATCATATATGCGCAACATACTACCGTGATATTATGAGAAAAACATTTAGAGCAATAAAATTCTGCATACAGATGACTTTCTGTAAACAAGACAATGAGTTGAGGAAATATTAGTATGGTCATGATAATTTGAAATGGGATTTTTTTTGAACAACTAATCCGTAATGAAGCTCAAATGATTTCGTACTGTCTACTAATTTAATTTCCACCTCTTGCTACACGTGTTTTGACTGACTAGCAGTCATCATTAGGCAAGACTAATAGTACATAAACAGATATGAGCTTATATAATTCGTGAAACACCATATTTGCGTCACACTGGGAAAAGGATAGAAGGACAAGTGGGAGAAAATGGAAAGGGGGGGTGGTGTGAGGGGACAGGGTGGTTTGTTGGAGGAGGTAAAGTTATTTAACAATGGAGTCAAAAATAGGAGATTGGCAAACAAATTCATTCTCATTTAATAAGTTCATTTTCTTTCGTTTCCTTTTAGACTATATCCCACTGTTCCGAAACATTTAAGCGGTGTCCTTCATCCAGGGAATGGAGGATTTTCACATTAAATGTGGAGTGGTGAGATTCTTCCATTAGATGTTTGGCGAAATAAGACTTAGGGTCGCTGTTGACCAAACACCTTTTGTGTTCCGACACCCGAGTTAAAAAATTTCTCCCAGTTTGACCGACATAAACACTACCACATGTGTCACACTTAAGTTCATAAACCCCCGATTTTAGCAGGGGGTCAAAAGGATCTTTGGCATTATTGAATATTGTTCCCAGAGTTCTTGGTGTGTAAAAAATCACTCTGTATTTGTCTTTAGGGAATGATTTAACTGCATCGTAAGACATTTTTCCCAAGTAAGGCAGCTTTACCCATTTAAGTTTTTTATCTTTGACTGGTTGCAATAGTGAAATGTCTTTTAATGCCCTATAATCTAATTTCTTATTTAATATTTTATTTACAAGATTTCCTTCATAACCATTATATTTAGCGATTTGTCTAATTATATTTAATTCTTTTTCAAAATTATCCCTAGAAAGAGGGATATTTAAAGCTCGCTGGATCATATGGTTGAACGCTGCAGTTTTATGAGGCCACGGGTGGCACGAATCAAACGGTATAACGTGGTCTGTATAAGTTGGTTTGCGGTGTATTGCAAATTGGTGGAGATTATTTGAAGTTGAGATACTTAAGTCAAGAAAATTTAAATTACCGTTTGATTCAGATTCCATGGTAAAATTGATACGTGGGTGTAAGGAATTTAAAACGGTTAAAAATTTGGTGGCTTGCCTATGACTACCTGTCCAACAACATAAAATGGAAAGTGGAATTCAATTAATCCGTGTTATTTTTTCACGCACTACAACAGAGGGGAATAGCTTTACTGCTGCGGAGTTAAATGGGGAAAGACTGATTTAGCGTGGGTGTTAGGGGATCCGGTTTTTCCTCCGCCGTCAGAAGCAATCATCAGGCGAGAGGCAATTAATTCTCATGCTAATGACGGTGGCACTGTTTGTTTGCTCCTTGTTTTCCTATCTCGAAAACAGACTAGGATACGCTTCCCCGATTCAACATCGCCACCTTCTGTGTTCTTCAGCCGTTATAATGCCCTGGTTGCTAAGTGCCTGCTAAACCCACACCCTGTGTCACCAGATACCCCCCCAATCCTCCTCCTCACTCCGTAACCGTCGGCTGTGCCATACTCAAATTCCAACGATGCATTGCTATGGTGGATTTTGTCCCACAAAATACGCGACATATCTCATTGCTTTGAAGAGATCGCATTTCACAGAATGCACTGCCTCATATCGAACAATGGGTGGGTAAGAGTCGACCCTAATAAAACAATGTCATGATGCGTAAATGTAAAATGAAATTGGTTTGTTTTCCACGTACTATCTTTAAGTTCGTATGCTCAACAGTTAGTATTACACTCAAAATATAGTAATTAATAGTACTTTTAATCCTCCCGGAGAAAGGTGTCAACAGAGTGGTAATTACTTTATGGTAATATGTCGTATATAACTCAATAACCTTCGAGTGACAATATCTTAATACTTTGCAACATTGAATAAATGAAATAGAGAATGGTTGCGATCTACGAAAAGTAAATGTCAAAAATATATGATGACCATGCAAAAGTTTTGAATAAAATTTATGGGTACTTGGAGCAGACTATTTTCTTGATGTCAGAACAAGTGTTTAAAAATGGAAGTGTCACAGTAAATGATCGCTTAAATAGTAACAACTCCATTTGAAACTAAGAATTGCCATTGTTTTTTGGTGCCTCTATATTTTTATAGCTATTACTTGTATATGTTCTTAGCCATATGACCGCAATTAAAATAAACACCATGTATTACACATAAGAGTATACAGAACATTGACATAAGGAAGGTAGCCTATTACTTTTACAAAAAGGGTACATATGAAATGGCTATTATTCGCAATCCGACCATAATATGAACTTCAAGATCATAAATTTTGATTTTTCATCACCCAACAAAAACAAAAATCACAGGTTGCCCTTTTCTGTAACCTCTATCAACAGCAACAATATTAAACATAATATAAATGTTAACATGCCAAATAAAATTAAATTATTATTCATTCTTTAGATCACCGGTCGAAGTCACATACATATCCATATGCCGCCAGGTTTCAATGCTAATCACAAGGAAAATGTAAAGGCTGTGCATTTTCCGTCAATGTACGAGCCGTGGCCTATAACGTACCCGTTTTTATTCTTTTAGATCACTAATATCATAGGAGTCCGCGCATTTACATTCACTTAATAAGCGGCTTTGTAGGGTAAAGGTAAAGAATTTTCTTCCTTCGGTGTCACGCCCTCTTCAAGCATTGTTCCAGGTTTCTTATACCCTCCCGTGCTTCCCTATACGGGTGGTCACACACTATGGCACGGCGTCATCGGCCTTCCTGCCTCCTTCCAGCCACCTGAACCCTCTTTCCTACAGCCTTTCACCACTCCCCACAGAACCAGGACGAATGCCCGTAATTTGCGGTCGGGGGAAAAATATACATTCGTTTGTGCGCAGTGGCGGGGTGCAAATGGGATCCCGCGGGTTAATTTGAGCGCTTTTCCACTGGAGGGAGGGACGGAGGAGGAGAAGGATGTGGTGTGGTTAGCTTCTCACGCGCGCCACACTGTGTGGAAGGAGGGATGGGGAATTTTACAAAGGAGCAAAGCCTTTTCTTGTTACCTTCCCCGCGAAACCGTCCAAGCCAGCCCCCACCATGTTTAAGGTCGGTATGGCCTACGTGAGTCAAAACGAATACAAAATTACGCATTAAATTTTTTTTTTAATCCTGCTTCCGCTGTTTAAATGGCTAATTTATTAAAGGTCAAAAATAAGGTACCAAATACGCAGATTATTCCACGAATATATTCGTACTGACTTCATTTTTCTGTTCCAAGAAAATATTTGCAGAGAACACAGTAGTCTTTTCCATAGATATATTAATATTGACTACATTTGTCCAGATATCGGAGCCATTTGCTGGAAAATACCGTATTTTAATTCCAATGACGGCATTAAATCCCTATTAACTTTAACATGTTGGTTAAATGATTCCTATTCTTTGTTTTTCAATAAATTTACCAGGATTTTACGCTTCTTATAGAAGTTTTATTAGAAGCTCATACATGCTTTCTTGTTCAAATTGAAAATCGTTTTTTCTACTGAATTCTGGGCAATCTCCGTTGCAGCTCACATCAAAACATCCACTTACAAGGCTAATCATAGAAAAACTAGATGAGAAACCATAGTTTTCTCTTTGATGTTATATGAAAGATTTCAGACTTTTTTAATAAGTGACAGTGAAAGCATTAGCTTAACCATTTTAACTCAAATAACTGTTTTCTCTTTGATGTTATATGAAAGATTTCAGACTTTTTTAATAAGTGACAGTGAAAGCATTAGCTTAACCATTTTAACTCAAATAACTGCAGTAAAAGATCCAAAGTACAAAGTACTGGTTAAAATACAATACAAAGTACCTATTACTGGTTAAAATACGATGTGTACTTTAACCATTACTAGGAATTGTGAGTACAGAGTCCACAGTGGTTAGAGCTTTCCTTGAACCGTTTCCGTTCGTAAAACTATCTAGCTTAGATGAAAGTTTCAGGTACCCTATCTTTATTTTACTTTATTTAACTTTACATTTACTCTATATTTAGGTAATCTAGCTTTAATTTTATGAGACGACATGAAACGTAGACGAAGACGTAATAATAAACGTAGACGTAAAACCAATACTGGCAGAGCAATGTTCATAATTAAGAAGAGACCTCATCACATGTAAATTTTAAAGGCTACCTATAGTGTCCAAATATTGTGTTAGGTTTGCGTACTTTGTTATTACGAAGAAAAAAATTATGAAATATCCTTCTTCGCAATCTAAATATAATCTTAGTGAAGTAGCTAAGTACTCATATATAAATTTGGTGTCTATTTTAATAAATTTTTAAAAAAGAAACCTTTTCAATTTATTTTTTACGGTTATCTATTGAATTGACCTTTTGATACCATAACTAGTTTTCCATAAATATATGTACTAATAAATATTTTAATCAACTTTTATTCATTTAATTTTAAATTTTTTTATCGGAACTTAAAATTTACGTCATTTAACGAAGTTCAAACCACACATGTTTCCATTGCGGAGTATGCTTGGTCGGTTTGAGTAGTCTGTTAATTGGTCAATATAATTTTTACGGCACGTAGCAATCTTCAATTCGAATAAAACAAAAGAGCAAAAAATAGGGAGCACAGGGTTAGAATTATAAAGTACAGGATTGAAGATGAGAAGATGATGAAGGCTTAGACAGAAGTGAAGTGAGCTTGATGAAATTTGGTCGAGTGGAAACTGTGAGTCTTCCAATGCAGAGATAGGGCGTACTTAAAATAAACGGGTTTACGGTTTGAACATGAGGAAGTTTTTGAAGAGAATAAAACAAGGCTTAGCGTAAGCCTACGCTTAAGAATAGGTACCGAGAGATTTACAGTTTAACCTCCCAACCAACGGACAGAGAACTACGATTGATTCACTAATGTAAGTCCGAGATTACACCGAAAAGTCGCCGACACTGTCGGAATTCTAAGTTTGACACGTAACATGGGAAGAAAGAATATCTACTTACATTCTGTCCCTATTCCTTCATATTCCGCATATCTCTTTGGAATGCCTATAGAACCGTACGATGAAGCACCATATTCGCAGATAAAGAGGATTTAGCATAACCAGAAGAAATATAATTCATGCACTCTTTCAGGCAAATAAGTATTTTACATTTCAAAAGACGGATGAGACTTATGTGTGCAATGGCAATCACAATCCAATACGTCTGTTTTGTAACCTCACCTAACCTTCATAGAATGAACCCTTGGATCGCTTTATTTTATCCGTTTAAGTCTATAACAAAAAACAATAATAGTTTTAATGATGGTATTTGAGATTAATTAAGCAATATGCTATCACAATTATTTATGACTGATTTTTAAATATTGTATTCCAACATGTTTTTCCAAATATTTATTTCGTCCATCTCTTGAAAGAAATTGCAGAAATAGATGAGTACACTATCCAAACTCCACGGTTCGTAGCTAAAAAAAGCCATCAGGTTTATTATGGCATTATTAATATATTTCTTTGCATGACCAATCCAAGGATTGGGTCATTTGAGTAGATACGAAAAAGAAAAGAAGAAATTATCTTAGAGGGAGATAAAGGGTAAATTCAGAGTTAGAACCAGTAGGTGAACGAATTATAAGGTGCAGAGCAAGTGCTGGTTTTCAGGGCGAGGAAAGGTGAGAGTTGAACTCGGGTGGGAGGCAACCGCTAGAACATTTGGAGCTAATTTATGGCAGGCGTTCCTTCGCTTCGTTTTTGTGGGCCTTACTTCAAGTCGTCGTCTCTCCAGAATAAAGAGTCGGGGAGGGTTGGAAGCGGCAAAAGCAGGTGAGGCGGGAGGGAGGGGATATGGGAAACGGAGTGGGGGTTGGAGTGAGGAGAAACGTGTGAAAAACCGAGGGCTTGGCAGTTAGAGAAGTAGGGGTGGCGAGAGGAGCTCTTGGGGAGGGGGTGAGGGGGGGAAAGAGGTTTTTCGGGGGAAAGTAAAGGGAGCGGAGTGTCGAGGGGAGAGGTTGAACTGAGGCTGAGAGGGAGAACCTCAGCCAACAAGAAATATAAGAGTTTCGGGAAACAAGTGGGACGTTTCCTGTTGATGAAGACCATTGTTAAGCCGGGCTGAAATTAGACAATGAACAGCATAATTATTGCAGCAGGCAACCGAAAAAGATGGAATTTGTGCAGTTTCTCTCCTTAAACGCTGTGACTTATCATCCTCCTTTCCTTTGCGGAGCGGCTCTCGAGCAAGATTAGTTGGCATTCCTAGAGTATCCAAAAAAAAAGTAAAAATGTATAGAATAATTTTGCAGATTATAACTAAATTGATGCATAAGAGTTAGATCAAACAGATATATAAGAGTGAAATGAATGGTGTAAGAGGTAGAGGTAGGCGGAGTAGGTTGTGATTGAGGAAATTCTTAGGAAAAGAAATATGAGGAGTCTTAAAAATAGGAGGGCGTGTATGAAACAGTGTATGGGGGTAAATGGGGCAACAGAGGTTTGCAAGGATAGGTCAGTATTGAGGAAATTATTGAAGCAGAGTTAAGTGAACATATATTTATTTATTAGTGAAAATTGGTGACTCTACCTACCACGGAAGGGAACGGCGTGATTAGTATGTATGTATAATTTTGCGGAGAGAAGTTTTTGCGCTTAAGCATTGTTGCAAAATAATTTGACTTTGCCTTTACAGTTGAACTTGAAATGTCTACTTATTATTGAAAATGATATTTCCGTTCATCATACACCAACGTATTTTAAAAGCATCTTTAACGTATATTATCCCTTACTTTTCATTGAATCACACATTGTTTTAGGAGGAGATGATAATGATTAAGGTTTAATTTATGAAATTGGGGAAAAGGGGCACGTAAAGAGAATAGATATTTTGAAGTTTTCACGTATATGAATTATAGTATACGAATGTAAAAATTCATGCATTAATTGAAATCATAAAATTTGATGATTTGCAAACGAAGGCCAAATATACAATATTTTTTAGAATGTCAAAATCTTTAAACGGAAAAGAACATTCCTTCCTGTGAACCTTCACTTCCATATAACAAGGCCAGAGCTGATGAATTTAATTTAGACCTACTTTGCAGTTGAACTCAGGGATAAATTATTATAAAATCAGTAAGATCCAAAAATCGTAAAAAATGCTTATTAAGTACCTCTACGTTGCCTAGCCTATTGTTTAGCTTATCAGAACCACTGCAATGGTGACCTCTTGTTTCCAAGCAGTCGCTTGGTGGATTAATCAACAATCCGCCCCACTTCTCCAGATAGTTGCACGTCATTTAGCTGCAACTTGTACTCAAAACGCTTTAAAATCAAGTTCAAAGTTTAAAACGCAGATTACCCTTGAGGACATGAATAAGATAACCAAATGAATGTTTCAATTTAAGGAGTGAATGGACTCTGCCGAAAGCATTAAGCGTTTGGAAGACATTTTTCCTCTTTCTATTCAACTCATCTCCCTGCATTCTTCAAATTTGACTTAACCGTGCGAATAACTGGGTGCCTAAAAATAATTTTAATATCTTCACATTTGGCAGAGTCCTATCATTTCAGGTGACCTTAGTGTTTAACGTATTAGACATCAGTTTAATAATGACGCCGATTTTTCCTCTCCCACCACTGAAAATCCAGATATAACCGCAATAACAAATGAAGTTGATAACGGCAGAGCAACTAAAGCATTTTTT
This sequence comes from Ceriagrion tenellum, assembly GCA_963169105.1. Classification (NCBI taxonomy): domain Eukaryota; kingdom Metazoa; phylum Arthropoda; class Insecta; order Odonata; family Coenagrionidae; genus Ceriagrion; species Ceriagrion tenellum. The sequence goes on along the minus strand of OY720640.1, from coordinate 113,569,744 downwards.
CCTGATGATTCAGCCAATATTAGAAGGGAATAGTTAAAGCGACATCAGAAAATGGAAGCCTGTAGAGAAGCCTTATAACATTTCTCCTACGATATTTATATGTAACCACAGTAAATTTTAAGTAGTCTTCATTATACATCAAAATGCATTTACGTTCCTCCCTTCCACTGCTTCAGCATTCCAATTCCAAATGACTTTTTCCTTGTCTTGTGCAACTAGCATAATAATCTTTTACAGTTTCCCAAAGCGATGAGCTTATCTTCGCTACAGTAACTTAAAAGTAATCATACTTAAATCATAATGAAATTATTCGTTCGCCCTTTTATTTCAACTACTCTCATCCTACCGCTCTGTAGTTCTATGACTGTAGCCCTCTCCAAATGTTTGTATTTAACTCAAATTCTACCCCATGCTAACTATCGTATCCCTCACTACTGATTAACATTAAACAAAATTAATACGATAAACCACGGTTAAATTTCGTCTTTCTTCGCATGATCCCAATTTCACCTCCTCATTCATATTTTCCACTTAAGGTAGTGCGAGCGAGATAGTTCCCTAATCTTAAAGAGACCATATTTGATATATACATTTTACTTTCACCAACAGTGAGACACACGAATTAAATATTGCATTATTAATGGTGTAATAAAATAGTTTTACACTACAGAAATTGTTAGTAATCAAATGAAAATATCTAAATATTTCTTTAACTTGACTCATTTTTTTCACGCGGGTCGTTTGAAACTCCATCAAAACGGAAGATTTATTGTGATCGCGAAGAATTTACTGCGGTGACAATAGGATTAATTTCCAAAGATAGCTGAGATAACACACAAAATACACACCATTGATTTTTGATGAGATCTAAGTGTAGGAAACTCCTAATTTTTAATATAAGGTCTCTCTGGAGTGCATACACGTACCATTTTCCATATAAAAGGGCCGGTATTGTAAGGCAAATATCTCAAAAAGTAATGTGGTAAGGGGTTGAATTTTTGGCGTCAATTGAAGGGTGATATACGATTCCTTAAATGAGACCAAATTCATCGATTTCTAGGTAAAATGATATTTCACCCAAACTACCTTAACATGCCCTCAATATTGCCGAAACACAAAATTTTGCTCATTTTACCATTGCTCCCCTTTGACGTGTTCCTTCTACCAGCTGCTGCTGTTGTTGTTCAAGCGAGTTGCGTTTAAATGACCACAATGGCCTTGCCTCCCACGCTGCCAAGCATGACAAACACTCTAGGGGCACGAGACTTGTAGTTCCAGGCTTCAATACCTTATGATTGACTTCTCGATTGCATCGTGGAATAGATTGTAGGGGGGTATTTTCCATGAGCGCTCCAAACAGTATTTCTTCACGTGACACTACACGTGAACCAACTGACGTCTGTCTCCCTTCGACATATCTAGTATCGGTGCATGATCATTTGTTATCGTTCTCACCAGTCCGACTCCAGAGGTAACTGCGAATAGGTAAACCTCTTACCTGGCGTCAAGTTTGTAGTCTAATGGAATGGAAACAATAATGCACGGATGATTACTTTTATGAGGTCCTTCCTGGCATCATCACACCCGTGATCTGAAGACGAGTTTCCCATCGGAGGAGCAATTGTTCGGCACAAATAGAGAGGATGCCCTCACATGGTAGTCACGCAAACACCCGCGTGATCGAATGATGCAGGGAAGGATGCAAGATGTGAGAAAGAATTGGTTGGGCAGGCCGAGAGAAACATTTGGATACAAGATGTGAGAAAGAATTGGTTGGGCAGGCCGAGAGAAACATTTGGAGGGACAAATAGGACAGCTCCGAACAGGCAATCAGCAGACGCGAGGCGAAATTAAGAGCGAAACTAAGGCGTGAGCGGTGCCTGAGAAAAACCGACGTGCGAGAGTGACGGGCCTGAAACAAAGAGCGGAAAGAAATGCTCTTTGATGGAGCGAGGCTTCCTTCAAAACAAACGTCTCGAAACAAAAACGAAATGAGCGAGAAAATGGGAGTCTAGGGAAGAAGAGGGGGTCAAAAGGGCCTCGTGAAAGACGAGCCTCAGCGCGGGAAACCCATTTGATCACGAGCATGGCGGACGCGAAATGCCCCATTTGACCTTACCGTTCACTTTCCACTTTTCCTTGCTCCGAAGAACACACTTAAAGATGTTTCTGGCGGGCGAGTGGATATGAAGGGGATGCTGTAGGTGTGGCTACCGATAATGACCACTAATGGCCGGCAGGATGAGAGGAGGGGGGCGCGCAGAATGTTTTCTGAAAGGGAGAAACAGGTGTTCGGAATCTTCTGGCGGTCGCACGGGGGAGCATGGGGCATCAACGGGAAGAGAAATGGAACGAGGGAAAGGAGCGACCAATATGGCGGCCCTGCGTAAAAAAATAATATCTGCTGAGCGCAATTCCCGGGAGGTAATTACACACATCAGTATCCCTCAGTATTTCCGATTAGCGAAGTGATGAAATTATGCTCTACGACATCAGAAGTTAATACAGGAGATTTGAGAAATTCCATCTGGATTAGTGCGGTAGTAGGTGCGCAACCTCACTATCACAATCGTGGAGAAAGTAGTAAAGGCGGCGCTGTCTAAACTCGACCCTAAGCCGAGGGAAACTTGCTTCCTCCATCCGAAGGGTCCGTGATTTACCAACACCGTAATAGGCATATATGTTCATATCTGTCTAATAACGTCTTATCAATTAGGTGATTTCAATTGTGGATATATGTGGAAATACATTTAAAATTATGAGAATGAACACTAAATATTTTACAGGAATAATTCCTGCAAATTATTTTTGGGTGCAAATAGTAATAGGACGAAGAAGGCAGAAATAGTTGAATATGCCCTAAATCGGTATATATACAACTTTTTCCAATAAACAAAAGGTTGTAGTCGAAGATATAGCCAATGGAGTTTATATATATATGTAGAGCTTAGACGAAACAGCACACAGAGAGATACTCCATATTGTTCACACATGCATAAAGTTGTGATCTCCTCCTTAAAGCGATTTCACTGCGGGAAACTAAAAAAATTACTCGAAGTGCAGCCACGTCCATGGATCATTATATCCATTACACTATGCACCAAACTCGAACCCAGATTTCCAACTAAACTATGACTTGACTTAACCCCTTTCCAAATGGCCTTTCGTAATTTTGATCAAATTATTATAGAAGAGATTTGATGGTATTTTGACGCTCTAAAGTAAAGCCCTTTATACTAAAAACCAAGATAACATATTGTAACGGACCGGTTTCCCCACCCGGCTACAAGGGGGAACGACGTGACATCGTATTCATTGCGTTTCGGCGTCGTGCACCTACTCCGTAATTGTTGGGATCCCCGAGCTGTTAGGTTTTACGATTATGCTATGGGCAACGTGAATTTGGCGTCCCTGGGGAAAATATAACAGTCTCACATGCAAATCACCCCCTTTCTTGGGTGAAAGTAGAGACGAACCACACGCAGAGATATTGGATAAATACAAGTATAATGAACCACTCATGAACAAAGAACAATAAGTGAATAAAAATTTTAATACGCTTCAATGGAGCGTACGAAAACACAAACATACCCTCAAATATACACTAAATGAACCCAGCATTAAACTATACTGATGGAAGGTGAAATCTGATGGGTTGGAGATAATGAATTCACAATAATGATATGGATGAGAGTGCAACCAAATAATCAAGGGATGAATGTGAATTACAATTAAACACTGAATAGTACAAGAGGATTCCGAACCGTTTTGACAGGATGCGGGATTAAATTAACAGTAAACGTCTGAGCACAAAATTGAACAGACGCGGTACATTGTAAATTGGGCCTGGAGGCCGACTGACACCTTAAATTAATTTATGACACTCACTTAACTGAGCGTTGCCTCAAAAGACTCCCACTACGTTTGATACTTCACTTGTACTGATGAATAACAAAAAAAACACAAGGAAAAATGTAGGGAAAAGTGGCGTGACCGTAGTGGCTGTTGCTTACGTGATGGATGATACAAGACTGAGATGACCCATGATGATGTAGAGCAGTGGTTCCCAACGGGGGCGCTACCGCCCCCTGGTGGGCGCTGAGAAGTCTGAGGGGGGCGTTCTGTGCCCAAGTCATATTGAGGGGGCGTTGAGGTCCAGCCGCCGCCCCCTTGAGCAGTTGGTGTATTTAATGGCCACTGACGGCATAACTGACATCTTTGTTTCGATTCTTCAACTTTTGACGCTACAGCCTTAGACGCAGATAGATCCATGTCGGAACCAAAGAAAAAATGTAGACAATACAATGTCGAATATTTAAAATATGGTTTCATTCAATCACCCACAAACAAGACATTACCAATGTGCCTAATTTGCCACAAGGTGTTTTCCAATGAAGCTATGAAACCTTCGCGATTAGAAGAGCACTTGAGCAAAATACATCCTGAGAAAAAATATAAAAATATATCTTACTTTCAAATGCACAGAGATCAACATTCGAGACGTCCTACTTTGGGTGATATGTTTTCGGCCGCATCAAAAGAAGAAAATGATGGATTACGTGCGTCATATAATATTTCCTTACTCATTGCTAAATCGGGAAAACCACACAATTGGCGAAGAATTGATAATTCCAGCTTTGAGTGAAGTTCTGCGTACCGTGCTGCATAAACCACCGTCTGATATAATTTTAAAAATTCCGTTGAGTAATAATACAGTGCAGAGGCAAATAGACGAAATGTCCGAGGATGTGGAGAGTTCTCTAGCTGATTTTTTGAAGACTACCGAGTTTTCATTACAGCCTAATGAATCTACTTTGCCACAAAAACGTGTCTTTACTGCTGGTGTACGTTCGCTTCATAAAAGATGAAAACATTTGTCAAAAATTATCATTCGCAAGAACGTTAGAAACGGACACTAAAGGAAAATCTGTTTTTGGCGTTTTGGAACACTATTTTGAAGAAAAAGGAATTCCTCTGAATAAATCTTGTCTGTTGCTACCGATGGCGCTCCGGCAATGGTTGGACGTCACCGTGGTTTTATTTCATATTTGAAAAGAGCGGTACCAAATGTAGTCGCCGTGCATTGTGTAATTCACCGACAACATTTGGTAGCAAAACACCTTAGTGATCGCCTTCACCGCTCGCTACAGTATGTAATTACTGCAGTTAACAGGATCAGAAGTAATGCTATCAATGATAGATTATTTAGAAAGCTTTGTGATGAAAACGACGAAGACTTTAATCGGTTACTATTGCACACAGAAGTTCGTTGGCTGTCAAAAGGTACTTGTCTAAAACGATTTTTTGAACTCTTTGAAGCAGTTACTAAGTTTTTTGAAAGCAAAGATGATTTATTAAGAGTGAATTTATTGAAATGTAAGAGCGATATTGCTTATTTGACAGAAAAAACCTACAACTGCAAGGAAATGATTTGAATTTGATCAAAGCCAAGGCAATTATCTCTGCATTTGTGTCAAAACTTGCTTTGTACAAACAAAATTTGGGTAGAACACAATTTCATCAGTTTCCAAATCTTTCTTCAATGGAAACTATTGATAACGACATTCTCGCTTACTGCCAGCATTTGGAAGCACTAAAAGAAGACTTTACAATTAGATTTGAGGATTTACTCAATATGGTCATTCCAGATTGGGTCATAGAACCATCCTCTAACTTAGAAATAAAAGAATTATCACTGCAGCAGGAGTTTATTGAATTGTCAACAAATGAAGAGTTGAAATTTAAATTAAAAAATGGGTATCAAGAATTTTGGCTTCAACGTCAAATTCCAATATTATATCCAGCCTTATGGGCTGCAGTAAAGAAATTTTTCATTTCTTTTCTGTCCTCATATTTAGCAGAAAGAAGGTTTAGCATGGTGACCAATCTATTAACTAAGAAAAGAAACATGTTGTCAATAGTGGAACGCGGTGACTTAAGGTTATAAATGACAAAAATGGCACCAAATATTGATAAATTAGTTTCATCGCATCAAGCTCAGCTGTCTCATTAATAATATTATATTAATTATTAATAACATTTGAATCGTAATTTCTGTAAACAATACTTCAATATTTCATTATCTTAAAATTAAAGAAAATTAAACTTTTGTTCTTGTTTTTCAATATATAGCATGTACAATGTAGTTAACCTAAGGGGGGCGCTATCAAATTATTGACTGAAAAAGTGGGCGCTGACTCAAAAAAGGTTGGGAACCTATGATGTAGAGGATAATGACGTGTGGACTCGTTTCGTCAAGGCAGCTAAGGGGGGTGCGGCCCCGATCCGCGGATTTCTTTCCCGATACCCAAGGGGTCCTTGGTCCTAGGCAGCTCCGAATCCTTGATGTGCGGCTGCCGTCAGGCGATCCGTGCGTGCAATAGTCGCAAGAGTTCGCGACAGTAGATGATGATGAAAGGCATGCGGACTTCCACCAACGTGATGAGCACGCGAAATTCGTCCCGTATCGTTCTCTTATGACTCCCGTTTCTGACACTATCTCTCTCTCACTATGATAGCAGATCTTCCGGAATGGGCCATATCTCTCCGTATTCCAATAACCAATTAGCCGCCCCCCAACAAACGACCAGCCCCATTAACAGCCCACTCGCGCACTGCCACATGGGAAAAACTTCTTGCCTCGAGACACAGAGAAAGGGGGGAAAAGATTGCCAATGCCACTTCTTGACCACATGTATATTGAAACAATATCGCCACATTTGACGAACACAAACCAATTCAAACAAAACACTTAAGTCTGCCTTCACATTCGAGGCACGCATTCGTAGCGTGGGTCGACTCACATTTCATAACCGAAAAAGGAGGTGGAGGGAGAATAAAAACATAGCGAAACGGGAAACGACCAGTGACCGTTACAATATACAAGGTGCAATATTTGTGCTTGAATTTTAAGAAACCTGCAGTGGTTTTAGGAAAATATGTAACAAATTTCCAAAATTTGCATAAAGAACCTGAAACATTAAAGATATTCGGGGTATCCCGCTGTGTTTTGAGCGTTTTAAATTGACTCAACGTTGATGAGGCTAAAGTTCTGGCCAAAAATAGTCTTTATTATCCTTGAATAATAAGGGAAGCAATCGAGATAGCCAAACGATCATCGAATTTTAATAGGGAAGAAGGCTATCGCCTGAGCAGTGTATGGAAAAGACACCTAACCACCGAATATCTTTAACGGCACGCATCATTTTTGTTTTAGTTGAAACCCTAAACAATTGTCAACCGTCTCGACGAAGAACCTATATATAGAGGCGAAACAAATAAACCCTAACATTGTCCTGACGATGTTCTCAGTATGCAGAACGAAACGTTGAGTATATTTACAATGCTCAATACGGGATACCCCGAATAACTTTTATATGGTAAAAAGTCGCTGCGAAAACCTTCAAATATTACAAACCTGAAACATATTCCGCATTCCATAAGAAACTTAAGGCATTTATTCGATAAAATATTGTGATCGAAACCGTTGAAGCTCCAAGATTTTAACTGGCTTGTGCTAGTATCCCAGAATTCACAAAGCCGGCGTCGCGTCGTATGGGTCTATGCTCCCCTGAGTTTTTTTTCCTGTTTGCCAGATGGAATTCTTATAGTAGGTAAGACCATGTTCTGTTTCATATGAATTTTGATAAATTTAACTTCAATTAAAATACATCTTATTATTCTAATTGCAGCAAATTTTATGGGCATCTCGCTTAGCATACTTTTCAGGATATTTACCAAATGAGAGAATTCTATTTTTACGCTGGAACGCTCAAGAGTCAAAAATGGAAAATGCTCTGTTGAACGGATCTCATTAGAAATGTAAGGTCGGGTAGGGCTGCTGTGCATTAATCATGAGGGAACCATGTGGTTTTATTCTTTTAACATAGGACTAGTTTAGATTTTCCCTTCGCCCGTAGTTGTGTCTTCTATTCCAGTACAACTTTTCTTGCCGCGAGATGAGAGAATACTGGATTATAGACAAACAAAGTAGAAGAAAGGCAAACAACTGTAATTGATAACCTATAGACTGTGAAAGATGCTTTGAATTTTTGACGGTTGGTTGTACGTTGTACTTCATCTTCTGCGAGAGAATTTCATGATATCGAGAGACAAGATCCAGATGCTGCAAAGATTGGTATCTATGAAATAATAAATAGGAATATCTACTACCTTGAATATTTGAAGTACTTTTACTTGTCGTTCAAATGCTCCGAGCCAACTCAAGATGAACATTTGTTGATATCAATGTCCAGATACCTAAAGACACTTATTCTTAAATATTTGGTCGATGACTAAGCTCAATAATGTGATAAAATTGAATTACATTGTCACCATTTTACTTACGATCCCCCGTCGTCCGAATTCAAAATCTTAGTTATCGCGTCTTATTTATATCTTTAAATTTTAAATGAGTTTTACCACATGTATTATATGGGTTCAATTTTTACAATAAATGTAGGCAACTGCTTTTCTGTCGCAATGAAAATGATTGCCTTTTTAAAACCAGACGGAGAGCAAACAGGAGCCTTTGCTTGCTTTTCCAGGAAGGGCGCAAACTAACAGTCTCGCTAGCTGTTGGGGAATTCAAGCAAAAACTCTTTTGAAACCCTGATTAAGACGTTCACCAGATCTTTCCTTTTATCGGTGTCACGACGAATACAAAAAAAATTGGCAGACTTTGCGTTTGCGGCTCACTGCATCAATTCCTCTCCTCCGTCTCAAGAACCCGCCGCGACAACCCATTGTTGTCTCTTCCTTACCGCCGCGACGTACTCAAGCAAAAATAAATAAAAGATTCTCGTACCTCAAATGGCGAAAACTCGCATTATAAATTCACAGCGGCTTTCGCAAGTTTCCACTTATTAAAAATGGCAGCGGTTCTACGGAATAATGGCTTAGGTGAGATTCGTTATGTCGAAATCCAGCGGATATTTTCAAAGAGAAATTGGAAATATTTACTCGTAAAAGGAATCATTACTGATAAAGGACCGATAAACCAAATACCTAATGCATTTCTATATACCCGTTGAAAGGATACGTGAACTTCCTTGAATATCCACTTGACGGCTTTATACATAACGGCTGGAGAACTAGCCAACAGTCTTATGGTGATTTAATTCCATATCTGGGTTTCTCTGCATCATTTGTGTTATTATCGATAGTGACACTCTGACAGTCAATTTGAATACAAATGATAAATTTACAATGTATAAAAAAATTTATATTTCAATATCCGGCAATGATTAATCATGAGATAATGTGTGTTTTTAGAATAAAAATGAGATCGCTCGTTTCCATTTCATAACTTACCAAAAGATTATTGGTAAAAATTTTTCAATCCAGACTTTTCTAAATAGAACAAAAATTTGCCTCAATACTAATATTTCTATACTGTACCAGAGAAAACATTTTATAGAAAAAAAATGTATCATATATTTTATCGTGATCTCCGATTATTTTTTCTCCCTCATTTTGTTACTTCTCTCTAGGTAAAGTTATGCATTTTTCAAAGATTATATTGAACTTGTTCTTTACTTAGAAGTTCTTTATTTGATTTTCTAAAATGAACTCCATCAGATGTCGATATAATAAACATCAATGTTTTTAAGGTCCACTATGATTTATTAAAAAGAAGAATTAAGGTACATTCATTAATGACTATGTTTTATTATGAATCACAAATAAACAGAAGAGGATATATGTCAAAGAAATTGTGAGTCAGATTTATTAAAATTTCTACAAAGAACTCGGAAAATGAAAAAGGAAAGCGAAGATTGAATGGGAATTAAGCGCGTAGTATTGGCGAGTATTGGATCAGCAATATACACTCATGAAACTCCCATAACTTTAGAATAACGTCATTATGTGGTATTGTCAAAGTTTCCTCGATGTAAAAACTTTTCCCTCCAATCGTGGCATTTTTGAAGTTTCGAGTGCGTACCAACCATTTTTTTCGTGAGTTTAACCATCTAAGATTTTCATCCGTCGTGTATTTGCTGAGAGTTACAAGTAAAAGTTTATGAAGACTATGCATCATCCCGCATAATTTTTTTCAGCAAAATACGTACAGGTTGGTATAGTTTAAGAACTATTAAACAATTTATTAGGCTCGAAACGAAATATATTCGAAAGTAATTTAAAACTTTACTCCTCTATGGCCTCAAAATAGATGTCGATGTCACCAATATTTATTTAGAAGAGAAAATTAGATTATTTTCCCCTTCTCATGTAAATGTCAAATTGTGTAATTCAATCGTTATTCAAAATTTAACCATAAGATGGACATTATTTGGGGTCATAGTTTGGAGCAACGGGACGCCATTTTGCGCCAGGAACTACACCATAGATATGCTACCAATGCTGCAGAATGCTTCAAACTGTGTGATTAGGGGCTAATGTTTTCGTAATGTTTGCGCACCAAAAATCTTATGAATCCGAAGATAGTTAAGCCTACCAACGACTAAGTTTCCGCGGAATTTTACTTTTTTCAATAGTACTAGTAAAGCTTTGGAATCTCCCGGGACGAATAAAGTGTTCATGGAGGAGTGGGTGAAGTAAAAAGCATACATTTCACCTCCTGTAGTTCCTTCTCCACCCTTTCCATTAAAAAAAAACGAATCATAGGTGAAGAGCGGGAGCACCGCAACCATCACAACATGGTATAAACGGTGAACACTGCGCTGCGTTGAGCCGTATGCGCAGTTTTGACTTCTGTTGCGTTGAGCCAAAAAGAAGATAAGCTAAGGTGAGTTTAAACTCCTCTCTCACTCTCTCCGCTCAATTGTATTCGGCGCCGCGGAAATTCTCGGGATTTTTTCGGATAAATGCAAAAATTCCCAGAGATTTCCCTGAGTTTCCAGGAAAAAATTTCCCCGGGTTTTCCCGGTTTTCCAGGTCGCCGGACACCCTGAATTTGTATTAGTGTGGGTTCTTTAGCAACTCTTTTCTAATATCCGGAAGCCTCTCAGTTGTTCAAGAGATTGTTCCTTTGTTGCATTGGCTAAATCTGTAGGAGAGCGACAGTCTTAGAAATTAAAGGTGCACCTGTTGATGGCGAAGTATGAAATACTATGCCATCTCTTGTAATATGGAAATGCTATAAATATTAAAGAAAGAAAATGACTTGCAATAGTTTCAACAGACGTATGTTTTAAATCTCCATCATCCTGTCCCAATGTTCCCTGAGTCAATGTATTGAATTGATGACATTATTCAATATTAGAGTTTTAACGCCTAGCTATTGACAGATTTTTAACGATATTATGATGAAAACTATATTCGTGAGTCACAAAAAAGTTCCTCCAAATACTTAAACAATAGCTTTAGAATCACGCATACTTTGTAATTTGTAAATATTTTTTTCAGTGTCTTGCTGACGTAATACCAGACGATTGCACAAGATTGAGCGATAAAGCATGTATTGAATAAATAGATAATTACAACTCAGCCTTAATTACATAAATATAGAACTCACATACTCAGGATAGGAAGAAATATTAACTAAATGCACATTAATTTCTCCATTTAATGCCCAATAATTAAGTATAAAGGTATTAATTTAAAACTGTTTTCGCAGACGGAGAAGATTGTTTGGAATGAGTACTTACGTTACTTATTACTATTATTTCTCTATCTTTTTTCTAGTACCGAACCTTTTTTCTACTTAAAGTACCTCCTAGAAGTACCGAACCTTTTTTCTCCTCAAAATCACCAAATTTTTATATTCCAATAATATGGATGATTTTAAGAAACTTGCAATAAAAAAGTAAGTTTACGAGCCTTACATTGTGTTAATTACAAGTTGCGAGCAATAGCTGCTTTAAAATATTAACTTTAACAGTTAAATCCAGCTATGGAATTAACTAGAAGTACAACCCTTATTAACTCAGAGATATGAAAGTTGTTCTATTTTTTAATTCTTTCTATTTTTTAGTTACGACCTTAAAATTGAACGGCAGGATGAGCACATTAAGTAGAGGGAGCAATAAAAAATAAACTTATTCAATGGCAACGGATTCGGTCCAACTAGTTATAGCTGCGTAAATATTTGTTAATGAGTCTAGGAGGAGCCACCCACTTTCACGGTGAGAAAGCGAAAATAAAACACAAAAGAAGCAAAGGGAACTTGAGACAGAAAAAATGAGGGAATATGAAGGCTGAATTGGATTATCGATCACAGTGAAATGAAATAGCATTTTAATGGTTAACAATCGAAAATTGTGCCGAGCATCGCGCCAGCATTTGAAGCAGAAAGTTTTAATGAATTTGATGAGGGTTGTATAAATAAAACTGGGATTTTTCGCCAATATGAGGATAGAAATTAGTTCCATTCATTATATCCAAAATAATAAGAATGAAATGTAATTTTAAAGAGGAGATACCCTAGTCTTCATCCTGGGCCAAGGTTTGCTGGAGAAATGCTGATGGCATGCACCGCTAGCAGAGCACAAGCAGTCACATCTCTAAAGACTAGAAAACATATTCGTATTATCACTCAGGAAAAGAAAATTTTCTATCACTTCGGCCCGTCATTTCTCCATAAGATGGATAAATCAAAAAATCTTATGACTACTCTCTGTTCATATTTGTATCAGTAATTTCTTTGGGATATAAACCCATGACTAGAGAGCAAAGAGCTTTTCCTCATTTCCAGTACGATATTTGCCATCTTACCTTGGAAACGGCTTATTATATTTCAATATAATTATTTAACCTGAAAATATACTTTATAGAGTCTTAATATTATAAAAATAAGTATATTGTCGTCGCAAAAAATATACATCATCGAAAGTTTTTGCCTATCTTCAGCATTTGACCCTGATAATGCGTGAATGGTCAAGACCCATAAAGGACTTACTTGTCACGAGGAACAAACTTCATTGTGAAAAGGTACACCGTGTAATGAGTGCGGGATGAATTTTTGTGAAAGTCACAGCGAAAAAATCTTCGCCTGGACTAGAAATCGAATCAAATTTACATGGTTTTGCGGCGTTCTCTTCTGCAGTGGATCTCTTGGGTGCTATAAGAAGCGAAATCGAAGGAAATGGGTTCGATTCCCAGTCCAGGCGAATGATCAATCAAATATGAATCCAAAAAATTGTTCGAACACTAGCGGGTGACTCGGATAAAACTTACTGCTAGTCTAGTTCCTAAGTTTTTTCTAAAAAAAGGAGAGTGCGCAATGATTGTGGATCGCGCATGAGAGGGGCGTTGGGCGTTGGAGCGGAGCGAGTCCGACTAGCAGTCCAGGTAGCAAAACTACACCACAGGAGTTCCACACGCTATCTTTCACCATAAGTGCGCGTATATTATTAATATATGTGGACCCCAGAAGTCAAAGGGTCTAAGTGACTTTTTTGAAAAAAAAATTAAGTTAGGCACAGGAATGGGATGTGAAAATATTAATCTTTTAGGTGGTAAAGGGATCCAAGTGATTTTTCTTGACAGGTGCTGCTATCTAGGGTAATGCCTCTTAACTACTTAGTGGGTTGTACCAAACATTTTCAACTTTGACTTGTTTCTCTTGAAGTTTTCTCTAAACAATGGTTTTGTTGCTTAGACCCCTTGACTTCTGGGGTCCTCATATATAAATGCATTAATGAATTAAAATGTAGCCTAAATTAGTAAAACGCCCAGGGGAAATATCTCTTCAACAGCTATTGCTCTGTTTGCCAGGGAAAATGCTATTGTTAAAATCGGCAAAAAATAGATAATTTTATCAATAATAACTTAATTTTTTTACCAAAACGGAGTGTGCAACACAGTAGATTTTTGATTGCAAGAATTGAATTCTTCACTCCTTTTGCCTAACGATGGAGAAAATTTGAACCCTATTTCATTATTTTAAGTTATTTACACAATGAGTGCCGGTTAGATGCTCCAGTAATATAAGGAAGGAGTGTTCTTCATTGGTTTGACCATGTTGGGAGAATGGATGAGAGTCGAGTAACGAATCAGATATATAAGAGTGAAATGAATGGTGCGAGAGGTAGAGGGAGGCCGAAAAAGTTGTGGTTGAATGTGGTTGAGGAAATTCTTTGAAGGAGAAATATTAGGAGTCTTAAAAAGGGCGTGTAGTAAAAAGGGCGTGTATAAAGCAGAGTATGGTGGTAAAAGAGGCAAAAGAGGTTTGCAAGGATAGGTCAGTATGGAGGAAATTATTGAAGAAGAGTTAGGTGTGCAGATATGTGTTAATGAGCGAAACTTTTTGACTGTGCTTACCCCAGAAGAGAATGGCGTGATGGGTATGTATGTATAATGTTATAGAAATTCAATTACTGGTCGATTATATCTGAAAAGGACCGATATACGAGGTCATTTGCGCCATTGATACTGTAGGAAGTGTTTGAGAACATAAAGATAATACGTGGATTGGTGGAAGGGAGATTTGTGGAAAAACAATGATTTGAGTTTCTGTGTAAAATGAAAATTGAGGATTTAACTACATTTCTTATGTTTAGCACTACAATCACAAATTTTTAACGGAGCTCTATCGTTATTTCTAACTTAGTTAGTATGGCGGTGAATGAAGCGAAAGAGGTTTGCCAGGATAGGCCAGTAAGGAGGAAATTATTGATGCAGAGTTATGTGTACAAATATATATTTATGGGTGAAACTTTGTGACTGTGCTTACCCCGGAGGGGAGCGGCGAGATTGGTATGCATGTATGTATGTTAAACAAGCAAAAGAACAAATCTCTGCGCTGATTCCAATGTTTTAATTATTGGAGTAACTGAGGGGACCAAATCTGTGCACTGGAGCCTTCCCTTCAATGAATTTTTCGTGTACTACATACCTTATACATATCAAATCTCAGGATTAATGGCTCGGTAGTTATCAAGAAAATACAATTATAAAGAGGTAAAAGAGATACAGTTTAGCGTGGGTATTTTTCATTTACGTGGGTAATTTCATTTCATTTCGTGGGCAGTGCAGAATTGACCACTTGGCATACGGAAAACCCCCATGCTGTATGGAATTTTCCCAGCGCATTAGATAGAAATACTTAAGTTAGAAGCCAGAATATACAAACATTTTGGTATCTTATAACAGTTTTGCGATGCTTGCATCTATCCACATGATCATTCCCTACTTCATCATAAAAAAACTCAGTCTTTCCACTCTTTGTATAAACTGGTAGGCCTTGCATTCCATTTACATACTTCAATAAGTTAAATGATTGTGCATGGATACATTATTATTATTATTTCCTTTGAAATAATAATGAGCCCCACTTTTTTATTTTGGAAGGGAAATGGCAGGATGGGTTTTTTAATGCATGGAAATTTTACATGAGTAGGTATGTGGGTAGATAGTTCCATCGATTTTATGTGACCTTAATTAGTTTAATGTAATGATCCTTCAGACAAATACTAAGGCTTACGTCATGATAATCTTTGCAAAACGGATTCTTGGAGAGTTATTGAATTTCATTGGATGGCCGGAAGCGAACAAAAATGAAAGCGGTTAACTCGTACAGGACGCAATCCTCATGGCATCTGGATAATAGAAGAATGAATGAAAAAAGAGAAAGGTTGACATTTGACCGAAAGAAGCATATCTCTTTTGGAGCGATTCCCTCGAACTGGACTAAGGAAGTGATTTAAGGGATGATGTGACTCAAGCTCGACTTTACTCCGCGGAATTCTCGATAACAATGATGCGTTGAATAGGGATTTATAGTCAATTCTATGGTTCCACGTAAGTTTCGACTGCTCTAGTAATGAGTTAGGAGCAGAAAACGGAAATTAAAGCTCCAATGAAACTTGTAAAGAAATGAAAACTTTGTAATCCAGAAATGTAGTCGGTGGAGGATAATATAATGTGGAAAAAGATAAAAGTTGATGATTTGAGAAGAAGAAAATAACCCTAACAACAACTAGTAACAACAACCTGCGAGCCACCACGAGGGTGTGTGGCAGGGGGTGAAGATTACCAAACATGCACTATTGACATGCAACTAGGATAGTTAATGAAGACATGCTAGATAATAGGGTCACATGCAGCTAGATGGTTAGTACCTTCATAATAAGAAAGGGATTATTGGTTGTTATTACATGCATCATGCATTACAGACTACTCTAACTATATTTCACCTATCTATCCCTTTGCTACGCTGCCTATTGTTCTCTCTTATTGTGCGCGGGAAAAATGACATTTTAAATCTATTGGTACGACAATCTGTCTCTCTAATCTTGTTAATCTGATCAAACTTAGCATAATACGCCGGGGTTCTTCATATATATATATATATATATATATATATATATATATATATATATATATATATATATATATATATATATATATATATATATATATATATATATATATATAATTATATATATATAATTATATATATATATATATATATATATATATATATATATTAATATATATAAAGCTACAAAACTGACTGACTGACTGACTGACTGACTGACTGACTGACTGACTGACTGACTGACTGACTGACTCATCAAAATTCCTGGGCATTTCTAAGCAAGCTAGGTGGGTGAAATTTTCAGGATAGAGTTGGAGTCATGTGTCGAGTTGGGAAAAAATCGAAAAAGTTAAAAAAGTCGATTAGACTTCGATTTATTGCAATCGATAGATTTACATGGAATTGTACGGGAAAAACGAAAAATTTCAGTGTAGACCTTTTTTCTTTCGTTCATTAAAATATGAAATAATTAAGTTACAGGACTGATTCCTTCACAAGTATGAGGCTAAATGTTTGAAAAATCTTATTCTTGCAATCGATTCTTTCCTACCTACCGTCAAACTGATATTTTTAAACTTTTATTTGGGATTTTAGACATTTTTTCACTTTCGTTGCTATGGATTTATTCCATTGTCGCCTAGCCGAGTGTCGACTCAGGTTTGGAACTAAGCTAGGCGGGCCAGTTTCAGGGGAGGGTTATATTTATGTGTTGATTTTGGGTAAAATCGGAAAAGTTAAAAAAGTCGATACGGCTTCGAGATATTGCAATCGATAGCTTTACATATATGAGTTAGGTATCCTAAATGCATGTAATTTACTCTTCTCTATGCCATTTTTCGCACTGCTAAATACTGGGTATAATTTCTTCAAACTTTTCCTGGCCTCTACCATACCTTTGATGGCCAATTTCCATCAACCAAGCTTCATGATAATGTCGTTTTCATTAAAAACATATGCAGTCCATGCAGAAGATTGGAAGAGAGAAAAAAATTGAACATGAAAATTAGTATAATAAAAATATCGATTCCGATCGAATATATATAGTAAAATTCTTCATGTGAGCTCTTATTAAGTATGATGTACTGAAATAAAATATCTAACGTAGAAGAACGTCTTATATGCCGTAAAATGAGGTTATGATAATCTATCAATAGTTCCACGTTCGTTTCGGTGTACTGATTATAGTATTTTGACAAGTCGCTAATAACCGGATGACATACAATATAAGTTTGTACTAGAACTGTCTGGTATCCATACCTCATGAGGCGTGTATTTAATTTTCGAGAATTATATTTTTCTTTGCTTGCATGTAGCCAGCAGACTTGAGAGCTTGCATTTTTTTTCCTTATTTAACGAGTATCATCGTCTAGCACTCCCCCCACCCTAGCTTGCAAAATGCAAGCACCCATATAGGCATCATTAAATGGACAGGTGCTATTATTACATTGCTGCTAAGTACTGGGTATAATTTCTTCAACTTTTTCCTAACCTCTACCGTAGGTTTGATGACCAACTTTAACCAACCAATCTTCATGATATTTTAGTTTTCATTCTAAAGCATGTGCAATTCATGTAGAAGATTGAAAAAGAAAAATTTAACATAAAATTTAGCATATTAAAATTGTCGATTCGAATCGAAGTTCTATTATAAAGTTTTCATATTAGACCTTATTAAGTATGCTGTACTGAAAGGAATATCTAACGTAGAAAGGCCATCAAATAAAGTTATGTTGAACTTGCAGTGGCTCCACGTTCCTTTCATTTCACTGACTATAGTATTTTGAAATGTCCTTAATTACCGGATGAGATATAATATGATTTGTACTAGAACTGTCAGGTATCCATACCTCATAGACCGTGAAATTCATTTCGAGAATTCCATAATATTTTTCTTTTCCTGCATGTAGCACGCAAACTTGAGAGCTTTCATTGGTTTTGTAAGGATAATGCATTAATTTTTCGATACTTAAAGTGTAAAATAATGTACAAACCCCCCTTGCTTGCTAACAGCAAGCACCCATTTACTCGTTTATATATATAAAGCTACAAAACTGACTGACTGACTGACTGACTGACTGACTGACTGACTGACTGACTGACTGACTGACTGACTGACTCATCAAAATTCCTGGGCATTTCTAAACGAGCTAGGTGGGTGAAATTTTCAGGATAGAGTTGGAGTCATGTGTCGAGTTGGGAAAAAATCGAAAAAGTTCAAAAAGTCGATTAGGCTTCGATTTATTGCAATCGAAAGCTTCACATGGGATTATATGGAAAAAACGAAAAATTTAAGTGTAGACCATTTTT
This sequence comes from Ceriagrion tenellum, assembly GCA_963169105.1. Lineage (NCBI taxonomy): Eukaryota > Metazoa > Arthropoda > Insecta > Odonata > Coenagrionidae > Ceriagrion > Ceriagrion tenellum. The sequence goes on along the minus strand of OY720640.1, from coordinate 113,551,215 downwards.
CTTTCGTTCATTAAAATATGAAATAATTAAGTTACAGGACTGATTCTTTCACAAGTATGAGGCTGAATGTTTGAAGAATCTTATTCTTTCAATCGATTTTTTCCTACCTACCGTAAAACTGATATTTTTAAACTTTTATTAGGGATTTTAGAATTTTTTTCACTTTCGTTGCTATGGATTTATTCCATTGTCGCCTAGCCGAGTGTCGATTCAGGTTTGGAACTAAGCTAGGCGGGCCAGTTTTAGGGGAGGGTTATATTTATGTTTTGATTTGGGGTAAAATCGGAAAAGTTAAAAAAGTCGATACGGCTTCGAGATATTGCAATCGATAGCTTTACATATATGTGTTAGGTATCCTAAGTGAACGAAATTTACTCTTCCCTTTGCCATTTTTCGCACTGCTAAATACTGTGTATAATTTCTTCAAATTTGTCCTGGCCTCTACCGTACCTTTGATGACCAATTTCCACCAACCAAGCTTCATGATATTGTCGTTTTCATTAAAAAATTGAGCAGTTCATGTAGAAGATTGGAAGAGAAAAAAAATAGATCACGAAAATTAGTATATTAAAAATCTCGATTCCGATCGAACTTATATGGTAAAATTCTTCATGTGAGCTCTAATTAAGTATGCTGTACTGAACTAAAATTTCTTACGTAGAAGAGCGTCTTATATGCCACCAAATGAGGTTAGGATAATCTTTCAGTGGTTCCACGTTCGTTTCGGTATACTGACTATAGTATTTTGAAAGTCGATAATGACCGGATGACATACAATATAAGTTTGTACTAGAACTGTCTGGTATCCATACCTCATGGGGCGCGAGAGGCATTTTCGAGAATTATATTTTTCTTTGCTTGCATGTAGCACGCAGACTTTAGAGCTTTCATTTTTTTCCTCATTTAAAGAGTATCATCATCTAACACTCCCCCACACCCTGCTTGCAAATTGCAAGCACCCATATAGGTATCATTTAATGGACAGGTGCAATTAATACATCGCTGCTAAGTACTGGGTATAATTTCTTCAATTGTTTCCGGGCCTCTACGGTAGCTTTGATGACCAACTTTAACCAACCAATCTTCACGATATTTTAGTTTCCATTCAAAAGCATGTGCAATTCATGTAGAAGATTGAAAAAGAAAAATTGAACATGAAAATTAGCATATTAAAGTTGTCTATTCGGATCGAAGTTCTATTATAAAGTTTTCATGTTAGACCTTATTAAGTACCTATGCTGTACTGAAAGGAATATCTAACGTAGAAAGCCCATCAAATAAAGTTATGTTGAACTTGCAGTGGTTCCACATTCCTTTCATTTCACTGACTATAGTATTTTGAAATGTCCTTAATTACCGGATGAGATATAATATGATTTGTACTAGAACTGTCAGGTATCCATACCTCATAGACCGTGAAATTCATTTCGAGAATTCCATAATATTTTTCTTTTCCTGCATGTAGCACATATACTTGAGAGCTTTCATTGCTTTTGTGGGGATGATGCATTCATTTTTCGATACTTTAAGAGTATCATAATGTACAAACCCCCCTTGCTTGCTAACAGCAAGCACCCATTTACTCGTATATATATATATATATATATATATATATAACGTCATCTGTGAACAAATCGGTTTCGAATTTACTTAAAAGATTTAACTTAAATTTTAACCTTCGTTCTGATAGTAATTCCCATCGTAGGTCTTCTATTAATCTCGCAACACTTATACAATTATCATAACGACGTTTAATAAATCTAGCGGATCTCCTTTACACACGCTCTAATTCTTTTATCATACCTTCCTCGTACGGATCCCATATATTAGCGGCATATTCTAAATGAGGCCTGACAAGTGTAAAATAGCTTCTTTCTCATATTCTCTCATCGCATTTGCCTAGAACTCTTTTTGCGAATCCTAATCTACGGTTGGCTACACTAGTTATTTCCCTAATGTGTTTTCCCCATGACATGTGTCTTCAGTGATGGTAATGCCTAAGTATCTAATGGATTCTACGTTAGATATTTTCTTTTCTTTGATGCAATAATTATTCCGGGAAAAGCCATTCTTTTTCCAAAAGTTCATTATTGCGCATTTCTTCGGATTTAATTCTAGCTGCCAACTATCACACCAACCATCAATCGCATTAAATCCTTAGCTAAAGACTGGATGTTCTCTTCATTTCTAATTTCCTTAGACACTACTGCATCATCGGCAAAAAGACGGAGCGTGCTATTTTTTACTACTGTATTCAAGTCATTAACGTAGAGAAGAAATAAAATTGGGCCTATCTCGCTTCCCTGGGAACATCTGATGTAGCATTTACTTCGCCTGAGCTGACACCATCAAATACCGCCCTTTGAACGCGTTCATGTAACAAGTCTCCTATCCAGCCTACTATGTTACTGTCTATCCCGTATGATGCTAACTTCGCGAGTAACTTACAGTGGAGAACCTTGTCAATCGATTTTCTAAAGTCAAGAAACGCTGTGTCTACCTGTACATTACCTTCTCCGGAAATTAAAATATCATGAACGAAAAGACCTAATTGAGTTTCGCAAGACCGTCCCTTTCTGAACCCATGATGGTTTGTTATCAATTAATTCTGGCTGTCGAGGTGCCCCATTATTGATGTAACTATTATGTTCTCTATAATTAGTGGCGTTAGTGATATTGGTCTATAATTACATAGCTGTTCCCTATCGTCGCTTTTGAAAATTGGGGTCACGTTTGCTATCTTCTAGTCTTCGGGAACCGCGTGTTCTTCGAGAGATTTGTTAAATATTACTTTAAGATACGGAGCCATTTCGAGAGCTAATTATTTATACCCACGAGCTGGAATTTCATCAGGACCCGAGGACTTGTTCGGGCTAATCTTATTTAGTAACGATACGATTCCGCTACAAAATGTATCGATCAGGGGCATTGGTTTCTGAAATCGGTCTGGTATGGTTTCGTGCAAACTACGCTTAAATTGGTTAAAAACGCTCTGAAAAAATATTTCAACAAATTAGCATTATCTAAACTGGAAGTTGCTATTTCGCCTCTATCGTTTTTGAAGGTGTGTGGTTTCCTCCCAACCCGTGTGGTTTTCCTCCCAAGGGGTTTAGCAAAGTGGGAATTTGGAGCGTTCCGCATGATGAAGGACCTCCTGTGTTCTTCCGTTCTCACTCGGAAAGACCTCCCTGTTTGCCCCACGTATTGCGCAGATGCCTGTATTATTTACCTGATGATGTCGACTATTCGACGAAACCGGTCGTGCAATAAATATTCTGAGTAAAACTTACAAAGTTTGTTAATTCCTGTGACATGGAACATGGAAAAGTTGTACAAAATTAAGGCTGAAACTGTTGAATTCATTAGAAACTAGGTCATGCATAGTGGCAAATTGCTTAAATGCATGCGCTAGAGTATAAATGACAGATGTCAGATGTTATTTTATGGACCAAATTTCGCGATGAAGTGCGCCGTGTAAAACCACCTTTATGCCTTTCACAATATCTTACATGAGCTAATAATATAAAATTTGACATAAATTTTCCTTATTCACGCATTAAGAGAGCAGTGCACTTAAAAATTTTAATTGAATCTAATTGATATATTTAAAAATACGCATGGCAGGAAATGGATAGTGTTTAGAGTTTTTCCATATGAAATTAAGATTTGGGTAGCATTCACTGTTTATTAAGACTGCAGCTATTTTTATTGAAAATAGTATCGCATAAAATGTACCTTTAATAACATTATCACATTGATTAAACTTTCAGAAAATACGCCGGATATAAACGTAAACATGGAAAAATAACTGTGACATGGTAAGAAGTAATAACAACATTAGGTATAGGAATAAAAAAATCGTTGAAGCGTTTTTGGAAAAAAATTATTTTGGCAGATCTAGAGACGACCAAAGTTTCGACTATTTTGAGCTTAGACCCTTTTTCTTTTTGCTATATCTCCTAAAGGCAAATCTTTATAGAAACGCTTGATGTCTAATTTTGTTTGAAAGAGAATATACAGAAACAGTGTATTATCATTTTTGTACATAAACTAAATTTTATTGAAATTATTTAAATTTTAAATGTTTAAAGTTTAATAAGAAAATGACAAACATACTTATTGTTAAATTTTTGTCATAGTTTGACCCCTTTAGTCTTTTTTCTTACATTAGAAACAAATTTTGTTGTAGGAAGTTCATAAACAATGGAGATTTTTAACTTCAAATATTGGACTACCCCCTCTTTCGCCACGAGGGTCGGCGTTAAAATGATGTGCCGCTGTACTTTGAGAATTTATATTTTGGTCCATGTAAATGCTAGTGCAATACCTTATACAACAGTTTAGCAACGTAGCATCAATTACAATAATAAACATCAACATATAATAATATTTTTTACATATTATGCATCTAAGAAAATTTACAAATAAATAAATAACTTTTTCCTTGGCTTTAATTTTTTATTCTGTGCAAATTGTAGGACTGGATAATGTTTAAACATTTTCATTCATTAACAACAAAAGATGCTTTTAAAAAATATATCTTGCCACTTGGCATCTTTATCAACTCTTGAAACCCTTGGTGAGAAGTCAATGCCGTCGATTTCGCAGTTTTTCCTAGGCTGAGTTACAATGTTCATGAAGTTGACAAAACTGCTAAGTTTAGGTAGTGCGGTGTCGGTAATGGCAGTAACGTGTCTCCATTTTTTGTTATATAATATAATAAAAAACTATTGATGAAATAGAAACAAAATTATCTTAAAATTGGTGTATAGGATATTGCACTAGCAATAATACGTAACAAGAAATAAATTCTCAAAGTACAGTGGCACATCATTTTAACGCCGACCCTCGTGGCGAACGAGGGCGTAGTCCAATCTTTGAAGTTAAGTATCTCCGTTATTTATGAACTGCCCACAACAAAATTTGTTTCTAAGGTAAGAAAAAAAGACTAACGTTTCAAACTATAACAAAAATTTAAAAGTTCAATTTGTCTTTTTCTTATCAAACTTTAAACATTTAAAATTTAAATAATTTCAATAAAATTTAGTTTATATACAAAAATGATAAAACATTGTTGCTGTACATTCTTTTTCAAACAAAATAAGACATCAAGCGTTTCTATAACTATTTGCGTTTAGGAGATGTAGCAAAAAGAAAAAGGTCTGAGAGAAAAATGGTCAAAACTTTGATCGTCTCTAGATCTGCCGAAAATTTTTTTTCCAAAAACGCTTCTACAATTCTTCATTTAACGCAAGATGGAACTCACACAAAAATTTCGGTTCGAATCGGAGACACCAAGGGTTAACTCACTGCTGATCTTACGTGGAATGATCCAATTGTATTTATATCGGCCAAACTGGACGTAATTTTAAGACTAGGTGCGAGGAATATAAGGCATGCTGGAGGAAAAAGAGATGAAATGTCAGCTTCCGCGCGGCACCTTTCGGAGACGGGCCATTGGAGTGAATTCGTACCAGAGATACTCCATTTCTCCGGGAAGGGACGAAAGATGGACGCCTTTGAGCATCGGTAGATAAGCCTTGAAGATACCCAACACTTAACGACGTTGCATTCCCCAACCCATCCCCTCTGTTACGTATTACTTTGCCTACTCACTAGCCTTATAAACACCCTTCCAGTACCTTAAATTTTCTTTTCATACCACATGATTCATCCCACAGATCACCTTCTCCATATCCCACCAACTAATATGCACCCCTCTCCACCAAACCCCCCCTCCAAACTGAATGTTTCCCATGATTCTATGTAAGGTGTGTAAAAAAGTGACTAAAGAGTTTTGTACCTGATGATGGCGTGACCTGTCGCAAGTGCTCAATATAGTTTGGAAGTCACAAATATTTATCTTATTTATCAAATTGTGAATATTTTTGCTATTAATCCCATATTTCATTAATTTCGTCGTGCTATCTAAAGATAAGTTGGGAAAGAACAGGGATTACCAATATGGTTGTTATTTCGGTTTTAAGGCAACAGTTTGATGACGTATTACCTACCCTTTCCACATGGCCTCAACCCTGTACCAATTGATAGCACCGTTCTGAGGATTGCAACCAGTCAGCAAACACGTCCAATGCTGTTTGCGGAAAGGAATTATAGGGCCGAAGAACTCAAGATGGCGGGATTTGTTTAGGTCATACGATCGTGAAAAAAATGTAAATTGTTTCTTCCTTACTAGAAAAAATCAGTATATTTAAACTGCGCTTTTATCTTGGACGGATCCCTCAGCGTGTTCTGTGATCAGAAATCATAAAAGTATGTAAAGCTACGTTGTCTTTCCTTACTGAAAGTCTGAAAGTGTTGGTTGAAAAATTCCTATTATTAAATGTTTCGATTCACAGAGAAACACTATGGATGGGCTTGAACTTGATATGTAAGAGTTTGTTATGATTTTTTCGTTAATATTACTGACCAACAACCGGGATGGGGATCGCTTTCAGACTGTCGATTAAAAGTAATAATAACAATATTAATAATACTGCTTGTTTATGACTCCGATAGAGAAAGCGTACAACATAATATATTTATCTCATTGTTCACTATATCGACCTCCCCTGTGTACTGTTGATATAAACTTCTTTAAATGTAAATTTGTATTGTAAACTACATTGTGTTTGCAATTTTGCAATAAAAATAATTGTCACGTAACTGAACAACCTCAAGATTTGAAAACGTTATTCCCCTGTGTACTGTTTGATATAATTTTCTTTAAATGTAAATTTGTATTGCGTACTATGTTGTGTTTGCAATTTTGTTGAAAGACTTCTATCGTTGGCTCTTTTTTGGTTTTGTGCACTTTGTGACGTTCAGTCGTCTTCAAGGAGGGGCATTTGGATGTTTTTGGGGACATATATTTTGCATGGCAGGTCATATAGACATTGGTGCAATGAATAGAGGCAAGGGAGTGGTGCTTGATGGTGTTTGTTATGCCTGGTAGTCATGGATGGTCGGGAAGATGATGACAGAATTGCAGCGGCAGCGTGATGTGAATTCGGGTTCTTAATGTGATTCCTTGGTAATTTTCAGTGTTGTTTTATTTGATATACCATTTTTTTTAATTTTTATATGTTGGGTTGTTCTGAGATGTGTTGTGGTGACCTTCAGTCTACATGTTTTTTGTAGCCCTGATGATGGAATGAATTACGTTCCGAAACGTTGGTCAAGAATTGCTGTCTTATTACTTGTACGACCTTTCCTCGAGAGAATATTCTGTATAATTTATTTAGTTAAATCGGGGAGTAACTTTAGGTAGCCGTGAAGGTTAACCTGAATTATGGCTAACATCGTTAACAAAATAGGTTATGCACACATATATAAATGAATTACATCATTTTGATATCACAATAGATGTATCAAATAATATTGCAGTTACAATAAAACTTCCTCTAGACTTTTTTTAGTAAATAACCAAGATCGTTTGTTCTTCATTATTGTTCTAACAATTTTTTAAATAAAGCAATAAAAAAGTAATAAATTATACATTCTAGGTCCTATGTACAAGAAACATCGGTTGAGTAACGTCATGTTTGGCTTTGGCAAGGAAATACGTGCTGTACGGAGGCTGTAGGGAGGATTGTACAATAATAAACCAGTATTACCACTTCTTAGGTAAAAATGACGTAAAACTTTATAAATAAATAAATATCAGGGGAGCAGCTCAAGACAACATGATAGAGGAAAGGTACGGTTAAAGCGAGTCTTCTCTAAAATCACTCTAACTATTCTTTTTTGTAGAAAAACGGTGGATCTTACAGATTTTTGGTAAGCTCCACCCCAACAGAATATACCGTACCTTAGTCTAGAGTTGACAAGGGCATTGCATATTAATTTCAGAAGTCAGAGTTATTCTTTAATAAAATTCCGATAAAAGTTGTTTCCTCTGGACATTATCAATACCCTAGGTACTTCAACATACTGTGATAGATCAGTTAAAAAAAAATCAAATGTAATACTATTTTCCACACTTTTTTTATTGCACCTCGACCGGTTTCAACGCTTACACCTCATTTTCAAGAGAAAAACTCCTCTTGAAAATGACGAAAAATAAAAAAATAAAATGATGAAAATTAAAAAAGTGTGGAAGATACAGGGTGTTATATTTGATTGAGTAATATGAACTTCAACAAAGTAAACCCGTCAACGATTGATCTAATACGATAGATCAGATCATAAAAATTAAATTAGGGAAATATACAGCAGAAGAGACCTCTTTTCCGCAATCGATTGAAGACCACAATGGCTTCCAATGAAGCTGTGTCGCAGATTATCCGAGAGATCGTGTAGCTGACTTGCTTAATAAGTCTCTAATACTTGTTTCGTAATCTGATACGTCATACGCAGCAAATTCGTTATATATCATCACGTTCGTTTTACGTCACGTATCGCTTTGTCCCTGCATTGTATCTCGTTGACTATTGTATCTCGTTTACGTAGTTACATAATTCACTCATACAAATATTTTCTGTTACATCGGTGGCATCACAATTGTATACTGCATATTGGTATAAGTTACTGGTAAATTGCAGTGCAAGTTAGTGAAAACCCACCTGCCGTCACACACCCTTGAGGTGCCTTGCAGGGTAATAGGTAGGTGTAGATTAAAGTTGCTGTGCTACCAGCCAGTTCAAATATAATTTGAACTAGAAGAAGCGGATAATTACCGCATAGTGCCGATAATACCGCCGTTATGGTCCTGCTCTAAAATTCAGAACGCCCTAAAATTGAATTCAGCACCTTTATTTCCAGCAATTGAATAGTTGGGTTTCAACTTTATTCCTCCTCTTCTTTTCTGTTTTCACTAACCCCGTCTGATCATAACAAGGGACCAAGGGGGATGGGAAAAACCAGGGTTCAAAGTTGCAACGGGGCGGAAAGGAAAGGGTGTGTCAGGTGGCTGGCGGGGGACGGAAAACCTCTGGAAGTAGCATTGGATAGGGAGTCTGGGTGCACGGCGCGCCATCCATGCATAGCCGATAATGAGGGAACTCTGCGAGCAAGTTGCTCCGTTGCCATCTCTGGGTGCTCGAGAAAGCATTGTTATGGGTTGGGAGTTCGGTTACGGGAGCCGTGAGGAGGATTTGAGCTGCACCCAGTGCTGCCAACTTCCGAAGAGTTAATTCCGGATTAAAACCGTTCGAAAAAGATGATAGCATGTTGGTAATCATCGTCGGGACCAACTGCAAACGGGAAATTTATATTCTATGCGCTGAAGTTAGTGCAGGACGGAACTCACAAGAGAAACAAACTACGATGAATGGAAGGACGTATAAAAGGCATAACGTTAGGCAACCCTCACGTGGGTAGTATTCTTTGGGTTCACAGAAGTAAAGGTCGACTTATTTTGTGTGTAACTATTGTAATAAAAGTAATGAAATTCTCTAGAATAATGAGAGCGAAGCTAGTTATATAAGTTGGTGGGCACAAACTTAAGCCAGTACATATTTTTAATTACTTAAGCAGTGCGCTATAAGAAAACGGGAATAGTAGCTAAGAAATATAAATAGATAGATATTTATTCCACTAAATTTTGCAACGAATAACTTTGATAATAAATTTACATTTGGTGGAATATAGAAACCCCTGTGGTAAACAACCAGTGTTGGAGTTGACATCATATAAAGTTATCTTCACGAAAAAAAATTAAAAAAGCTGGCTGGTGAGGCCAAATCAGAGCATTACAACATGGATTTTTATAAAGTCAAGAAACAGTTTTTTTTTAAATCATGTGTTCACTACAAGAACAAGGCAAGGGGAAGGCAAACAGCAAAAAAAAAAAAGTTAGCATACAAACAAATTTACAAATTATACATTATTTACTTCCCTTTGTAGTTTAATATTTAGAAATATTTTTCAATATTGTCTACAGAAAATATCCATGTTTTCAAGTCTCGTAGAAACAATTTAACATTATTTGCAGAGGCAACGTGGAATGGTAGGCGATTGAACATTGTAGTTGCACAACACAGGTAAGACGTTATAAAAGCTTCATTATTAGGTTTCGAACAGGTTCTCTATTCCGTGATTCCATAATGGATAATAGCGTTAGCTAAGAAGACTTTTAGTAATAGATGCGAGCTGACGGGGACCTTTGGTAAGGGTGTGAAGAAGAGGATGGTAAAGAGCTTGATATGGAGCGTAGAGTTGTAAGGGCGGAAATGTGAAATGGAAACTTCAACATAAAATCCTGGATAGGCAGAGTAGGTGGCTGGAGGACGTTATCAGGTTGCTCAAGAGGTTGACAGAGGGACGGCAAGCTGGGAAGGGGAAGAAAAACAGGTTTTATGAATGGGATGAGGAAGGGTAGTTCGCAGTTTTAGGCGAAAAAGAAAATACTAGAGGTAGATAGGACCGTGATAGTGTAGATAAGCGAAAGGAGACTTTCAAAATAATCTACCATTACCGGTAGAATACTTAAAAAAGAAGCTATCGAACAGGTTTAAAGTACGTTCACAACGAATAACTTCGGCCGGAAAGTATTTGAAACATTTACATTATCTTCATTTGGCACCTTTGCTGGACATCGAAACAAAAATAGCAATCGTGGATGCACTGATCATGGTTCACTTATTGCATTGGCTGGATCTCTCTGCATTACTCGTCTCCCTAATCGTTACTAAGCACGGTGTCCAGTATCGAAAACTTGAACCGAAATGAAAGTCAGATGTTGCTACGCATGACCTGCACAATGAAGAGGGAGTGGAAAGTTTTCCGATATAAAAAAGCATAACAAAAAATATGTAATATTAGATTAAAAGTTTGGCATTCAATCATCACTGTAACACAAACTTGTTCAAAAACTACTTATCTCTAGGGACATATTCGCGAAGCACGGTTATCAAGGGTGGCGGTGCAATGAGAGACATATGCAGATGAAATAAGGCCGTTTTCAAACTTGATTTTCCCATTTCCCAAGTGCTATTTGAGTTATTTGGGTCTCTCGAAGGTTATCTAATACTGACTAGTTATCAGTAATTTGCTTATAATAATGGCCTGCTTGCTTGAAAATTGATATTTTTCCTATAATTCCTCTGTCTGGCCTGATTTCTAATGCGCCCATAATTTTTCACCGAAGAGAAAGAGCAGATATTTTCAAATATTCTGTTTTTACAGAAATATGGCAATAATACTGGGTGTTGCTATAATACTTATGTATGATATTTCAAGAATTAGCGGTTTTCACTGGTGGTGGAGTGAAGTTTTTAAAGAAATATGTAAATTTACTTTCGTCCTATGATAATAGTACTTTACAACTGGAATTTCAGTCTTTTGCACTGCATGTTAAACTGCGTATACCTTAGAGACGTCAAGAGTGGGCTGATTACAATGCCAGATTACAAACCTCCTTGACGCTATTCGCGAGAATAGCTTTCTTCACCAAGCTAAACAACTAAAATTATTTCAGTTTTCAAGTCACCTCTATTTTAAGCCAAGACGTCGGAAAATATTTTATTATAATTTCATGGAAATATACAGTTGATTGATCAAGGTTTGGATCCTTATGCTCTAATCTTTACGGTTATTCTTCAAATTCATACCTGTCAAATGAAAAGAAATATTAAGAGTAGATAAATGACGCTTTAGTTTAGGTCGAATAAATATTAATTCACAAAAAACCGAAACGATAAGGTTTGATTTAAACGCAGCATTTGAGTCAATGAGTCACCAATGAAAATTTCTTCATACTAACACTCTCCCCAGAGGTTGCATTTTCATCAATTAAATAAAGAAAAATTTCTCAGGCCACAGAATCTATTAATAGGTGTATGCAGAATCCTCATGCCTCAAGTGTACGTCACACGCGCAAAGCTTTCCTCCTGGAGGGTAAGGGGTTATTGTATATAGTCACCAATTATCACAGTTTCCATACGGCCTGCTAGGGGGAAACTGCTCGGCCGGATTAAGAAGAGTCACCCACTCCGGGCATTAATTAGCGATGGCAAGTCGGAAATACAGTTGGTGAGTAATTTAAACTAGGCCTTTGGCACGTGTACCCGCCATGGGAGAATCAGTCAGAGCGAGACAAAAGTTCACTCCAACGATGATGGTGGTTCTATTTCGTTGAAACCTGGAAAGTTTCCGCCATGCTTTCTTGTTTTCCTCACTCGCGATGGAAATCATAAGGCCTCAAAACCTTCTCATCTGAAACATCACCCAACCTGACAAGCTTGTCCAAGGAGTTTAGCATTCCTTTCATCATTTTTTAAAAAGTAGCTCCACGAGCGGAGGAGGGCTTGTGTCGATGGGAAAACTCAAAGGGTAAAAGGAGCAGAGATGAGTTAGCGAAATATGTGACCACTTCCTGTCCAGATTTCATCTTTTAATAATTACCTCGTTCCTTTGGTGTATCGATAGTTCCTTAGCATTCTTACCGCTGGCCTCTGCACCCACAGTGCACAAATCGCGGAAATAAAATTTATTAGTTACATAGCTGCTGGATCGGTAAATTTCTCTAAAGTCCATGCGAGTGCCCGTTAGACAAAGATCAGATGTTTTAATAAGGCCGGTGTGTCACATCCTCAGTTCAAACGTATCAGTCTTAGAATGAAATCATGTCTGAATTGAATTAATACAGGAAGTGACAATATAATCCCTGCATTGCCGAAGCGTGAAAACTCCAAGGGTTTCCGCAATATGGTACACGTCACGGGAGTGAAAAATTAAAATGTCTCGTTTCGTAGTAGAGGTCTTCCTTGTATCCCCTGTGATTCATAAGACAATCATTCGTTTGAGTGATCAATCATAATATCGGATATCGCAACAATTTCTTCGTATTGAAGTAGAATTGAGTGATATTGTGTGCTTTCATGTAAAGTTCTGCCTCAATTGTCGTGTAATCTCATGTACAAATGACCACAGGAGCGAATAACAATGGCTATAAATGACTCCATCCTATAAATATTGGTAAAGAGGTGTATATATATATTAAAAAAGGTGTCCTTATTAAGTTTGTTGAAAAGAATTTGACCCTTCCTGCACCAATTACTTTTCTAAGTATCCAAACTTAAAATAATAATGACAAGAAATTAAATTCCTCCTTGTTCATCAGAATCAAGATCTGATGATTGTTTTAATCATGCCAAAGTTACTGTTTTATTGATAAATTCTTGTTAAATTTAAAAACTGCCATTCCGCATGTGTCATTTCAGCTCTATTAACTCCAACAAGTAATCGCGGTAAACGTTAAGTAGAGATATTTACTACTAAGATAAATATGAATAAAGTCATTCTTCATTTCGTCTAATGAGTTATTTGCTCCATTATAAAATTTTACTACCATTTCATTATACATTGGAGTGATTTGTGTGCTACCTCCGATCAATACTGTACTCTGTACGACACATTAATGTAAATCAATCAATACAGCTAGTATTTTGACGCTCCATTGACTCATGTCACAAGCAAACACTCATCAGTTGCATTGCACACTCACTTATGAAGAGCGTTTAGCTTTCCTAAATGAAATGTTATCTAATTACCTTGGAAGAAGTAACTGTTTCCATACCAACGTAAATCTCATTAAAAATTCACCTAATGTCGTGAGCATAATTTGAATTGAACTCTTTCCAGTCTAAATTCGAGCCTTTTATGAGATGGCTGCACTCAGTACTGTTATGGATTTCCTAACATACGCTCTTGTAGGCGGACCTTTACGTTCATATGATACTGAAACCCAGTAACTTTGTGATTCCACATTATTCATTTAAAGCGACTCGGGTAATGATTTCATTAAAATGAATGCTGAAACCTAGGTTGTTTTTAAAGAAATAATGTGAAATCACAGATATACTTGTTTTCATTACAATATGATACAATATGCTATTGTCTAAATACTTAAAGCTGAGATAACTTAATTTCCCTGGGATGGCATTTCCAAGCTTCTCGAAGAATCATAAATAGACAGGGTAAACTTTATGTTTTGACCTAATCATGGAATACTCTAATGTTATCTGCGAAGAACAATGACGAACAAACAGGCGAAAATAAATCACCAAATAATACCCAGAAAGAAAAGACTTTGAAAAATGTAAGCTCAGACTGATTTGGCTTAGGTGAGAAGCAAAAACTTTGTCAAGCGATTGATGACTAATGACGATGGTGACGTTCAAAGGGTGGTATTAGATGGTGTCAGCTCCGGCGAAGTAAAAGTTATATCAGGTGTTCCCCAGGGAAGCGTGATGGGCCCAATTTTATTTCTTCTGTACGTAAACGACTTGAATACAGCAGTAAAAAATAGCACGCTCCGTCTTTTTGCCAATGATGCAGTAGTGTATAAGGAAATTAGAAATGAAGAGGGGAGACAGTTTTTAGCTAAGGATTTAGATACGATTGATGATTGGTGTGATAGATGGCAACTAGAATTAAATTTGAAGAAATGCGCGATTATGAATTTTTGGAAAAAGAATGGCTTTCCCCGGAATAATTATTGCATCAAAGAAAACAAAATATGTAACGTAGATTCAATTAAATACTTAGGTGTCACCATCACTGAAGACATGTCATGGGGGAAACACATCAGGGAAATAACTAGTGTAGTAAACCGTAGATTAGGATTCGTAAAAAAAGGGTTCCGGGCAAATGCGATGAGAGAATATGAGGAAGAAGCTATTTTACACTTGTCAGGCCTCATTTAGAATATGCCGCTAGTATATGGGATCCGTACGAGGAAGGTATGATAAAAGAATTAGAGCGCAAGCAAAGGAGATCTGCTAGGTTTGTTAAAGTCCGTAATGATAATTGTATAAGTGTTACGAATTAAATAGAAGAACTAGGATGAGAATTACTATCAGAACGCAGGTTAAAATTTAGGTTAAACCTTTTAAGTAAATTCGAAACCGATTTGTTCACAGATGACTTTAGATATATATGAAGAACCCCTGCGTATTATGCTAAGTTTGATCATATTAACAAGATTAGAGAGATAGATTGTCGTACCGATAGATTTAAAATGTATAAAAGTTCTTCTATTTTTCCCTCGTACTGTAAGAGAGAACAATAGGCAGCGCAGCAAAGGGATAGGTAGGTGAAATATAGTTAGAGTAGTCTGTAGTGCATGATTCATGTAATAACAACCAATAATCCATTCCTTATTATGTAGATACTAACCATTTAGCTCCATGTGACCCTATTATCTAGCACATCTCCCTTAAATATCCTAGTTGCTTGTCAATAGTGCATGATTGGTGATCTTCACCCCCTGCCACACACCCTCGTGGTGGCTCGCAGGGTATCACGTAGATGTAGATGTAGATTGCTGGAAAAATTTCAGAGGACATCTCTTATGGTTTTGAATTGTAATTAGATGATAAAACAGCATACAAAAAGAACAGGGAAGAAAGAACCTAATAAAACACGGTACTGAAAAGTAGAGCCAGGTGGTTTGGGCACACCCTGAGGCACAATAGGTTGCAAAGAGTATAATTCATAGAAAAATTGAGTGAAAAGTCCCGAGACGACGGCCAATTGTTGTTCCCCTTGGAACGAACTCTGATCGCACTATTCCCTCACAATCGATAAAAACAATGACCATGACTTTGATGTTTGACTTTGACTGACGTGCCTTTTTAGGTTGAGGTGAGTTATTGGTTTTCCATTGAGAACTCTGAAGTTTTGTCTCAGGGTCATAGCCGTAGACCCAAATTTCATCTCCAGTAACAATTTTGGCCATGAAGTCAGGATCTGCATGAAGACGGTCCTTCAATTCCGTGCAAACTGAAACACGATTTTCCTTTTGTTCATCAGACAAAAGGCTGGGAACAATTTGGCACTCACTCGCCTCATTTGCAAATCATCGGTTAAAATGCTTTGCACGGACCCATACGAGATGTTTAGTTCTTCAGTAATCTCTCGAATAGTCATTTAGTCCATAGTCATATCCTGTTTGAACGAACAAGTTTGGCCACTTTTTGCACATTTTCATCTGTTTTTGAGGTAGCAGGATGTTCCGACTGTTCCTCGCTCTTAACCAACTCATTTTCACTTTTAAATCGCTCACACCACTTATCAATAGTCTTCAAAGTTACCACATTATCACCATACCCAAATTTAACATTTAATTAGCTTCTTTGGCACTTTTTTTTCAACTTGAAACAAAATTTAATATTAATGCGTTGTTCAAGATCCATGACTCACGACAGACATGGCAAACACGACCTCACTGTAGCGGCTCTAGAAGCTGATTGACAGGCCAGAATGTGTTCAAAATTGTCACTGCCTGTCTCAACAGATTAGGGTATGAGACACACTAGTTGAAATAGATGTAGTGTAAGTAGTTGCTGCTATGAAAATTCATTTAGTGTATTTTTTTATTACACCTCATACAGAGGAAAATACCTATGACGCAAGAGGAAAATAGCAATGACGACGGAGTGAGGGAACTCCATTAATTAAAGAAAGATGGAGGGCTGCAGTCAACAAGTCATAGAATTAAACGATCAATGGCGATGAACACAAGAATTGGCTCAGCATGATCAGCAGTACACGGGTTTTGATATGGATAAATGCATGCTAATACTCTCACAAACAATCTTTCTCTCATTATTTCCCCAGAATTCAGTATTAATCACGCCACAAGAGGGCAGAGCAAGCGGTTCTTTATTTTATCCTACAAGGGCTGTTTCTGCATGCTCTTGAGAGGCAGCTCTATGTCTTTGAAGGATTACTGCACCAAGAGAATGAGGTTGGTTGGAGGGGGGGAGGGGAAGGCAAAGGAAATGCTCGGGGCGTTGAGAGAATGGGGAACCTCTAACTGCTGATACGAAAGGAAGGAGAAGGAATTGGGAGATTTTAAGGGAGTTGGAAACGGCGGGTGTGGTAGGGGGCAACAGGAAAAACGGGAGCAGGGTTCGGGAGGAAAGCTGTTAATTAGCCAGTCTCGTGCAAGCGCCTGCTTGATATGACTTTTTTTATTTTTCCCAACATTCCATATCTCCCGCCACTCAAAAACCCTTCCTTCTGTCTCAATCATTTTTCGTATTTTCCTCCTTTTTCCCGAAAACTCTCTTTCCTTTCCCCCGCTCCGCACTCGCGAGAAAAAAAAGCGTGTGCTCTAAAAATTTATCCCCCCACCTCCCCCCCCCCAGCTGCCCTCATTAATCGTCGATGCTTCATGCTCCTACAAATTCGCAATTATTTTAGTTCCTTCTCGGTGTTCCTGTTGCTGAAACGCGCACAAAAGTTCGTGGGAGTCAAGAATGGTCGGTAAATTTCGAAACTTTCAAGCACACTTCGGAAGCGATTCATTTTGCCATTTTTCATCGTATTCATGCGGTACGAAAACACGGAGGTTTCTCATTTATTCCTAATTTCATTCCTTTCACGCTAAGGTTTTTGAATATAATGGATTATTATGCATTATATATATATATCATACATGTTAGAATAAACCAAAAACAATTATATAGAATCCACCATACCACTCTCAAAGCTGTTTGAAATGTGGTTATAATTAGCCAATATACCCATATAGACATGGAGACTTAAAGCACTGAGAGGTTTTCATAGAGAAAGCATATGAAAACATTTCTTAGAGTGTTTTATATCCGATAAAGAGGCTGCAGTTTGGTGTTTTTAATTGGGACTTCGATACCAAAGTCGGGTACTTTATGTTATTTTACAACGCTGTCTCGGTCTCACATGAATTAATCCTTATACTGCTTAATTTCGGTATGTCCAAGGTACGACTTCCATGGGATGCATTGGAAAATAGTTCTTTGGAATCGCTTTTTTGTCCTTTTTGAAAGAGTAATGAATCCATAACCCGGAGTGAGTACCGAGGAAACTCATGAATATAAAACGCCGAGGAAGCAACAATTTTTACAGGATCGAGACCATTGTGGGTAATAATGTAATGCATTCTTACTCAAAATTGTTCTGAGTAATGCAATGTTATTGCTATCAAAGAATAATAGGCAGTTAGAACCTAGAGCAGCAAATCGTGATCGGCAGACCTCGGATCAAAAATTTAAATTATATGCATATGGATATTAAAGCCAGATACTGAGTGAAATAAGTATATCCTAACGTCATCACAATTTTTTTCAGTAGCCGTAATGCGGAAATGAAATGAAATGAAAAAAAAAATTGACTGTCACGAAGCGATTCACAAGCGTTCCCGCTTTCAAGGGTCAATGCGCAGAGCAGAATGTTATTTTGGATTCCCCATCTCTTAGGTAACCTTCCTAAGATCTCTAGGAACAAACTCAGATGTCTGATTACAGCCCATCTAATATGAAACTCGTTATTTAATTCATGTTGAAAATGCCTGGTAAGGTGATCTAATTGACTGGTTGAAGAAACCTAATCAATACTCTACTGGCATTGCCAAAAGAAAAAACTTTGTCAGCATTTAATGATAGACATATATGACTCAAATCCGATCAATTTCAAACTCTACTCCGAGGAGATATAAGATTAAATGAGGATAGAGGCAATCAACTCATTACTAGGAGGTTGAGGAAGGTACTGCAACTTGTGAGGCCATTTATGGCAAATTTTATTTCAAAATAATCCAATTTTTTTTCAAATGGTTAAAAATTATTATGCATTATTGACATAAGAGTCTAGTTTTAGAATATTTATTAAGACATTGAAGACTCATTACTACGTTACCGTCTTAGTTATTTAGGGCAAAACCATGACTGCATTTCTTAGAACAAATCACGAAAGAAGTGGGAGGCAAGAATTACGGAGACATGAAATGGAGGGCAGGCGAAATGTGAAAAATGGAATATTTCTTTAAACCAAACTGCTGCCATCCAATCTTTGGATTGATTCCCAGAGAAAAAGAGAAGTAAAAACTTGGATAATGAATTAATCAAAAGATGTTGGCCCTGAGCATAAGTTATTTAGGCACAATAAATTTTCTTGGCATCATCACGATGCGTTCAGACAACGTCTACATCTTATTAAAAGTTTCACGCTCCTAGAATACTCCCAGCGAGCCTCGTGGAAACTATTTTTCGTGGCTTCGGATGCGAGAAATGTAAACATGGAGAGAGAAAAAGACGAAGAGATTGGATAAAATAACCCGTCCGATTCAGTTGTCTTAATCCTTGAGTTTTTAAGTGGGACGGGGAACGGTGCGGAAGAATGTTCCTCCCTTCCTTTTACGTTGTTTTTCCGATACCGAAAAATGATCAAACCTCACTTCCGAGGGAAAGGGGCATCGCTTTATAAAAAAGTAGGAATAACTTCTCGAGCAACAGACGGGTATAACTTTTTTAAAGGCAACTCACAAATTGAGTTCAGGAGAGTAGGAGCCATTGAGATAGAGAGATTGCTTACAACGACGGAAATGTTGAAGTATTGATATCCATTTTGAGAAGAGTTGGGAGGGCTGTCAGTCTCTAAAGACTCCCGGATACCACATTTCCCAGCAAAAGAAAGAGGTCTGAAAAAATGTAGAGTCGTGGTCCTCGACCTGAGCTGATTCGAAAAACTAAAGTTATGCAAAAAACTACGCTGTTGTGACTTCGGATTTCTTTTAAGTATCGGTTACATGAATAAGTATTTCATACCAAAAAAGCTGGTTACTATATTGTAGGTATTCATTTCCGACTATTACGAAAAGTGGTAAAGCAGAGATGTTGATAGCAAGAAGTACATAAATGAGCATTCAGGTATTAATGACGATCGGCATATTCGGTAAAATTATTAAACATAAGAGATCTTAGAATGTCCCGGCGTATCTGCTAGATAAATGTTTCTCACCGGGTAAACAGGCCCCGATGTTTCGGAGAATGACTTGCTATCCATCTTCAGGTTCCCATCATCAGGGGTTCTGAATGCCGTATTCTCAATTTTGGCCGGTATATATGCTCATTCTTTTGGGTCAGGTGCCATCTGATTGGCTATGGTATACGCGCGTTTACCCGCCATCCCTAACGTATTTAAGGGTTTTGATGATTGGTCTCCAGGTATTAGCTACTTAATTGGATGCCAAAGGAGTGAGTAGTGAATATACATACCAGCCAAAATTTATATGGCGGCATTCAGAGCCCCTGAAAATGGAGAGCACGTCGTTCTCCGCAACGTCGGGACCTATGGACCTGCTTATCCGTTGGAACACCCGAGAAACATTTATACAGCCTGCTTTCCTCACATTAGTTGTGGCAATATTTTGAGAGATTTTACAATGATATGTAGTATAGATGTATAATGTCTCACAACTTTTAGAGGGATTAAGGTGGGAGTCCCTAGAGACTCGGAGGATACACTCGAGGCTTAGGTTGCTTGAGAAATTCAGAACTGGTGTGTTACATAGTGACACAGAAAACTGATGTTTTTCAGAGCGACACAGAAGATATTATCATGACTCCTCACTACATCTCTAGGTCTGACAGATGCGATAGAATAAGATAGATACACTGCCGAACAAATAGATACAAAAACTCGATATTTCCGGTCACAAAAAGCGACCGCAATAAAAATTGAGTTCCATTAAATACACTCCTATAATACATGTCACCATTTCATCTCCGAAAAACTTACAGCTTTACACGGCTGGTGACCTAACCACCGCTGCAACATGCCCATGCAACGGCTCGCAGGGTATTATGTAGATGCAGATGATATATTTGTAAATAACCATGGTGACTAGTGGCTGCAAGAAAATCAACTTGGGCAACAACATACTACTAGTACAAGTGAAATTATTCTCAATTCTTCCGAGGCTTCGCCGCACGTGTTTGATTACGACAGCTGACAGCACTTCCGGTGTTCCAAACCGCGTCTTACGGTCGAGGGTTCTCGGACTTGAGTTTTGGTTGTCTTTATTTGGGAGCATTTTACACATTTACCGCATTCTTATATGCTGTTTTACGCCAAAGAATGCATTTTGAGATTCCATCCGACGGTCAGTGCTTCCTTTACGTAAACTAGGAAATTTGCTTTGCTGAGAAACCTCTGTCAATGCCAAGATTCCTGGGCCCTCGTCACCTGAATCCATTACTCTAGCATTACCATTCATTTATTTCAGATAAATGTAGCGAACTGATTCAGGTAATGAATACCTTTAGGTCTGCACTGTCTAAGAAAGGATAGAAAAAAATTATCCTACGGTAACGCAAATAGCAGCTGGGGAAAAAAGGGTTTCTTAGCCGAGAATCTGGCTAGGTACTACATATGATTTTCCTCCATAGCAGGTTATTGCTCAAACTTTAGAAAGTCATTTAAAAATTCGGATCATTACTTCATGATCGCTAGTTTTAGCATTATTATCCCATACTTAAATGTCATTAATAAGTGTAGAGGAAACCTAACTAACCACTGTTGTAGTCCAATAATATCACAATATCATATTAATAGTCCTTCTCAAATATAGACTCCTCCAACGGTGACCAAAATTATGACTCTTCACAAATGATAAATTAGTGTTATTCCACTGATTTCTTAAGATTTTTATCAGATGATGATACCAACATGTCAAAATTAGTCGTACCACAATAAGATATTGATGGAAATAAACTAAGCTCTTATGTAATAGAGGGGAAAACACTTGGGAAGCTTGGAAGAGGAAGGAAGCGGAGAGGAAGGAACACTTGGAAGAGAATTATGAATTCTGGAAGAAATAGGAAAAATAAAACGTTATGAGGAGTTTTGTAGGGTTCTATTGGTGGATCTCATATGAATAGGGAAATCAGAATGATACGTTTGCTACAAATCAGGACCTTAGAATAAGTACTGTCCAAAAACGGAAAATCAGCTGGTAGAAGTATTCAAAATAGAAACCAAAGTATCTTATCATTTTTTGGAAATAAACTTTCACATAGCTCAGTCGAAAACCATGGAACACATTTTTACTCTTAATTCCATGTTAAGACAAAATTCGGACTCAAGTCTACTTGACTAGACTTGAGTCTCACTTCTGTCGGACGATTGGGGGCAGTAGCTCTACCTTCTAACTCTAACCTTTTTGCCGCTGATAATGATTTCCTATGAGGTTTTCCATGACGAGAGTAATCGCTCTCATTCCGGAGAAAATACTCCCGTCAGTCCAGTTTGACAATATGTAGGCTCATCTACCATTATAAGGTTGTATTTCATCCAAGACAATAACGATGGCTCACCAAACTAATGATAGCATAACCTTACCTACTTTAGACTCTGTTCAAAATAGAGGTAGATACGTTATATATTACTAATGATAACGCTTCACGCAATGGAAAATATGGGATGAAAAATATAAGAAAGCAGCAGGTACTTATCTTTTCAGGAAATAGTTCTCATGCATAGAATCAGGTGAAAAAGATTCTACCCAACTTTGAAAAAGCATCTCCAAAGAATGTTCACACCCGTAGACAAAAAGTACAGCTAAGTATCTAAAACGTATAATTGGTTCAGGGAAAATAATAGCTATCAATTAAACTCAACCAATTACACTAACCTCTCATGGAAATTGAGAACAGGATTGTGTCAAAGTCAAAGAATACATTCAACACAGGAGACGAGAAGAGAGCATGAAATTAAAAGACAGGATTAAAATTAAGTTGAACATGAATGGTTGTATGCATTTCTGACATAAATTAGAACATTTTAATACAGTAGTAGCTCGTGTGTGCATGATTTATCGAAAAAGCAGCCGTTCAAAGCCTCAAAAGGCTTTGAGGATTGAATGTAACGAGAGGTAAAGACCATTACGTACCACATTCCGCAGTCGTCGAGGTCAAACAAATCCACTTCTACCACTTTAAGAGGCGGATGTAATATCTCATTTGACCCTCTGAGGATTCCTCACGCAAAGATGTGCGCTCTTCGGTCAAGTAAAGCGACCTCTTGCATTGCGATATCCCTTGGCAATTCGTCTGCACCGGAAAGCGTGACGGAAGCGACTGGGAGAGGCTAAATTAGGAATGGTTTACTTCTTTGAAAATGACCCCAGGATGAGGAAAAAAGAAGCGATCTTCTGCAGTAACATCTCCGCCTTTGCATCTTACTCCGTCCAGCGCCATACCTTTGCTAGCCATGAATATTCGGAAGAGAATCTCAGTTGAATGCACGACGTTCGCCTTCAGCGAGTGATATATTAAGCCCACTTAGTAATTTTTCATTGAGTACAATTGCCCGATACTACCCCACATTGCTAGATAACATTTCTCATGGCGGAATATCTGCCAAGACAGCGCCAAAAAGATAAAAAAATACAGCTGGTATATCCTCCATAGATGAGCAATACAATCAGGCAACTTGTATGACTCACGAAAGAATATTATTGTCATATCAGAAATTCTACCTTGGAAAAGGTATGTTATAACATAGAAATGACATATTTTCTTCGCCATTGACTGCTGCTCAATGAAAAGTGAGGAGTGTATGTCCTTCAATTTTCTTTATTTTTAGCGCAACCACTACATTTCTTCAAGCCCTCAGCTTTTGTAGGGCAAACAACACTGAAAAAATTTTTGTAAGACTGTAAACATAATACTATGAAGTCAATTGAGTTTATAACTTCATCATCTGCCTTGTACTGCTGACAAACACTGTGCTGTTACACTACATATATTAACTGGTTTTCAATGGTAATTCAATGCAATGAGATGAATTGAAAATTACATGGACTTTCTTAAAAATCAAAAGTTTTTCGTTTCTGTGCAAGCCATTCATTCTCAGGGCCTAGCTCCATTGCTATTCACGCTTCATCCTATTAAATTCGGCCATTTTGTTCTACCATTTCATTATGATTTTGTTTTTCCTGAGCCTTCTTGGATTGAACATGTGTATATTATTCAACACATTATGATGCATATACATCAAAATAAGGATGAAAATTCAAAAGCCTTAAACAAGCCGTTTGTTTACCAATTTTAGAATGTCACCCCTAATATATCATTCATGCCATAAGAGCTCAGCTCATTATTATTAAGATGTGCAATGTGTTAAATTTTTGCGAGAACTTTACTGAAATCATAGTCATACTACCAATTTTTTTTAGCCTGTTAATTCTATCTTCAAATGTGTTGCCTGTCTAATGAATGCCAATTTGAAATTTTTAGCTGTTAGAAAGCACGTTTCTTTATTTCTAGTGACTCAAATTGACAATTTTTGTTTTTAATGATTTCCATCGTCATAATTTGCTTTTTTGTCATTGTAGGTTACGATTGATTATTTTTACTAGAATTTCCTTTTTGTTATAAACCACTCTACATTATCATCTGATCCTACTTATTTAAGGTTATTTCCTTCATTGTATTCAAAATTATTCAGGGACTCGTCTCAATAGGATCAAATTTTTTCATTTGTTCAATCTACGCTCCAAAAAATACCCTTAACTAACCCCTTACTTTTTCTTGAGACGTTAACTCAGAGCTAGTCAGAATTTTTTAAATATCTTATTCCTTGCATTGCGACGTTTTCAACCTACCTGTTCTTGAAGCAGGTAACGTACGTTAAATGTAGACCATATGTTTTATATGGGAAGCAAAGCGAAGGCGGAACATTAAGGAAGTTTCATAGAGAAAAATCAGAGCTTTGTATTGTCTGATCAAGGTTTCAACACATTATTACCATTATAGAGGATTGTTAACCTTGATAAGGACTCAAATACAGTAACCTTGTTTCGGCTGCTAAAAAAAGTGTAAAAGAAACAGAATCCTATAGCTTTTTCTAATATATATGTATATATAACTTGATGACTTAAAATGGTGGAAAATTATCTAATTAATTTGATATATCATTTTTCTGTTACTCCATCTACTTGAAATTCATTAGTTTGCTATAAAAAGTGCGTGAACATTTTTAAAATTACGTGGTCCAAAAAATTACCTCGGCCAGCGGTTTAAGCGACCGGTCAGTACTGACGCGACGTACCCTGTACTGCGCATATTTGCATAGAAATGATCAAATCACGCCAGTATCCCATGTTTCATTTGGGTAGAGGACAATTCATATCATTACGAGATGATTAAGAAGGATAACATTTTGGAAACGCCCATTTCAGAGCAGTTTTGTAAATGCTCATTTTCCACCCTGCATCACGAAATATGAGACAACAGTTTCCCATTGAAAAATATCTCTACTATGTTCCAGTTAGGTGCTGTAAGTTGAAACAATGAGTCCTACTGCTCTTTAGGGAAGATAAACTTAAGAGATAAAATTAAGTCTTTTGAAATGAGATGTATGCTACATTTTCTTGGATTTTTCTGGAGTCCTCGTGTCTTACAGAGTTACCTCAGAACCTATTTTTGGCTATATGCTTATTTTTTCTCCGTTCCAGTGGCATGAATCCCCCACCTTTTATCCATCAAAGGACGAAACAGGAGAGAGAATGAGGTGATGACATTCGACTGAAGCAGTTAGAAATGGGATTGCCGCTGCTCTTATCGCTTTTCCTGTGTTGCGTCCCATTTGATGTGTCCCCAGGTTGGATAAATGGCCATCCGGGAGCTTAGCTCACCGCTTCTATGGCGTCAAGAGGCTTTTCCCTTCGACTTATGCATATCCCTTTCAGGTCCTTTAAGAGAAACAGCTTTCCCAGGTTACTCATTAATCCCTGTCCCTTCATGCAACCCAAAAAAAGTCCACTCAGTGATTTTTTTTTCAGCGAGAGCCCTCTTACTCCGTGCCGCCGAGAGAAACTATTCGTATACTAGCATTTTCTAGGACCTCAAATCCGCTGCAGTAATTCCACGGGTCTTTCGGGAGTCGGCGCATACGAATGGTCTACAACGGTAGGAGTAAGACATTAACCAGTGCAGTTGAGGACGGCGTTTGAGAACCATTCATCAGTTTAAATCGTTACATCCTGTATCCTAATGACTCACTGTTATCAGATGCCTAAAATTTAACAGTATATCACTTATATGTATGAGAAATGCTGAGCTATGTGATGAAAGATAAATTCCAGGGCGTTCGAGCGAGCTTTTTATCTAAATAGAGAAGAGACCATTCCCAAAATGCATTTTAATTAACTTGTAGTTGCAAGAAGCTCTAAGTCAATATACCAAATATTAACGAAGAAAAAATTTCGACACTTGAAAATCATATTATAAGAAGCATGAGTGGCGAGAGATTAAATAAATGAAAACATGGACAAGATTCCAGTTGAAAACAAAAATATAAAATCCCAAACGCTGAAATTGTGGAGCTCTTAGGGCTGAAGACATTGAATGAAACGGCGTAAAGGTGTTGCCAAATTACTGCAGTTAGCAAATATCAGCTCCTTGTGTAGTAATTGGTGAATCTATAAATGTGGCAGCTGAGGGTCGTGTGGCGCACTACACCTAACGATGGAACATTTATATTCTTCCTCTTTAGTGGCTCTACAGACCTATGTGGGTCTTGTCCTGCTGCACTATTGTCCTCCAGTCATTCCGGTCGGAGGTTCTGTGTCGCCATCCACGAATTCCCATCTTATAAAGGTCGTACTGCATTTGATCCATCCATCTATCTTTAGGACGTCCCTGTCTTCTTATTTTGTACAGCCTTCCTTTTAGCATACGATTTGGGATTTCCTCTTCAGGCATTCTCTCTATGTGACCTAAACAGGGTATCCTCTGGGACTTAATGAACCTTACTATATTTTTTCCTGAAATCAACTCATCTATTTCTTCTTTATACCTTATCCTCCATTCTCCTTGGTCGCCTACACGTCCATATATTCTACGGAGGATCTGTCTTTCAAATATACTGAGTATTCTCTCATCTGCCAGAGTCATTGTCCGGGTTTCTGATCCATATGTCACCACTGGCCGCACTAGTGTCATGTAAAGTTTCATCTTCAGAGTTCTACTTATCAATCTACTCCTTAATAATTTTATATTTGCATAGTAGGCTCTAATTCGGTCCTGGATGCATTGTTTTAAGGTTATTGTCACTGGTTAATAGCGTGCCAAGGTAATAAAAGTTACTTACACTCTGGAAGGTGTCTCCGTCAATTGTTAGGTCGTCTGGTTCCCCTCGGTGCTCCACTGTAGACATTACCATATACTTGGTTTTATTCTCATTAAATTTGAGACTGATATTGCCTGCTTCTCTTTTCAGTATTACATAGATCTGCTCTGAGTCCACTAGTCTTCTGGCTGCAATGGCAATATCCTCGGCATATGTGCAGATCTGACTTGACTTCTCAAAGAACGTTCCCTTCAGATCTTTTTTGCCACCACTTTGTGAAGAGCCAAGTTGAAGAGCACGGCCGACAGTCCATCACCCTACTTAACACCGGCATTGAATCTGAACTCCTTACTGAGCCTATTTTAAACCTGCAGTGCATTTATATTATGGGCACTAAAAGCTTTGGAGGCTCGGCTATCAATAAAAGGGTGATTTTTCAACAATATTACTTATTTATTTATTTTCCATTGACCTCGAGCACAGAACTCAATTGCCTCTACGTCGGGTGTCATAAAAAATAAATAGTGGGGGGATATACAACCATTCCCTCGGCGCAGTAAAATCTACGCAGGTGGTACACGAACCCATGACCATCGAGTTACCCGGCAAGGACTTGAATCCGGCGCTAATATTTTTTGGGGCTTGGGGCTGAAAATGTGGTAAACTATTCGTATAAATTTTTTCCTTCCATGTTACACCCACTAACATGTGTCTGGAAGAAATTATCGGCAAAAGACAGAAAAAACAGCGTTCCTTTATCTCCTTCCCTTCATCACTTGACCTTCCTAACACGTTTCCCATTCCTTTTCCCTCGCAATATTCAATCCTCCTTCGCCGGGTCTCCTGGGTGTGTCCGATCCCGATTGGCTGA
Organism: Ceriagrion tenellum; assembly: GCA_963169105.1. NCBI lineage: Eukaryota > Metazoa > Arthropoda > Insecta > Odonata > Coenagrionidae > Ceriagrion > Ceriagrion tenellum. Next base: position 113,523,503 of record OY720640.1, on the reverse strand, counting down.
GAGACCTGTTCCTTCTCCCCGCTTGTTTGCATAGCTGGATTTATTCTTCAAAAGAGGGCGGGTGCGGGGCTGCTATGCTCCTCCACTCCTCTCAACTCGAAACCTCTCCCCGCATGTTAAAACACGTCGAAGGAACTTTGCCCCTTCATTCTTTCTTTCTTTTTTTACACTTCTCCTCCGAAAGTAGTTTACGGGGAATGAACGAGGCAGATATATGGAGAGTCTCATAAGAAGGAGGTCGAGGGAAGACAGCCATAGGAAGGAGAAGGAGAGGACGGAAGGAGTATTCCTTTTCAGTTTTAATCAGCCTAGACAAACACAAACTCACACAATGACGCAATACCTCCCCCGTTTCCATGGGGATAGACGTTTGGGGAGTTCGTGGCAGCGGTAATAATTGATGCTGGCATTCATACGTGCCGAGGCACGGAAGGTAGGGGTTCCCCTACCTCCCGGTGTTTGCCTTTCGTTGCTAGTCTCGGTGTATCTCCAGCGACCAAGAGGAGAAAGAGAACGAAAAAAATAGAGAAAATTAAAAAAATGACTGCATAAATCCGGTAAAACTAGTGCATAACAATAGTGGGTATCCAGGGAAGTTTATTTCCGAGAAAGGAACTTCAGACTTAACGCATGCGCGATCCAGTTAAGAGATTCGAGTAGATTGCCTTGGAATTTCAATCCGGGAATTCTATGGTCGCACTTAATTCATGTACTTTAAAAGAAACACAGGAGTAGTTGAGAAGCTGAGCTTCAAAAACTTGGCAAAGTAAACTTTACGATAGAGGAAAGAAAGCTAAGAATAATAATTTGTTTCATGTTACGACGATTTTACCCGCAGAAATTTTGCACAAGAGCGTCGCTAATAAATAATTAATAGTATCCCGGATGAATACAACTTATCGGATGTAGTTACATTTCATTTAAAATAGACTGGTAACATAACATGCTTAATGAATTGAATCACACAGAGATACTTATTTAATGTGCAGTTATTGGAGTTTTACTTAAGTTAAAATATAAATTAATATTCTGAAATAATCTGGAGCACCATTCTTTTCAAAGCAAGCAGTAAATCTATCAAATTAAGTTTTTTGTTCTTATGAGATGTAAGTCACTCAAATGGTAATGAAATTAGTCGTAATATCTAAGTAAAAATTTGCCTAACAAAGAAAAAAGACATGATTTCGGTTATTAACATCCCATGTTACTAATTATATCTCGTTATTCATAAGATCACAGAAGCACACGCTGTAATTGGTTATGCTTAATGAAAACGACAGCGTTTGGCGTTGATCGCTGAAAACGGCTTCTTTGTCATGCCATGCAAAATATTTTTACTATGATAATATGTTATTTAAAAAGAGAGTTTAAATTTTCATCCCGCTATGCTATCATATTATATAATGCATGGGTACGATATCAAAATACCGTAAGACAATTATGAAATTTCTGAATTTCTAGCAAAAGTTTTACCAGAAATATACAAACCATGGCTATAGTTAAAAGCTGGCTATATCGGTTTCAAAAAGAGCCAATTAAAATATTACTTTAAGTTCAAATGATGAAATTTCACAGCGGAAAGTGCTATTCATCGTAAATGTGAGTTAAAACTAAATTTCTTGCTTTTTTTCAAGCGATAAAAATGAATGGAAAAGAACACCGAGATAAGTAAGTTTTTCCAGGCCACTGGTTTCTAATAAGTGGATATTAATCAAAATATCATTAAAGAGTGTCTATGTTTTAACTGTGAATACCTATCATTTTTCGAGACAGCGGATAACTTCACCTAAGATACCTAAGCCGTAGGCCATCGGTATATAGACCTCGCCTAAGGCATGTTTTTGAATCGCGATCGTGTCACATGTGCTCCACTACGGCTAGTGAAAGAGATACAAATTAATGAAAAAAATTATTGAGCCAATGATTATTAAAACGGTAACTATACAGTGCAGGAAGAGGAGATTTTGTGGTAAGCATCTCATCACATTGGCCAAAACTAAGTTTTTCCTATTCAAATAGACAGCAGAGTAGTGTAGGAAGAGAGTGTAGGATGTAAAGATGGTGTGCGACTCGTGAAAAATGAGAATTATGGAGCACTGATGATTATTTTTGCTTTAGAAATGCATGCAAAAAGAAGAATACTAACATGATAGTCGGAAATACATCTCGAATAAACTAAAGAACTAGTTTTCGACCATTTTAATGCAATGAAGTTCTTTGAAGTAACACACCCACTGACTTAACTTCCAATTTATCAGCCAAAATGCTGTAAGGCAATTTTCTATGATTTTCCTCCATCCAACGACTTGATATTTCACTCAGTTAAGGAGGAAAAAACAAGAATAAATCTAGTATCTTTCCGTCTCAAGTTCGTATGTCGGCCTCAGTTTCTCGCTCGTAAAATGCCGTGGGCTGAAATGTCAACTTATGCCATCAGCAAAGATATAGCCTTGAAAAATAATTATGCTTTTGTTATTCTATTCCTGCAAGAAAAGTGAAAGAATACTTCACAATAATATCACTAGAGAGGCGCTTGGAACATTTTCTCAGTAGGAGATATCTTCCGACGAAATGTTATGAATAATCGGATCCACTTAATAGTCTCCACGCGATCCACGTAATAGGTCACGGTTTGAATCAACTTGAACATCAAGGCACACATTGTATTAATTCCCTCAGAAAAGCCGACACGTTTAAAAAATTTTAAATTAGTTAAACAAACCGGTAACCCTCTTCTTGCATTCATTTATTTGACTGACTATAATAACTGTTTTACAGCAAAAAATTTGGCGCGATCTACTTCATAGCGGGGTACCTTGCCATCATACTTTTAATTTTCTCCACTTAAGAGTAAATAATATTTATCTCTGACGGATATGGCAAAAACTGTTGATATTACTAAAGACAAATCAAAATTCTATTCCATTTGGAAGGATTAAATTTCATTCAAAATTCTGCCATGAACACATTATGAAAGTTTTGCGGAAGAAATAAAAGCTGCTATTGACACGTTACATTTATGGGTTTAGAGAATCAAATGACAGAAAAGACACATCAACTTCATGAATTAGAAATGTTTGCAGCGGATCTGGTCACCATTCATCTACAGATGTGTTATTTCTGAGTAAAATGTGGTTTCATTCAAGGTATAAAATTATAAATATTTGATTTCACTTCGATTTTACCAGTGGATTACAGTGAAAGCTTAATAAAAACTAATGTTAGAATCATATCAATCAATATTCTCTCAGTGAATAGGTGCTTCTGTAATATTGATTTAATCCGTAATTCATCTATTCTCATTTATATCATTATCAAAGATTACTTCAAGCGTAAATTGGTGTCTTACGGCAAACGCTGGCAAAAGAACACAACCTCCATCGTACCTGGGGAAAACTCTTCAAGATAGATTGGAAGGGAGTTGGCCATCAGAATCCAAATTTCACCGCTCCTCTTTAAACAGCCCACATTGCGGCGGCAGAGAGGGATGGAGGCAAGGGAGGCGAGTCATTCGATGGCCCTTAACGTTCGGAGTCCTATTAATACTCTTCGATCAGATAAAGGGCATGGACATGGTTTGCTGGCGGGGGGTGCGTTGGCTAGTGGAGTGAGGTCCCTTCGTTTTTGTCCGCGTGTAGGCTGAGTAAGCGAGCCGGGGTGAGGCGCCAGGCGCCTGTGTCTTATGAAATGGCGCCGCCCGTCAGGCCCAGGTCGAGGCGTGGACTGGGATGAACCGTAATGATAGCCGAAATGAAAAGCAGGCTGAATGAGGGGCGGGGGAGTGGACTCGGGAGGGTATGATAATGGCCAAGGGGGGACTCGGCGGGGCGCGCTCTGTGGGACCGCTGAATGACTCCGTAATGGGGGTTCAGGGGGAAATGAATGCGAATCATTATTCAGATGGTTTGGCTTGATAGCGTACGGCGATGGCTCAATAACGAACTTCTTCCTTTTTTTAATAATTTCTCTCTCATGCTCTCCTTCTACTCCACTCTCTCCTCCTCTTTCCCTACCTCACAACCTGTCGTGGAAATCAATGAAAATACCACGATTTCCAGCCGCGGCATTCATTTATTTTTTCAATTGATGACGTTTTGGGAATCAGCTCCATGTCAATCTTCTGAGCGATTTGTTTAAGTTTTGAATAAAGACCAAACTCGTTTTCCTCCTCGAAGTCATCAAGCATGGTAAAAAAAATCTTAACCTAATTAATCATTACTCTTTGCGCGTATTAATGAAAGGCAATGCTCAGAGAAAAGTTAAATTGAAACTAATTTTGGTGATACATTGAACGAAACCATCAGCTGTGGGTCAGATTGTCTCTCTGCTGAGAATCATAGTGTTTTCATCTAAAGTAATAGTGACTGACAAGGATAGACGTTTTACTCGTCACCATTTGAAATTCGCAATACATGGAGTCAGAAAACGAGCAAACAGACAGTAGATTTTCAGTATCATGCACAGAAATTAGAAATTTTTATATTTCGCTTTGCCTAATTTTCTCAATTATGATATTTCCATATCTTGCGCATGTTTTGACCGGCCATTATCTCTACCTTTATTTTACTTAAACCCTCTTCCTCCCTTCATTTTGCGCGATATCCAATCTCTTACTCTTCACATATTTCCTGCGTTATCATCCCAATATCACACTGCTTACCGTGCCCCCACCTCTCAATGCGTCAACAACGGTATTTTTCTGCCTTCTCCGAATTTCTACCTCAAACTTCACATTTTTTGCTACCACATCCAAAAAAATCCTCTTTTTTTCATGCTTTTATATAACTCGCTTTTCCATGGATCCCTGGAACCATGGGTGTATGGTTATCACTTAATTTTACATACTTACCATACCTACATACCTACCACTTCATTCATTCACATTTATAGATCGAGTTAGATTAGTGGTAAATTATCCGACTCTCATCCCGCTGTTCTGTCAAAGTCGTGGCATCGAGAACACACCCTGAAGAATTTTTTTTGGTAAACAGTCCTAGTTAATAAAATGTTTAAAAAACAACGAGACCCACGGGACGAGAGTCAAATGCTTTTCTACTAATCTAACTCTATTCATAAATTTGATTTGACAAAAAAAAAGTTGTTTTATGAACATTTTATTAACTCGGATAAAAAATTCAAAAAATAAAAAAAAGTAACAAAAATTTTAAGCATGCTTTTCAAAAATAAATATTTAATACATCTACAAAGCAGAAATATCTTAACATCGCACTAAAAAAGTAAAAATTACATTCTCTCAAACGAATGAAAATTTCGCCTAATGCTGGAAATAATCAAATTAATATTCAAGGAGATCAGTCACACAATGATAAGACCACAACGAAAAGCATGGGGCGCGACCTCATTTATATCTTGCACCTTAATTTAAGGGCATTTAAAGATTTTCTAGAAATTGTGTATTGAAGCTCGCAATTCCATTGAACACCAAACATTTTATGTTGTTATTGAATATGAAAGAGTGCCCCACGCTTTTCGTTGTGGTCTTCCCATTGTTTGGCTAATTTCCTTGTATTGAATTTAATTATTTCCAGTACTAGGCTAAATTGTCATTTACTTGAGAAAATATTACTTTTTCTTTTTTATTATAATGTAAGGTAATTTTTAAAGAGATTTTTATATTTTTTTAGAAAAGAATGCTAAAAAATTCTTTTATTCACTTTTTTATTATTCCAAATAATCAAATCTACCCACTACATAATTTTCAAAACCTAAATATCAAACACCTCCAGAAAGCGCAACATACTCTCACCACTCTCCTCCATGTAAAAGCATCCGATGGACACATTTATTATTTCCGAAAATTCTATGTATCCGAAATTCTCAACCTACAGAGCTACAAGATAATATGAAAATTTTCAGCTATCTTCTATTAACATCTCTCATCAGATCCCGTCACCAATTCTCTTGTGCCCTTCCTCGACCAGAGCGATTTTACATCTGATGAACCTTCCACTGGCCCCCTTCTCCTTTGAAAGACATCCTATCTATGCCACCTCCTCCATAGTTTACTCTTCTTCTTTATTTTTACATTTCTCAATTACCTCTGCTGTGTTACTTCTGAGAGTCTAGCTACTTTGAAGGGGAATACTTTTAGGGTCGACATCTTTTGGCGATGCCTGAATGATATATTTTGTCTTTTTCCATTATTTTTCTCTAAGCCACTAATCCCATTACTCATTCTTGTTTTCAGTCACCATTTCCTGCGTATTGATCCAGCAAACATGGTTTTCAAACACGATAATGATTTTATTTTGGATCATCTGGTTTGTAGAAAGGTGCCGCAAAAAGTGTTAATTAATACTCCAAATTTGTACTAGTCAACGTTAGATGTCCATAAATGGATTAACTAATAACAAAAATTATCCATGGTGACGGCTATAATTTATTCATCAGTTGTGGATGTTCTTAATTATTTAAATAAATTAAGTTCTCGAGGTTCCAGGAAAAAGTTCATTCTGGGAATACCTGGTAATTTTGGGAGTCTTAGGGTTATTTTACGATTTCGTGGAAAAACTGGTACAGTTAAGTGATAAAATTTATATCCGGAGACATTTCAATATTCGAAGGATTTACAAAGTGATGTTGCCTATCAACTTAAGCCTGCTTGGAACCAAAATACTGATTCTAAAATAATTTATACAATGAAATATCATATAGAGTAGTTTACATGGAATAGCTGAGCGTCCATTTATATTTATATTCATTCTTTTTTTTTAATTTTCAGTTTTTTTATGGCCTTAGAATCGGGTAGTTATCGGCACGCCATAAATTATTAAAACTCAGGGTTTCGGTAAAAATATTGACATTTGTTATTTTTCGCATCAAATATGAAGGTCAAATTATAGTCTTTATGAAAGCAATCTGGTGATTATTCAAAACCCTTGTGAAAACAACATTATCAGTAATAAAACGACAAGTTATTAAATGATTAATAATGACTCTGGAGCTACCAGAATAAAAAATCTCCAACGCCACGTAAGTTTGGTCGCAGCGGCGATACAAGGATCTAAATAATTAACACTTGAAACTAAGATGACCTGACGAAAATTAATGGGCGAGGTTCAATAGGCCCGGCTTACTTAGCATTATCGATTTTATCGTTTCTATCGATATTTGACATTCATCTGAAACGTTATCGTGACTTTGAATATAACTATGAATACATATCATTCAACAGTGAGGAAAAAAATTGATTTGTATAAATGTGAACCCAAAGAACTTGAGACGTTTAGCAAGGCCTTTGTACGTACTTCCACCCGGGCTATATATTCTCGAGTCAATTAGCAGAGAAGTGAGACAAGTGAAATCCTAAATCTTTCAGCTGAGAAGAAATTGAACCAAGATTCGATATTGCCCGCCAGGTGCGTTACAATAAGTTACGGCTCCGAGTAATATTAGCTCAGGAAGTTTTATGATCCAGTATTTAAGGGAAATTAGCTTTTCAGACCTGCAAACACACGCGACTTAAAACTATATAGTGGAGGATCAGGCTCGGGCAATGTCATTTGCATTTATACTAATGAATTTCCTTACATTGGAGTGACATTCGCCGATAAAAATATGAGAGTAAACATTTGTGTAAGTTATGAATGTAGAGAAATGTTTCACACGCGGATGTGAATCGGACAAATTTCGCTCAGGATGCAGAATAAAAAGAACACCTTCACCTAAAATGATTTCTTCATGACCAAGTTGATGCTTGTGGCTATCGTAAATCACTTCGCCGGGAAAAAATCGCTCTGCAACAAATTTTGAGTAAAGCCTTTTAGCAAACGAACTCATGCAGACGACTCCCGGCTCCTGGCCGGAGAGGTGCCACGGAGAGCGGCAAAAGGTACGATAAGGAAAACCACTCAGCAAATGCATCCTGATTAGACCATTCCATAAAGTCGGAGGTACAAAAAAAAAACTTGAAGATAATAAATGAGAGAACACCCAACCCGGGGAGGAGGATTACTCCTTCCTTAAGGAATAAAAAAATGTAAGCATAAAAGCAACAACGCTTGGGATGGAATACCCTGGGTTGAAAAAAAAAGATAAGTAATAATAATTTCCGGAAAACAACGCCAGACACGGAGATTTACCGTGAGATAATTCCTAACGAGTGTATAGTTGTCGAGACACGAAAACAGATGGCTCTGCGGTTGCGTGCTCGAGAGAGGGGCGAAAATCAACTCTCTCTCCGTTCGTGGGTTTTCGGCTCTTTCGGGATGAGGGGTGTGAGGAGTCACTTGATAGGAACGGGGCGAGGGGGGGAGGTTATGGTGGGGGTGTGATATGAATGGATTCAGAGGCTCTATTTCGGAGCGATAAGGTTGGGAAAGAGGATGATGTGTGCCTGAGTTCATGGGACTGGGGTGGAGTAGTTGGGAAAGGGGACTTGGTAAGGGGTAGAAAGGTGAGAACAAGCGAAAGCAGGAGGGGGGATTTGGGAAGTGCGCGAGGGTTTAGTCACCCAGCGTTCCTCCCCACTGTCGAGATGGGGCTGTGCACAGGAAGCTTCTGGGTGGAAAGGCATCGGAGATACTGGGGAAAAACGAAGAGGTGCAGTGTTACTCTCGGTAAGGTTCTGAAAGACGGGAAATCACAAACCTATACCCGCAAGATCTTGTGAATCCTTCCCGAAGTCCATCTCGGGAAAGAAGGAAGACCCCTGTACATATTGGGAGAATATGCAGACATGACTAAAACATTTCTTGGTAAATTCCACATTATAAAGTTAATTTCCGACACAGGATTTGACTGCACAGCAATCATTTTCAAGGTTTTCACCTTTGAAATTATTTTTGTGCGGTCGAAACCTAGGTGGAAAATAAACTTTCAAATGTGGAAATTACAAAGAAATTCTTTCATCACGTATGCAAAAACTTTCCACAAAGTTACGCCTTCAACCATTAATTTTCTTTGGAGAATATATCGAGAAACTGAAGATAAAATGGAGGAACAAAATAAGATATGATGAAGTTTACCGAAGATTAGGAGATGGAATAATTTTATGAAACACGACAAAGAAAAAAAGGAACTAGATGGACTGGACACACTCTAAGTCACAGTGGGTTTGTAAAGAACATAATTGAAAGTAAAATACAGGGATAAATCCTAATTGAGAGGCCCAGAAATAAGTTCTTGGGCCATATCTTGAGGAAATTAAATAGGAAGAGTTACCATGAAGTAAGGGAACTTTCATTAGATGACAAAAGTGTAGTAAACTTACACACTTCAACTTATTACATAAGGGTAGACTAGTTCATTCAACATGCTGGGTGCATAAAATTTCCTCTTAGCGGCTGAGAAATGCGCTTAACCTTTAACTTAAACGGTTTTTACCTTCCTAATATAGCTCCAAAGTAATCTCATAGTTGCGCAATTGTCGCCAAAGTGTCTTTTTTTTATATAAGATATTTTATATAAGTAAAGTTATCTCAAGTTAGCATGTCGAGTACAGAATTTGTGAGAGTAGGAAAAAATAATTCATATAGGTACAAATTCAACTTTGAGAAGCATGCTGAAACCAATATATTGGTGTGGAATGAAAGATTTTCTCTACGTTGCATGCCTATCACTTTGCATGTTTTCATTGTAAGTCAGGAAAAATCCCACAGATTTTACATGTGCCTCTTAGCTTTCGTCTCAACCATCGTCCCACTGTTCTTCATTTCACCCATGAAACTTCATCACTGGGGATCAGGTTGGTGTGGTGGCTAGAGTACTGGCTAACCATACAGACCAGGGTTCAAATCCTTGCAGAGGAGGATAATTTTCAGAGAAAACCGCGTCCCTACTTGAGTGTCTTGTGGAGGGCACTTCAAGTACAGTACTCTGTCTATCGGATGAGACGTTAAACCGTGGACCCCTCGGTGTCTTTCGTTAAGAGAAGGCTAATGCCGACGCCGGGTTTCTATCCACCCTTCCTCCTTTACCTGTCCCCTATGGCGCAAATGACCTCAGCTGTCGGTCGCCCTCCCAAAAATCCAATCCAATCCAACCTCATCAATTCCTATTTTCTTTCCTAATCCCTGCTCGCGCAAAGTCCTTCCCTCTGTTACCATCTTCAAGGATAAAATCATGTAGGGTATTTCATCGTAGTAACTGTAATAGTAGTAGCTTACCAGCTTGGTTTCCACGTTTATATACCACCGAAAGTTTATGATTTATATGAGGGACACTATATGAGGTGTCCCGCGTTGCATCGATGTCTGTAAGTCATGGGTATTAGGGTCGCAGATGGTGATTTTTCATGATAAAATGACGTGTGCAAAAACATTCTGAAATCAGATTATATTTCGGGGTCGCGCAAACAGCTTTTCGTTTAAAATAGCGGCTCCCATAGGCACGCGCCCCCCGTTTGAAAAGCCCGCGCTCACGGGCCTCCACGCCGCCCCACAACATTTCTTCCCCCACCTGTCGAAGGTTCTGATATGTAGGCTAAAATTGATTACCACTTTGGATGGGGGGTCGTTAACGACCTCTTCGAGCGGCATGTTGCTCCCATCAAGGATTATTCTCAGGCAGGATTGACCAAGGATGAGTAGTAATTGAAGCATCTACTCCAAACAGTTTCCTGGCACCAAAAAGTTATGCCAAAGATGAAGTTATGACAAAAAGACACTCAGTCTTCAATACAAATATTTTGTGAGCAAAATGTAATCAAAATTCTCAAAAAGAGTGATATTAGAATAGTTCTCGTTCCGACCATGGAGCTTCCCATTTCCACTATATTAGTAACTGTTTTAAATACAGGACTTTGTTCTTTGCATACCAGTCTCACCCCCTAAGGCCCATGACTTCCAGACTTCCGTTTTGGTCATTTGGTTTTTTGGAGAGCTCCATTGGCGCATGAGGTTGGAGGGCTTCGGGTTCCGCTGCGTTTGTTCACACTTTCTATGACAAAAATTCGCGTCCATTGAAACTTAACATCAGGGGAAAAATGTATGCAGTATATTTCACATTCCTAGATATTAATGCAACTGAATCCTTATACATGCTATTATTATCAGTTTACACAGTGAAAACGTGAAGTCTACATCCTTTAGCGATTAAAATTTTTCACGAAATATCAAAGCCGGATCATTGGGAATCACAAGAGCATCTTTACATGGACACTATAATTGAGTGACAAAACTATTATAACGTTTTATTAACAAATACTCAAATACATGGACAATTTATATCTTATAACACCCCTGATAACGATGTATCAGACTGCAGCTAGGTACTACTCTTTTCAAAATGTTGTCTTGCATATGATTTTTACTTGTAAATTGGCACCTTTCCCATTCTTTATCATCGTTCTACATGAATTGAGAAGATTTCAATAAAGATTATCAGCAGTCGATGGAACTCAAATAATTCTGCATTCGCTATTTTTTATGAATATTTTATTAATGATCACGTTGATTTAGCAAAATAGAGTGTAGCTTAGATACTACGCAGCTTTCTTCATACATTACTCTTCAAATTAATTGAATCAACATTGACGGAACTCTTTGGCAAGTTTAACTTGCCTCCTCTATTTTGATAACCCATGTTTCAATAAGAAAATTCTCCGAGACACGAAGCGTAATTCTTTTTCCACAATTCCCCTAGGGGAAAGTTTTGGGAGATATATAAGAAAATCCTACCTTTTCGTTCTTGTAATAACAGCATAATAAAAAAGTTGAATGCTTCTCTTTCTTCAAAGAGCCTGTCTCAAAACTCTGATCCTGTTTAAATAGCTTTGAGGAGAGACCCAGGCGGTCTGCAACATTTTCATTTTATAATGAGGCTGCCGAGATTTACCGGAGATGTAAAAACTTTGATCAAAGCTGCCAAGGAAAGATATTCAATGAAGGAATGAATTACTTCTAAGGGAAAATCAAGTAATAAAACACAAGGATGAAAAAAAGGGAATGAAAACGAATAAAATACATCAGTTTTATATTTCCGGAATTACTATGGCGGAACTCACGCAAAATAACCAACTGAAATAATTCCCGGCAAAACTTTCGAAATGATCATGGATTCCGGTTTTCCGATTATAAATTTTCGATTCCAACCCATCCTCCCACGTCCTCTATCCCATTCTTCCCTCTTGAATCCTCAGAACGCACTTTTGTAATCACACCATTTCCGACAAAAAACAGTCAGATCCAAAACTTAAATATTTGCTTAATTTCCGTCACTTCTGATTACTTCGGCACATCTGAGGCTCGAGTGGGCAGGCGGGAACTATAGAAGAGCTTGCAGAAATAACACGACTATGAGGACAGAGTCAATAATAATAATAATAGATTCCTTTCGCTTCATATCGCGCTCAAATTAATGCCTAAGTTGATTTTAAAACGTTATTGGGTAAGAATTTCTCGAATTCTTTCGCGAAACTCTTGATCGGCAGAGTTGGCGACTGGAGGGTGTAATAAGGGGTTGCTCAAGAGTGTAAAGGAGGAAAGGATGTTGAGCAATTTGGGAAGAGGCAGAAGGAGAATATGTGAAATGGACAAGATAAAAAAGGGTAGTGTAGAAAACCGGGGGGAGATTCTCTGACTTTCAACAAAATCTACCATTACCGGTAGAATACTTTCTTAAAAGATAGGAAAGAACTTTGGTTAAGTAGATTTCCTCATTTTCTTATCGTAGGCTCTGACCTAACAATTTATATTTAATCAAAGCTATATGTCCACACTGATAAGGAGCGTGACGCGGTGTGTGTCGGAGACATTATGCTGTCATTTTTTCTACATTTATTAATATTTATTCTCAAAGAGTCAGAAAAAAATACTGTTTTTCCCTCTATTTTACTATATCTTCCTCTAAGCTATATGCAAATCCAAATAGATGCGTGAAAACACTCGTAAGTGTAGCGTGGGTATTTTGGTGACACTATCGGAAGGAGGATATGTTTTCCACAAAAGAAGGATTCGTTTGACATTGCGAAGGGAGGATGTGCGTAGGGGATCGAGGATTTAGAGATGTGGTTTTGGAGAAGGATGGAGAGGGTGAGCTGGATGGCCTGAAGGACGACCGAGAAGGTATTGGACATGGCTGAAGAGGTGAGGAAACTAGTGGCGGAAGTTTGGAGAAGGCAGAAGGGGTGGATGGAGGACGTTTTGAAAAGCGAGTGAATGCTGAAGAGGGTGATAGAACGGAGACCACTGGGAGAGGAAGGAAGACGATAGGAATTTTGGACGAAAGAAGAACAGTAATACGATGTGAGGATATTAAGATAGATCAAATGGTGGATCACACATAGGAGGTAAAACATATATATGTTATAAATATGGGCATTAGAATAAGGGGATCGGGTTGTTGTGGTGGCTAGAATACTGGCTAACCATACGGACGAACAGGGTTCAAATCGCTGCAGAGGAGGAAGATTTTCAGAAGAAACCCAATCCCTACTTGAGTGTCTCGTGGAAGGCACTTCAAGTACAGTCCTCCGTCTGTCGGGTGAAACGTTAAACCGTGGTCCCCTTAGTGCCTATCGTTAAGATCAGGCTATTGCCGACGCCGGGTTTCTATCTACCCTTCCTCCCTTACCTGTCCCCTATTGCGCAAATGACCTTAGCTGTCGGTCACCTCCCCAAATATCCAATCCTCATTAGAATAAGCACTGACAAATAACGTACCAATCATCTTGTAGAACACTTGAATTAAAAATATTTCTACAAAACGTTTTTCGTCATTGTTTATTACACTAAGTGGAGTCAATATCTAGCCGCATCCAATGACTGATTACTTCAGCCATATGGGCGCCATTATCATATAATCTCTTTCAATTTTCCAAACTTATAAATATATTCACTACTTACATAAGTTTTAAAAAATGCATCGTTAAAGCGGAAGAAAAAATACTAGGTTTTTATTTTATTTTACCAAATCTCCCTTAAATTCATATTTTAATCAAAATTTATGCGTGTAAACACAGGTATGTGTAACGTAGCTGCTTAAATGACATTATCGGAGAGAGGATGCGTTTTTTTCAAACGGAACGAATGTGAAAGATTGACTTTCAAACATTGACTGACTGGTTTTGAAAGATATTTTATGGATAAACACCCTTGGGAATCCGGTAATCATGAAATCTGAGTGTCTAACGAAATCACGAAATCACGAAATCACGAAATCACGAAATCTGAGTGATTTAGTGGAGCTCATTTTTTACTGTGGTCGCTTATTGTACGCGGAAAGAACAAGTTTATTTACCTATCTGTTCGGCACTGTGTGCTGTGTTGCATATATTTGTATTTGTATTCCCCACGATATATCAGGAGTTGAGGTAATATTGTATCTGAAGATTTTGATTACTCCACCCACAGTACAGGTTTACCGTTTGTGTGATGACTTTCGCAGGAAGTTAACCGTGGTGCATTTACTGATATTTAATTCTAACCACCACTTCTCGCACCATAAAACACTAGAAGTAAATTGCAATTTGCAAATCCAAGTGGTCACAACCAAACGTTATGCCATGAACGGCCTCATGTTTACAAGTTCCCCTCGGCGTTAGAAATGAAGCCGGAGCTGAGATCGGAGGATTCTAATTGAAGCATAATTAGAACACCACTCGGAAGGCTGGTTATTTAATCAGGTACAGGTGCAGTAAAAACAAACTATGTCCACCGAAGAATTTCCATGTTATGCTTAATATGCAAAGTGTATTTTGGGGGTGTTGAATGTTTGGATTGAAGTTCAGTTTTCATCATGCTCACTTATTTTTCGTGCGAAGAACGATTTTTTTCACCGATCAGTTCTGCAATGCATTTATTTTACTTTATGTCTTATATTGAGCCTAAAGATATAGTTTGGCGTCAAAATAATGTTCTTTGTGTCGAACTGAAACAAAACTTCTGAAATCTATAAATAATCAAAACGCCATCTGCAGTCTCTAGCGGCTCCCAACTATATCCTTGGTAAGGCTCTAAAACTCAACAATGTTCACTCGTAGACGTTCCTAACGAAGAGCGCATCTTCCTTATGTGTTCTATTTATTTTCTGGTTTGAATCTTTTTGGTAGGGTCATGTATGCTCACGGTGTGTTCGAAGTGTGAACAACCAGAGCATAGTAGCACCTTGCTTTCACTTTTTCATCTGAAGACCTTTCTAATATGCTTTTGATAAATCCTAGTTTCTTTTAGGATATGTCGCCTATGCGTTGTATTTGTGTTCTTGACGATAAGTCTAAAGTCATGGTGATTCCCAGATATTTGGCTTTATCTGACGACTTTATATCTACTCCACCCACACTGTGGTAAAAGCGGTGACATCACTACAAGTGGCGAAGAATTTCATATGTTTATTGATATATTTATTGAAATGATTGATATTGTAGCAAAGAGGAAAAAATAAGAAAAAAAGGCGTAAGGTCAACACCGCTTGCTTCAGTGAAGAAACCGAACCAAAAAATGCCAAAATAAATAGAATATTTAGCAAAGAATAAATCAAATGTGATGCAAATATATAGAATAGAATAAATGGATTTGATTCAAACCAAAATAGGAATAAATGGCATACAAAAGGAGGATGCGCTCTTAATTAAGAACGGCTTCGAGCGAATAGAGATGTGTTTGTCAGGAGTATAGTTGGAAGCCGCTAGGGACTCGGAGGTTACACGCGAGGTTTTGATAATTTGATTCCAATTTAACTATAGGTAATTCAAAACGTTTTCCTGCAGCCACCAAACCATAAATTTTGAGTGGAGTGGAGAAATACGATTTAAGTAGCAGTAAAGGTAACTTTTCACCTCCACCAAAATCAGTTTGAAACTGAGGAAAAAACCTTCTCAAGACGTTTGTGTGGAGTGTGCTGCTCCATGGTTGTGAAACGTTGACGCTCGGGGAATTAGAGAGGAAACTTTTGGATGCGTTAAAAATATGTTGCTACCGTTGAAGATTCCCTTGGTAGACAGATTCACCAGCAGTAAAGTGATAAGAAGGATAGGGGAGGCGTCATGTTTGCTTGAGGCAATTATATGAAGAAAAGCAACATGGATCGGCCATATTCTTCGACATTCAGGGCACATCGCTAACATACTGGAAGGCATAGTGGAAGGGAGGAACTATGGGGACAATCCTAGACTGGATCACACTGGATAGAACTTGGAAGAGCTGGGATGTACCTCACACCAGATTATGAGGGAGTTGGCCCAAGACAGAGAAGAATGGAGGAGAATTGTTGCTATAAACCCTATAGACCAATCCTGGGATTGTAACCAAAAGAAGATGAAAGGTAATCTTGATATGCCACAAGTCACTGCTTACGACGACGCAACAATTGGATATATTCGAGGAAAGCTTCGGCATTGACACTGCCCGTAGTCACTTTCCAGGTCAAGTAAATGAGGATTAATGGCCTTGATAATGCCTTTACTCCTACCTAAAGCGTGCCCGAATGCATGCGCCAGAATTTCTCAACGCGGAATGTTGACACACTTAATGAACTCCCTTGTGGACCACACCAAATTAGATAAATACAATTCCGACCCTATTAAGACTGCTTCGTGCGTCGTCTATCTCTACAAATATAAACTGATGATATTTTGGATGTAAATACCACCAAAGGCAAACACCAGGAAATAAGACGTGTAAAGTCCCAAGCGTAATGGAGACTAAGCTTGTTTGCCCACGTGCTTCTTACCTGTGCACACACAAGTTCAACCTTTCATTACGGAGGCGCACGAGAAAGAAGATTTATGCGTTGGGCGCTCAAAACCACATACGGGATGGAATTGGAAGTCATGGTCAACTCTCCTGAATTTCATTTCAGGGAGGAATATGTACGGATTGATATAAAAAAACAATGGTGAACCATTGACAAAATTTAATCTTGGTGATGTAATAATGCGTTGAGATTCTTTATAGTTTAATCCCTAATGATTTGTCTAGATCAGCCTTTTAAAAGTGATTTGAATGACTCCTGAGTATAAACTGCTGTTATGGAAGTTGTCGGGGCAGTTTTTAGTGTTTAAATTGAGGGGTAAAAATGAGCGCAGTTATATTAACCCGCAATATGGCCGAGGTGTTATTTTCTTTGCTTATACCGAGTGAATGAGTACATCAAACGAGATTCTTACGTTGATAAATAGATATGTGTCCTTTTTAACGATTCATTTCTTCATTGGTTGTTCAAACCTAAGATTGTTTGACTGCAGCCCTCCACCCCTCTCTATCTAATGCTAGTTCCCTTACCTCCAGGTATATTTCCCTATACACTGTCTTCTTTATTTAAGCCATGAACATATTCCTCAGTCTTCCTCTGGGGACATTTTCTTCCATTTTACCTTCAATTATGTTCTTCAAAACCCATTTTAACGATACCTATCATCTAGAAATAAGAACTTAATGTAGCAACAATGTCTCACCTCTGTATACAGCTACATTTACAGCAATCTTCTGATCACTCAACACCTGCTTTTTAGCCCCGCACGAAAATGTCTGAGCTAGTTTCCACTCATCAGACATTCTCGCAACATTTAAATAATCGTAGGTCAATCATATTTCTGATTATCTGTTTTCTTTCATTCATCAGAATAACTGGTGAAGAAATATTACGAGTATAATAAGTATATTCAGTGTATATTATGTGGAAAAATGGTGTTAGAACTTATTTATTTTTAAACGGAATGTGATATTAATTCAATTACATGCATTCTGGTTTCAAGGCGTTTACTTTTTCAAATTTTACTTCATACATTCTTCAAACATTAACTACACACGTATATGGCGCAATTAACTGGTTTTTATTCTTTGCTTCGATGGTTCTGCCTTTTATTTAAAGTAGCGATATAGATGCCGCTTATAGTTAAATATGTATTCAAATAAATATAATTTTAAATCCAAAATGATGAAAAGGCAAAATTTTGTTGGTGTCAGGAATTGATGAGCTCCTTCCGCCTCTTTTATGAACTCGTCCGTTTCGTCAACTCCTTCTTTAATTCCACCTCTCATTCATACATACATCTCCCTCATTCAACCTCAATTACCACTGCCTGGTTTTTCTTCGAGAACTTTTCTTGGGGGGTCGAGATTGGTCCAATCCATTGACAATCCTGAGACATGAAAGTGACTTCCTTTTGCCGTCATAAATTAATCTTGCGGTAGTTATACTTGGAATTTTTTGGATTTCCATTCCAGATATATTAAGCTGGTATCTTACACTCTTAAACATTACATTTTCTACAGGTATTAATCTGCTTTCTGTTCTGGTTATAATATCCATCTTTCAGAGTAATATATTAAAATAGCCACACACATTTATCTGTTTCTATTCTCGTTTTCGCTTTTTTGTTTGTGTTATGTACTTACGATAGACTATACTAATAGCTATTTTATGCTAAGTTGTGATTTTTGGGTATTTCCCCAGATAGTTTTCAAAATTCATTCCTATATCTTTGTATACTGCTGCTGTCTGGCTGTTTCAGTTTCTATTTACATCCCATTTCCTCACCCGGGGAATTCCTTCAAACAGTTTCACGTTCTCTCAAGACTTATTCAGTTATATCGGCAGCCCTACCTATCACGTGATTTTCTCTCTACTCTGTTGATATGACAGCCCCTTCTACATGACGCAACGATTCCCCTCCTAAACGCCATGCTTCACTCATTCGACTTCCACCAAGGCGCTACCACTATGAAAACACATTTTCCTCTCCCTTCTAATACGCGTGATGTGATGGAACAGCATCTAATAGCGATAAAGCTATATGCTGTACTGCCCACTTATTTCATTTACCTCAACGCCGATGTATTATCTTCGATGTCATCTGATTTATATAATATTTTTCTTCATTTTGTGATCTGATTCATACTAAGTAAAAACCACACAACTGACCCTGTGTCATCTAACTAGCATGTCTTTGTGTTACACGCTTCAAGGTTTGGATTGTATCATCATTCTAATTTCCCATCGCAAATCTTGGCATCGGTATATGTAACTCCTCCCATTATGGACTACAACCCCCGCACCAGCGCTAAATCTACAATTCTATAAACAGAAAACCTATATTTTTTACGATTTAGTAGAAGTTTTATGATGAGTGATAAATTTATTTATTTTTAATCATTTTGAAAACACACAATCTAGACATCTTCACTTTTCTGGCGCGATCTATACTTCTGAATTTCCGCATTTAAAAAAATTAATTTTGTTTTAGAGGGTATCGCTGCATCTCACGCCATGGAAAGTGTCTTTCTTTACAATTACCTTGAGAGTTATGACAGTAAGTGGCACAACAATACAAGATTGTAGCTCATTAAACTTATCTACCAGTTAAAAGTAGGTTTTGATGACAGCCAGAGAAAATCCTTCAGCTATTTACACGTAAAGGCCATTTATCTGCCTTTATTATATCTTTCTTCACCTACGATACGTCCTACCGTTCTCCATCTTGTCCAAAAAAAACCGATTCACTTCATTCCCCTTCCCTGCTAATCCAACATCCTAGCGTTAGAGCTTCGTGCAACTCATCGCTTTTCGTCAACCCTACCAGCACCACCTTTCGTGTTTCCTTCTGATCTCATCCAAATGCTTCCTTACCTCAAGTACCACACCAGGCATTTTTTCTCGTTTCCTTACTTCACTTCCTCGTTTGTCTTTCTGTGCGTCCACCGCACATTCTAAATTCTCCTTCACAACCACATATCAAAAGCTTGCAGGCTATTCCCGTCATCCTTTCTCATGAGACCCTTTTCTTAAAACAAAATATACCGAGTTTCATGTTCAATGATGTATCGCTAAACTGAACTCAAAAATGTCATATGACAAGCGTGCCCTCTAATGAATACATGTGACAAGGTTTGAACTAACATCGTCGCACTTTACTCCATCATTGACGAAAGCGGCCGTATATTCAGGGCCTCCCATCATGCACCACGATCTCCGTACAGGCGCCGCATTCACAACCCCATCTCCACGCGATCCATACCCTCTCGGCACGCCGCTCCAAAGAATCCAGCGATGCACTTTTTCCCTCCGACCAGCCCGCCACACATCTGCTCCGAATGGGAATAAAAACTCAATCCAATAATGCTAGCGATTTCCTTTTTCCACTCTCCCAGAAGAGTCGATGTGGTGGGGGAGTGGGAAGGGAGGGAAGATGAGCAGGGAAGGGAAGGGGGGGGGGGGTCTGGCTGGATGGGTCTGTGTAAGGGCTGTACCTCACCGGAATCGGTCTGCGGAAGGGAACAGGGAGAAAAAGATTGCTCGGATCGAGGAGAGGGTGGGTGGAGAAGGAGAATCGTAAATGCTTGCACGTTTTGACGAGAGTAGAAGACAGCGACGGTGCACGGAGACGCCTTAAAAGATTTAGTTTTGATGCAAAATCTTGAACTAGAGGAAGGAAATGTTAAAAAAAAAAATTTCGATTGATCAAACGGGGAAAACCATAATGTCTTAAACAAATAAATTTTAATTTTTCAGACTTAAATTTGTACACACATGCCACATAAATAATTATATTCACATTCACACATTGCAATACATTCACACATTTTGATATTACTACCGACCATGCATATCAACATATGATGTAATCAATAACCTTGAGAATGGTATTTTGTACTGGAACCAATTGTGTTTACGATAAGCAAGAGTGGCTTAAACAAAGCGAAAAATAATTTTATCCTGTAGGAAGTAAATATAAAGTAACAGGTGACAACTTGTGGTCATGGTGGGTTGGTGTCCTGATTTCATATGAGAAAGACGATATAATTTAGTAAATGTCCACACTGAATTACCCATTGATCTTGAGGCCCTGATAATGGCAATACTTGCCGGAACCTTGGTCGGTTCAATAAATATAGAATGGGTAGGTAGCGAAGTAAGAGTGGATATTAACAAAGTCTTTTTGTGATAATTTTGTCAAACTCTGGTTCACTAAAGACGCTGTGTGTTTTTGCAAATTTTATTTCATGAGGAATCGCATGAATGTTACCGCGTCAAGTTGGAATAAGAGCCTGATGCGAGCTGACATAAACTATAAGGGTAAATCAGATAACGAGATGACGGAGGACTCGGTTAGTATTTCTCCAAGGATTAAAGAAGAGCATCTACATATTACCCAGCATTCCACCTCAAGGGCAAGGCAAGTGTTTGGCACGGGGTGAGTTATAACCAATGTACACTGTAATATACTAGCAACTTTCACCAGCATGCACAATTATATAAATACTAAAAAACTATTGAATTTATCTCATTGCTACTACGTAAAGGAAATACAAGAGTTACGCAAGTACCAAGGTGATATTTGTACTAAATGACAGAATACGAAACGAGGATTAGAGAGAAAAATAACTAATCAACTACAATTTCTGACAACTAACTAGCTATGAATCCTCATGGAAAATTCTATACGCGTGCTGCCAGCGTTAGACTATTTTTATAATATTTTTGAAGAGACCACAAGTTTCCAGAGATACGAGAGTTACACTGCTAACATACACGCCTCCAGTTAATACTGGGTATGAGATAAGCATGCAAGCATTCATAAAAAGTATAGATCAAAAATGCATCTTAAAGTTAAAAGTGAAGCTGTTTTCATATCCCTATACTGGATTCTTGAAGATAAATTATTACGATACCACGATAATTCCTAAACCAATTTTATGTTCTTTTTGGGCGCATTACATACAGGACTGATCCATTCAAAATGGCCTATTGCGCTTATCAGTTGCTAAAGCTCTCTTCTGTGCTTACCCACTGTATATTTCATCATATCTTCAATCTAATGCTGTATATCATTGTGTCACTCCTCTTGAACCTTGTGTTTGAAGAAAGTGAAGGAAGGGAATATTGGAACGAAAAAACTAGTCAATTTCGTGTTCCACTGCACTGAAATATGAAATTATGCAAAGCTGATACAATGGTCGGAGACATTATATTGATTGGAATAATTTCATATTGGTGTGGATAATAACATTATTTTTTATGTCACTTTTGTTAACATTTACATTTTTTATGGTTTGAAAAAATTATAAATAAATAATCGTCGATGGAATAATTTTCGCTGGAGAACCAAGTTTTAGATATCTCGGTAAAAAATAAGACGAATGGTGAATATTTCCAACATAATAGTGTAAATCGACAGGAAAAAGTGAGGAAGATCAGAGACTAACTCGGTTACTTTAAATTGTCCTTGGTCTCCTACTCCTCTTGATTTTGCTCCCTAATATTAGATGGATCTATTAATTATATGGATCTCTGTTGCACCTTCGAGCTTCCTTCTGCCACTATGCAACGTTTTTTAGGATAGGCCTTGCTGTGACAGGTTGATAACAGACATTTAACATATGGGATCGGGTTCGTGTGGTGGCTAGAGTAGTGGCTAGCCATACGGGGGGCCAGGGTTCAAATCCCTGCAGAGATGGATATTTTTCAGAGGAAACTCGATCTCTACTTGAGTGCCTTGTGGAGGGCACATCAAGTACAGTACTTTGTCTGTCAGGTGAGACATAAATCCGTAGTCCCCTTGGTGCCTTTCGTTAAGAGCAGGCTAATGGCGATACCAGGTTTCTATCCACCCTTCTTTCCTTACCTATCCCTTTGGCGCAAATGACCTTAGCGGTCGGTCGTCTCCCCAAAAATTCAATTCAATCCAACATTAAACATATTTCCGCTTTCCATTCGTTCTGTAGCTCTGCTTACTTCGCAAAACTAAAGCTCACTTACGCCTTGCCATTTGTTTTAGACCCAACGCACAAATAACTTTAAAACAGACCGGAAGGAAAGATGATGGGCATTTCCATAAGTTTGAGAAGAAAGTAACGTCGATAAATAGACCCGACATTATTTTCTGTGAGTTGATTTTCAGTACAGACGTCAAATACTGTGAATTTCTAGTTTGGTTTTGCAGCGTGGTTAAAACCTGTAAAGACTCTTCTGCGTCACCTAGATGAAATATACTATATTCTCCAAAGAGAAATAAAAAACTCGACATGATTTCAAAATTTATTTATCGCATCCGACCGAAGTCTCGGCACATTATGTCATGCTCAAGGTGACCATTTTATGTGCTTATATTGTACCCACTTGGAAAGTAGGGGGAGGCTGTGATTCAAGGATTAACGATCACAGGTTCCACAAGCAAGGGGAGGAAAACAACCAGAGAATGATCCCCCCAACGTTTGTTCTGCGCATACATTCCATGATTATTTTCCATCCACTCTTCATCAGGCAGTGACCGCTATTACAACCCCTACCTTACCATCCCAGTACTGGAAAACAGCGGATTGGAAACATCCTCGAAGCGTCGAGCGATAATGAAGGCAGAACTCAGTTATTTTAGGAAACTCGTATATTTATCCAAATGCCGTAGGTAGAGATTTATATGTATTAGGAGACATATCAACTAGTCATTCGCAATTAAACGACTAAGGTGGACAAACACTGCAGTAGTTGATCGCGAAGGCATCCCCCTCGCTCGTTGTCAGACATAGACCTCCATTTAACTTAAATAACTTCAACTAACAAGTGCACCACTAAAAACTTGTTCCCTTGAAAATGTCAATACATCCGAAAAAACTGATTGGTTATGGCAATGAAGTGTGGAATCCTTCTGGGTTACTTACTTCAATATGAACTAAAAAGCTAACTGTTAAAGTAAATAATTTTAATGAACTAGTTCACAATTTTCAAAACAACGAGCGACTAATTTTTTATACCAACAGAATTCTACATGCTGGATGGTTTGGAATACTTCCACTACATAGGTTGTTACAGTCTCGGACGTCTAGATGATTTGAGTTCCGATTGATGCTAAAGTCAACCCCTTAAATAAACATCTCCATAGACGGAGGGAATCACCTATGATCGAGTCTCACGCTTTTGAGTTGAGTAAAAATGGCTCTCAATGAGGAAAATAAGACGTTTAAGACAAAGCAACCTATCATATCAACCGGGCATAAAAAAAAGCATGGAAACATGCTTTGATAACAGTAAATGAAGAATAAATAAATTGGAGAAATCCTACGGCTCTATAATATGATGGATTTAATCAATGAAGAGCGTTAAAGTAAAGAGGTAAAAACAGAAAAATACAAAGATATCAGCTGACAAGAGAATGAAGGTAAGAGCTGCAGTCAAGCAATTTATTGGATAATGAGTTGCTAGTCACCAATTGTATCGGAACTTTAAAAAAAAAAATAAGATTTTCTTAACTAAAAATAGACCTGGAACTTTTGTTCAACAATCAGTCATGAGTTTGGACTGGTGCGAATGAACTTAACATTCGGAAACCTGAATTGGTTAGAGTAATGAAGTGTGGAATCCTACCCAGTAACTTACATCGATATGAATTAAAGAGCTTCATTCTCGTCGTCCAAATTCCAGATAAAGTGAATTCACAATGTAAAGCTATACTATTCAGCAATAGTACTTAAGGCGATTAATTCCTCAAAATATGACTTTCATCCTCATGATACAGCCACAATAAAACCGGGAGGCTCAGAATCAGTTCAGTTTACCATTTTTATTGGTGAATACAGGAGTAGACAAGTGCACATTCTATTTAATATGTGATGTGGAGTTTTCCTTAAGTTTAGCCTGGATGAGTTGAGAAATGCCACAGAAAAATGATTTCCAAAGCTGGGATCAAACCGAGGACCCTTAGTTTTCTGGTCATCAGGCATCTAAAAAATTCAGCTAGGATGTTTGCACTGGTGACGAGGCTATAGTTTAGTTTTCCCATCGCCAACCAGGGTTAAAATCTCGACGGTGGGGAAGATTTTTGTTGGGAAAACTATTCCCTATTTGGGTGTTGTATGGAGCGATTTTCAGTGCAGTAATCCCTCCTTCAATCCGCACATCAAATCTCGGTTTTTGTGCACCTTTCTTTAAAAGCAGGTTAAATCTAATGCCGGGTTTCTCTAAATCCCTTATATATTTCTAATGAATTCCTATACTAAGAGTAAACCTACATGTTTTCAATAGCGCTAATGACCTAGTGAGTTGGTCGACGTTTCGTTAACCCAGCCACTAGCATTACATCCTAAGCAATGACAGAAATAAATTAGGCTTACATCACCTTTCCAACATTATTAAATAGGGTAAAAGTTCCTACTTGTTTTACTATAAAGCTGTTTGAAAGACAGTTGGTAAAAGGTAGGCTAAAGCTGTCGCTGGGTTTCCCTCAACCTCGCTCCATTCCATAAAATATCCTTATTCTACCAACCAACCTATCATTGAAGGTGCAAATATCCTTCCTTCTCGATCTCTCCACGTATAACCACGCTATGCAGGATTTCCAATTTCCATCCAACGCTATGCAGGATTTCCAATTTCAACGCCAATATTCGAAGAAACTGTATTCACATTCAGCGGACATGGACTTTGGCTTCGGGAATTCCGAGCAACGTAGAAGCTAGCCCGTTGGTCAGAAAATTCAACATTTTGTTACAGATACTTTTCTAGTCCTGTTCTATTTCTCTCTCCGGCTATTTTCAACGGATTCATTGAAGTAAATTGCGATCAGACGATATCAAAAAATCTAGCGTCGAGCCTGAAAATTTTCTCCATATAAATCCAACTTCACTACCACGACTTGTGGAGGAGAAGGGTTTGGGGAATCCAATGGGGTGGTTTTATTTCTGAGAAAAGATTGTCGTGGATATAGGGATGAAAACGATTCTGAAACCCCCTGCAGAAGAGTCGACAGCGGAGAAAAAGTGACTGTGTGTCGACTCGGGAAGAAATAAATACAGAGAAAAAAACACGAGAAAAACACATGCGAGACCATAAACGCACATATTGGAGGCATATTGAAGAGGTAGGAAAGGCAGCGATCGGAACGTCACAAAACGCATGCGAAGGCGACACCCCACACTACGACTCTTTTTATTCTCCCTCTCCACCCTTCTTTCATGCTTTTTTCCGTTTTCCGGATAAAAGCGTTGTTGGGGATATGCGATCGCCCAAGATGTCTCACTTCCCGTTATGACTTCGGTTCCCTCTTTTTAACCCGCTATTTCTCCCCCATCACATTGCATGTACCTCTCTACCCCCCTCCTTCCCCACCCGCCCAAAACCCTTCCTACGGAAATTCCACTTCAATACTCCTCGTTCTCTCACACTTTTCCCCCGTATCATATCCCTCCTTCGAGCCTTCGTGCTTTTCCACTTTGTATATGCCGTTTTTAAAAAAAAGGGCCTGTGTCTCCGTGCCCCTTATTGGCAAGAGACACCATCGAATGAAACCCACATCTACTTCCACACGCTCAACACACCATCTGAAGCTTGGCGATATTCGAATTCCAATATCGTATTTCGGCATGAATTTAAAAATGAAAAATAAGCTTCATATCGCGTATCGAATTTTGACTCAACCACTATTATATTCCTCTGTCGATACATCATAAGATTGCCACAAACGCATCAAGTCTTTAAGAAACGCCAGACCTTAATGGATTATGCTCATCGGGAAAGATTAGAAAGTTATGTGCGAATAAATATTCTCTTCATTCTCCCAGATCTTTTCCACGAGTATTGATCTCGGGTCGACATAAGTTTCCCATACGTTTCAGCCAGCGTCCTCAGGTAAAAGGATTGCACTTTTAACCGTCTTTATGCGGGGCATCCTGCGTACCCACAGCTATCCTGATCCTGATTGGCTGATCATCGGAGAACTCTCTTCAATTCATTGTGCATAGGATATGTCTTTTTTGTTGATATCCAGAGGAGTTTTGGTGGTTATAGTTGCTTCTTATATTATCCTGAGAGTGTGTCATTCTTCTTTTGAAATTACTTTGATTAGCATGTCATGTGTATAAGTACGGCATGTCCGTGTCTACTCCAGGTACGTTTCGCGACGGCAGAACGCAGAGATTTTTTTATCTTCGTAGTCTTACATGTTAATTCTTTAGCCACATGAGTTCCAGCAGGCGTATCTTTATCACTCTCCTATCTATGATCTACCAAAATCGCAGAGAACTTGGTAGACTCCCGCGCCAAAGTAATACAACAATTTGTCTTTGGATCCCGGTAAGATTTTCACCGTCTTCCAATCCGATGCCTTCCACCTGAAGACGCTGATATGGTCACCAGCGTAAGTCTAGCCTACCAAAGTCAACACAAACGGTAAAGACTGGGAAGATTAGAAAAAAGTATTTCAAAAACATCACCGAGGAAACGCAAGAACCAATTATTGATCAAAATTCCAGCGTCCATCAACGAAGCACCATACATGCCAAACAGTGGTATGTCGTACGGAATGATTGCAGACCGGGCATGTAGCACTCGTCCGAGGCCATAACGGAACCTTGCACGATCCTCCCACTGCTGAGTACAAATCAAAATGCAATCATAAGAACAACGCGCGGTCAAACCAGAATAAAAACAGAGAGTATCAGAGTTTGGTGTCATAAGATGGGTTAGATATTTTTCTTTAAAATGAGACCAAATTTATTGATGGCTAAGTAAAATGATATTTCGCTCAAACTACCCTAAAAGAGATGGATAAGTGGAATCATAAGAATACAGATGAAGATCCAATGGATGGAGAGCAATGAAGTAGTCCTGTTCGGATCGTAGCATAAGAATAAAGAAAGGCTGTAACTCAACTCCGTTGTTGAGTAGAGTCGCTATGAAAAGGACTCGGCCTAAACACATACATTTAGGAGGCGTTGCTTTTTTAGGGCCCGGGACGAAGGACAGACTAAGGAGGCCGACGATGGGAAATCAATGAGGAGGGTGCATTTAAGTACAAAATTGCTGCGTAAAATTGTTTCACGCAACACTAAAGTAAGAGGAAAACATTTAAAACCTTTAATTGCTTTAAATGATATGACATAATACAAGTTTGTTCCCTCGTTTTCTTAATTTCCAAAAATTTTACTTAAAACCTCTGGTCGTCGTAACTCCTGTATAACTCGCAAATAAAAAGCAAAATTCGTTTGTGAGAATTATCCTCTGTGGCCATTTTCCAAGAATTGTCTAAAAGAATAAGATGTAAGGAGATTATTGACCAAACCAGTCATTAATATTGTCACAAAAGCCGAATTTATCGTTAGGTATTTTTTTAAACTGCACGTAACCCCTAAAAACAAAAATTTTCAACTGGTTCAAATTATATTACGCTATTGATAACACAAAATTTTATTATGGAATAAATTATTTTTTCTAGGACGTTTATGCAGTAGCTTGGATCGAAAGTTGTTTGCCAAAATCTTTTTTAAAAATCAAGTAATAGTAGGAAATTTAGGGGATGGAACTGGTAGTTCGTCATGCTAGGAACTGTACTGAGGACGTTTAAAATTACTGACAGAGAGGAGAATATCAGCAAGATACGTAAAAAAGCCGTTATGATAGTCTTGTTAGTACTACTGACCTCGTATAACAACTGGGACTGGAAATGCTTTCAGACCGCTGATTAGATATTAGACAATCTATTACGTAAATTCAAAACCAATATACTTTCTGACGAAGTTATCAATATCTCACGAAGCCCAACATACTACGGCGGATCTGGTTGTGAGAATAGAATTATGGTGTTAGACTGCAGAACGGAGAGATGTAATGTCGTTTTTCACGCAATCGATAAGAAACCACAATGGCTGCCAATGGGACTTTGAAATAAGTTCGTCGACAGGCATTATAGCTGATTAGCTGACTTGGCCCCTAATGCTTGTTTTTTTATCCGCCACGTACCACTAATATTACGTTTTTCATAATCCCTGCATGACTCGTTTTTGCTGTCGCATTATGGATTAATTCGATAGTTTTTGTATCATTGGTAGTACGCCTATGGCGCAGTGTATGTTGGAGGAAGTTACATGTATATAATAGTACATGTTGGGGAGAACTCACCCCCTGCCAAAAACCCTTGAGGGGCTTGCAAAGATATATATATATATATATATATATATATATATATATATATATATATATATATATATATATATATATATATATATATATATATATATGTATATAAATATTACCAGAAACTAAATCAAGCAGGAAAAACAAAATTCATGCCGGATTTTTCAAGAAAGAGTTTTTCTTGAGCGATAGAAATTGTCCAAGCGAGAGTTTTTTTAAAGCAAGGTTATCATCATTAATTCAAGAATTTAAGAATAATTAATTACTCACAGTATTATTACAATATTGTATTCAAATACCAATGAGCTTTAGGAAACCTAAAAGGTCACAGACCCGTATGGAGACTGCCTTCCATAAATGGAATTCATTGCTCGCATTACACAAAAATTTGTATTATCATATACATTAAACAAATGCATATGTAGTAATAGCAAGACGATTTCATTCTAGCCCAAATTTTAACAAAAGCAGAGACAATAATGATAATTCAACATGCAGCAGAAATATGTTTTGATTGATAATATGTTTTTAGAAAAAATAGTAGACAGTATACTATTTAATATTATTATCAATATGTATATCGTAATTTTTATCTCAGGAATATCTAGTTTCTCAGTCGATACGTATATCATGTTATCGCACAGACTTTCCCTCACTCTCACATCTCATGGAGAGCCCTTTTTCACAAAACGCTTTCACCCACTTCACCGCCCCACACGGCCCACCGTCCGTTTCCTCTCCGATCCAGAAATAGTTTCGCGTGAGATTGTCTGGAGGATTTCACCAGTTGATGCGATTTCCTCGTACAGATATATGTATACGCGCGCTTACATACGTTTTTTTCCATCGTTTCCTTTCGAATTTCAAATATTGAAGTTCCTCGACTCCTTTCTCGTAGAGGGAAAGGATTTCCCATCCGCATACGACGGGAGTCTTTCGCGATGGGAGAAGGAATATGGGGAGGAGCCATTGCCTACTTCCCCCCCCCTCCCCGTCCTCACAAATGTTCCCTCCTCATTCCTCCCTTCCTTGTTTCTCATTCATTTCTTAAAAATATTTGGATCGACTCTAGGTTGGTTTAGGAATAAGAGAGCATTGTTCTTTTACAGAGACGTCAAGACATAGGATTGAACGAGGGGAAAAGCTCTGATAAAGATAATTTTCCCTAGCTTCTACTGTAGGAATATGGGCTGGTACGGGTAGCAATTTCTGTTTCCTTACGATTCTTGTGAAGAATGGAGTGAGTTCACCGATTCTATACCACATGTACCACTTGTAAGCCAGGCAATGGGTAGGAAAAATGCTGATTGGTGTAATATATAGTTAAGGTGCAAAGATGACACTACAAGGAAGAACTCGACAAATCCACGTAATCTACTCTCCGTTGAATCTTTCTACGAGGTAGCCACCAAGGTATGTTCTGGAAGAAATTCACGATTTTATCGAAAACTGAAATTCAACACATTTAGAAAATGATGAAAGACGGAAAACGTTTAGATCTATCATGATACATTTTTTACATGACTGTTCCCATTCTATGATTCAGTTTTCATGAAGTTGAAAGTTTTGTAAAAAAGAGCATTGACAATTTTAGTTATCATGGCAGCAGTAGGGAGACGGATGGTCCTAAGAAAAGCACCTTAAGACTGGAAACATTAATGAAAAAGAAAACAAATTGGCGGTGCAATTAAGAGCCTGGCCATGAACTAAGGAACTAAGAACTTCCTGGCAAAATTAAAACCCAGCTCCGAGTTCTGTGAAAATTCTGAAGTTTAGAAACTTAAGTTAATTGAGGGAAAGGACTGGGCTAACCTACACTTTTAGTATGAACTCACATGGATTTGGGCTTACAATGATGAGATTTCACCCCATTATATCATATGGTAACTTTTTACAAATTTTAAGTGAGCCACTGCGTGACATCGACGCCTTGTGTGCAAACCTAATCAACGAGACAATATTGCAACCGCTGAAAAAATGCGCAAATGATGCGATACATCGCATTTAACGCAGTGAAGGATGCAAATATGTGCACTAGCGAGATGAAATCGTTGACAAAGATTAACTTTACTAAGGTGATATTCAAACCAAGATCACCCAATAGCCGGTCTGGTGTGTTATCCAGTTTCACAAATAAGAACAGGTTAAAACATCTGCCTTGAAATAGTGGGATTCAGATGTTAGTCCCGGTCAAGTCAAATGGTTTTGTCATGGATAAGTCGATGCCATTGGTGTAATCACCAAGAAACTTGGTTTCAACAAAAAATATTCCTGTTAATAAGAGATTCGCGTTGATGACAATGCTAGCAAGCTGGCTCACCATTCCGAGGACCCAGGGTCAGATTTTTCGACTGTATTCCAATCATCACTAGAGAGTCAAATGGAGGACCATCATTGGTAGCACTCTGCCTATTAATACAGCCGGTTTTCTCTTCACCCCTCCTTTGTTCCTAATAAAATCCTCCCACTACCAAACTTAGCCACATTTCCACAATAGCGCAGATTACCGCATACGTTTGTCACCTCCTCTAGCAATCATAAAGGGTTATCAGCCTAAGCGGGTGTTTTTTTCGTGAACGGAATGAATTTTCCTCACACATAAGCAGTGTAAATTTTCCCTCCCTTTTGCGGTCTCGTCCATAAGCGGGCCTCATCTTCTGGGTCCGGTAGTGGCCGCTTTATACAGGTTTCACTGTACTTTTTTATAATGATGATATCAATCACTCATCCCCACTGCATGCTGCGTAATACTAAAAACTTTACGTTGGTACGCTGTGCACCCTTGGGTGGAAAGATTTTTTTCAACAATACTTCAACTGTAAAACCTTTTGCTTTTTCTGCATTGAAATGATTAATTTTCCAATTACTTATAGTATTGGGGAAATGTATTTCCCCAAAATAATAAATCATCTTTTCCTCCTTAATTCCTTTTATTTTCTCGCTTCGGGACCGAACCAATGATGAGACTGGCCAAATTTGATGACTGACCCTTCCCACGCCAGTCTCTCTCTCCCACCTTCCCTCATCTCCAACCCACCCTCTCCTCCAAAACGAACAGCAACCCGAGTATATATACTCCTCCCTCCCGCGCCCAACTCCACGCATCCCATTCCTAAACCCTTTTCTCTTGCACAAGGCGCAATGGGGTGCTCTCTCTTCCAAGGCCAGAGGTGTGTATTGAATTCCAAACCAAAGGGTCAGCGACTGGAGGAGGTGGTGGAAAAAAATCCCCTTCTGTTAGAGGTGGTAAAGGGGCGAACGCTATAGGAGAGTAGAAGGGAGGGTACGCGGGAAGGAAAAAGGGGTGGTGGTGGAGAGGAAATGGAGACGAGAGGGCAGAAGAAATAGGTCCGGAGGCACTGCGAGAGAGGTATTTGTTCGAAAAATTGGGAAAAGAAGGACGTGAGGTGGCACCATTCTTTCGCGATAGTGGTATTAAATTTTCTTTCAATCCCTAGTGGTCCGGGTTAATTGTATTCCGTAAATACTCGCGGTGATAGGAAAGTAGAGTAGGTGGGCTTAAGAGGAGGGCAAAATTGATTAGATATGGCGGTTGGACTTAAAGAAAATAGAGTAAATTTACACGATATATTTTTCTAACGAGATATGTGTCCCAAGATGCCACTGGCCGAGATTTCATTTCCTATAAATTCCAATTAATCCTTGCCTGTACGCCGAAATTGATTCTAAACTCAGGGATTTCCCGTGTTTGAAGTTGTGATCCCATTCCTACCGCAGTTTTTCACTAAGCCTTCACTTAATAGGAAAGAAGTTGAGCAATATTGGTATTTTATAATTAAAGCATAACGATAATGAGATGGGACACACACAATTACCGTGAATCAATTATCCCTTTCCCACAGCAGTATTTTTGACACTCTATTGTAGTCTTTGTCAATCAATTGAGTACCAGTCAAAGATACATTTTTCATTCATGATCATAATGATTCATGAATCGATATTGAATTTTTCCACCACACATAACTGTGATTGATAAACATTACTTATTGAATAGGACATTAACTATAAGATATATGCTGAAGTATGCAATATCAAACGAAAAATACTCCACGACTTATTGCCCGTACTTTATTTTTATCTTGTTTCTGGTAACCGGGCAAAAAAAGTCAAAATCATATTTTTGTAATACGTCATTGTTCCACATTTTGCTTCTTCACAAACTAACACTATTTTCATGATTTGATTTAATTTTTTTATTTCAATAAATTTCAATTCAATTTTAACTGTTCTTAATGGTATCCCTTTTGCTGCACAATCATCCGAGCTGTAGCTACATCTCTTGTCTCCATTCCATTTCTTCTTTCAGTTTACTTTCCATTCTTTTCCTTGTTGAATATTCCTCATTTGTCTTTTTTGCTGCCATGTATGCTGACACTTTTTGTCGTCAGCTATCTTAGAGAGAGAGACGCCCGTCTTGCCTTCGCTGTGGACGGCAAACCGCACCGTGAAACGCTATTTTACACATAACTAAGAATATCTCCATTTATCAGTCCTGTGTTCCCTGTACCACTCACACGTCTTTTCTTGCGCTTAATTTGCTAATAAAATCATCCATATTATATGCAAATACAGATTATTTGAATAAGAACCTACAATATCAATAAACAAGTAAACAGTTCCAATTGCTCCAGTTTACGCTCTTCAATGTAAATTTTTGGCAAAGCCTTTTCTCTATAAAGAACATTGTAATCTTTGTCATTTAAAGGTCAATTAACCTATCAAAAATGCCACTATATAATCATCTCGGGCTCATCGATTGAAGTCCCTTGGTTGAGTGACTGGCCAGGGGAAAGAAATATAATTTTGGAGAGAAAGAAATTTCCAGAGGAAGCCCCCAGTTATCAAGCTCAGGACCGCAACAGCACGCAAATTCCACGTGAAGGCGTGCCTTGGTTACAGATAACGAGGAGAAGGGCACAAATCACTGGACGTGGCATTCACGAACATCTGTATCTTCTCCTAGTCGCGCTAAATATAATCTCCGTTGCCAGTGCTCAGACATTTAACCTTTCCGTAACAGAAAAATCTTGAAATCAGATAAGGGACTTGAAGAAAGGTAACCGTTGCAAGAAGAGCAAATTTCTCTTCTCAGATGTCTTCTTGCCAAGTGTGGAAGATAAATGGGACTGATATACCACGAAGACTATCGTGCAATAGTAGGGCACGGAAGCTATATTTTCTTGTGGAGATATAAATAAATATTGTAAAAAGCTATACCGAAGTAAACAAGCCTTTCAAAGGACTTGAAATAAAACTAATAAATTCTTTGATATGGAATATCCTTTGATAAGCAACAGTTAAAAATATATTGTGCACAAACTGCATCAGACCCAACTCTGATGTACTAATTCTCTGACGCATATTAACGTCTGGGTTCTTCTATGTGGCCAAAGAGTTAGGAATTTGGTATATATAAATGGTGATTGATATTCGGCCACCCGAGAGAAATAGAAAATATAAAAAAATGGACCGATTCCGTGTACCAATTGGAAAGAAAGTTTGACTAAGTTTCCACACAACTGTTTCAAACTGATTTTTTTTTCTCTAATTTTATGACTACTCTGTCGCTGAAACATGGTCTTGAAAAACACATAAACCTATAGAATATAAGTGTAGAAACTGTCTTAGTATGGAGAACCACCAAAACTGACGTCAGAAACCGTTCTTTACTTAAAGAACACATTTTCGATTCCAAATCGGAAGGATAAAAATATGGAAAGCTTTAAGCATATTACTTTAAGACTTTACGTATGAAAACACACAAATTTAACGTAAACTATATAAAAAAGGCAAATATTTCCATGTTATTGGGACCGCTTTACATGTAATGTTTATGAATTAGTTCCAACGCGTGGATTTTGTGTCTTCATCGTGAATTAAGCACATAAGCATAGAACAGTTTCAATGAATGATGTTGGCATCGATTTGATTTACAAATCCGATGACTCTTTCTATCGGTCAATAAACGCTGAGATTATAGGTGGATGTTGCAGTTTTCAATACCATTATTTTAATGAGCAATTCATTCTAAAATTAAATGAATATATAAGCAAACTATAAGGCACTAACTTAGGGACCAAATATCAAATTAAGGAGATGGTCAGTAGTAATGCAGTAGTAAGAATTAGAGTGAGATTCTAATAATTCCAACTTGTTAAAGGAAGCTTTGAATTCCATACATATTTTCTTTAATTGGCAGGTGCAAGCACAATTACTAGTTATAGCTTTGTATCGCACTGATAAAAATATGGAATGGATTTCGAAAATGAAAAGCATGCAGGAGTATACAGAGCAAGAGCTGAAGAGAAATTATGAGAATAGATATTTTGGAAAACGTAAGAATAGACAATTGTTTGTAATTATATTTTTAATGATACTTATGATGAAAAAAATGAAAGGCTTGGTCATATGGCGTTAAGACGGTCCTAACGGGTTTTATACCTGGTAAGACCCGAAAATATACTAACTGATAATATACTCTTTTGAAATCGTTTACAATATTTTACAAACCAATAGGTGAGGCGAATGACTCCAGTTTAAACGGAAAAGTACAGTTGGCGTCGGTTTGTTCACTTGCAGGCCAAAAACCTCGATGTAACATATAAATCCTTAAAATAATATTTTCACGATTTTGGGCGATAAAAAAGATACAGTAGCGTAGGAAAAATGAAATTTCACAGTGGAGTAGAAGGGATAGTGCCAGTAGGTCCTAAGAAACATATATTATACATTTTAGGGGAATTAAAATACATGCTTCCTTCATTGTTTGGAGCGTTCAAAAATGGTATTTTAGTTCATACATTAAATAATAATTCCTATGGTGGAGGGAGGGGAGGAATAGGGATCGTCTGCCCCAAAGGCCCTCGAGAGTTGTGAGCACGCCTTTTGATAGATATGGGCG
This sequence comes from Ceriagrion tenellum, assembly GCA_963169105.1. NCBI lineage: Eukaryota > Metazoa > Arthropoda > Insecta > Odonata > Coenagrionidae > Ceriagrion > Ceriagrion tenellum. The sequence goes on along the minus strand of OY720640.1, from coordinate 113,487,781 downwards.
GCCCATGCTAACAGGTGAAGTTCTATCGTCTTCCTATCCTTTTACTAAAGGATCCTAACTTATCTTTAATAAACAACATTGCTGAAGATGAAAATTCTTGAAAAAACCTGATATCCCACCTGTATTTTCTAAAGGCGAATTCTAAACATCAACTCAGTAGGCAAAGACAAATATTTAAGCGATACACGTTGACTCGAGCCGCCACCGACGGAACTCGAATTGACGACTGAAATACGGAAACCGACGCGATCTTTTTGTCCGGTTGAGTGTCTTTGACTCGAAAAGCCGGTGTACGTGCGCACGACTCTCGTGTCGAGGAGTTTGAAAAGACTGCCGGCTGGTGTAGGTTTCGTGGCTGCTCACGCTCGCTGCAGCTTTTTATGTGCACATGCGGCAAAAAGAACACACACGTCGCGGCAAGTATTGACAATTTACTTTTTCCACCCGGCAAACAATCTCTGCTTTGGTAGAGCGGGAGAACAAAACACATTGGGGACTATCGAATGTGAAAACACGACAACGCATCGATCGAAATTCAGGCGTTTCAGAATCCCCGCTTACTCGTCAAGGGGTTTAAATCGTAGGTGCTTCCCGTCAGAAAATATTTTCTATATGTATTCTATATAATGTGCTTTGATTACCACTTGCTAGTGAAATAATACTGTGGTATATCTGACAAAATGTTTTTTGTAAACTACGATGCACATAAGTGTATACAATAGCCAAAGGAGAGGAGGACATCACGGTAGCTTGACTAGCTAAAGCACTCAGAGTGATATCGAGCGGTCCGGGTTCGAATTCCACTCAATGCGAATGGTATTTCCCCTGGGTTATGATGCATCGATGCAATTCGCTTCTAGCCCTCGCTAGGATAACGTCCCCCAACGTTTTCACAAGATATCCTTCTAGTGCTCCCATCCTGGAGATCGGTTGGGGACTATAAAAAGGACGCATATTATCCTTCGGTAAGGAATACTTCTGTAGAAAATCCTCTAGATGGCATCATTCGCACCGAATCGAGGCGTTTTGACGTCAGGAGTCTCTTATTCCAGGATAACTCTCTCTCAAGGCAACAGTCGTCGGTAAGTTGTGGCCAGGTTTTCAGCGCGAAAGTACAAGCAGCGCTGAACTTATATCTGTGAGTGAAGACCGAACTATTTGTCACTTGAGCATATCATGGCCAAAAATCATTCAGGTAATTTGTCGAAATGAACCAGTAACAGATCTCATCTTACAACCATGACAGATGTTACTTAGCACTCTGATAGAAGAAGAATTGATGCATTCTTCTTTGTTTAAGATTTATCAATAATAAAAATCGTTTTTATAAATAATATCCCCGTATCTTGCCGTTTTTCCTATAGTTTAATTATCCTTCAAATAAATTTGGCATATTTCAGATACGCGTCTCCCTGAACAAAGTTCTATAATATATACTCTAAAAATTTCACGTTGGTGGCGTAGGCCTTTAATAAACACTCTGAGGTCGAAAGTCATGACACATTCAACCGGTCTAGATGGGGGTGTTATGCGTGGCCTTAAACTTCTGGAATACTTTTGCGATATGACCACCCGATATGAATGAAACGATACATCTTCTATGTGGAATGACGAGGTGGTTTCCTGTTGCCTTCAATGTGTCAATACCCCCTGAGCTTAGATCTTACCCGTAGGTTATACAGTTATTTCCAGACCAAGTATCATTGATCTGTTCCATTAGTTCCTTCCAGTGAAACTGCGACCATGCGACAGGGGTTCACTATAGCACCGCGAAAGAAATCTCCTATTCCTAACCCTGTTCCGGAAAACACGGAAAATATTCGTTCCCAAGTTTGAAATTTACGACCCTTGGACCATAAGTTGAAATAGCCATCTAATTCAAGGCCACTGCAGCAGGGTAACATAGCTTTCTTATCAAATCTATCTCCTCAACTCAGTGTATTTACTACCTCCCTTCACATCGTTGAACGTTTTCATCTAGTTTTTTTTTTATTTAATTTTGTATCAGTTAATCCCACTGAACTATTCTTGAATTGATTTTATCATTTGTTTCCGGAGATTGGAATAGCATTTTTTTCTAGACGGAGATTATCGCGCATAAATTTGATTTCTACTCCAGTTAACCTTCAACACAACAGAAAAAAATTGTATAAATTGCCAAAAATAAGAGTTCACCTCTCAATACAGTGTTGAGCAAAAGGTTCCTGGAATTGACTGGAAAATATCTCTCTTACTTTAAGATACCATGCAGGTAATCAGAAAATATACTTCTTTTTTTCAAATCTTAAATATCCTTTAGATTTAAATATCTTTCCCGGGCTTTCTCGGGTAATATTTTCATATCTGCCGACGTTTCGGAAAACGACTTGTTTTCCATTTTCAAGGCACGTGTTATTTCCGCCGTGACCACTATAACACTAAAATTAAACAAGCTATTGATGCCCCAACAATGAAGGTTGCGTTCCCTATGATTGGCTGACGTGTTCCGCTGGCCGTTGAATCATTTTTTCGTCTTTTTAATACATTTGATCACTGGCCACCAGATATTACTCAGTTGGAATCCGGTGTCCCTATTAAAATTAAGCGGATGCAATCGTATCTCGATGGCCTCTTTGATAATGCGGTCCCAGTAACGGTGTGCGCGGCAAATGATTTTTGAATCGGTCCATTTAATGTCATGGTCTTCGTTGATGCTGTGTTTTGCCACTGCCGACAATGGAAAACAAGTCGTTTTCCTAAACTTTGGCGGATTATGAAAACATTACCCGGTGCGAAGCCCGAGAAAGATATTTAAATATAATACACCGGGAAAATCTTAAATCATCCTTTAGATTGTTTGGTTAGGTACAAAGGGTTTTTTAAATACGTTAAACAAACCATTGTACCTGACTATGCCGTAAAACGTGAAAGGCGTATTGAAATAAAATGTTGTATGGAAATGTACCAAGTATTTCACCATATTTTGGTTACTCATTTGAAATAGTTCCTCAGAGTGACACCTGATGCGGTCAATATTGTAAAAAGTATTACTAATTGCTCTGAATTTGTCCTTCCTGAGCTAGTATTTGTCGGTCAATTTATAAAGATAAAGTAAATAACTATATTCCGGTGTTGGATTCGGCTACGTATGTATGTGCAATGCAAGTAAGATAACTCGTTCCCACACTGGAATTATTTTGAAAAATGAATAATTGGGATTAGCAGATATGGTTGAGTTGTTCTCAAGGACCTACTATGCTTCAAAACACAAATTATCAAGCGTAGATGCAGCTGAGTATTACACCATTTATGAGTGAGTAATAACACCAAAGATAATGCGCCGAAATTTAATGACAGGAGAAATGCTTTTGAAAAAAGTACGAGGTACTAACTTAATACCGATTCTCACCTTCCACCTAACACCTTCAGTCTTCACTACAAGCCAATAATTAAACAGTGGCTTCTTACTTCCTTGTGGGTTAAGTTTGTGATTCAAAACGATAAGTGCTTACTTCTATAGACCATCAGAGAGCAGAGAATCCATGGAGAGAGTGATTTTACATTTAAGATAAGCCCTCGAGATGAGAAAAGGATGTGATACCGAAACTTTTTTCCAAGGTTATGAAAGTCAATGTCCACGGCACGGCGTATTGAAGGAAAAAAATTGTGGCATAACTGTCTGGTTTCAACAAGTGAAGATATTCATCCTAGAGATGTCGCATCTTCTGGTGAATGTTAAAGTTATTTATCGATGAATCAGATAAAATATTCGCGAACGATGAAAATGAAAGGTTTCATTACTCAGGTCTTAACCCTGTTAGAAATCAAGACCACGCTAGGAAAGAAACAAAGCCAAGTCTTCGGGGACAATGAGCTACTGCGTAGAAGAAAAAATATTGCCACAACTCATGTTGCCGGTAATGTCATACTTATTTATTATTGAAATTATTAGCACTTTCTGCACATATTAGGCTTAGGGCTCCTTGAGGAAAGATAAACTTTCCTTCTCATCATGTTTCATTTCTACGTAAATTATGTTTATAGTTCAACCAGTCCAATGCTTTCGCACCAGTTCAATTGCCTGTATATTTTTTAATAACATGAAGAAGTTAATAAAAAATAATGACACCTCACCATACTTAGTTATTTCTACGTAAATAATGTTGTAGCTCAACCATTCTAATGCTTCTGCACCAGTTCAATTTTCCGTATTTTTTAAAATAACATTAAGGAGTTTATAAAAAATAATATCACCTCACCATAATTAGTCATGACCTAATAATCATTTATAAGGCATCATATCTGGCTAAAGTTCAATAAAAAAATTACATAGACACAAGAAATCGCCTTCCGGCTCCATTTTCCACAACTCACCCTCCGTTCATAAATAACGATAATGGCATTTGTTTTCCCTCTCTCTTTTCGCTTCTATCTTCAACTGGGTCTCCGGAAGCAATTGACCGGCGATAATTTGCCGAATGAAATGGCCAACATCCTCTCTCTTCGCCTCAAACCCAACTCTCCACCTTCAGGAGAGGAGAAGAATGTAAGGAGCAGTAGAAAAAATAATAATAAAAAGAAATGCGAAGAAAGGAGGAAAAGAGAAGAGCTATCAATAGTTTCTCTCCCTTTGGTGCCGAGTTCCATTCTTCTTCACCAAATCTTCTCCCAAACCTCCTTCCCTTCTCTCGACGACCCTCCGCTTCTACGAAAGAGCCCTTTGGAATTCTTTTCCAGGGTACGCACCCTTACCTTCCCGCTTCTGTCAACAAACACCCTACCCATTCTCCCTGCATTGCCCTTCTTCCGCTCCCCTATCATTCTTGTCACTCACCACTACACGCCCAAAACCCTTGTACCCTTTAAAACACCACGCCCCGACGAAAAACCAACTTTTTCCCTTCGCCTGAGATGCCAACATTCTAAACATTCACAATGGGGATGTTAGTTTATTATTGAGGAATTTTGAGGCTACTCTCCAAAAACTCTTTAGCCGTTTTACATGGTAAATAATATTTTGAATAAACAGCCTGGTGTAATATCAACAAAAGAGTTACTTATTTATAAACCTCTTTACAGAAAGAATGCACACGAATGAACCTATTTATATTTGAGTTATGGTAGCGTAGAGTATCAAAGGACATCATTGCCAGCTTACGTAGATGGCGCCCGAGCGAAAGAAGACGCTTTGTGTCCACCGATATCAGTAATAGAAACGGTACATCACTCTTGGCTCCTAATATTAAATATACAAATTTTTACACTTTTTATAGTCCTATGTCTTTTTCTTTTAAAAAAAGATATTTAATGTATTGCTTTAACCTCTACCTTGCTGGAGACCAGAAAAAAAAGAAAACCTAAGGTAACTTCTGGAAAAGTATAGCATTTGCAATAAAATTGGGGACGAGCTTAACCATTTCATTGTTTATATCCATGTAGAAAATTGAGAGTACATACAAAAGACTTAACATTTAGAACACAATAATTTAAAATATAAATATCACATTAATACTTTATACATAAAACTCTTTCGCGGATTCCCATGCATGTTTTCTATGAACGAAGTTCGCTCAAGTTAATACATCCCTCTAATAATAAGGAATTTGTGATTTGTATAAACTTTTGGCCTTGTCATAAATTCACTAGGTCTCTAGCATAAAATTGAATTACCAAATACGGCATACGGCATTACCAAATATGGCTTTCAACTCAGTGAGAACTCTATGAGCATAGCTGCATAATGACACTACCATTTCCCGTTTCTCAGTAGGTAATTATCTCGAAGGGTTTACTGGCTACAGCCCTCAATTGTTCTTCTTTATACTTAAAAACATTGCTAATTTGTTTAACCTCCCATTTTAGGCATACAATACAGTTTTCCCCCATTCTTCCTCGTGAATGTTTCCCCGCTTGTATGCTTCTGACAAATGTGCTGAGTTTCATGTAGTGGCCATCACCTGTGGACCTCGTTTTTCTGAAAGCGCCTTATATGAAAAACGTTTATCCTTCCTCGTGGTAAATCTTATTCATCCATTTCATGTTCATTACTCGCCTCAAGTTTGAAATCTTGCATTCATCTCCCTTCGTGTTTATTTCATGCAAAGTTTTATATTTTTATGCGTCACCTATTGTAATTATTCGAGCTTTTGGTAATAATTTATGCTCAAATGTCATCATTCACATGGTCTTAATGTAATATCAAATCCTTTTGAAATCCAAGAATTAAAAAATCAATTTTGGAATTTACACTACATTCAACATCTTAGTCAGACAATAATCAACAATAAAGATTCTAATATTTATTTAACCAACATTTCACATTCTTTCAGCTGTTAGAATTTTTAAAACGATTTCCCAATCCACACATAATTAATGTGAAGCCAAGACTACATTTAATGGAATACCTTGCCTCCTGGTCAATGTGCAATCACATTAATTGCAGGATTCCCGGCAAACAAGAGTCATAATTGTATGGATTGTGGTTCCCTGCTACTCTGCGGGGTGCTAGCTCTGGGCCAAGTCTCAAGGGCCTCAGTAATTTTTTATCTGCGCCGAAAAGTAGGCAATCACATTTCTCTTATGAGTCCCTCAAGTGGGCATATTTTAGTACGATTCGTATTTGCTCTATAAAATCAGTATGATATCATAATAAAAAATTAATTTCCATGATATGACTTTAATTATTGTTGAACAATACAGTGATGCTTTAAGGGTCATTATACTGTGTTTAGTTTGCTCATAAACTGCCAGTATCCCGCCATTACAACTTCATTAAACTTAGAATATTTGGCAAAGTCTTCTGAGCCACGCTTATTATCTACCCATTCCTTCCATTGGTGAGACTCTACTGATTAAGACAATGACGACATATTCGGAAAAAAGAATATAACGGTTGGCAGCCCTGGTCTCAGCCCCTTGGTTTTGGAAGCAGGGGTAGAAGAAAAGACATTCCTTTCCCAAACTCACAATCCTTTCTCCTCTATCCCCACACCTTATTCTCACACACAACCCCTAACACCCAATCTCATTCTTACGGAAAAAAATACGAGAGGAAAAAATAAATAAAAGTAAGGGACTTTGTTCACATTTTTGTTTTATTTTTTTGCCCTTTTTATTATTTCTCTGTCCCTTCACTTCCCCTTCCTTCCTCATATTTATCTTCCCTTTTCTCTATCCCTCCCTCTTCCGACCCTTCTCTTTTTCAATGTTTGCCTTTCCCCTTCATTCCATGGTGCTATCCCCTCTTCACCCCTCCGTCTCCACACCTTCCCCTCCCGCTGTCGGGGATTAAGTCCGGCGCTGATGGAGTAAAAGCCGCTAAGAGAGAAAGGGAGCGGTTGGGAGGAAAAAAATGGAAAAAAAGAACTGGACTAAATAGGCGGTTACCTGCTTTAATAAAAAACCTCTGAAAAAAGGATCCTCACCGCTCCTTCAATGTGTGTTCTACATCCACTCATGCAGGGAAAAATGCATTTCTGCGTTTAAAAAAGTTCAAATTTTAAATTAAAATTAAATAAATCCGCAAGTTATGCCAAAGGATGCACTTAGTTGGGAAAAGTCTGGCAAACTTAATAGAGAACGGTGAGGTAAACCAAGACATGACGAAAAATATATCTAAGTAAACCCCACACTCTAGATGTTTATTGCCAACCAAAGTTTGGAATGCACAGCAACCATTACCAAGGTGAATTGATTGCTGTGCAGTCGAAACCTGGGTCATCAATAAACATTGAAAGTGTCTAATGCACAAATATACATATTTTTTTCGTCACGTCTGTGACGATTTTCCACAAAACTAAGCCTTCAACCATTTATTTTAGAGATATTATAAGATGAATATGCTGATAATGATTAAGGATATAAGGAGTTTGCAGAGGAAAATAACGAGGAATATCAAGAGAATGTGATATGCCACAATTTTATAGTTAAGTTCATTACGCAACGCAATTTCTCCAAATTTTGCACAACAATTACCAAATTTGACGCACACCGAATGAATCTTAAGATGATGCCATAGAGTATTCGAGACATGCCTTTTATTCTCCGGATTTCTTATGACTATGAGTGTGGAGACTCAGTTTGCATACATGGAGAGGGATTAAAACGCGGCCCGATTTCCAATATGTTACATACGTGTGATAGTATTGCCAATCTGGACTTTGAAATGTTATCAGTAGTTGAATAAGGTGGAAAAACTCTATTGAGAAAACGTTGAAAAAGCAACTGGTTTCAATCTGAACACATTTATAACTTCCTGGGCCATGTGCGTCTGATAGTGCTCAATGGGTTTTCTTCCTCTTCCGTATATTTTCTCTAGTCCGATCCTATCCGTCCGACTTTATTATCAGAATCCTCCTCCAACATCAAACTTTGAAAGCTCAATTTTTAACATGGTCCAGTTTTATTACTTTCCAATTATCTGAATTAAAATACACCTATTTCCAAACATATTTTCTGGTTCTTTTTTCTTAGTGGTCATCTTTTGTTCGTTGAATTGAAAATTATCCCTGATTGCATAAAATTCTTCTTTGAAAGTATCTTGTTGATGGCGATGAATCACAACTCCAAAACTTTTACGGTTAAAACTGTAAAATTTAGGCTAACAATCCAGCCAATCATTACAGAATAAATATGCTCAACGCATTGCAGTAAACTCAACTATTTAAGCAGGAGTATCATGAAACTGCAAACACAGTAGTCATTAATATTCCGCTACAGGGGTAGAGCAGATGCTCGCGTTCTGTTATAAAATTGTCAATATCGCCCTCCAACTTCATTATTAAGGAATAACTTACGGTCAGGGTTTTGGTTTCACAACGGCCAAGATCAAGGTATCAAGGACTGCAAATTTAGTTTAATAGAATTGGTGACGTGGAAATGTAAAGGTAAAAAATGTGTGAGTAAATATTGTAAACTTTAAAACGTTTAAAAAGTTATATTCTTCAAACCCTACTATTTTGAGAGGTCATGTGAATATATGTCAAAGAAAGGTTTGAATCATACATACAATAACAAAGAGATCTACAGAGCCATGCAACGCAAGAACGTCGCGCTAGGTCATTAGACTAAGACGAATCTAGTGCGGTGAACAATTTATCAATGACTTTATTTGAAGGAATTGTATCATCAAAATGAATTATTTCATATTAGAGGCTGAAAAATTGGTGGCTGGCAGTTATTTTTTACGCGGAACGAAGAAATTAAGGAAGAGATACATAGACAGTGTTTGACAACTATTCTAATTGGATAATTAGACAAAAAATCATCCGGTATTCTGTCTGCATTGCATTTCCTCAACTCTTCGTAAACTCGTACGGTAAGGCACTTTTTTGACACATGTTCATTTACAATGATTCCCAGTGACTTATGTCATATTTTGGGTACCCGTAATTTTTGTAACACGTTTACCCACTTGTATGCGGCACATATCAGAAATTTAAGGAACCGCATTTTGTTATTCTCAGTTTTAGGATCTGTGTATATTTTTCAATAATATTATACTCAGAAAAGTGAAGATGAACCAAGCATTCCACTGCTCGCTCCCACGCTCTGTGAGTAGCTGAAAACCAGATTTCCACGGGTACAAAAAGTTTTCATCATTTTTTTTGCAGATAACTCCGTTGCTCTGTCGGCTAATTAGAATGTCAATCAGAAGCCTGCCACACTTCAATGGCGCTCCGTACATCTCTTGACTTGGGAGAGGCAGAGTTTGACAGAAGACTGTTCAGGAGGTTGAACTCTGAGAGAATTGCGTAGATAAGGGGGCGGAAATGACGGGGTCACCGGAAGAGGGATGCTCACAAAAGGTCCCGCATGGGTTAACGTTCTGAGAAGAGAAGGGACACTAGCGACAGATTGGAATACAAACCGAGCCCTTACCGTTAGGAATTGGTCATCAAATATTCTTCGTGCGAAAAAAGATCACATATAATATTTCTTATTATATTTTGTTTCTTGACTATTGAATTTATTCTTCAATGAGTTTATTTTCTTATATTTACGTTGAATAAGTTTGACGCTGGTTTAATTTGGTAATTTTCAGGTTCTTACGAGTCGAGATTTCCGTGATTCAATATGCGGTACCGAATGCCCTGAGGAAGGACTATAAATAATCTAAAACTAACGGAAAACATAAATTCATAATTTTGTCATCTGACCAGAAACCTTTTAAAAACTGAAGGAAAATAAAATATTTCCTTTCAGTGGATGGCATCCACGAGAAACATAAATATTGAGATTTACCGAGAAACTTTAAAAATTAATATTTAAATTTGTTTCATTGAAAATTCGTTTAAAAAATTCTCGGTCACTCACCAAAACACTTGTCAAAAATTCTCCAACAGGCCCCTTGTAGCACAAGGAATGAAAGAACCGTTTAATCTAAGTTTGCGTTTCTATGGACACCATAAACTTTTCCGAGAAAAATATTTTTGTCTTACTTATTCATACCTTATGATCCATGAAATTTATTTGACTGAAATTGGCTTTATTCACAAAATCTGAACAAAAATAAAAATATACCGACATTATATATTTGTAGTTCAATCAATTGGCTCTCTTAAAATTATCTCTCTTGAAACCTCGAGTGAAAAGCAAAGAAAATGTAGTCATACGCGAAGTTTTTGACTTCTTCATTTTTAAATTTGAAATTTGTCTAAGAAATATTATTTTTGTTTTCATTTAAGTTAAAACTTAAAAGATTTGCAAATTTTGCTGATAGAAAACAGATGGAAATTTTTCTTTTTGTATTTGACTGAAACAATTTGTAACTCTTTTTTCACAATTCTTTCAATTGTAAGTGGAAGGAGATCGAGCACACCAAAAAACTCGTGAAAAATTATACCTTGATCACTTATTGAAAAAATTCAGAACCATTTCATTAGAACTTAAAAACTTTAAGCTAGAAGACCACGACATCGGAGGAAGGTAAATAATAAAACAACTGTTTACAAGTCTCTACCTTGATAATGAAACGGGCGCAATTGGCGGAACGCATTATCCGTAAATCGCTGATTTAAAAGCCGCCTGTTCAAAATATATTATAAAAAGGAATAAAAATTTTAAAAATAACGCTAAAAGAAAGAACTTGCAAGAGAACTAGGGCATTATATATAATAAAGCCAGTGGTAAACTCCATGGATAAGGAAAAGGGGATGAAAGCCTGGAAAGAAATTAAATGGTTGCAGAAGGGTTAGGGATTTTTGGAAGCAAGCAAAGAAGGAAGAAAAGGGTGAAAAAGAAAAGGAGAGATGGGGCGTTTCCTCTAAGCCCCGTTTGTGTGAGCGAATGTGAGCGGAGAGTGGATAGGTAATGAGGGGAAGGGACTAAAAATAAATATTAAGCCGGAACGAGAAAAAGAAGAAATGTGGCCGTAGAAGAAAGAGTGCGGCGGGGGGAAGGGGGAATGGGGAGGCGTGAGAGAGATTTAATTAAGGCTAAGTGGTGGCTGCGAAAAGGGATGAGAACAATGGGAATTGGTTTGAGGGTCAAGCCGACCGAGTTCCTTCTTACCGTTGCGGAGGAAACAAGAGGGGAAGGGTTGAAGGGGGGTTGGATTGTGGAGGGCCTTGGCCGGGGGAATCGCTCAAAATAGGGGGTGGGGATTCACGCCTGGTGTGGTTGACGGTGCTTGGGACTTTCGGTGATTTCCCGCGTTGGTTGTCCATCGGTTAAGATCAGTTTCGTGCTCACTCCAAGGAAATATCTTCTGACCCAGAATTTTCACGCCTTTAGGCTAAGATCGTAGTCATCACACATATTGGCAAAAGTGAAATAACTAGATCGTACAGTGAAACCTGTCTTTAGCGTACTTTCTCGGGCTATTATTTTTTCCGGATATGACAGGTTTCCCCTTAACCCAGGATCGGACATTTCAAAAATCACCTTGAAAGCCATATTAGGCCCATAATATGCATCTCCTTAAAGGTTGGTTTGACTCAAATATTACATGTAGACAAAATTATTATGAAATAAGGAAACAGTAGTTCTAGTCCTCTATTTAGTTCGTTCAAACCATTCCAAGCATGCTAGTGCAATAGTCAAGAAAGAGAAAGGGGGTGATAGGTGCGTAGAGGGGTGAGTGCTGTTTAACATTTGGTACAGTGTCCATGATACGGAACTCACAGGGGGGTTATTAGCGACTGGAGGAGGGTTAACGTTAGGATTAGGGAGACGTTAACGTGTTTCGGTCAAGGTTGATGGCACATAGTCCTGAGAATAATGATGTAGGCCTCAGTGTGCTAACGACAACTTTGACTAGTTCCATTCTTAGGGTTGTTTTCTAGGGAGAGGGTATAAAAAATATTTTAGGGTTTTACTTCCTTATGGTTAAAAATTGTGCTTGGAATTTTCTTAACCTACATTTGAAAAGCCATTCCTCATGCTTGTCATTTATCAATAACTTCAATATATAAACTTAAATTTTTTAGGTGAAGAAAACAAATGTATTTGACCAAAGAGATTGGTATCCTCAGGGAAAAATCAAGTTAATGAGTAAAATGCTAGAAAAAAATTTGTATGGCAAAAAGTCGTATTGAACACAAAAATAGTCAAATTATATAATTGAACTTGACGTTATTGTGAGGTTAATAGCAAAGTACGTTTGCTCTTCAGCAGTGTCCCGTGAATCAATCTCATCCCTACGCTACATCGTATGCTAAAATGTATTTTTTGAAGTGTAGGTATAATAGGGTGGTCCAAAATCGCAAGAAAAAAATTAGAGTTAAAAATGTTCCTCTCCAAGTTTCTGCCCTTTTTCCAATAGTAAACTGGAATACCGTGTCGAAATTGGGACCAATAGGATGATGTTTAGGGGTCCCTATTATTTGAACGTTTTGAAGAAATAAGCATTTTTTTAGTAATCGCTTCTAAAAGTTTGCCATTTACAGGTTCTTCTTAGAAAATAATTGGACTATTACAATGTACTGTAAATAGACAAGAAGTTTTACTTAGTTATATTAGTTCTCAATAGACAGAAGCACGTTCCAGTGTTTACTGAGAAAATATTTCCATAGAACAACACTAGAAAGCAGTAGCAGTAGAGAACCTATAGTATTACCTAGGTATTCTCACCAAACTGACAGGCGGCCATTTTATGCCAGCTGTCAGAATCATTGTCATACTTTGTAAATCTCTATTCTATGGTCAGACTATTGTCTCAGACACAAAATGGAAGCGCTCACGTGATCACTGAGAACGCTCCCCTCCTATGGAGAGCCTTAGTAGCAGTAACCAGCAACAGTGCTATGTTGATTTCAGCAAAAGTTGTGTGTTGTTTATTTCTCTTCTGAATATTTAATTGTTATTAATTGCGTATAAACTTGTTACACTTGGTAAGCAAATATTAAAGTACATATGGATAGTTCACAACTGAATAATACTAGATTCAGGTTATTTTTTTAGCGTGTTGTATGTTGTTACTAATGTTTGTTCACCTTGGAAACATAACCTAAAAATTTGTTCTAACTAATCTGAAATGCATTGCATAGACACAACACAAGGTATATACTATATATATAATTAATAATACCTAGATTTTAGAATGAATCACACAATATAAAGGCAGAGTAACAAATATTTAAATTGACATACCAATACCTACAAGACCTACCTAAACTACCTACCTTCCAGGAGCGCATGTTTGCTAAGGTTAATATGATAGATCTTATACCAATCTCTTGGTTGCAGAGCGCAGGCAGATACATAATTGGTCATGGCCATGGCTACCCTAACTACTAGATCTTCCGCTGAAGTGTGGCTCATTGGAAATCCTACTGAGTCGCTGCCTAAATGTAGACTTCTGTCAAAACGAGACGTTACAACGACTTGTTTTCCACTATATTAACCAAAATTTGGGCTTGAAAAAAGGAATAAGAGCCACTGTTGAGGATGCACTGGAAATTTGGGGTATGACAAGAATTCCTACTTAAAGCATAGATGCGATTGAAAGAAACCTTAATAAATTGTATAATGATTATCTCAATCTGAAAAAAAACATGAGGACACCTCTCGAAAGCTATCGTATGAAAGAAGAAATCTTCAAAGCAGATCTCTTAGATCTTTTTGACATAGCACACAAATATGCTTTGCAAATAATGAAAATTGACGTAGACAAGCAGTTTTTAATAATGCAGCGGCAAGATACAAAGAGCTGCAGCATGGCAGGAGTAGACAAGAATCTAGCAGCTCAAGAATCTAGAAAGCGCGTACGAAAAAGTCAGGAAGAGATTAGACGTGAACGTTCTATTAATGAAATGCAAAAAACCAGTGAGTAGTTCACCTCAAGTACATCAACAGTACATAAAGAGACCGCAAGTAGTGCTTCTGATGAATCTGATTGTCATTACCTACCTTCGAAGAGCACTACTCCTGCTCCTCCACGACGATCCGTAAAAAAAGAAAAAGATCCTCACAACCGAAGTCGCAGCATCACTTGACCGAGTAAATTTATCGGACCGTTAAGCTATGTTTGTCGTCAGCGCAGTCTCTGAGGCATGTGGTGTGACTTTAGGCAAGGTATCAGCGTCTCACAGCACAATTAAGCGTAACCGCATGAAGGCACGTGAGTCTGCATGTTCCAAATATTTAGATTCATGTGCTGGTGTTCCAATACTGTCTGAGTCATCAGCATCATTTACCCCATGCAAAATGCTCTTGCTTTCATTCTGATAATGTATTCGATCGGCACATTCTCGTATTAATATGGAGTTTTCTGCATTTTTTTGCAATTTAAAACTCTATCTATTGATGCAACACAGCAACCACGGATAAAAACTTTACTCGCAATTACTGGGCTATGTATACTTTTCATGGAAAATACTTCAATACGTTATGCGAAAGGTGTATTGAAGGCTGTGATTGATGGTAGTTTCTTGATAAGAGGAAGAGAGAAAATAGGCTTCATGAACTTTATCGTGAGGTAAAAGAGTTACGCTGTGAGTAGAGGAAATTAGTTGAATAGCCTATGTATAAAATATGATGAAAAGTAAAGAAAACTTTGTAATTCCACATAAATATTTATTGTACGACCTAGGTTTCAACGTGGCACGTCATCATCTGGTGCACCAGATGATGACGTGCCACGTCGAAACCTAGGCCGTACAATAAATATTTATGTGGAATTACAAAGTTTTCTTTACTTTTCATTATGTTAAGTCGATTCCATGAAGTCACGCCCGAGACAACGAAGCATAAAATATGAGTAGAGGAAATCATTGAGTAGAGATTGAATGAATGAAAGATTTTTCTGCCCATGGAATAGAAGATTTTTCATTCATTCTATTACTGTAAGGTCCTCGCTTCTATTCGTCACTCGATTCTTGTTGTGATTAATTCAACTTGATGTGGCACAAAAAGAGCAATAGAATATGCGTTTGTATTGGAGGAATGAAGTAAACCACGAGATATTGATGAAGTACCTTGTTTTCATCATGTCATTTTAATGATCCAGACAAGATCTCGTTTTACTCCGGAGGAAAAACCGCCTTGCAAGTAGGTCGATGTCGCGAGAAGTACTGCGTGGAAATTATCGCCCGAGAGCAAAATTACCTCATGGAGTCAATTACCCTTAACGGAGCAGCGTCTTTTGAATTGGCGGGGTAAACTGAACTTGACACTCAAATTGTAACAGTGTGCCCGAGGAAATGCTCTACATTTATCGCGGTATTTTTAGGAGATTATCAGTGACTCTACAAATGTTATATAACCTTTTCCGTCCTACTTTTCCCCAGTTTTGGATTATATTTGAAGTCTAATTCACCTCTAATCTGACATAGTAGGCCTTTCTAGCAAATAGCTCTGTTAACCTCGAATTTCTCGCCGAATTAGTTTCTGAGTGATGCCCAGACGTTTTGGTGCGACACATCATTTTCCGGCCTTTAATGGATTAATCAGAGCCCTTAAAATCATGAACGCTGGCCATCATGCAGAAGTTTATCCTCAGAAGGAAGCCCGAGGATAATTCACCCGCAAACAAGTCGTGAAAATACCCAATGATACATTTAGTAGCTAAAGGGTGGGCATTGTGTATCAAAGCCACTGGCCTCCAGTTGTAAGAGCGGAAAAACTGACTTATAATGAATGTGATCGGAATTTAGCGCATGAAAATCATAAAATATTGGTAAATTTCTGTATATCGTATCAAACAACATGACCTTCTTCATTTAAACGTTAAAATGAATGACAAGCACAAACTAGCCTGAATAAGTTGACAATAACACCTGCGGACTAACAATATCCTTCTTAAGCATTCTTGTCACCAACTCACTGACAGGATTTGCGACTTATATAGCATTACAACAACGGTACAGAACACCCTCCGAAGGAAGAGTTAAAGTGAACAACGTCTGTAAATTATTTTCTTCGTAAACTAGAAGTTTGAAGATAACTCTAACGTGAAAGGAAACTAAATTATTAATAAGATCGTTCTGATACCCCGAGTATCCCTCAAAATGACGATTTATTAAGATAATTCTTCTTCGGGGGCGGCCAAATAAAATTGTGCCCACACTTGAAAAAAGCTTGGGCTGGCTCTCACCTCTTAGTTTTCTTGTAAAAATATTTGCATGATTTACAAATTTACGGCAAGTGGTCATGCGTTAGAACTCGCAGAGGAAAGGTCTACATGACGGTACAGGAAGTACCCTTTGCAGAGTTTTGAATGGGGAAGAGGGGAGACAAGATGAGTGTGGAGCAAGGAGGAGGTCGCGAAACGCGGCTAATGTGCATGCACTTTGATACGATACGCTTGAGCCTCTGGGAGGTCAACTCCGCGAAAAGTTTTCTGGGGACCTTCCGAATGCAAGGCGGCGTCCCCGCAGGAAATAAAGTAAAAAAAGAAGGAAACCACATCTCCTTGCAATCGAAACTCCTCCACCTCTTCCTCTTTCCTTGCAAGGAAACTTTCCATGGCCCTCTCTGTGGCCTTCTTTACCTTTTGCGACGATCCTCCATTGAAGAAAGCCTCCCCCCATGCCCTTCCTTACTCGACACATCATACCCCTCCTACCCATCCCTCCCTTCCTCTCCCTCTTCCTCCCCCACCAACCCTCCCCTCGCTTTCCTTCACGTGCTCTTTAACGGCTGACCTCACGTGCACTTTGTAGAGCCTCACGTGATGGTGGAAGCAATTTCGAAAGGTTGGACGTGTCCCATCCATTCAATCTCTTTTGGAAGCAATTGGATCTGAAAATGTGCTGAGGACGACGATGGTCCAACATCTCCCCCCAAAATGCATCTCTTCTACTCTTCTTCTCTGCGGCCGTGGAAAAAGGAAAGCCGTGGCGACTCCCTCTGCCTCCAAATTCTTCTCTCTTTTTGAACCGCTTCCTTACTACAAATGGCGCGCCACGTCTCTGCAATGCTCCCTTTGCGCTTATCAAATAGCCCAACGTGGTTTGCGCATGCCGCATCTATTTGACGGAACAAAAGGAAGGAAAATCTATCCTTGGCACTGACGACCCGAAATGTCTCCCTAATTTCATTTATTTTACTATCAAACACATAATACTTTCCATTATTAAAATGATTATTATGACACTGAGACCGGAGATTTTTCTCTTAACTTGTCACTATTTTTGTTTCTCTCCCCTCAAGGCTTTGAGAAATTAATTATACTTTCGTTATTATGTGACGCAATATAAGTATATCAAATTAAAATCATTTTCAAAGATAAATCAAGCAAGCCTATCCATGAGAGTAAATTGGCCAAAACCAGATAAGGTTGATGAACATAATTACCAGGGTAATAGCCTAACGGGAAAATAAGCGTAGCAGAAAAGATAGGAAGAGTAAAAAACCTTACGAATGTATACGTTTAGAAATAGAAAAGAATTGACAATGCGAGGATTGACTAATAATAACATTGCCACCTACATAGCTTCACGTTGTATGGTGCGGAACCATGCATCTTTCTGAGAATGGATGAAAATATGGCTGGTTTTTAAGATACAAGAATGGTAGCTAAGAAAGTACGACGAATGGAAATAAAAAAGAATGAGCAAGTGCTCGTCATCTAGGGTACAGAGAGGCAAATGTCTGAGAAAATCAGTAGAGTTAAAGTGCGCCTTTGGAACAGGTGATGAAAAGCAAACGGATGAGAAAAGCCGTGAGGGGAGGAAGAAAGTTGGTTAAACATTAGAGGAGAGGAAAGAAACTTCAGTGATAGGATGAAGAGGTCGGACTAACACCGGGTTGAAGGACGTTATTGTGAGAATAGTCTAAGGCCTATGTCCGTAAGATATCAGTATAGATGTCCCTTCTTCCACCCCAGCATAACTTAAGCTCTCTCCATAGTGACAGACTTTTTTCATTAAAACTTTCAAAAAAATTTGCTTAGACATTAAAAATGGATTTTTATATTACTCACGCATCTTAAACGTAATATTATATAGTAAATAAATTAAATAAAACCCTCTGAATCATGTTTTTTCAATTCTTTACATTATAGTCATTTATAAGATTCGATTTACTGACTCTTTCTCCTAATTCTGGAGAGATGGTCATGCATAGTAGATATCGAAAGATAGAAAGTGTATCATTTTCCAATAACAGATTTATTCCTTTGTTATATGTATTACAATTTTTATATTATTATTTCTGCATGGGTTGGCTTCGGCTCTTTGGAACCCACGACTTTCTGGTTAGAAGGTGAGGAAGTTATTCCACCACCATCTATGCCGGCCAACTGTAATTAATAAAACATTTTCCAATCCAATATTCTGGTTCACGTTATTACTTAACGATTCAACCTACGATAATTTACGAACTCGCATGTGCTTCACTTAGCTCTTGAATACTGATGATGTAATTCATTGGTCATTAATATAAGTACAATCTAATCAATTGTACTCTCCTTGTAGATATTTTTTTCAAACTCACCGACCCTGAACTAAAATCAGTTCTCAGGATGCTCAGCAATTCCTTAAGTTTTCAAATATGCAAAGAACCCAGAAGTTAAATCATAATTTATTTCCTGTCCATGGGTAATTTTTCCAATTGTCTTGACCGTAAAGCGAGGTTTTCTTTTCTTAAATTCAAAATCGCCCCATACGCCGAAATAGGAGGAAAGGGATTGAATTCCATGAAGAAGGGCAGCATTCCCTTTTCTGCCGCCTGCATTAGACCTGGAAAACCTCACAATGTACGCCTAAGAAAAAGGAAGGAAGTGATGAAAAATAAAATGATTCCGAGCGCTATCCCAATGTGGTCTTTATGGCCGTGCAATGCACATGCCTATACGCCTGTGCATCGCCGTATGGTGCGCCACCGGCAAGAAATAAAACAGATGAAGAAGAAGAAGATAGAAAACGATGCGGGGGATCACCCCTTGCATTGGTGGTTCTGATAAAATGAAAAACTGACGAATTACTGGGGCACTGCGTCCAAGTTTCGTACTCCTTTTGTTCTCCGCATGAAATTCATTGGCTGTGTCGACCGCACGAGGCTATCCTCATTTCGGCATGCCTCGATTGCCCTGGCCGAGTCGTGATTTGTGAGAGTCACACTCGAGTTTTAATATTTCCTGAGTGTTCCAGATAGAGATCTTCATCCCTCACGAACCAAATAGATTTTACAGTCGTGATGCAACTCCAAATGACGAAATTTCAGCAACCCGGGCATGCCGAAAAAGAATCGGACCAATTTATAAATTTCACAATAACTCTTGATACATCACTAGCCAGGAACAATCTGTTGAACGGTAGTAATATTTCAGTTTAAAGTGGTCCAGAGACACCAAGGTCTTTTTGTAACAGCAGTCTGCCGTATTATGGCAGGGGCAATTGCATTTGGGACGAATTGGGCAGCATTGCCAATAACGATGCTATATTTTAGTGATCTTTAGGGAATTAATGGCGAAATGTAGACCATTTACAGAATGGTTAATACCGTACTCGATACATATGCTAAAAATGATTGTTCACTGCTAGAAAGTCATGTATATTCCTAACTATGACTATCCCAATCACTTACGACGCACAATTTTCACTTTTTGTCATGGCAGGATAAATTATTCTCGTTTAGTCTATTTGATGTGACAAATAAGGATCACAATTATAATGATTTTGTAATAAAACCTATGAGTCGTGATTTTTAGAGCAGAATGAGAAATCACACTACATAACACTACTTACTTTACTTTCTGTTTCTCACATTGTACTGCTTCCTTCACCATTTCAATCACTTTCAAACTGATCACACCTTATATTTTGGCGAGAACTTAATAATCGCTGGCATCCTTCTCATCATCCTTGGCATCACCAAAGGAGCAGTCAGTAATTTTAAGGGTAAAGTAATCGTATCATTTATTCAAATGGTCAAACAATAAATGCATCTAGGAACATGCACTCAAATTATTCTTCAAATAGTTGAATGAAGCTGAATATTTGTTTAACCTGAAATAAAAATCTAGTCAGTGATCATTTTTGTTTTATAATATTGATTAATGAAAAAGATAAGCGCAAAAATTTTAGAATATGACTGGTCAATCTCCAAATTGAAGGATAAGAGCTAAAAAGCTCTCATATAACAGCATAGTTGTACTTCAGAGATAAGAAACATCCGATTTTAATGTAGAAAAAAATCAAGTTCACACAAAAAATTGCGAGCTTCATAATATATCCAGAGAAATAACTTTTAGGAATTATGCATATGTCAATATAATTCACAGAATCGACTTGGATAACTCTACCGCTACACGCCCTGGAATAAAAAATTAGTATCATTAGGAATGCATCGAGGAGAGGCGAAGACGCAATGGAAGGTCATAAGAGAGATGACTAGCGACCAACCATGATTATGGAAATAAGTCAAATAACATAATAAAAATAAATAATTAATTGAAAAAATAAGTGCTGAGCCATGATGATCGTTTGCTAATATCCAAAGAGTGTTTATACAAAATGACATATTGATCGCAAAACGTGAAGTAATCTTTGAAGGAATCCCGTTTCACTTGGAGTTTACTATTTCATACGAACTGATGAGACATTCCTGGACCGTGGTGACTACATCAGGTGCCGACCATCCCAATATCCAGAATTTTAATCATACCAAAGCTTTGAAACCCAGTTGTGGTGGAGACATTTCAGAGGAATCCAGATCCCTAGTTGCTTCCAGTGGGAAAGAAATTCAAGGATACCTCTCTTTCCATCCTATCAGACTTTAAGTTTGGATCTCATGGAGCCATTCGTTGAAAGCTCTTTACTCAACTATTTTCAATGGCATGAATGGCCTTCGCAATTACTCGCCTCCAAAAATTCCAAGCTAATCTTTTGCCCTGGTATCAAATCTATTCTATTTTATTAGTATATGTACGCGTGCAAGTGAAAGTATTAATAGTATGATTGGACCAGTGCCATTGGAAACTAAACGTCCTCGAGTCTCACTCCTGTGATGAAAAGCGCGTTTGTTAAAAACTGCTACGAGTGAACACAAAGCGTTTCGCACCTTTCAGAGATATACGGTTCAGAGCCGCTAGACTTGGAGGCTGCATGCAATTTAGTTGGGCTTAGTTGGCTTGAGAAATTCAGAACAGGTGGGGTTTCGAGCGATATAAAGAATACCATTTCCACGCAACATTAAATCTCTAGGTTCAACAGAAGTATCAATAAATAAAATAAGAGAAAAAATTGCCGAATATATAGGTGCAAACATTTGTTCTTTTCACTGTCAATAGATGGGCTTTCTGAAAAAGGAGACGCACTGAAAACATAAAATACACTTTACCTCCCAAAACCTTATCCATTGCATCTTTATACTACAGATATCCCAATACCCCCTCATCCACCCACGCCCATGCGGCAGCATTCAGAGCTGTACGTACATGCTGATGTATATGGTCAGGAAAAAGCGTAAACGTGATCAACTCTTACTATGTCCGCAATTCATTTCCCTCATCGAGGAGTTCGAAAACAGATACTTTTGGTAATTCATTGTTGACTCAATTCTAAAATTAGCCTAGGTGTACAAAATTTGGTGTTGGCATTGATTTTCTCTATATTGAGGCTCTGCGTTACGTATTTTGCATACATGTCTATTTTCGTTGCACAATTCCAATTAGTCTATTCAATGGAACAAATATTGCATTATTTTGTGCATAACAAAAAATTAATCTAGGTGGAAATCAACTAAAAGTTGGATTAGCCCCGATTCTAAGAATGAAAATACCACCAATATGAAAAATAAATTAGGTGACTAAAAACCGGCACCTAAAAACACTCCTAAATTCGAGAAATCGGATGGAACAGAATAGGATGAGTTGTCTGAATAAATCATTAAGATCTTTCCTAATATGATAATAACGTTGAGATATAAGAGCGCTTTGACAGTAAAAATCAATTTTTATTTCCCATTTATTACAGATTCAACTTCACGTGACCACCCACCCCAGCTAATTACTAATTTGTTACGAAATTTGATTCAAATAAAATAAATCAGTAAATAATTTATCATAGTTTCTTGAAAGTGATGAATGGATGAACATACATTCAAAACTTGGTGATACAAAAATCGTGAAGTGGTGTGGAGACCGAATGATTGGGAGGACAAGAAAAACGGATTGGCCCATTTCGGGTATCGGAGGGCCGTAATGAATGAAGACAAGGGGAAGAGAGCGGGTAAAGAAGACCGATCGGTAGGAACAAAGAAAGGGAAGTCGATGGGAGGGCAACGGAGCGAAAAAAAGGCGAGCGGCCGGCTCGTTTATCTTCCCCGTTAACAGCCCCGAGTCCCTCCTTCTCAAAAGGGGCGGATAGTTTGTAATGTGTGTCAACACGCTGATCAAGTCTGAGGATCTCAGGTGCAGGGGAAGGAAAGACTGCGAGGCAATGTCCACCAACCTACGGCAGGGGAACAGCGGAGGATGTTCAAGGTGAGAGGGCTCAAACGGAAACTCGGGATAAGACAGCGGACACAGCCGGTAAAGAGGAATGATGAAAATAAGGAAGGCAGAGGAAGAAAATATATATCGTAGGATTATGGGGAGTTTTTTGTAACTCCCACTAATGTCATAGCAGGAATACAATCTTAAATAAAGTGGTTTCAGGGGTTTAGGTCGATAGATGTCCACATGAGTGATGGGAGGCGAATATCCGAAAGCTTATTTATGAATTTAATATGTAATTGAAATGACCCGTGGGGATTTCTTTGTGGGAAAATTTTGCTAGCATTTTCGTAAATTTACCTTAAAATACTTTAACTTAGTTGCATTCAAAAACTTTTTAAATGACCGATTTAAGTAAAACAAAGCTACGCACGGTCATTCAATCAAGTGTGAAAATCAATGCAATGAAGGCAACTGATGTTTCAGTCGATTGTAATGAAATCACTATTATTAGCATAGAATAGGTCAGAACATGTGCAAAGAATTTTTTCTTCTTTATTGAAATGTGATGAATTTGTTTTAACTTTAATTAGAGATGAAATAACAAGAGCACCCGTTGTTGCCATTGTTTTTCAACATTCATGCTGAGGTAATGGTGAGAGAGGCATGGGGTGAACTTGAGGTTGGAATCAAAGTTGAAGGACATCTGACAAAGTCGGTTAGATTCGCGGGCGATCAGGCGTTGGCAACTGGATCTTGGAAGGGACTGCAATTTTTGGTAGGTGCTTTATAATGAAGATAAACCATAAGAAAACCAAAGCAATGAGATTCTCTAGGACAAAAAAGCGAGCCTGGTGACAAAACTTAGAGGGCACTAACTCGAGCAAGTAGAGCATTTTAATTACTTAGGTAGCTCGCTAGAAGAAAACGTATAGAGTAGCAAAGACATAAGAAAGAGAATAGCGCTAGATGAGGAGGCGTTTAGTAAAAGTAAAAGACTTAAGTAAGTAAATTGATGAGAGCTGATGACGACAACATTGGCTAAGGATTTGAAAAAGAGGCTGGTGAAGAGCTTGATATGGAGCGTAGCGATGTATGATGCAAAAACGTGGACTCTCAGAAAGGAGGACGAGAATAGGATACAGGCATTTGAGATGTGGTTGTGAAAAAGGATGCAGGTGATTTGGATGGAGAGAAAAATTAACGTTGAAGTGCTTGAGGTGGTGGGCGAGGAAAGGAAACTTCTGAATGAAATTCGAGATCGGCTGTGTAGGTGGCTGGAGCATGTATTAGGGGGCAACGGATTGCTCAAGAATTCGATAAAGGGAAGGATGCTGGGCAGGTGGGGAAGAGGAATAAGGAGAATAGATTTCATGGATAGGGTGAAGAAGGGCAGATTGTATGCTTAGGCAAAAAAGGATATACTAGAGATAGATAGGCCCCGGAAAGTAGAAAACCGGGAGGAGATTCTCTGACATTTAGCAAAACCTACCTTAACCGGTTGATGACTTTGAGAAAATAACAAGAGTTTTAAATATTTCAAATGAGTTTTACGAATGAATGAGAAAACAATATAAAATGGAAATGATATTTTATTGAATAGATGTTATTTCATTTAGTAAAAATGCTTCTTACGCTTAGATAAGACCTTTGTCCTTCAAGACAAAAAATTTCTC
The DNA here is from genome assembly GCA_963169105.1 of Ceriagrion tenellum. Classification (NCBI taxonomy): domain Eukaryota; kingdom Metazoa; phylum Arthropoda; class Insecta; order Odonata; family Coenagrionidae; genus Ceriagrion; species Ceriagrion tenellum. The sequence goes on along the minus strand of OY720640.1, from coordinate 113,463,307 downwards.
TTCTTCGGTGCGTATTTTTTCAGCGACTTAGTTTAAGTGGAATGAAAGCACACTTCATAGAACATTAATAAACGTCAATTTTAATTATTTTTGATCCCTATTCGGATACTTGTTGGTGAGCACTTCATGGATAGTTCGATGCAGCCTTTCAGCTGAAGTAGGCTTACGGTGTGGCCGTGTTAATTTGAACCTTTCTGTTACCCTGCTTCTTGAGTAATCTCCCATTAACTAACCCATTTTTTAAGCAATTATCCATTTATAAAACAATTTTTATACCCATATTTAATCGCGCATAGCACCTTTACTCTTAGTCGCCTCTCAAAATCACTAGCCAACGACGTTTCCAGAATACAGTGAAACCCGCTCCCGCGGCCATCTCCCGTAAGCGGTCACCTCCCTTAGCAGCCGACTTATTTGGATACGAATGAAAATAATTACCCATAAAAATAAGACAAATTTTATATTCTTTCAGCAGTCACCTCCTTAGGTAGCCATTAATTCAAGGGTGTGGTGGTGGCCGCCTATTACAGCTTTGTCTGCACCACAATTATAAAGAGAACGAGACAGTTGAAATACCCAGAAATTCCTCAAAAATAATATTATTTTATTTTGTTCACACTCGTACATTTGCTCATGAAATGCATTTTAGACTTTTCACATGGAATACAACACTGATTTCACAATTTGGCGAGTTTCAAAACTGTATCTCTGAAGTGTTTTTTATCCCATAACATAATCTATACAGAAATCTTGTACCGTTTTCGTAAAAAACAAGTTGAACGACGGCTTGAGCAGTGAATAATAAATAAAGTAAAAAAGAATCATTAAAAAATGTGTCTACATAATATATTGTTGTGATATTTTGTCATTTTATCGATTAATTAAAAGTATGAATTGATTCACTACGATTACAAATCTACCATCAACCAAAAAATCTACAAATTATTTTGAAAGCATTATGACAAGCAGCATTGAAAATTCACAACCAAACCATGGATAAAAAAAGAATGCCACGTAGGTTGGACTCGGGCACCATAGCCATGCTTCGGCTGGTAAGTTCTTCAACTTACAGCCATATAGGTTGACAGTTACATTCGTACAAATCTGACAACGGGCACTGCAGGACGAATTTTGAATGAAAATCAATTCGTTACATTCAATTTGTAACGCGAAACAATTTTCAATATAAAAAAATAAGAAATTACAAGAAGTTGCCATATTTATGAAACGAAAAGATCAAAAGGTACATATAGAGTGTAAATTCAATAACTACAGTTCAAGTGAAATTTGTACTAAAACGCAAATTATTGCACATACGTTGGAGAAAATCTTTTTCAAATTTCTTCTTTCATCACCTTCTTCGTCATTATCAACTATCATCTTTCGTCCCATATTTAATCAGTGAGTAAATTGGCACATGAATAAATTACCAGGGGCCATTCCTTGTTCCGCTTCGTGTGTAAAATAAAGCTAGGGGATGGGGGTAGAGGCGAGGGGTGGAGGATTCTTCCCGGGAAAGATGAGAGGATCGGGGCCACTCCGAAATGCGTCCGAATTCATTAATTCCACGCAAACCTTTGCCACGGCGCCGACATGAGTGTGTTTGTGCTGAAAGCGCTATCTTGTCCAAAGCTGGAATGAATTACACGGCGGGATTACTCGTAATATGGGGGGACATCAACTGCTGTAATCGCACAGGATATTATTTCCAAGCGTAAATAATGATATGGTCTGCTTCAATTTCTCCTTGCGTCGAATTTCATTTACTTGCACTAATAGCTAAGGTTGTTTTTTTAAGGTTTATTACATAGTGTTTCCATTTTTACCAATACTGCGGAGAGAGTTCCATTATGCATGCGTTTTTTCAAAACAAAATATAAAACCATAAAGGATTTATTTATAGAGGATAACTCGACGAAGGAATACTTTTTTGCATTGGCTATGACATCGAGATGACAGAACAAAATGTTGAAATCGCCCCATGCAGCTATAAGAATCAAAAAGTTTGCAAGGTACTAAACGAACGAAAACAAGAAAAAACTGTATTTTTCAAAGGATAAAAAGCAGCCTCATGTATCAATTAAAGAAACTGAATAACCAATCCTATTCGTTTGGACAAAAGATAATTTGCCGAAATAATTGCCATAAAATGACATGTTTAGCACCACATTATCTCACCTAAGAAATACCACCATCTCATCACCGATTTCTGAATATAAAACAGTGAATATTGAGTTGTGTGCTCAGCAACGATATTATATAAGTCAAGAACTGACGTTTTCGCCGCAATATACTAGAGAAAAGCCGGATGGCGTCGTCATTAGAACTGGATTTAGATGATCAACCAAGTTGAGAAGCGATGAACTTCTCCATGGATGGACTGGAGAGAGATGGATAGTAGTACATGGCAGTAGAAGAGATGTTTCAGCCATAATAGGAAAGAAATGACAATTACACTGAATGGAACTGGCCCTCTAGCTTAATAATAAAGGAAAATCTGCAATTGTGGTGACAGTAAGGAGCTGGTCTTGGAGAGAATCACCATAAGGAGCGAAAGGCAGTCTGGGGTACACGTTTCAAAATATCATCGTATGGTTTATGTATGACTGGAGGAGTACTATATTGGCAATATAGTACTCCTCCAGTCATACATAAAGCATAACCATTAACCATTCGGATGGCACAAACTAAAGATATATACCAAAAATGGTGGATTGGGAGGTTTATACTGCGTCTATTTTATTTAAATTACTTTTTATATTACTTAAATTGTTGATTTTTATTATAAGTTTAATATTTGTATTATTTTGTAGTTTTTATGATCTTATTATTTTAGACCAATATTTTTACAACATCGGCGCCTATTTTTGTGGTACCCACTGAACGTAGAACGACAGTAATAACACACATTACCATGCTGAGCCACGCAAACCAAAAAAGAAATTAAAGCAAAAAGGAAGCTTCAACTTATGTCGAGCCATAAAGAAAGGAGAAAAAGGATTTTGAAAAAGGGGTGCATGTGCATTGAAGAAATTCAGCCTTTACGCAGAACAAAATCATAAAAAAGGGGGAATACCGTGGAATTACCTAATTGACACTGCATTCGATACAAAACGACAAGAATTAATTATCATGGATAAATGGGATTTTTTTGACGGAAGGTTTTTATCTCATTGATATTTTTATCACCACTCAGAATGGTTGTAAGATTCGAAAATCACTTCCCCCGGTAGTATATTGTTTCGTGTTCCTTCGCTTGTTACCGGTAAGGATATTCCGCTCTGGTTGTTCCATGACTGTTGAGCTTTGGGTCATATCAACACAATTTTCATGATTCTCGCAGTCTGTGTCACTCTCGTGATTTTTAACGTTTTAGGGCTTATTCGATCTCATTCCGGCTGCGGACTGGTCTGAAACGGAATAATATAAGTTTTAATTCAGAATAACACAGTTACAAAATCACATGCTTCACAATACGAAATAAATTATTTCGCGTTTAGAAAAAAACTCCGCATTTGTCATTGCATTATTTCGAAATAAACGTTAAGTGCCTTAAAGGCAACGAATTATAATTGCATTAAATTTTCAAACTACATTGTAGCACACGAGACAATCGTCGTGCTTAAAAAGCCACTGTCGCTGCGGCCGACAAAAACCGACGCGTCACGACGGTGGTTGATAAATTGATAATTTTCCTATCATGATTCGAAATTAATGAATTCGTCGTTATATAAATGTCATAGAAATTGCTAGATTTAGATGACGTCCAAGTGACCATCGACTTGTTTAAATTACAAGATCGGATTCTTCTTTAACTAATGGCTCCGCCTTGTTGCTGCCACCAAATGGTCCTCTTCAATCTCTTGAACTGCCCATAATTTTCTCTCCCCATCAGTTCTTGTGCCCTGTTCAGGTACAGTAATCTTAGTCTTCCTCTACCTTTCTTCCCGAGCACCTTCCCCTCCATCAAATTGACAAAAGATCTATTGTGTCTCAGGATATGTCCTAAAAATTTTATATTTATTTTTTCCATAGTGTTGATTAGGGTTCTCTTTTCATTTATTTCCATTAAAACTTCTTCATAACTTTTCTTTTCCGTCCAGCTTATCTTAAGCACCCCTCTCCAAATCCACCTTTCTGCTGCTTCTAATTGCTCCTTGTCCCGTTTTCGTAGGGTCCAACTCTCGCTTCCACACAGCTATGTACTCCAAAGAAATGTTTTTTCAAGCATTTTTCGAGTTTCGATATTCATATGCTTGTCTGTTAGAAAGTTTCTCTTAATAGCGGATATCCAATGAATGTTTACCCGAGATATGAACCCTGGTCCCAGGGATGCGTAACCATTGCAACTCAAACCTGATCCACAAATACTTAATTCCATTTCGTATGTATTTTTCTTCTCCATGTGAATCCGTGCACTGATGCGCTTTCCTAGTGTGTCTTCAGCGCTGGCGAGCAATGTGGCGGTAACGGGAAACAGCGAACGACGCAACGTGTGATACATGCGAGACTTGTTTTTTTTTGCCAGCGTGTGTTCGTGGGAGTGTGAGTGCATGCGGATGAATTTTTTCGCTCTTCTTTTGTCATCCAGCTCGAGCCATATCTTTTTTTTATTACTTTTTGCTTTACGTGGGTTTATTCCCGCGCTAATTTCCCTTCCGCCATTCGTCTCCGCCAGTCCCATTCGAATCCTGGTTGCCGTTGCATGCGAGGTCGTCTGCCGCTGCCGCATTTAAATGCAAGGGAGAGTAGCGAGCGAGTGGTGCGACGATAAGGGCGGGAAATTTATTGCGGCAACAAGAGACGCGCTGCGCTTTTCTGGCGGCGCTGCGCCGCTATTCCCCTCGTGATACTTTGATTATAATTACACGCGTACGCACATTGACACATGAAGAGCAATGGAAGAGAAAGGGCGTGGCAATGACAGAATGAGAACTACAGACACTGGCTTCTAATTTATCGGTGGATTGGCGCTCGGTTATTACAGATGGGGAACGAAAAATATGGATATTTCTGACATTAAGCACAGTTTGGTAGGTTGGCAAAAAAGGAATATTTATAATACTAAAATAAGGAAAAAGACACTTTCCGAATGCAGAAGTCCGTCATCCCGGCTTTATGTCAACTCCGTCTACTCCCTATGTATGGTCCACTGCCAAAGCAGCCACTCATTTGATGAGAATCGAAATTGGCTAAGAAATTTACCAATTTTTTCAGTCAGAGTTTCCATCAATAATGACGGAAATGAAATCTGATGCTTACTGGGGACTCGGAGAAACAACATACCAAAATCAACCACTGATAGCTCAGCTTTATTGAAGCGAGATAGAGACCATAAAGTTCCTTATGTCGAGTAACCCCTCTTCAGTAAACACATAAAAATTAAGAAAAACGATAATATTTAAATTTTAGCAAATATTTGAATACAGGGACATAGGTCTAAAATCTCGAATTAGCGTAAAATGTTATGCATGACATATAGGTATATCATCACCAAATATTTAAAGAAATATATATACACAAGGAAAAAAAATGTGTAGACGTTGATGAAAAACTTGATTACGATTATAACCCATCGTTTCCGCCTTTACTTCGTGAAAATTCTTGTCCTAATTGCTTGGAGCAGAAACACTGGTACCTATGGAATATTCGGACACTGTGAGGAAAACCTTGCTAAGGTGAAAGGGTTACATTTTGCAACATTGCTTACGAATTAGTGGCACTGAAAATACATAGCCCATCAATTAGGACCAAGAAAATGGGTTTATGTAACATGAGGGGGAATATTGAGTTGCCTTACAAATTTTAAGGTTGGTGGGGAGAAGTGGAAGTCAAACCTTTTCAAACATGTGGTATGGTATAAGAGCGCTCAATTAGTTAAGAAAATAGTAATTTAGTGTGTTTAATCACCTTAAAAGTCTTTTACTCACCTGTCGTGGTTGTGACATTTTCCGGTACCATTTTTCACACAAATTTTGGCCCTAAATTCAATAGTTACAGCGAGATAACCACACTTAAAGATGAGCCCTACCAATTAACCAACGACCTCTAACACTCCAAAATGAAACCCACATGCTTACCACTTACAATTGACGAATTATCCTCCGAGCATTTAATATCGATGGCGGCGTGGGCATTTCATCTCTTCCTTCTTCCTCTCCCCTCCTTAGTCCATATAATCCCCTCACCTCATCCCTCGATTCCAATGCTGTGTTCCTCCCACACCCCGAATACACACCAGAACAACACTCCTCCCGATGGCGTGACGTCGAACGCACGCAGATAGGAGCGCGCCCAGGAAATTGTGGGCCTCTGAACTGCGTGCTGGGCGGACGCGTGGGCGGGCGAAGGGGGTGAGTCCCCCAAGGGCAGATTGCAGGCCCCGGGATATTTCCAAGTCGGCGGGAGTGAGGAGCAGAGAGGGCGGGGGGGGGGGGGGGGCTGGAGTTTGTTGGAGCTGCCGTATTGAATGAATAGCCAGCAGGTAGGCGGGAAATGTATTTGCAACTGAGTCGGTGGTTTGAGAGGGGGCTACGAACCGTCTCGACGCAGCTCGTGGCGTCTCCGGCGACTGTTTGGCGAGGAGGAGGTGGAGGTGGGTGTGTGGGTGGGTGGGAGGTCGGAGGAGGAAGATGAGTAGTTCCGGACTCGGGCGATAGACGGGAGCCGTGAGTCAGGACTTTCTCTGCGCGGCAAAAGGGTTTGCGTGCGGCCGGCCCATCAACCATCTCTCTGCCTCGGGAGGGAAGATGAATTTTTCCCTCCTCGAGCAGGTAGGCTCGCGCACAAAAGAATACATGAAAGAAATATTCCCACCGAAAAAAGAACCCATCTCACACGATTCACCCGGTGCGAGAGAGATATTTAATTTCTCGGCCCTTCCGAGGATTGGGGAAAATTCTTCCAAGGATTGGTATGATTTTCTTTGCGTCCATAACCCCGTTATCATTTTCCATTAACATTTGAACGTTTCATCGCCCATATTCCGCGTCGAAAGCAACTAGTATTGACTGATTTGTAAAATAGCAACCGATCATAAAGATAACTGCTGGTGGTGCCCAATGCACTAGTAACTGTACATCCTGCATAATTCTAGGTACAACAGATGATGCACAAAATAAGTCAAACTTTAAATTCTAGGATTCTTACATATTAAGATACATTGATGTACACAGTAGACTAAAAAGATGCGAGGATTTATTTTCCGGAAGGGACACGCATGCACAGCCAGAATGGGAAAGTTTATGAGGACGTATATCAACTTTTATATTCTGTAGACCATTTTGTACAAGAATTGCAAGAATGAGGATCATGGTATATTTTTGACCGTATTAGTTTTGATTTTAAATAGTACTTAGACGAGTAAACCTATTTCTTTGGAATTAAACAGTTTCCCAAAAATGTTGACTGATTCCCCCGACACTGAGTGTTTTTAGAGTCTCTAGCTTCACTGAAAAAGAAGAGCCTGCAAATATCACGCTGAAAAATATGCATTCGATATCTTCCCGTGATCCATGCCATTATATTGGATGAATTTTAGCTGACGTATTATAATGAAGATTGAATGTCATATTTTCCAATGAAGGGGTAAAAAGTAGGGATTAAAAAGTATCCTACTCCTTAAAAATGAATAAAATTATCTTTAAATTTAAAACTTATCGTTATTTATATTATAATTTATGTCATAGTGATTCGAAGCTAATTTTAAGCTAAATAAAATGCTAAATTTTTGGTATGATTCTACTAACTGATACCAATTTGCCAAGGTGAAATTAATTCAGGACTAACTAATAATGTTTACTTCCCTCTAATCAATCCCCCTTCGTACCATTTCTTCCCTTGACCACTCATTTTTCAGTGCTGAAAGAGTTATAAAATCCAAATTAAACTTTTCCCTAAAGATGTACACAGATTCTCCCAACACTGGGTATTTTAGGGTCTATCTTCACTGAAAATAAAGGGCCTGAAAATATCGCGCAGAAAAATATGCATCCGATATCTTCCCGTGAGCCATGCCATTATGTTGGATGAATTCTAACTGATATATAAGTAAGAAGATGGAATGACATTCTCTCCGATGGACGGAAAAAAGAATGGATTAAAAAGTAGCCTGTTCCTTAAAATTATGAATAATATTTAAAAATTTACATTTCTCTGTTTTAAGATAACAAATTATGCCATAGAGTTTCAATAATTACAAAAATTTTAGGGATTATTCCACGAACTGATACCAATTTACCAAGTTGGAATCAATTCAGGAATAACTACTAAGTTTTACTTCCCTTTAATCAATCGTCCCCCTTCGTACCAAATCTTCCTTTGGCCACTCATTTTTTACCCAAATGACCATGCATTTAAACATTAAACTAAACTAAGCTTCTCAGTGATGAAACGTACAGCACACACAAATATCCTGGATGGATGTTTTTTTTATGTAATCGTGCGTTTGATTTCCGATCCGCATTCCTGAATTGACGCGACATGCCTTTTTTTATCAATTCCAACCCTCGCTATGCTGAATTAAGGTCATTAAGTTGTGGACGAATGCCATTCGTCGCTTGGTGAAAAATATCTGCCGTTTTATTTTTCGTTCATTTGCGTGAAGCGTGTTCGAATTAGGGCACAGCGTTCAGGTGATTCCCTAGGTTGGTTTTTGAATGCCTGGTTTATTGCACCATTTGTTTCCGTTCGGCGATTTTATTCGTTTCCCCTCTGTTGCGTGGTGAAGAGAAAAGGAAAAGCGGTAAAACACACGGATCTTCCCTCCGTTGAAATATGCAAACAGTTTGTGAGGCTCGTAATTACTGTGGAGCAAGTTTTGAAAGGGCGGCGGAAGTATGAGGAAAAATCAATGCTACTCTACGCGCCTAGAGAGGCAGATAAACAGATGGTAGGCGCATGGGAATAGGGGGGCAATTGGCCAAGCCGAGCCGAACGTTTACTGGAGGAGTTAACCGTTCTAAATTCTCGGGCTATTTGCGGAGAGGCAATAAATGCGGGCGATAGATGAATGCTGTAGGATGACAGATAACAACTCGTAGGGTATGTTATGCTGCATTTTGAAGCTAGCAACACTTGGACAAACTGCTGCTGTTTCTCTCACCCACTAATTATTTCCGAACTCTGCGTTTACGAAAGTGGAAATCGGTGATGTGAATCAATTTTTTATATAATATTTATCATGGACTGTGGATTTCTTCGTGGACGGCATATGATGAGAGAAAATTAATGAAATGCATAAGAAGAAGGGGTATCGTTAAAGGCAGGTAACCAAAAGCCTCGTGTTATGACTTCGCATGACGCATCATATCATGTAGAAGTTCAGACAACAATTAATTGAACTTCGAAAATAATGAAACTAAATAATTCAGTCGTGCCGCGCATGAATTTTGGTTATTATGAAGAAAATAAAATAAAAAAATTTGGAAAATAAATTGTCATAAATTTAAAAAAGTGGGACGATATACAGCATGTAATTAAATACAGGAAAGCAAGATATATTTTATAATATTATGTTGTCTGGTAGTGAAACATGGGTGTGTCAGGATAGACATAAGAGAGGATTAAACGCCGTGGGTTTGCAAGGATAGGTCAGTATGGAGAAAATTATTGAAGCAGAGTTAGGTGTACAAATGTGTGTTTGTGAGCGAAACTCTGAGACTGTACCCCGGAAGGGAAAGGCATGATTGGTATGTAAGTATGCATTGTGTCAAAATATGAGATTCGGAGGATCTCTTACAGTCCGTCACCGATATCAATGTCAGAATGAAACGGCTTAATAATGAAAAAGAAAAAAAATGTCGAAATATAGAGCATTCTAGCCTTTGAATATTCCAATACCATGCACGCAGGACTTAACCTTGAAAGGTATTTTTTTATTGAATGCATAGTTACAAATATAAATACTTCACCGTTGAAGACACCGGAGGTCTGATTTCATATTTAAATCTTGTTCTCAATTCTTATTAATGCTGGATCTCCTATATAATTCACGCCATGTTTTCTTCTGCTACAATTCTATATAAAATATGAAACTGTGAAGACAGGTGTCAAGTATCACCTACAAGAACTCTTAGGATAAAATATATATTTCAATATTAGGTATTACTTCGTTATCAACCGTTTAAAAAGGCGGTGCAATCCATTCTTCGGTTTGTTGCTTAAGTTTTTCATCCACCATCTATTTATTTTCTTACAGAACGTTAGTCTAAAGCCTCGTATAATGACTTCACATGACGCAGTTCAAATGACAATTAGAATTAACGTCGAACACAATGAAACTAAATAATTCAGTCGTAGCTGTGCATGAGTGTTGCTTATTATGAAGGCAATCAACTTTTAAAAATTATGACTGCACCGTAAATTCCTTCGCCAGGAGTGGGAAATTACACACGTCCACTGTGTTTTTGCACATTAAACATGAATCGTTATATTTACCTTATTTTCCATCCTGATTCTTTGCCCTGCGTCCTTTCTTTCTCCATTTCTCACAGCATTCACATCCCAAAGCACCTAAGAAAAAATAAAATGCATCAAAGACTTACTATGACCGATTTGAATGTCATGTATCACAAACATACTTTCACAGGACGATATACATATTATATTTTTTATTAATTTAGGACTATATGCATCTTTATATATATAATTCTTCTGTACGTGTGTACGTCACTGAACTCCCCCTAAACGGCAGGACCGATTTTGATGAAATGTTTTGTGTGATTGAGTGGGCCCCTGGATGGTTTAGATTCACAATTGGACCCGGAAGGTGGCACTGCGATCGGGTAACTGCTAGGAAATTTTTGACGACATTTTTTAAAAATTTTTCGCATATCAGAAAATTTCACCCCCTCACCACATCCTCCCGCCCCCAATTTTTTTAATGAAAAAAAAATAAGTTTATGAATAATTCAGTGTTAAAACCTTCTGAGAAGTCCATGAATAATTTATCATCTGAGAATAATTTTTAGTTATGCTTGTATACCATAGGTGGCGCTGATTTCGAATTCTGTGGTATTTGATGTCCACACCAATACATGCGCAAGTCGTCGCACCTTGCGTCGTAGCTTAGCGTTGCTTTGACGAAAGGAAAAGATTGAAATTACAAATTCAATATCAAATGTCACTTAGTACATGGTTTATCGAAAATTCGAATATCGAAAAAACGTTTGCCGAAACCGCTAATAGCTGGCAAGCCAACGTTTGGGCAGGACAACGTCATTCGGGCCCGCTAGTATTATATGTATTTTTGACCTATGTTTAATTATATTACCATTTTAATGTGGAAAAATTTAGGCAATGATTTTTCTTTGGGTTAATATGATGTTTTATTGATTGATGATGATGATGATGGGAGACTAGCAACTCTCGTGAGGCGCGCGATTGGAGACTAGCAACTCCTCACTCCTGTGAGGTCTCCCATCGCGCGCCTTCCCAGGTGGCGGATAGGGGAATGTCCACCAGATATGGAGGGTACTGGAGAAATAAAATACCCAGGGTGGACCTAAACTAGCATCTGCTGCCTTGCAGTTCGTAGTTGGATCTACAAAGGCTAAAGGTAGACAAACTTGATAAAAAATTACCTGGTACTCCAGGTTGGGGGTTGGGCATAGGGCCGACAACCCGATCCTGGAAAAATAATACAATGTTATGGAACCAAAACAAAAGCCTCGAATAATGGATGAAAATTATGGAAGACGACCTTGGCGACCGACACGGAATGACGATTTATTGGTTGCAGCATGGAACGTACGGACTTTATTAAGACCTGGTAGAATGAATGAAGAAGCAAATGGAATAGTAAAATTCAAATTTGATGTAGTAGCACTTCAAGAAATAAGATGGCAAGGGAAAGGAAGAATAGACAAGTTGGAATACACATTGTTTTATAGTGACTCAGAGGGAAGATCTGGTAGATATGGAGTTAGAGTTCATAATAACTAAAAGAATAAGGAAAAGTAATGGAATTTGAAGCAATAAGTGAAAGGATATGTAGAATAAGATTGAGTGGAAGATTTAGAAATATGACCATTGTGACGGTCCATGCACCAACAGAAGAGAAGGAGATGAGAGAGAAAGAAGAGTTTTATTACAAGCTAGAGCGAGTATGTGGTAAGAAACAGAAGTATGATGCGTTAATGGTTATAGGAGACTTTAATGCTCAGGTAGGACAGGAGGAATATCAAAGAGTGGTTGCAGGTAGGCATACTCTACCTGAGGACACTAATTAAAACGGAAATCTTCTCTGTCAGTTTGCAGAAAGTAACAACATGATAATAAAAGGTGCATGTTTTGACCAAAAAAGAATACACTTAGGCACATAGAAGGCTTCGAATGGAACGATTAACCAGATTGACCATGAATTGGTTATAGCACGTCATGCATCATCAGTCATGGATGTAAGAGCCTGCAGGGGACTGAATTGTGATAGCGACCATTACCTAGTGAAAGCTGTAATAAGGGAAAAACAAATACGTGTACTAAGTGAGAGGACCATTAAAAGAAAGAAGTGAAATGTAACTAAAATGAAAGATGAAGAAACAGAGGAAGAGTATCGCTCCAGAATACAGAACAAACTGAAAGGAAAAGAAATTAAAAGGCAAAGAAGTATCGATAAAGAGAGGGAAATGATAGAAGTGATAAAAGAGGCAGCACAAGAAACGAGATGAAAAGATTTGGAGAAGAAAAGATGGAAAGAAACCAAGAGTGGTTTGATGAAGAATGCAGGGAAGCTATTAAAGAGAAAAACAGAGCTAAAGAGAAAACGCTACAGAGAGAAACCCAAAGCAATACCGAGAAGTATAAGAAATAAAGAAAGAAGGCACATGAGATATGTAAACAAAAGAAGAAAACCATGCACAAAAAGAAAATACAAGAAATAGAGGAATTGTATCAAAAAAGTGAAATAAGAAAATTTTACCGAGCAATAGACAAAATGAGAAAAGGGTTTGAACCAAGAGTAGAAGGATGTAAGGATATGAGTGGGGAAGTAATCACGGAGTAAAATCTGGTACTAAGTAGGTGGGCAGAGTATTTTAAAGATATATTGAACAAAGAGGACGAGGAAGATTGGCGGGGTAGTATGCCTGAAGAAGAAAATAATGAGGGAGAGACATAGCTACCGGAACCTACAATAAAAGAGGTAGAATCAGTAATTAAAAAGATGAGCAGCAATAAAGCAACCGGGGAAGATGGCTTTATCATAGAATTGATCAAGGCGGGTGGTAAATATCTCATAATAACAATACATAGACTTATCACTAGGATATGGAAAACTGAAACCATGCCACACAAATGGAAATCTGGAATTAAATGCCCAATATACAAGAAGGGGGATAAACTAGTATGTGATAACTATAGAGGTATTACACTTCTTTGCGTAGTATACAAGATCTTGTCTGGACTGATCTGTGAAAGAGTTAAATGTTATGCAGAGGAAATCCTTGGAGAGTACCAGTGTGGATTCCGGCCGGGCAGAAGCACTACTGATCAGATATTTTCAGATCAGAAAGATTTTATGAATATGACGTAGATTTACACATCTTATTTGTAGACTTTAGGCAAGCCTTTGACAGTATCAGGCGGATTGGACTGCACAGAGCTCTAGGAGAACATAGAATACCACAAAAAGTTATAAGATTAATAAGAATGACTATGAAAGACACCAAGGCAAAAGTAAAAGTAAACAACAGGCTGAGTGAAGAATTTGAATTTAACACAGGAGTAAAGCAGGGAGATGGGCTCTCAGCCATTTCAGTTAATCTGGCTCAGCACAAGGTGATGCATATGATTGATCAGAAGGGTACGATATTCGGGAAATTGAGTCAGATATGTGCGTACGCAGATGATGTTGCAATCATAACAAGGACAACGCACAGCCTTAAACAAATCTATGAGCGAATGAAAAAAGAAGCAGCAAAAATTGGACTTAAGGTTAGTGAAAAGAAGACTAAGTATAGATAATGTCCAAATGGGAGGCTAGGAGAGTAGCACGGGGTCTGACAATAGGGGAGAAGAAGTTTGAAGGAGTTTCTTGCTTCAGATAACTAGGGGTAATGGTATATAATGATAATGAGATAAGCAGAGAAACAAAGGACAAAATACAAGCGGGAAATCGAGCGTATTTTGCAAACAGACAATTGTTCAGGGACCAACTCATTACAAGAAATTCAAAGATGAATTCAAATAAGACGTTGGTCCGACCAGTGGTCACCTACGGTTCAGAGACATGGACCATGAAGAGATCAGATGAAAATGCCCTTAGAGTATTTGTGCGACAAATATTAAGGAATATATATGGACCTGTTAAGGAAAATGATGAATGGAGAATAAGGTATAATGCAGAGCTGGATCAATTAATTGAGGGCCCAGGCATAGTTAGATACGTGAAAGCTCGGAGAATGGAGTGGCTGGGTCATATAGAGAGAATGGCGGAAGAGAGGATGCCCAAAAGAATAATAAGGGAAAAGGTCTACCACACAAGAAGGAAAAACAGGCCAAGAACCAGATGGAAAGATTATGTTACTGCAAACCTGCAGATAATGAACATCAAGGGATGGAGGAGTAAGGTAAAGGATAAGAAAGACTGGTGGCAAATTGTGGAGGAGGCCAAGGCCCACCAAGGGCTGTAGCGCCATGGAAAGAGAGATATGTTGGGTTAATATGATGTTTTACCTAAATTTTAGTGATTCTCAATGAAGCTGGGATCTTATTTTTACGATACTTACAATATAGTTTGCAAATAAATTGTCATTTCATCAATAAGGAATTAGTATTTGAACCCCATAGGAAAAATTGTTTGTTTGACATTGACAACATACATTATGTATAACCATTATATATTTAAGCAGTATATTTAACTATTTCGGAGAGAATTTGGAACAAGAATCAGGCTGAAATTCTGAATGTCTGATTTTTTCCGAAGCACAAACTAATATTCAGGCTGTAGTTTTGTTACACGTCAGTTCGTGGGCTGGAGGCGGATGAAACCTGGTCGAGTTCCTGCATTTGCTCGAACCTAGATGTCATGTACAAACATGATGTTGCAACATTCCGCTTGCTCGCTCGCTTGAGTGGGGAAATTCGACTGTACTGAGCCTGAAATTAGTGGGCGAAGTCAAAGGTCGCCGGGGAATATTAGAGAAACAGGATGTGAACTCGTGCACGAAAATGGAAAGCCAGGAGTATGTGGATAAACTGCTTTCCTAGATACTTGAGATTACATCAGTTATCGCTAGCTGACCTTTGCCGAGTTTCAGTGCGAATTGAAAAAAATGTCCCTTAGCCTGTAGAGACATCTGCTTGTTAACCGCATTGCCAAATGCAGTCTCTCGGTGGAAATTCTGCGGGAATATACCTGGTCAAAATCATGAAGAATAAAAGTAATGCAAATTTCCACTTAGATAAATTTTAATCGACCTAGGTTTCGATGTACTACATCATGCTCCAAACGACGCGTTACTTTTAACTTACAATTTATTTTTTTGATCTGCTATAAATATATATTAACCACTAAGAATAGTTTGAATTTATTCTTATTCAAATTCTTTGGCCATGGGATATCGAATTTAGAAGAAGAGCCTTTAAGAGATGAATAAAAATTAAGCCATAGTCAACATGTGAGTAATGGACAAGCGAGGAACCTGAGCTTCAGAAATCCTCCACAAGAAAACGGTATTTAAATGACTGAGTTGAAAGCCGTAAGGATATTGAGTTACACAGAGATCACTAATTACATTACATTAGATTTAGGTTGAGGCGGGAATTATTTTTACATTCTATAACCCTACATATGATTTGACCTCAAAGTTAGAGAGATTCATCACAATAGAGCAAAAATAAATAATGTTATCGAAGAGTTGTCGAGTTTCAGCTATCAATTGCTTATCTTCTAATGAGTGTATTTTCGGACACATAGTGACCTGAGAAGTCCCCATTCCAGACTTTATATCAGAACTATGGGCTTTCTAAAGCGTGTTTTTATTTGTTCTTCACTATTCTTGAAAATAAACTTCTGTAGAAATTTAGGAGTATTACCCGAGATTGGATCGTGATCGAATATCATTTGTGATTCCTTTATGAGTCTTTCTAGGATTTCTTCTTCTAGGAGTACCTTATCATTGATTGCCCTTATGTTCACCACCTGCTTTTTCAAATAAAGCTGGAGTGGAATCACAGATAATCAAGTCATCACCAAGAATCATCATCCTAACTTGAGTTGATCTCACTCTATTCAATCCAATATCCACGCGTGTAAAAATAAGTGCGATGGATATTAACACGGAGCTGCTGCAGACATTGACGTCAACGTACTGGTACTTCAGGAGTGTCAAATTTATTTTCATGAAACAATAGGATATATGCATGAGACTTAGAATCGATATCGCTATGCTTCACCCTGCGTCACTGATTTTATGATCAAAGACTCATTGAAACTGAACTCAGCTTCCTTTAGGGCGTATCCAAAACGCCAGAATCCCTTCGACGTTGGCCGATCCTCCAAAGGAGCTGGAAGATGTCAATACCAGATGTATGATGTATCAGCCCACACTAACATAGGATTCTCAGCCACCACTTTTGTCGCAAGTAATATCTACGGCAGCCTTGAAGGCTAGTGTTTAACCAACGCCCACACCAACGTGAACTGTGAAGCGAAAAGCGTGAGTTGAGCATCTGACTGATGTGAAGGTGACAGTCATGCTAAGTTCTTGAGCAGAGCTTTCAAAGAACAATTATTCATGCTCCACTGCTTTGCGGGGGTATTTTCACGTTGACTGTCCAACCCATGAAACGTTTGGGCCTCACAAGTATTACACGATATGA
The DNA here is from genome assembly GCA_963169105.1 of Ceriagrion tenellum. Lineage (NCBI taxonomy): Eukaryota > Metazoa > Arthropoda > Insecta > Odonata > Coenagrionidae > Ceriagrion > Ceriagrion tenellum. The sequence goes on along the minus strand of OY720640.1, from coordinate 113,446,486 downwards.
CTTTTGACTAAATATTTATTTATTTTCACACTAACTAAAAGGACAATTTTGTTAAATTCACTCAATTTTGCGATCTTCAGCGGATAACTACAAGTCGGTCTTACAAAAATGGCAACTTGAGCTCTGCATCATCATTTTCCGTGATTAAAAAAGAATAAACCCTCTCACTGGTTTAATGCTTCTGTATGGATAAGTTTAACAACGTTAAGTTTGACAAAACAGGGGTGTTAATAACCACTCTTAAATGTTTTTCTTTTTGCTCTCACTAAATTTTTAACAGCATTACATGCTCTCAGCTATCTAATAATTTAAATTTTGGCCGTACATCCTCAATGTTAGCAAAAACAAATAGGTATATTAATCTTTCCACCCTTCCATCCATTCTTATAGTTAATTATAAGGAAAGTTATAAAATTATTCATATAGATCTTTAATGGCAGTTTTCACTGTTTCATCCTAGGTTAGCTGTTTCTAATGACACTCCTTCCAAATATCAACTTCTTCGGTTACCCTGAAAAGAGTTCTCACTGAATATACAAGTCAAGTCATGAATTTTCCCGCCATAACTTTGTAAAACTGCCCCATCCAGTGCTTGTCAGGGACATGCTAAAATTAGTAACAAACTAACAAAACATTTGGACAAAAATCAGAATTTTCACATTCGCACAAGGAATATTGTAACGTACTCATATTCTGGTTCTGGACATGTTGAACTGCATGTTCGACGCAGTTTCAGGGGTTGGGTGCTTTGTTTTACTAAAATGTGGCATGTTTTCGTTCTGCGGATGTTTTGTTCATGTCACGATATATTTTCAATAGTTTCATTCTGCATTTCAAGTATATTTTAGTATATTAAATAGGGCGCATTCCCAAATGTTTGTTGGTGCGCACTGGAAAATTCTGACCGCGTATACACCCGCGAGATTTATTTATTTATGTTATGTACGTTTAAAATACGTAGAAATCTCGAAGGATAACAATAGGTCGCAGTGAGTAACTTTAGGGGAGGAGCGGGCGAATTGGACGGGGGAATTGTGTCGACCGCCTGCCACGAGTAACTACGATAATCCGAATATTGGAGGAAAATTATCGACGGAAAGTTTTTTTTTACCGAGTGTTTTGTGGGAGTGAATAGTGAGGGTGGAACAGCATCGACAGGTCCACGGTAAGCAAGGACCACGGGGTGTCGCCACGACGCACGAGGTGCCGTATAGTACAGCAGACAAGATCCGGACGCGTCCGGGGAGAGGTGCATGCACGGATACTTGCATTTTGTTTTCACCACAAGCAGGTTTGCTGGTTGTAAGTATGTTTGGTGGACTGATTGTTTTAACCTGAAAGACTAGGGTTTGTGGTTGTTGGCATTCCTTGATGGGTGTTGATTTATGTGTATTTTTGTGTTGTATGGAGGTGATGGGCATAGTGTTTCGCAGAGTAGTTTATAAAGGCTGATATCTGATGAAAAGGGTGTTTGTTTATGTTCTGTTTGGGTACTTTTACTGTTGTTTTTGTCGTGTGTGGTAAAATACTGAGATGTAAAACAGGGAGCAGGTTTCATTGTTAATTGTACAATGGTATTTACCGTGTAATGGAATAAATTGATATCTGTGAGATAGTGTCCAGCAAAAGAGTACGTGAGATTGTACAGAATTTATGATTTTGACATTAAAAACGCGATTTCTAGAGAAATTTTATTCCTATAAGAAAATTAAATGAAACAATAGGAAACTGCAATCTATTATCCATCTAATGGCGAAAAGTATAGCCTTCCATCATCAGTAGAACTAATTAAAATATGCAAAAAGAGAATGAAACTTGAGATTTTCAAACACATAAGACACCAGACGGCCCAATACGTTTCCCTTGGAGCCCAAGGGCTTTACTTATAGTCCCGATTTCCTGAAAAAAGCTTTACTGATCCCATGTGTGAAAATTTCACTAAAATCGGTTCACTCTTTCAATACTTATGGGGCTTTTAAGAAAGCATTCTTTTGGGACCTTGGGCCCTCTGGGGCCCCAGCGTGACTTACAACCCCATGGTTGTTGTACATTCAGTATAGGTATATTTTAAGTATTTCTAATAAAGGCAAGAATTATCTTCCAGGGCCAATTTTTAGGGATGAAAGGGCCCACTGGAGGGTTTTTAGGGCCCCAAGGCCCTTGTTCTGTAGCCTATGCGTGAACCAGATATATTTAGTATCTTCCTGCCAAATTTTGTTTCAATCGATTCAGTGGTTTATGAGTGATTGAGTAACAGGCAGACAGACACCACTAGAGTTTTACATATTAGCTAGATTAGTAAGATGATTTTTACCCTTGTAGTCAACATGTTGCCGTACAATTCCAGCAAAATAACAATGCAGTGTTTTTCAATTTAAGTTTTTGTATGATACAAGTTTGTATGTTGGTTTAATGTTTTTTTACGTATTCAGATAAGTTTTTAACGATATTTCATCAAACAATATCTACAATCGTAGGCAATAAACATTCTGAGGACCGCATTCAACGTATGGGCAGTAAAAATGGACTTGCTGAAGGTTCATTCCCGTGACCTCGGAGGCCGTGCCTTAGTCACCAATGCTGACAAGATCCCTTCGTATTCGGGAGTTTTCAACTGAGCGTACGGATTTCCTTTCCACTCTTGTCAGATGACGCCCTCTCCTGAATCCTGCCCCACCCAATCTAACTCTGTTTCCGACCCCTGCCACACCCCCACCACCCCTCGCCGCCCGCCCCTCGCTTCTCCTACCCTTTTGCCCCCGCCGCCGACGTGCCGAAGGTTCGTTAGTGTCGTAACAAGATTGCACGGGATTCCCCCGAGTGGTGCCTTCTACCTGTTCCTGCCCATCCCACTCAATTGTGTACCCTTCATTCACTGCTCCCTCCCCTTGTCCCGATGCTCAAACCGGTGGCGGGCAAATTCAAGCCCACCGGCGGCACTGATCAAAGGTTCCCCCGGGGAAAGTGGCGACGATCCTGTTGCGTAGGCACGTTTCCGGTACCCTACAGCGTCCTTTTGTATTTGCTTAGGAAGTGCAAAACGATACCAACTATTATAATAATGAGATCGAACCGAAATAATGCTCACAGTTTACCTCGATGATAACGTTATTTCTCAATGAATATTGCAGGTCAATAACTTAATTATTTAATCAATAATTGTAGTTTGGTTGGCTTTTAAAAATGTTGAGTATTGGACCTAAATTTGGAATTTCCCTCACCTGGTTTTAAGCAGATGCAGCTAGTGACGTTAACTTGTGCTGCCAAGCAAATTTGTCTTCCTCTATGCTACTTTTGCTGCAATGTTTTAAAACATTTTAAAGAATATAATATTATTGATCGGGAAATTAATAGAGCACTATTGGGCTTAAATTATTTTTTTGGGAAGAGGGATAAAGTATGGTGAACGAAATGGAATATAAACCAAAAAGAGCTTGGTATGGTTGATGAAGAGGGTGCACTTCCTAAGCAAGAGAATGCAAAGTTTGTGGTTGGAAGAGGTAATCGGTCGGAAAGCGTTGGTGATGGTCGTGATTGAGGGGAGGAAAATGGGAAAGCGGGATATGGGAAAATAAAAATCGATTTTGCAGACTCAATGATAAGAGTTAGGAAGTATACTTAGATAAAAGTAGATATTTTGTTAGCAGAGTTTAGCACTCTATGTATAAGATGCCAAAGATTAAGGTGATGATGAAAGAAAATGTGGATGAACATTAGTCTGTCATATAAAATTCTGGGTAATACTTTTTTCATATCATTTAACCCTTCCTTACTCGTAACGAGGATATGTCACTGATAAAACCGGAATCGTTTATCGCTCACCAAACGTGCGCAAACAGTCACAAAAAGAGCCGGCCAGGACTTAGTATTTGATGCTCAACACTAATAAATGATTCCATATACAAGAGTGGATCTATGCTGGTACCAAACAATGGTTGGATTTCACACAAGGCTATTGTTATGTTTGAGAGTTTTGGTGAGCAGTGACATCTAATTGAGGGATCAATTACCTAGAGTGTAGGTAAAGATGAGGAAGAAATAATACTGGTGCTGGAAATTAGAAGTCGACATTAAACCTTTGTGGATGAGTTGACGACATGCCGAAAAAGGAGATTGAGAGAATGTTGGGTAAGCACATGTGAGGGGGAACTATATCAATTTCAAGTGATTTGACTTGAGTCAAATACAGGAAGAGCTAATAAGAGGCTAGTTTTGGAAAATACAGCTTTAAATCAAGGAATTACAGAAATATCTCCCTCATGCATGAGAACATTACAATCCTAATCCCATTTCATGCAATATTTCATTCAGAAAAATACCTAATATATTATTATCTAGTATTAAATATTAAACCATACTTGAAGGTTACTCACGAATAAAGGAATTTCATTTCAAATTTTGTAGTTTACTGGCCCAAGAATCGCCGTTGTCTTACATGCTAATGCTAATATCTATTACGCTTTTTCACCAACCACTCATATTCATTCATAGTCATGGTATTTTTATCTAGTGCATATTTAACTTTAATGGTCTAATAATAGCTGCATGTATATATTTGGCGCTGAGTTAAAAAATTGAAGACAATGAATATTTATTGGGTTTTACTTCTTCAATTATGGAATTATGTAGCTCAATAAATAAGGCATCAGATGTGCTTCATTTAATGGGCTGGTTCAGAATCACCATATAATGAAAAGCCATTATGCTAGTGAGAAAACACAAACTCGTGCTGGATCGACTATGGAGTAAAAAATGTCTGATTTATCAAGGACCTGTAATCATTGTGGTTAAACCCATATATTGAAAGAGAGACCTCTTTTTTGTATAATTCAAAAGATACTAATTCCACAAAACCATGCAAAAAGAATTTAGTACATTGCGTAAAATATTAGGTAAGTAATACGGAATAATTGAATAATTTACCTCTGTTTCTACCCAGAGAATTTGTGATGCGAGGGAGAAGAAATTCTTTCCTGTGAAGGATCGATAAACGTTGCAAAATAATTTTGTAAATTTAGAGAATCAGTACATTCCATGGTTTGGGGCTCAACTATGTGGATGTTGATTTTCACAAATGAAAAAGTACCTTGGTTTCTTTTCTCAGATTTTTTTTTCTGGTACAACATGTTTAAACACAGTGGTGTCATCATAATGGTACCTGAAACCTTTGGTACCTGATAAAGACACCACTGTGTCTAAACATGTTGTACCAGAAAAATGGATTTGTGGAAGGAAACCAAGTTACTTTTTTATTTGTGCCAGAGGATCAGTCTTTACGCCGTTAGAAATAATATTGACAGGTATTTCACTAAGCATTTGACAGGGGCACATTGGACGCTCGTATTTGGTTTTAAAAGTAGAGTGATATATTTTTTTTCAATGAATAGCCTCACATATGCCAGTGGAGGCATAAAAGACAGAGGACACGGAAGTTTAAAGGTAACCATGAAGAGACACTTTTCTTCACTGTGAAATACTTATCAATATATGCCTATTTGCAGTAATGATACTTGTGCTGTGTATCCATTCATTGCTTTGAAATGAAATGTTGTTCTTAATTATACCGTACACCACTACCTGCGTGGGGTATAATGATTTTGTCACATCAGAAATGTAACACATTGAAAGAGGCGTGGCAGGTGTGGAAAAGTGTATATATATATAGAAATGATCATCATCACCTTGCGAGTCAATCCAGCTATGTCCATCTGTCTTGTCTGTCTGTCTGTCCGTCCGTCTGTTTCTTCGCACGATAACTGCCGTAAAAATTGATATATCGAGTTAAGTTTGCGTCATTACCCGCTAGTAGTCCACAGACGGCACAGTTCTAAAATGGATTGGTTCGGACAAAAACCACGTTTTTTAAACAAAATTGAAAATGGATCTGGGTATTAAAGTTTCGGCAACGCCGAAGATATTTTCTTTACTAGTTTTTCTCTCACATCCCTCTTTTCCTTCATTCTCTATTCTTTCATGTTATCCCTTTTCGTCTCCTCTTCAACTCTAACTCATATGGCGCTCTTTGGATGAGTCCATAGGTTTTTAAGTCGGAATCAAAAGGCTGGCGTGAAACTGTTGGATGCGCTTGACGTTCAATGTAATGGCTCGATTGATCGTGGTGGATTCCCTCAGCCGTGCGAATAAGCAAACCGGAAATTTCAAATATGAATGTGTAAATCTTTAAATGAATTTAAAGCTCTGAAAAAGAATCCGTGGAAGTGCATGCAATCGAGAAATTGAAAGGTTTTTGTAAACGTATTTTGTACCTCGACGGAGTATTACAAATAAATTCATAGATCTTGAATGAATAAATTTTATAACAAATCAAAAACACTTGACCATCATCAGAATCTTATCCTTCCACGGATGATTTCCTGTATTATGAGCATTTCTAGAATATAAACTTCAATCTGATCGAAGGGAAAAATATAAACTAAATCATTCACGGAAGTTTGATGTTAACTTTTTTTCCGGACGTTCAATATTTTCTGTGAGAGCCAAACTATTATGGTACAGTTGATCACTGGCATAATGTCAATGAAATAGACTGTAGAACCAATTTACTCAAATGCCATATTTTCCACGTGCAACAGGGAACCATAATAGTTGCGATATGTATATTAGTTCTGGGAAACTTTTACCCTCACTGCATAATGTAGATTTTGCACTTTTGCCAAATGTTTGTACATCATTATTAGCTACTAACACCGCATGAAATTTTTGGCAAGATTAGCTCCTGCATGGCTTTGCACCATGTATCACTGTTCTTCAGTCGCATGAATCATACTAACTAGTAGTTGTATCTAACCAGTAGTTGTAAATAGTTGTCAATACTATACTGCATGGTAGCATGTTCATTTATGTTACAGAATTTTAGTTAATGGTCAGACCGCGTATTTTTAATCTGACTGCTTTTGGCCATCGCCTGACATCCGGGCGAGTATGCGAATTTCTGATTTCAGCTGGGGTGAGTATTGCATGCCTGGTGTGGAATCACCCCGTGCTACACACTCTTAAGGTGGGTTATACGATATTTCGTGGATGTAGTTTTCTTAACCAGTTATATTTGTCTATAGCAATAGAATGTTTATGAAAATTTTCCCTCTTTTAAATGCAAACCCTCTCACTAATAGTGGCACTGGACAATTTATTACTCAATGGTACGAAGTCTTGGTTTTGAGTCATGCCACACGTGATTTTATTCAGCCATGACGGCATAGTTTTGTCTTCTTGAATCATATTTTTGTATCGTCATATCGCAAATAGAGGGGATATTTTTGTAGAATTATCTTTAATTATCACCCAAATTGAAATTATTTAGTTATAACGAATGAGTTACAATATTTGCCAGTCCTTAGTATCAAGTACATACGCATTTTTAGTCAACATGCCCTCGGTAAATTGGATTTTACGTGTCTGTTATAACGGATAAGTGTACAACTTTTTTGGTATAGCTCATTCAGTTTCTCAAACGTACGTCATTACTTATTCTATATTCTACATTAAGTAAATACCTGAGGGCTATATTCGCACACATTAAAATTTACTATTTCAGTTTGTCGAAGTGGTGCATCATTGTATTACTATGTTTCAATCTTTGCCAGGCAGTTGCATAGGTGAGATGATTTTTGTGGTATACTTAAACTCATAAAAATGTACTCGAAGATTCAAACGTGCTTCACTCTTTTATTCGTGTATTTTATATCATGTAACTTTTAAAGCTCGTAGCATAATCATTAAGATTCACCTGAGCACGCTAGAGTTCAAGTATTATTCCAATAATTCTCAGTAATATTCCCGTACTATTATCCTAGTGCGTTGTCTTTCTCTATTTAAAAAATGTATAGCGTATATGTGTTAAACCTTTCGTCACGTTAAGTGTTAGAGATATCACTTACAGAAATTTATTCCTTGATGCATGAAACTTTCTTTTGGTTTAACTAGTTTTCATTTTAAATCCTCATGGCTTATAATAAATTTTCTACCATATGGTATAAAATTTGTATATATGAATTATATATAATTTATATATATGAATTTTCTACCATATGGTAGAAAGTTTATTATATGCCTTAGTTTTTCTGAATAGCTTAGAAGATTGTAAAACATTTTATGAACTTGAGGGATGAAATCGAGATCTACGGTAAAAGGATATAAAGTTTTTTCAACATTACTACGATAAGTTTAAGGTGACCTTCTTAGGCAAAGAGTCATGTCACTTCTGTACTCAGTTATCGTTTATAAACTCTGCGACAGATACATTCAATACCCGACATTTCCATACAAGAGTGGATCAATATTCAGGATAGAATATCTCATCTTCGTTTGATTAACCGACTGTAATCCAGGCTTTTTTCCAGGCCCTTTCTATTTATCCTCTATTCGCCCACTGAACCGATGCAGTCCTATTGGGAAGGGAAGCAAAATTCTTATCTGTTGTGTATCGAAACATGCGCCATGAATCATCGACTGGCTTGCCCCCTTTCTTGCGCGGCTTCGTCGAACAATGGGCCTGCTTCGGGGTGGACCCCATTGTTCGGGTGACCTCAGCCTCCATTCCCCCTCTACTTCCCTATTCCGCCCCCCACGTAAAGGCTTAAGTCTTGTGTTGATCGTCAGTAGGACCCCGAAGACTTTAGGAACGTTTGCCCCCACTTGGTTGTGTTTTGCTGCGATTGGTCGCGAGGGCAGGGCGCGCACACCCACACGAACACACAATAGTGGCCACCCTGGCTTCTGCCAAACTCCCACTCCACGGTACATATCTCCTCAAACACAGGACGCTGGAAAGCGTACATCCCAGAAATTCCCATTTTGATGGCCGTCTTGCCGTCCTCTAATGCCTGAATCCGGAGAACGTCTTCCTTCCAAATTCATCTTTTGAAACACGACTGAATACAAAACAAAATCCATGAACATATGTATGATCAGGTTCTTTCTTGGTGTAAAGTACGTTGTACTTCTCCATGACGCCTCACTTTATCTCTAGGTCTGACAGAAGCGATAAAATAAAAGAGTTACACTGCCGAACAGATAAGTACAAAAACTCGTTATTTCCGCGCACAATAAGCGACCACAGTAAGGATTTAGCTCCACTGAATACACTCCCATTATACATGTCACTATTTCAGCTCCCAAAACCTTATACCTTACATCTTTACACGGCTGGTGTCCTAAGGCCCCCTGTCATACGCCCATTTGACGGCTTGCAGGGCATTATATAGATGTAGATGCAACAAATTTATCTTCTATCCCCCTCTTTCCGTCCGAGGGAAAGATAAAATTCGAAGGCTAACTCCTCCTAAAGAAGTTTTTTTGGAGATAGCCTTCAAATTGTCAACATGTAAATATCTAATCTGGTGAAGAACCCGCAAAGACTTCATCCTTAATCATAAGTAAAAAAAACTTCTGCGTTGTACAGTAACCATTGATAATAGACCAGCTGAATAGCGATTTTCTTTTGACGATCTGGGAAACAAAGTCTACGGATACAATCGTTAAATACTGTCCAGGCCAGTACGGAATTTTTCTAGTAGTTATTGGTGATTGCCAAAATATTTAGATCTGGGTGGTACCTCCTTTTTTTTATGGTCGGAAAGAGAGCAGCCAACCATGAGTCTCCGCATTTTCATTTTATCTTCTTCCATTCGTCTCATTTGACTAAATGTTAACACCCATGTTTCAAAGCCATATGAAGGAGTTGTGATTGCCATATTTTTTTTAAGTTTTAAATTTGTCTCTGGGGGCCTTTTTAATGGTGCATTCTTTAAATAGTCCTACAAGATGTTGAAATATGGCAATTTTTCGAGTTTTTATCACTGGAATTGATATAAGACACGTTGCGGACTAAGTGAGTGAAATTATCAGCCTGTTCTCCCCTTTGGTTATCAATGACATTTTAGGATTTAGATGCCTTTTTATCTTTTAAATCTTTTGTTTTTAAATTATTTATTAACTTTTTACAGTTAATTTGATTAAATAAATTATGGATATGAGGACTATAATTTGAATTGTGACCTAAAAAGGCTAGTGTACTTATGCTTATTATCGCACAAATTAACTTCTTAGTGATTACTGTTGTAACGAAAATATCCCAAACTATTCTAACTTTTACGTATATCAAACAAATTCTGATATTTGAAGGCTGCCATAATTGTACGAATGTTGAATTCACGATATTTCTCAGTTATTTGCGTTTGTATAAAGATAACATCAATGTCAAATCTATTTCGTCCGAAACCATGTTGTACCTCAAATATTGATTCTTCTGTTATTGTATTATCCTGTTGCGTTATCTTTGCACTTACATTATTTGCAGAACTAAAAGTCTAATTCCTCTGTGATTTTTGAGGTAATTCCTATTTTTTTTCTTACATACGCACATAAAAACTGATTTATATTATTCTCACGGGATGATTGTGGATTTGCAGCTCACGTCAATGACATTTATGACTTTAATTATTAATATAGAATGGGGGTTTTCTAATAATTACTAATAACCTAATAATTCCGTTGTTTTCCACAATTTTAATGTACTTACTACTAAATTAAGTGTCTTCAAGCTGATAATATCGAAGAAAATATCATTTGATAGAGCACTTATTGAACAGTTTATAGAAGTCCTTCGTAGTTGTTGATTACGGCCCAATCATTATGCCTAAGGATGTTTTGGGATTTGAGTATATTTAAATTTTCAATTGTACATAATTTTTATACTATTGAAATGCAGAATTCATTAGTTTATCGCCCATGAACATTCCGTTACTGTGCGTATTTCCCTGGCTGCTCGTTTTGCAGAAAGTCTTTTGTATTTAGTTGGATTTTTCTTTGAGCAAAAGATGTAAAAGTTATGCTTCTTATACCTGATGTTACATGTCATATCTCAATTTCATTAAAATACAACACCCTTATTTTGCCTTTTTTCGCTTTAACATAGAGTTCCAGTTGCAGCTTTAATTAGAATTTTTAAAAATAATTTGCCATTCCTGATCTATATTTTGGTGCACAGAACATCGCGGGAGCAGAATATTAATTCATCTTTCATGTAGATGGCTGCGTGTGTAAAAGATTCTCTTTAATAACTTCTCCATGAGTATTTTTATTTCGGTAATGTACGTCCTACCTTATCGGTATTCCAGGAATGTGAATATACAGAGAGTGGTCGCCGATGACATCAAAGCCACTAAAGACTCTTGTGTCTATAACATATGGTGAATATTTATGCATTTTTAGAGAGATTGAGTTTTACCAAGTTTGTAGAAAAGCATTGAATGCAGGAGTAATTCTCAATTTCAGATATCTTATACTCTGAACATAAGGTCTGAAATTTATACTACCGGATGGCTGAAATAATGTAGAACCAGGCAAAAATGTAGTTTAATCATAAAAAAACCCCATATAAAGTTGATTTAACCCTAAATGTGTTAGCTTTTAGCCCCATGTGAAAAGGATTTAATAAAGCAGGGAGCATTATTATATGCATGCTTAAATTAGGTCTGATTGGACGAAGGATTCCGTTTTTAATTATTGCCTTTAAGCTTGCTAATCGCATCCCTTTCGTCGGAAACGTATTTTTCCTTCTGGTCCAAAATAGTAATTTTTTTAATTTTTTGACAGCAAAACTTTTATGAGAACTGACGCTGCAATCGAAAACACTTGCTATTTGGTCAACGTGTGAATGACTATTAGATTTAAGTTGAGGTATTTTTACCCTCCTCTCTGCATTGGTGACTTATAAACATTGGTATCTGAATCGCAAGCGACATCATTGGAAAGCTTTTCATTTTGTGTAATAGAGTTGATATTTTCCATCGAATTCCAATGGGCACCCATCTCTTGTCTATCTATACGACTTTTTGATGCCAAAGTCTATCTCATAGTCACGCCTGTTTTAAGGACTTTCGCAAAACATAGGAAGATGAAATTTGACGCGAATAAAGAACGTTGCCAAAAGCCACCCAGACAATCATCAAAACCTGATAAAATCAAAATTGGTAATTTTTACAGAATATGTAGACTACTGGTCACATGAAAAACCTTGAAATGGGGCTGCTGTTTCTATTTTGCTTTTTTTATCTCAGATGCACTCAAGAGATAAGGTTGAAACTGTCAGCAGTGTATGGCTAAAGAAAGTCAGCCTGTAAACTTTACATTTGGTATTGTAATAACAAAATGGAGTGTAGGAGTACATGAGAGATTGGCAGCAATCGGGAACTCCCCGCAAAAGAATATTATTTTTACAAGTTCTTCGGAGCAGCTCGTTAAAAGACGACGCGGAAGACGTGTGGACTTCATTTATTTACACGTTTCTCTCGGCCTTAAGCCGGGTAACAGAGGGTAACCGTTACAGTACTTATCAAGGGATCCGGGTTTGAGTCCCGGTCAAGGCAAATGACTTTTCTCGGAGGATTTCGCACTCAATAACTACGACATTGAAAAATTCAAACCATGGCTGGAAAATACGTTAAAATTACATTGATAATTTTAGGCTTGGACCGGTTATCGAACCACGGACCTTTGGTTTACCGTACCAATTAGCAGACCAATGTACAGGCCGAATTTTTCTCTTGACAACTGCAACCGATTTAAAAAATGTTGATGATTCGTACCACTAATAACAGTTCTATCCATAAAAATACACACTAGTTCAAGAGAAAACAACTAAAGTGTTACTGGAGTGTGTTTAACTATAGCATAAACATATTTTTCAGTGGCTTCTCCCACGCACAAGCACATTGACTTCCTAGAAAACACGCGGACGAGAGAGGGCAAGTTTTTTCAGGACAGTGAACACATACCAGGGGTATTTTGGGCGGCACATGACGAATTTGTTCGGAAAACCTTCAACTCATACACGGACATTCCTTTTTTTACATCCCCCTCTTTCGACCTTCGAGGGAAGCAATCTGAAGTTTGACGGCAATCTGCGAGAACGGGTGATCGGAACGCGGGGGTTACAGAGAGGATGCGAAAGAGATTTGGGATCGGAAGCGGAGGAGTCCCGAAGAGTGGAGAGAAAAAGAGGAAAAGTATTTAATCTAAAGAGCGGAATGAGAGAAAAGGGATAAAGCTCGGAAAGAATGTCAGAGTAAACCACACGCAAGTCTCTTCTCACACGTGGCCACCGATTCTCACATTCCAAAATTCTCAGCCAGTTCCAGTGGTCATGCCATTCTTTGAAAGTCAAAGTATAAATCGTCACTAGAGGGAATTAACTGGCAAGGACTTCTTTAAGGAACATGTATCCTGATATTCAACAATTATTCAATGTACTCCAAACATGTGACAACGACGGCTTTCGTGGTGCTCTACGTTGATCTCTTTCATTTTTCGGGATCTACCGCGTCTTTTCTTGGATAGTGACAACAGTATCTTCTGTAGTGTCAGCGAAACTGATGTCACTATCCAACAAAAGACGCGGTAAATACCGAAAAATGAAGGAGATCAATGTACTCTGAGCATAATTGCAACGGTTAAACTCCAAGCTTCGGCATTGCCGGCATCATTACATCCACGCCTGACACCCGGAAGGTCGCTAGTTTGATTCGTGAGAGCCCTGCGTGAGATTTTTTTATCACCAGGGCATTTTACAAAAAAGCGTGATCGGTTCTCATTCATTCATAATAAATATAAATGCCCTAAGTTCTCGAGTTATCAGTAAATTAAGATTATTTTTAAGCAATACAGTTACCTAGCGTGAAATAAGCTATGACGCAGACTCAGAAGTTCTGTCATCGGACCTGAACAACGTTCATTTGTGGTGCCAGGAGAGAGGGCTAAAATTAACTCTTAGTAAATGCACAACAGTCCACTTCCTCCGATTGCCATCACACAAATACCATACCTATACTGTGGGTGGAGTATACATAAAGTCTTCAGATACAGTAAAGTATCTTGGATTTATCTTAACTCCTGATATATAGTGGGAGACACAAATACAGAACATATGCGGCACAGCATGAAAGAAACTAGGTTTTGTTAAATGTATAATAGAAGGGTCCTCTTATGAAGAAATCAAAAGGAGATACTAATTCGTTTTGTTCGTCCAAATATATAAAATAGGTATTTCGTAGGCAAAACTGGGCGTTATGTGACGATAGGAAAGTATGCAGTCGATGCGCTGACCGAAATGGGCTTAACTCAATGTGCAGCCCGAGAAGAGTTAAGGATACTATCTTTTAAAGTTAATTTGAAATTAATTACTTCACAAAACGACACTATGTACACCAATATGATATTCAAATTATGCGACGACAATTTCGCAGTCTTTGACCGTGACCCCATGATGAATACGGATGCATAACCCATGTGAGGATAAAATTAATTTTAGAATGCGTAACTTTATGTAAAATTGTCACAGACATGACAAAAAAATATTATAGTGTATTCCACACTATAAATGTTAATAGCCAACCCAGGTTTCGACTGCACAGTATTCATTATCAAAGTTGCTGTGCAGTGGTAACCTGGGTCGGCAATGAACATCTAAAACTTGGAATACCTATACTCAAATATGTTTTCGTCATACCCATGTGAGAATCGAAATTATAACTAAAATGTTTCGATGTAATACAGTAAACTATCAAGCAAACGCAATAAATACAAATGATAAAAAATATTCCAATTTTGTAAAGTGAAGATACATAATATATATAGAGTCAAACGCTTTGGAGGGTAGTGAAAATGTCAGTGACTTGTGGTACGTTAAATTTTCAGTTGCTGCAGGGTGATAACACCTTAGGGATTAGATGCAGGAAGTTAGTCACCAAGATTTACTGCAGTGAGAGAAGTATCATAGATTCGGGTGGTTCTTTCGCTTAAGTAGTGGCGAGAATTAAGCGGCTCGGGCGAGAGAGATGCCCTGAGTTGCAGGTGGAAGCGAGCTAGTGGTTGAAACGGAGTGTGGCTTCGAGATGAATCTTCTCGGAAGGAATCGCAGCGTCGTGAGAGCTGTGTAAAGAGGTTTACGTGAACTTTCCCCTCCGTTTCTCCCATATAATCCCGCACTCTCTGGTCCTCAACTCATCCCGCGAATCTCGAAACCATGAGGCATGTTGCGGCGCTGGTGCGGCCACGGAGCGCCGGAACATTCTACCCATAGCCTCGCCCACCGGATGCCGAGGAGGTTGCGCCAAACCTCGCACCCGGAGGGAGTTCCTCCGAGTGCGGTAACTTCGCAGCGGTGAGCGGTGAACTTCTGCGAGAATATTCAAAACAGGTTTGCGGTGGACGTGGTCTGCGGCTGGCTTGCGATTATGACGTGAGCGCCGACGGCAATTGCAGCTTTTTATGTTTGCCTCTTAAACGAGGGAAAAACACCAAGGCACTCACTGCAACATCTTAGGCTCAAATATTTCCACATTTCCACGAAAAATGCGTCTAGTTTTTTTCTCAGATTTTTGAAACACTTAGGAGAAAGATGAACTTAGTAGCAAGGACATTGGAAGCCGAGTTGCATGGAAGAAATAGGCGTTCATCAATAGGAAAGGGCTAATGACGTGGAAATAGTGTGCCAGATACCTCCAGTATATTTGCTGTATTAAGTCGGATAACTTTCAAGGAATACAATGCTTCCAATGGGTGTCATCTCATAAAATTTAAACCCAGTTTTTCGGATGACCGCCCTGACAATTTATGCGTGGACCTAGCGTGCCAGAAACCTCCGTTACATTTGCCATCTTAAGCCGAAAACTTTCAAGGAATAAAATGCTTCCAATGGGCGTCCCCTTACTGATATACTATCCAGTTTATCGAATAACAGTCCTGACAACTCATTCTTTACTCCAGGTATGTGTCAATATATTCCTTTTCTTCTAAATTACTTCCACAATTAATAATTTATTTGATGGTAGGTAATCTTAATTTATGGAGATTTATCATGGTTATTAAGAAAATATCGTGCGTAAAATTATAGCGTTTTATTACCATAAATTATACAAAATATTGGTGGAAGTAAAAATATTCAACTCCTGCACACAGTCAAAATATGAGTTGAAAAATATAAGCTAATGAAGTTCATCTGTGCTAGGCGAGTCAAGGTTGAACAGCATCTCATGCTAATAAGAAACTAGTGTTTACAATCGGTATTAATAAAAGAAGCAAGAATGACAAATATAAATAAAACTTAAAGCATTCATACGCAACAGATAGCAGCAAAATCACGATATTCTCGCCGTACAAAGGAGGTATTAATTTAATCGGCACAATGCTCGTACTCATTTAAGCCCTTCACCTGGCTTTCTCTCCGACGCTTAATCCCCTGCGATCTCCCGGCCCAGGAGTCAATTCGCCTCCCGCTTTCTCACGCACCTATCCTCTCCCTTGTTCTCTCTCCATTTCCCTCCCGGCATGCACCTCTCTTCCCTCTTCATCCCCGGCACTTCCAATCTCCTATAAACACACCTAATACACTCCCCCCGTCCCTCCCCATTGGTCCTCCATCTTCCGTCTCTCCCACCTTCGAGGAGGGTCGAGGAATAAAAAAAAAGGAAAACGCACTTCATTCTCAGTGGCTACCGCCCCCTGGCCCCGCCCGGGGCAACGTAGCTGCCCCCACCCCGCAATATATATTTCCTTCGCCCCCTCCTAACTCCCAACCCCACCCTCACTGCCCCAACGCCTTCCCAACCCACGGTCCCGTACGAGAGGAATCCAGTCAATACCAAATCGAATTACTTTAGCCGGTGCCTTCAAATTTTCCCGCCTCTGGGTGAAAAGAAGAAAAATAAACGATGTAAAAAGAAATAAGAATGCCAACCTCGTCACACACACACGCACAAGCACACACTGGGCCTTCCCATACGCCGCCCAGCTTCCACAGATGCAACCCACACCAAGCCACCCACCCCTAACTCTGGACTATTTTTTTCTCCAGCATCCCAATTTTTCTGCTCCATTCACCTACCGTCCTCTCCCTTGTCGGAGCATCCCGACCCTCCCTTTCTCCCCTTTTGCTTTTCCATCAACGCAGTGCCACCTACGTGCGGGGAGCGCCGACATTTTTCCCCAGACCAACGGACAGTAGGGTCAAGTGCAAAAGAAGCTAACCGAAAATATCAGACAAATTTTAATTTTAGATACAAATATGTCGTAATCCCTGATCCAAACATAACTGTACTTAACTTTAATGATCGATGCAATATAGAAGCGCATTTTTCATAAAAGATACAAAGAAGCAATCGCAAGTAAGCAATGGGAAATAGTGTCAACTTTTAAGTATATTGGTACTAGCCAAGTTATATTCTTTACGGAGCCACCCGGAAGGGCACATTGTTGCGAAATTCCACGGAAGGGAAAGAATTTGCCAAGACCGGGTACGCGGCTTGACCGGGGAGAGGTCTAGGTGCGATATCGAGGTATTTTGGTTCGTATTTCCTTCAAGGTGAATGATTTTTCCTCTATCGAGTTCCGCGAGAAATATCATAATTTTCTATATGTACGCTCAGTAATTTACGAATGATAGTCACATCAAAATAAATAAATAATAATACAACATTGTCGTCAAAATTGGAGTGACATTAATTTGAATAAAATCAGCGAATGAACGTATGAAAATACCCTGATTATATCATAAATTAATACGGAATTAAGGGAAACATCAGATAAAACTACTGCATTTCATTCTAGTGTTAAAAAAATCATTTGAGATTTTTTAAATATACTGAGAAAAAGCTAGCAAACAGAAACTGGTTCACTGTACAATGGGCTAGCCCCCAAAATTCACTGTTATTTCTGCCTTAAAACGGAGCGCGAGATATTGCCACCGCAACAAAAACAAATTATTTCGAATCAGTAGGAAGTAGTTCAAATGTAAAACGTTATCAATGAAGGTTACTTTTTCTACGCCAAACCACGAGAAATCAGGATAAAGTTAAATATTAAATTATTCCCTTCTTGCCATTAATTTTCTGATTCATTACTTCCCAAGGAAAAACTAATAAATCGAAATAACCAAACATGTACAGCACATATGCGATCATGTAATCCAGATAATAATGTCATGCAATCAATAAAATGCTGGAATCTGTAGCTTCCAAATAATAATATTTTGCTTATTTGTCAAGTAGATTAGATTTTTTCCGTCGTTTGTTCATTGTTTAAACGATAAGATTTAACACTCAAACGGCTATTTTCTGGGTGAATTCCCGTGATTGGCTACTGTGCTGTACCGTAAATTGATTATAGGACGCTCAGGTTGCACTGGTGGTATTTAAAACACGTCCATTGCATCACTGACTGGGTAATTAACAAATGGACTAGAAGGGCTTTTGGTAGAAAGGTTGATATCATTCTTAGTTCCTTGTAGTAACCCACATATCCGTATCCCCGAAAATCATCATGCCACATTGAAATCAAAATGGCCATGTACTCGGGGTTTGGGAGTTTATATAATCACGTTCGACGTCCATCTCTGGCAGCGGAGGTGTCCACACCTGAGCAGTAGACGTAGTGATTTCAGGACCACGTCCTTCTGCATGCTTGCCTTAATTCCTTCCATCTGCACCATGCAGGGTGGAATGCGCGAACTAATTGTTAGTAGCGATTCCTAAACTCCACAATCATACATCTGGTGTGAATTTACTGTTCAACAAATTGTTCTTGGTACATTTTCCGAAGTTCAAACCGAAACTCATTATAACCAGTCCGTTGTTCTACCTCTACTGCCTCTTAGTTAGTTTCAGGTGAAACAGAAAACTCAATCACGAATATTGCATGTGTTAGCTGGCGGAGGATAACAGTATCAGGCTTGGTTAAATACAACATCCGGGTGGTAGAATGGAAATTTCTAAGGGCATAGAGCAGAACAAGTGTTTCATAAATGTCATAAAGCTGTCAAAAATGAAACTATATCACAGGCTGTGCTGAGCTACATATGCTGACTTGATGTAGTAACCACAGCTACATGGCTTTATTTTTGACATTATTTCTTTCAATCACGTACATATGTGACTAACACTCTGAAAATTTTCTCTCTCTCAAATAAACTCTAAAAACTCTCTCTCAAACTCTAGTATACTAAATGAAAGACATTTTTCTCATCCCATCACGAATGATGGAGAAAATCAAACATGGTATTGAAGCCCGTCGGTATGACTTGAATAAGGGTGACGAGGGGTTTATTAAGGGCGCGAGGACCAATTCTGCGCAAGTTCGAAGGGAAAAGTATATAAGGAGAAAATCCTAATCGAATCCCGCACGAGTCCGAAAAAGTCAAACTTTTTTACGGTTTTCGGATCATAAAGGGGGAATGAAATTGGATTTGGCATTGCATTAAATCAATAAAAAACCATAACCGAGTCTGTCTGATTTTCGTCTCAACGAAAAATATCTTATTTCCTCTCTCAAGCTCGTCCCCAGACGAACTTGATTTAAAACTTCAACGCCAATTAAATTCCTGTGTAAGATTTGTGTTCAACCTTCGAAGAGATGTACATATATTGCCATACCTCAATGAAATCGGATGGCTTTCCACTAAAAAACGACGAAAATATTTCCTCGCTGCGTTCCTTTACGTATTGTTTCTTTATAAAAATCCAGAATATTTACATAACCTTTTTAAAACTAAGCCTAAGAATACTATTATGACTACAAGATCAGATGCTAACTTAATCTACTATCCCGCTCATCGCACAACTTCTTTCCAAAAGTCATTCCAGGTTGTAGCATCCAATCTCTGGAATAATCTACCAGATGATGTTAAAAATACTCGGTTTTTGAAATCGTTCAAGGCAAAAGTCTATAACTTATTACTTACTGCCCCATAATAACTTATCGGTTAATTGAAGAAAAATGTGTAATATCTCTTATATTTCTTTGGTATAAATTGAAGAAAAATGTGTATCTCTCATATTTCTTTGGTTGTTTGTTCTTTTCATCATGTTACTTATTGCTATTCCTAAAACTTCTTCCTCGTTGGTTCTGTGATTTGTCACTGGAACGTTGTGTATCATATGCTTTTCTTTGTATAATGTTGTTGTTGTTGTAGTAGTGTAGTGATGATATGATTTCTTTGTAAAATTGAACTCTTTTGTTATATTTTCCTGTTAGTTTATCGCTCACAATGAGTAAGTTGAGTTGATTTCATGACTTTATGTTTAATTAATTCCATGTTTAAATCTACTCTAAGAATTTGTATAAGTAAATTGTATTTGTTCTTAGAGGACAAGAGTCCTAGAACAATAAATATCTTTCTTTCTTCTTTCTTCTTCTTTCTTTTTGGATTTATCTCTACAGTCGCTTGAAATACTGTGATTTTTATCAATTACTTTTAATAATAGTTAAAATTGCCTCGACATTTCACAGTATTTCCTTAATGGGAATATCTAAATTAGATTAAAACAGTGGACGGGTCAATTTTTATTTTTACGAAATGGCATAGATGCTAAATTTTTACCATGAATTTCCAGGCATATTGAAATTATTCTACACTTCCTCCTTTCTTCATGGCATTCATATGTTTTTTCAATCATTTGAATAGAACTTTTGTTGCATAAATGTATGAAGATCTTCCAGGAGTATGATGAGGTGTGAAAATGTAAAAGCAAACATTTATTTGCTGACAGGGAACAGATAATATTTTTTTAGAGTACGTCAGTGTTCCATAGTCCCTTTTCTCCAAATCTAGAGAATGCCGTTCGCTCTCTCACACCAAGATTTATGCATATTAGTGCTACTAACTTTATAGAAAGAATGATAAAACCTGTTTCTCAATTATAGAAGATAATTTTATCCATATAGATTTACGCATATTAGTGCTACTAACTTTATAGAAAGAATGATAAAACCTGTTTCTCAATTATAGAAGATAATTTTATCCTTGCCCCTTAAAAACGTTTAATACTTGCCTCGCGTAAAAAAATGTGTTTGAAAATTTGAGCCCATGAGAAGACATTCAGTGATGGCACGTTGAATGAGGTACTGGACAGAGTTGAAAAATAGTTTTCATAATGTTATTACAAAGAAGTGGAAACATGATGGGTAAACTTACCCTTGTATACAATTGAAAATCGTTTACTAATAAAAGTATCCAAAATGCTACATCAATTCCTCATGAACCGTTAAGGGTGACGGAAAATAACGGGCCAATAATGACTTTCCGTGATTATAGGACGGTCAAAAATTTCCCCGGATCGACAGTTAAGGTAGTTTGAGAGAAATATCATTTACCTAGAAATAAATGAATTTGGTCTCATTTAAAAGAAAAGCATATCACCATTCCACTGACACCAACAATTCAACCCTTCACTGCGTTACTTTCCGAAATATTTGCCAAAAAAATACCAGTCCTTTTATATGGGAAATGGTACGAGTATGCACTTTAGAGAGACCTTATATTAAAAATCTTTTACTTTTTTACCTGAGAGGCCTTTTCTTCTCTTAGATCACGTCTAAAAATCAACAGCATGTAGTTTATGTGTTTTCTCAGCTATTTTTGAAAATCAATCATATTTTCACCACAGTAAATTCTCCAGGATCATAATAAACCTTCCGTTTTGATAGATAGGTTTCAAACGTACTGCGTGAAAAAAATGAGTCAAGTTAAATACTTATTTAGATATTTTCATTTGATTACTTACAATTTCTGTCATGTAAAACTATTTTATTGCACCATTAATAATGCAATATTCAAATCGTGTGTCTCACAGTTGGTGAAATAAAAACGTATATATCGGATATGGTCTCTATTATGATTAGGGAACTATCTCGCTCACACTACCTTAAGACCCAGGTAACAATATTTTAGTGAAATGGGCTTATTTACCAATTGCCATTTTATGGTTGACTAGAGATATTTACCTTTTAGTTTGCACATACAATAGATTAGCAACCCCATTCCTTTAGCTATGTGTCCGTGGGTTATTACAAATTTAAATGCATTCCATCTTTTCTTGAGAATCAAAACTTTGTATGTTTATTCCAAGGAATATTCACTTTTTTCACGACATTTACTTTGAGACCTATAGATCTCTCGTAGGAGCACGTTAATCAAGAGGCTTAATAATTAGGCCAAAATTTTATTCCGCGTACTCCATCTCAAAGCCCAGTGTTGCGATTATGTGAAATGTAAGGCTAGAGATTGAGGAAGGGACCGGAATTCAGCATGAGAGGGTTTAGGTGTGAATGCACTGATGACCAGTGAGGTCTAACTAGCATAACTAGGAGGATAAAGAAAGGCAGGCAGAAATTATAAAAGTAGAACCTTGTTGCAGGGAATGAAATTGAATAGTTTTGGTCACATCCCAAATGATGTGATTTTATGGATGATATGGTTTTTATTCCGTTTATCAATGATAATGTTATACAGTGCTCGTTAAATTACTAGTTTACTCGCATTACAATTGTTATCCTTCTCTTGCTGTTTCAGAAAAACTGGAAAAGGAATAGGTATTTTAGTTTAATTTAATGATTTTCTCTCGATAATTATTTTTGTAAGATAATATAATCATTCTGCATCCACCCAAGTGAACACATTTGAGTATGGCTGAGCATTGCAACTCCATTCATCTAAAACACTAATTATTTGCCACCAAAACGTCCAGTTTTACCGCGGCAGAATGAAGTTAAGATCATCAACAACGTAGCCCTCCCAATAACCTAACACTTATGGAATTTTCGGGCTATATGCATAACATTGTAGTTTCAGTGAGCGGACTAATACTCTATCAATGGGAGAGCGTATTATCTTGGTTCTCATGCTGAGAAAATATTCCTACGTATATTGTTAAACCGGGCCAGATTGAGATGTCTAGCGCCTATAACGAGCAATTAAGGCTTGTTAGATTAAGTATCAAAAATACAACCATCAGCTCAAATCTTATCAATAATTATCCTTTTTTAAGGTGTCGTACAATGACCGAACTTTGCGAACTGCACACTTTAAATAATTGGTAAGAGTTTTTGATCACGTACCTCAAGTTTTTAGGTAAAATTATCAGGATTTTTCATGACATGGGGTGAATAAAGAAGAGCGCTATTCTTTATTTCCACTAAGAGAGAAGAAAAAGGAATAGAGAAAAGAGAAGAGCGTATTATCTTCCGTTTCCATGCAGAGAAAATATTTCCACAGATATTGCTGAACCGGGCCAGAATGGGATTTCTAGCACATATTGCAAGCAATCAAGGCTGTTAGATTGAGTTTCAATATAAAAACTACAACCATCAGTTCAAATCTTCTCAATTATCAACCCTTCTGATTATTAAAGGTCTCACAAAATGACTACGCTACCATAATTGCACGTTGAAATTAATTAGCGTGTGTTCTTGATCACGTACCTAAAGGTTGCAGGTAAATTCACCAGGAAACCCCGTGAGGTTGGGTGAACAAAGAAGAGTGCTATACTTTTTCTCAGTTAAGAGATGAGGAAAAAGGAATAAAGAAGAGAAGAACCAAGGGGATGAAGCCAATGTGCGAGGGCGCTGCCGCCGCTGGGAACGGCTCATCGTTGAAAACTCACCGAGGATAGGGTTGGAACAAATCGAGGAAAAGGAAGGGTACGCTCGACGGAGGGGCGGGGAATGGAGAGGGTAGGGGGGAAGGTCAATCCACGAGGTGTAAGTTTGGCATGGGGAGGTGAGAATGGGGGCAGTTGGGGAGAGGAAGAGGGTATGAAAGGGTCCGCGAGAATGAGAAGCACCTATAGTAGGGTTGATAGGGTACACGGGGAGGAGAAGGGGTAAGGGGTCCGTCCGATGGATGGCGCAGGGGACCCCTGCGTCGGAAGTGGCGCCAGGGATTCCGGAGCGGTGATGTGGAGAAATGCCTGGACTCTGAAAAGGAAGGCTTGGGGAGGTAGGTGGAAGCGAGAAGAGGTGTTGGTTGGTACGTTGGCGTGAGTGGATTCGGCGAGGAAAAGGCGGAGGGAGAGAGTGGGAGGGGCGGGGTGTAGAGGTAAGGAGAGGGGGGGGCGGAAAGATCGGGACGTATTGAATTAACCTCCCACCTTCTCTCTCTCTCTGTGCCGAAGATGAAGTGGAGGGTGGGAGGCTAGGGGGAGAGAGGAAGGGAGGGTGGTGGTCTCGAAAGGGTAGGATGGAGGCTGAGGATGAAGAAAGAGTGTGTTTATTCCAAGGGACCTGTAAATACGGCAAGGTTGAGTGAGAAAAAAGAGAAGACCCATGCGCATCCCCTGTGTCCGTAAATTTCTCCGCGTCCCCTTGTGCGAGTGGGCACATTGACAGATACATAAATATTCATTTAGAGCCTAAGGGAATACTTAGCAATGCATTTCATTTTTGTTCATCCGAGATAATTTATTTTTACCGTTGAATTGTTCCTCTTATGTTTATTTAATTTATCTAAGATAAAAAAACTTTTGATAGTGAATGTATGCACTTATCAGGACTTACTTACTTGCATACTTTTATGTAACCCTTCTATAACAAACAACTCACTCGCTTTCCCAGATTCCATTTTTTTACTTTTAAAGGAATATGAAAATCTAAGAAGTTGTATCTTCAGAAAATGAGCTAAATATTTTACTTTCCGTTGAATAAGTTTGAATAAAAATAAATACTAGATAAAATTATATAAAAATCTATGTTAGTGATCTCCTGAAATTTCATAGCAAAATATTTTCCTTTTTGAAGAGCCGGGACCAATATATACCAATTTACCATGAAAAAGCGTTTAGATTTAGTATAAAATCATCAATGCATTTTTAATCAGGATTATAATGGAGATGCTAGAGTACCTATGAGCTTTTTTGGCCGAAAGTTTACATAATTAAACCTACTTTGGTTATTGCAGGTATTAAATTCAAATCTCATTAGCTTTCTTATAATATCATAGAGAAGAAACGTTATTTTAAAAAATTGAGACACAGGTAACAGATATAGGCTCTCTAAGCATGCATCAATAGAATAGCTAATTTTAATTTCTTTCCGGAAAACATTTTGTACCATTAGTATAATAGTAAGGAATACCTCATTTTCAGACAATGTCCAAACGTAGGGCACACACGTACCATTTCCCATGTAAAATGGGTGGTATGTTTATGTGAAATATCTCGGAAAGAAGCTCGGCGAGGGGCTGATATTTTGGTATCTTTGATAGTACGAGATATTTTTCATTAAAATAATAAAGCATTCATTAACTTCTAAAGAAAATAATGAATACCTCAACCTACAATTGGATTTTTTGGGGAGGCGACCGACGGCTAAGGTCATTTGCGCCATATGGGATAGGTAAGGGAGGAAGGGCGGATAGAAACCCGGCGTCGGCATTAGCCTGCTCTTAACGAAAGGCGCCAAGGGGACCACGGCTTAACGTCTCATCCGACAGACGGAGTACTCCACTTGAAGTGCCCTCCACAAGACACTCAAGTAGGGATCGGGTTCCTCTGAAAAACATCCGCCACTGCAGGGATTTGAACCCTGGCCGCCGTGTGGTAGGCGAGTACTCTAACCACCACACCAACCCGAACCCCCCCCCTCAACCTACAATAATGACAAAAAAGCTCGATTATGTATCTCCATTGAATGGAGGCATACGCGTGCGTGAAAATCTGAATTTTTCAGAGAAAGTTTTCTAATAATTCGCTATGAAATATAATTCCATTTATAAGAATATTAAGGCAATTTTCGGAGATTGTTGGTGTAATATGTATATATTTTCCATGACCAATTTTTTATTATCTATCAGTTGGCCACGTATGTCTATGTTAATTTTTGGTAGCCTTTACACATGTATATTGCATGCACACACACCTTTAAGGCTAGCTAAAGCTTCCATTTTATACAATAAGAAGGAGTTGTATAAATTTTTCTTTTCTTCTGTTAGAAGTAATATACATCTTAATCTGTAACTTATAAATCACACATATCAATCATTTGATCAACACGCCATGTGTAGGATTCCCAAAAATCAGCTTAGGGAATCGGTAACTAATTCAATATATCTTCTACATCTACGTCTACATAATACACTGCACGCCACCGCATAAGCGTGTGTTAGATCACCATCCGTGTAAAGATGTAAGTTTTTGGGAGATGAAATGGTGATGTGTATTATAAAAGCATATTTAGTGGAGCTAAGTTTTTTATTGTGGTCACTTATTGTGCACGGGAAGAACGAGTATTTGTACCTATCGGTTCGGCAGTGTATCTCTCTTATTTTATCGCATCTGTCAGGCCTAAAGATGAAGTGAGGAGTCATGATAATATTCTCTGTGTCGCTCTGAAAAATATAAGTTTAGAATTTATCAAGCAACTTAAGTCTAGCGTGTAGCCTCCGAGTCTCTAGGGGATCCCACCTTAACTCCTCTAAAAGTTGTGAGACACTATATGTACGCTCGTAGCAGTTTTTAACGAAGCACGCTGCATTCCTTTGTATGTTAATAAGTTTTTTGATTAAATGCTTATGACCAGGGTCCCAAATGCTCGCGGCCCATTCAAAGTGCGGCCTAACCAGAGCGAAGTAGCATTTCTCTATTACTTATTCATCCGAGGGCCTTCTTATTATACATTAAAGAAAATGTAGTTTAATGCTGTGCCAAATATGTTTTTTATTTGTAACTTCCACAATATATCAGAAGTTAAAGTAGTTCCAAGATATTTTACTGTATCTGAAGATTTTATGTTTATTCCACTCACATTATAGGAGTGGCATTTTCGCGATGACTTTTGCAGGAAGTGAATCTGCTGCATTGGCTGATATTTAATTCTAACCCCCACTTCTGGCACCACGAATGAAGATTATTGATGTCCGAAGACAAAACTACTAAGTCCTTATCTTAGCTTATTTCATGGTCGATGGCTGTTTCGTCTGCAGTTAGTCTTAATTTACTGCTAATTCTAGAACTTAGGTGACTAATATAGTTAATGAATAAAGGAGGGCCGATCACACTCCCTTGAGGAACACCGGTTGTGACTTTGACCATATCAGAGGTAAAACCATCAATAACTACTTTTTTATCGATCACTGAGAAAGTCCCTTATTCAATTCACTATTTTTCTATTAACTCCGCATGATTGCATTGCATTGCATACCTTGTATTCACTAAGTTTATTCTTAGTAAACTGCTTTCACTGCACAGTTGATTTTGCAACGATTTTTATTCTTCGATTCGTTTCTCCACGAAGCAAATTCTACAAGAAGTAACCGTGCCACAGAAACTGTTCAATGATTTTGCCGCCTCATCTTCAGAGTTTTCATTCAAATAATTTATCTCCAATTCTCTCGTGACTTCTTTGTCGGTAATTCTTTCTAAACTTTATCATTCTGTAATAATACCACATTTCCATCTCCCCTTACGTACAGTACCTAGAGTACAAGTCCCTCAACTTTAGTTGCCAAATGTAAATAGCCTCCGGAGCGGCTTAAATCAACCTTGGGGATGATACAAACCTCATGTTTATCGGCAGGCTACAATTTAGGCAACACGTCATTGATAGATGAGATAGATAAGAATAAAGTACGCTCTAAAGTATATAATAATATACTCCCGCTTTGACAGCGATATATTTATTGCTGGTGATTTAATTAAAACACTGAGTGGTCGAATTCTGGTCATCCTGGAAACCAATCGTAATGTTTCATCCCTTTGTATTCGGAGCAACAAACTGAAAAGAAAAGAATATTGACTAAAGAAAGAGAGGAAATTGAACTCAGTGGTTTCACCGTAACCTTACAGAGCCTTAGTTAGTTTGAGTAAGCGACAGTGCGTAAAAAACCCACATAAATCTATATAGTATATACAGCTATTTAATAATTTAAATAGCAAAAAAAATTTGCTCATATGACAAATGAAGCCCACTGAACCGGAAATTACGATGGCTGTTGCTGGTGAGAAGTTATTTACAACGAAGAGTTAATAATCGTACGCAATGTTGGCTGAGGCCATTAAGCATAATGCGGAATGTTCATTTGAGAGAAGGCATAGCAAAAAACATTTTTTTTAGTCTCCATTTTTTTGCGTGTTGGCTTTTTTTGGCTTCTAGTGTCCATTTGGGTGAGATTCAGAGGCTTGGTTCATCCTTAACAAAGATTTCTTTTCAAAATATACGGACTTTAGATAAGTCGGAACCCGGATAATCGAGACTACTGAATGTCGAAGAGCGATATAAGTTACAGTCTTTCTTCAAGAACGGTATCCCAGGTAACGATATGCAAGTTCCCTTGTTTCTTTTCCTCCGGGTTCGGCCCGGAAAGAGGCTGAAAGTTGGATATGGAAGAAAGAGGGTCGTAGGTACAAGGAAACAAAGTGATAAGTTAAACGAAGGGAACGAGGGGAAATCCGATTCTGTATTTGTTCCTTCCGTGCCTATAAATTCTGAATTTTATGGAATTAGGAAGGAGGTGAAGAGGGAGGCCGAACGCCTTCTATTTGGAGTTTATATCCCCGGAGACACAACCGGACACCGTGGCCGTATATGATACTTCCCCCGTTTCTCGATTTCACGGCTGAGCGCCTATCGAACTTCTCCGGTTACCCTGGGAATGGAGCGGCGTTGACAACATGGACCCCGTCTCCCGTTGCGTTGCTCTCTTCATCTCGATTCCTGGTCCGGAAAGGTGACAACAAGGATCGAGTCAAACTGAATTCTGTTACGGGGATGCTTCGTTTTCATGAAAGACACCTTCGAGCGAACACCTTTCAAGTAGCCAGGCTGTTCATCTCATTACGGTTATATCTTGTAAAACTCCAAAACACAATGTAAACATGTACGCGGCATACAGCCGCGTCCTATTAGAATGGCATATTTGTTTTCATGTGAGAAAAGTAGCTATTTTACAGTATGATGGACTGCAGAAAACTTCATCTTATAAAAGGTTGTATAGGTTCGTTCATTTAAGTTAGAAAATATTTGACCAACCTCTTAAATCAATGGGTCACGAAAAGTGTTATGGGTATTTACCCATCCAAATGTCAAATACCCATAATGATCAAGATAAAGTTTGTGACTTCCACAATATATTTTCAACTTATCGACCGGTTTAGCACATCAAGCCATCTTTAGTTCTGCAGATTTCTTGGCAGCCGAAACCATTCGGTAACTTTAACACAAATTTTGGAATTCACAACCTTTGTCTTTATCTTGATGAAATGAAAAAGTTTTCCTTTTGGATATCAGGTAATTACCCACCGAAAAGTGGTTATTTAGCTTGTTAAATCAGTTGTAGATTTACTAATATGAAGGTATTAAAAAAGAGATTGAAGTAGGATGTACTCATGGAGAACCATAATGAATAAATTTTCTCTGTGATTACCCGAGTTGTAGGCTGCAAAAATTAGTTATTTTTCTGAAGCATAGAAGGCAAGAAAAGATTTAACCTTATGTCATATCATCATTACCATAATTATAATAAAAATACCATTATACCATATATCCAAATACAAATAATTACTGAATTACAAAACAAAAACTGTTAACATCTTGAAAAAATATTTTACCAACATAAATACACAATATACGTGGGCCGTTCTTCAAACGGATTGTAAATATTTTAGGATATTTGATGAAAAATTACATGTGATAATGAAATTGATTTTTGGATCGTTGCAGAAAATCAGGATGTTACCAAGCACAATAATATTTTGAGGTCAAAAAAGGCTATTAAATCTGAAGCTAAGCTGATATTTTACCAACCTTACTTATCCGTTCACTTATTTTAATCCCAGGTTGAGAAGCACAAGGCGCCAAAAATTGTAACAGCTACCGGGGCAATATCGATTTCCTCATCGAGAATTTTAAGCTTCTTTTCCACGATGATAAAAGTCAATCACTTTAGCTTAAAAGGAAGATTGAATGACTGAAACTAAAAATAAAAGGAAAATGCCTTTTCCTTCAAATCAAACGAGGCAATCACGGCGTCTCATTTTCCACGAAAAATTGCCGTTCATTTCCTGGATCATTCCGTCCACTTTTAAGACTCAGCGCACGGCCTGAAAAACTAGACGTCTAAATCATCTATATTTTTCGACTCCTTGACCTCCCCGCTTCAATATTCCTAATGACCTGGGCGCTAACGCTTCTTTGATATATGGCGCCTATACACGCCAGGCAAGGTATTTTCCAAAGCAGGATTTTGACACCTCCATTATCTCATCGCAAAGGGAGTGGGCCACAAAACACACCAGACTACTCTCGTCCTTTTCCGATAATTAAACTTTTCTCGACTGCCATATGGCCATGCTAATCAGCAACCAAAGAGAGAAATTTAAACCAAACTTTCTAAAATGCAAATGGAGATATATCAATAAATATTTATTTGATAGAAAAGTAATACCAACATTCCTATTTTAAAAATATAAATGGCACTCTTTCATAAAAACAAGTCAAGCAAATATTCAGAAAAGTGTACAAAATAAAGTACATAAGCATAACCTCTCTTTTGTATGGCGACATATTTTTATGTGGTGAATTCATTAAAATACTGAGTCGTCAAATAATCGGCAATTCTCGGAAATTCATGTTTTCTGGTAAACCAATCGCAATATTTCATCCCTTTGTGTTCAGGGCAATAAACTGGGAATAAATGAATGATGGCTTATGAAAGAGAGAGAGTGGGACTCAGTAGTGTTACCGCAAAGTTTACCAAGAATGCAACTGTAACTTAAAATTGGGGCATTTTAACTAAATGCTTCTACTGATGGAAACTTACGTAATCAAATTCTTAAAAAAATTATTACTGCTTTATTTCAAAACATTACGTGCACTTAATTATTTTTATAACGATAAAATAGAAAGAATTAACCCCCAGAAGAGCTTAACAATCTTATCATGTGTTTTAATTTAAAAAAATTTCATTAACATCGTTCTTTGGCAAGAGAACGATATTAAAGATAATATAAGTCTACGTTTATTAATAACACATGACTGTATATTCAAAACCTGTAGGTTTCAATACTACTTAATTGTGTAAAAACACACGAGTACCTACTATATTTTAGCACCAATGAGGATGGTAACGTTTGCTCTGCTACATGATCTCAATTATACCCTAAGTTGAGGAAATAAATCGGTAAATTATTTTTGAGGAACTACTCACAAATTTTCACGGAAATTACTAATAAAGCAAAAAAAATTAAGTGAAGGAGGTCGTCACATATTACCAGCTAGTATGTCATGAACAGGTCCCAACTTGGAAAGACACTCTGTAGTCAAGAGTATTTGATTGGACTACTTGTAACTGAATAACTAGTGATTTGGGTTTAGGTAGATAAATAGTCTTCTCATGAAAGAGCACTACGCTATTGATTTAGACTTGAAAAAGGAAAGTCTTGCTTCGATCCAAGAGTCAAATCTGATGAGGAAAGCCAAAATCTGATCTCGGAATAGGAGTCGTAACACTTCCAAGGAAAAACTTATGCTTAACTCGATTACCCATTTAGTGTGGATAAATAATTCTTAAATTCAATTATGCAATATCTTACTTTACTTTAGACTTCATTTTCAATGAATAAAAATAGGTACAGATCATCTCTTTATTTCTGCAATGTTAATTATCAACCTCTCACCGACATATTGCGTTTTAAATTCCTGTATGAGCACGTTTATTTGAGCCAATTCACGCCAAGAGCTAGATTGTTTTGGCCTCCAAAAAACATATTACGTCTCTTCATAATGTTGTCTTTTTTGTTTGAGAATTTGTCTTCATATAGTTTCATGGCTTGATTATTATTTTACAATGTAAAGGTGCATACAATGAACTCTAAATTTCCTGCTTAGCTATTCATAAGAAAATTAATTATCTTCTGTAATCTACGGGAGCAAAAAATTAGATAAATGATCGTCCCACACATGACTTATATCTATGAATGACCTAGGATTATGTGCGGTAGTCCAAATTTACCGCAACTTCTACAGACAATTGTCAAGTGGAATACGAAATTAACTCAATTCGGAAGTACCTACTGTTATAATTCAAAACTGCGGAGCATTCTTCAACGGCACGAGACGACGAATTTCGTAAACGTTTTCACTGACAGAGCAGATTAAGAGGTCGTATTTCGTGAAAAAATAAGGATGAATCGAAATAATGCACAGCAAATATCTCAAAAATCGACGAAAAATTATTATAGAGTTAAACAAACCATGTTTGACCGCAAGGGCCATATTAACAGGACAAATCTCAACTCCACAGAATGTAAATCTTCCGCATCGCGAGTAATTCACTGAGTTGTAGTCATGCAAACACAGTTAAGGAAGGCTCTTGGGTGAAATACCACGCTAAAATACATGTAAAATAGGGACTCTTGAGCTATAATTTGGACATTCAACCACTTGACTAGATGGTGTCCGGACAGTGCTTGTCCTAACGCCCCAAAATCGGGGATGTCATCTCACTTTCCCTCCTAAAGAGAGCTCGCAATGACTCTTAAATTCCTCACATCTTCCGCCTCTTTTTATCCGCACAAAATTCCTATTCTCGACTTTTATCTTCCTTTTCCACGCTTTCCCGATGTGTTTTCCTCAATTACCCTCTCTAACATTTTCCATCAAACGTCCTCCATCCCTCTTCTCTGCCTTCTACAAACCTTTACGTCCAGTTCCCTCTCCTATACAGCCATATCTGATACCCCCTGATCCAGCTCCTCAGCACCCAGGCTACATTGTCCTTCTTACACCAAAGCAACATTTCAAACTCCGTAAGCTTACGTACATCATCCCTTCGCAGTTTTCAAATCTCCGACCCATTCGGTACCACGCTCCGGATTTGCGTTTTATCCGGCCTTTTCTTTAATTTACTTTTCAGATCCCCTCACAGTCATTTGTCTAGTTTGTACCATGATAGGACTCTTCAATGAGTGTGGTGGAGGAGAGCGATTTTTCCTAATCACGATTTTGCCTAATCACGATTTTGCCTAATGTAAATTACCACTTCCAGAGCGAAGTTTTGAAGGAGAGGAAGGGAAACTTATAGACTCGTGTTTGCAATGGAGGGAAATAAAAAACTCCAAATTCCATTGTCCAGTAAATATAATAGGTAGTGGGATAGAAATCGCTATCAGACCGTACAGCCAGTTAAAACTTATGCTTACTTTACTCGAAGATAACCATAAATTATGCAGGAAACCGATCTATTATATGTAGGTCTCAATTATTAAACTAAACCAGAAATATTATTTAAAATGAGCTTATTAGAATGAAATAGCGGATACTCTACATGGAGGGTAATTACAGAATTTACTCCATGAAACTTTAAAAATAGCTGGGAAAAGAAATATTTTTTCGTTCATATCGAATGCAGATAATGACTTAGCTAAGTAGCAAGAATATTTACTGAATCGTTTTTAAGTCATATTCTGTGGGACCTCCTTGGTAGGGTTAGTCATGCACCAATCCAGGCGGGAAACGTCGCCCGCCAGTTGTGGCCACTGGAGTTTTCATTGGATGAGAGGGGGCGAGATAAGAACTGTGATAATGTGGGGGCGTGGTTATTAAATGGGTGGATGTGTAGATGATCTATTCCCAGGATTCGGGGTGGAGTGGGGGAATGGGTGGGTGGAGGGCGGGGTGTGAGTTGATTGATGGCACAGGGATGACTCCACCGATAAGTCCTGTGCTTAGCAAATGAGTTGAGGATGACGAGGATTGTAAGGAACTCTTCCAGGGCACGCGAGTCGTCTCCCCCTATCGGAGCAAAGTTGAAAAGGGTTGGCCGCGCCCTCTCCCTTCCCACACACTGGAAACGCAGGGAACACGGCGGCTCCCTGCCGCGAATCCAATGCTCTTGTTCCAGAATGCAACTTATGGTAATTATTATGTGGAATGCCATTTCAGTCATTTTCGCTATTAGAAAATGCATTCAGAAATTCGCATGCAGCTATTAGAAAAATGTACCCTGTCTTTTATATTAGCAGCAAAATTAAATCCATCTTTCATATTTTTTAATTTTGTCACAAATCGGAATTGATATAGGTACCACGATGTTCATGAGATAAGGAGTGAAAAATGAGGCGAGATTCTAATTAAACTAAATACCATGTTCGCAAAAAAACTGTGAGAAGTGAAGTCTAAATATACATCTACATATTACCCGGCGAGTCACCGCATGGGCGTATTGCAGGGGGTGTTAGGTCACCAGCCGTGTGTAAGATTTTTTGGAGATGAAATGGTGACATCTTATATACTACTGCATTTAGTGGAGCTCAATTCTTATTGTGGTCACTTATTGTTCGCAGGAAGAACAAGTTGTTGTACCTATCTGTTAAGTAGTGTATCTCTCTTATTTTATTGCATCTGACATACGTAGAGATGTTGTGAGGAGTCATGATAAATTCAGAACTTATATTTTTCACAGCGACATAGAGAATATTATCAAGCAACCTAAGCCTAGCGTATAGCCTCCGAGTCTCTAAGGTCTTCCCACCTTAATCCCTTTAAAAGTTGTGACACACTATATGTACGCTCGTAGCAGATTTTTACGAAGCGCGAAACTAGCAGGGAAAAAAATGGGAGTGTGCTTAAAACCGCTTCCAACGCACTTTTCCAGCTATTGTCTATATCCTTGAATTACTGAGATAAACATTCCATACTTCATTGAAAATGTTGCTGCAATATCTTTCAACTGGCTGGAAAATTATGCTCGTAACCACATGTATTTGTTCTCCAACATGCATGTTTCGTACAATAATTGTATCTTAAAATGGTTCAGGCTTGTCATTTGTGAAAGCGATATACATAACCAAAGAAAAGTGGGAATTAAGTGTTTATTTGACTTGTCTAAGGGTTTGTTGTGGTGTGTGGAAAAGTAGACTGGGCAACATTAGAGAAGAGGAGGTGATAAAAAAAATGGGACGAGTAGAATGCAGGAAGAATTTTTTCACCGTGAATTTTAAACTGTTTGATCATCGGTGGGGGACTCAATAAAGGATACGGCGCGGCAAGTTCCGAAGAATAATTTTGGTGTTTATTTTAAATGAATTCATTGTAATGAGAAACGTTAGTGCAAGTACCAATACCTCCCATCCTGAATATAATATCTGTAAGCATAGAGTAGCTAAAGCCTCTTAATACGACTTTTTACCGCGGCTCTTTTGTGTGATTGCTTTTTGGTCATGGCCACCCAAAGTGCGTGAAAAATCTGGCAATTTACTGAGACGAGTATTTTGTCAGGTGTGGAACCACATCACGGTACATACCCTGACAGTGGCTAGCTCGTTTTCTCGAAGACATTGGTAGGATTATATCAAACGTTGAGAAAGAAAGAAAAGCGGCCCATTTACCACATAGGTACCTGTCACCTGGTAAGTTAAAAAAATATCCGGGAATGAAATAATTAGAGACCAACTAAGATAAAACTTGGCATACGGTTTTGTTCCAGTAAAAGTAACTGGAATTTATAACGTCGTTTAATGTATAGGAACCTGCGTGCTCTTTCAGGAAATTCTAAACAAATATAACATATTTATTTCGAATACTTTATTTTCCTAGCATTTAGTGTGTTCAAGGTGATAAAAATACAGCAAACTCGTAAAAGTGTCCTATATCGTTTGGGAAGGAAATCACGGGACCGATAAATCCATTATGGTGGCATTTTTTTTAATCGCACGACCGTTAAAAACTGTTTACATTTTATTTCATTCTAAGCCAAAAAATAATCAGCCGACTGCGCTAATATCTTGGTGGGACTATGAATATGTAATCTTAGACCTGTATGCGGAGCTATGCATTTTATTCAATAATAATGGCTATTCAGCTCTATGATAAAAATATCCGTACATCTCACCTTAAACGCGCGCTCTGTTTTCAGCTTATGAAGCTTTTCAAGATCGGAACGGAACGAAAAGGAACATGAATATATGTTTTGTTAGCAATACGGTATAATATTTTAGTATTTACATGCTATTGTGGATTACCTCTTAATTCAATGTCTTCCGTGAGTAGAGTATTTTATGAGGTGGACACCCGAGCCACTCTTACTTGAGAGTAAAAGCCTTAACTTTTACGCTTGAAGGCAGGACAGTGATAATTTTTAAGAAGGTAAAACAAATGAAATAAAACTGTTTAGATTTAACAAATTTAAACCGTAACGATATGGAAGATTTTTAAAATATTTTCATTTGAAATTTGAAAATGAAAAAAAACTTGGCAAATAACTAAGGTGACCAAATGGGTGGAAAACTGGACACTGAACATAAGGGTAAAAACAATAAAACTAAACAAATGAAACTTTCGAAACATCATAACTTCTACCCTCTGTTCACGTTGTCCATCATTATTATTCTCGTATCTTTTCTCACTATAATTTTGAAGTCATTACATTAATTAATTTTTAATACACCGGCCCCGTTGGCGGCGGGGTAAAGTCCTCGCCTGCTAGACCGAGGGTCGCGGGTTCAAGTCCCGCCTGGATGGGTTTTCCACCACCCATGGCATGGATGTATGTCAAGTTCTGTTGGTCCGGTCCCTGGAAATCCTGATGACAGGTTCGATCCAAGAGCCTATCGGGATTCCGGGGACATACGGGCCAACAGAATCGTCCGGCAAGCAAAAAAAAAAAAACTTCTATAGAAGGATGTTCTGCGCATTTTGATATTGCTCAATGCCACGAATTGCTAGAGTCGCTGCCGAATTTGTTTTACATACCCATTTCCAAAAGTTTTCAAGTCACAAAACAATTTTACATTTCATTGCTGATAAAATATTTGATGAAACAGAAAATTAGATATAAAGTATGCATCTGTGACATTTCCATTCCATCGTTGTTATTAAATAGATGTGTTTCAGGTTACCGGTATTTTTCTCATATTACTTGCTCGAGATCTTGCACCTTCCTTTAATATCTAAAACACCTCGTAATTTTTGGCACCACTGTTAAGCTACGCATATTTTTGTTTAAAAATACTTATTCATGGAAATAATCAGGAATTTCTTATTCAATTTCTTACATTGTATTGAGTAAATGCATTGATTTAATATTGCATCTAGTTAATTGTCCATGGAATTTAACACAATAAAAGGACAATTTTGGAATCGATTGTGTAATTAAAGTTTTTTGCTCTCCTCAAAAGCCGAAAGTTCTTCAAGACAGAACTGCAGCCGGTTCCCTTATGCCAACCGTAACGTGCTGACGATGTCTCACGACAAAGGTAACATATTCCGATTTTTGCATTTTGCGCTGATTATTTATACCTTCATTCATAAGTTGTTGCAAGCTGATTGGCGTAGAAAAAGTTAATTATCCGGATAAAAACTTAGAATACTATTATCATCGTCATTGTCATATAATTTACAACAAAAATGTAGTTCGGAAATGCACTCGTAATAAAAGGTACCACGTTGGTTTGTTAACGATGGACTTATTAAAGAAATTTCGTTAACAGATATTACGTAACTGTTACAGTTAAGTGAACCTAAAAAATTTCTTATCAGATTACTTCCCGCTAGTTATTTTATACTCATGCATTTAGTTTAACGGTGACTTCATAACCGGAAGCTCGGGCAAAAGTCCGGAGTCAAAGAAGGAAGACAATGAATTGAAATTGACATTTGTCATTTGACATTGTGTAATTCATCAAAACTATTGAATCTTACATTATAATATTAAACTATCTTCAAAGTTTTTCTTGAGTCGCTCCAGTGACTGGGGTTTTTTCCATATTTTTC
This sequence comes from Ceriagrion tenellum, assembly GCA_963169105.1. Lineage (NCBI taxonomy): Eukaryota > Metazoa > Arthropoda > Insecta > Odonata > Coenagrionidae > Ceriagrion > Ceriagrion tenellum. Next base: position 113,408,935 of record OY720640.1, on the reverse strand, counting down.
TGAAATACTAGAAACAAACCACCATAAACTAGTAAAACAAACATAGTTTCTTGCGGAATTGTGGTGGGGAAAAACAAGGGTCAGAGTTAACAACTCTTAAACAATCGCAGTTGAATAGATAATCTGAAGCGTGCCTTTGTGCCTCTTACTCTCGACAAATTTTCCAAGGTTTCCGCCCAAATTCTGAAATCCTATCGCCGAGCAACAAGGTCAGTATCTTGATTAGAAACGGGAATGACACAATATAACTTCCCCTGTTAGATTATTATTATGAAAGTTCTTCTTAAAACCTAGATGTACAAACACCAAAAAAAATTTCTAAAAATGAAATAACTCCTGTTGAGACTTATTTTATCAATTCCCCACAGATCTGGGAGCATTTCGTATCATCTCCAACGAATTACTTCAATTCAGAACAGAGCTTCGCGATGCCGGTGCAGGTGCAGTCCCAGATATCCAGCTAAGGGTGAATTCCATGCGGTGCATGTAGATGAGTATGTAAATATACAAGACTGCCGTGGGGAGGGGAGCGCAAATTACGAGGAAGAGCCGAGTAATCGAGGGAGAACGGAGGAAGGGAACAGAAGTGGAGTTTGGACGGAAGGGGATCGTTAGACGTGCGCGTGTGTGATAAATCAAAAGTCGAGAAAGGCCGCAAGATTTATGTTCATGGGGTTAAGACTGAGAGATGTTCGCACAACCAACCAAACACCACAACTCCTTTTCGTACCCTCAAAACATTCGACCGACCAACCCAGAGCTGGTATCGAAGACAACCGCCGCATCACCGTAGGAAATTCTACTAAGCTATATTTTATGTGTCAGCCTCTCCCAATCATTTTTTCCAATACTCTACTTCTACATAAGACCAGGCTAGACCTAAAAAAATGCACTTTCGGGAGAGTTATTTCCAATGAGCACTACAATCTACCTTATTAAATGATTTAACACTGATATTGTGCAGTCAACTTTTTAGTCATAATCAAAACTCACAGGAACTTTTTCAGCTGTCACGCAGCCATCAGACTACTTGAAATTATAGTAAATGTAACAGCAAATACTAACAAATTAGTAAGAACCTCAAAATACTTGTCGGGAGGCGGAAATTTTGCAAGCATTCACTACACCATATGTACTATACTCATTTCAGAAAGACTAGTTGTACAAATATTTTGGCGCAAATACATAAAAAGGCAGATACAGAGGCTGTCGGTAATACTCAGCAGCACAGAATACTCGTACTAGGGAAAAAATCAGCTCTTTAGCGACTCTATCATCCGACAGACCAAGTTAAAAGTCTCATTGGCCGCCATTTCCGTTGTTTGCGCGGAAAATGGCACTTTAAATGTGATTGTTCTATGCATTCATCTCCTAATTTTATTTTTCTAATGATAAAATGTACCGTCGAAGGTCGAATATTGGAGTGTGTTATTGACGTTGGAAGCAACTAGCTCGGTTTACAACTTACATAAAAGATTAGGTAATAAATTGTAAGCGATTGTCTGAAAGCGACTCCCATTCGATTAGTTGCAGAAAGTTTATAACACTAATGAAATCATCATTACCTTACTTACCTTGCTCGGCGATTTTGGCCGCGATTAACAAGCGGTTGTCGCGCTGGGATCTGTTATCTTGTTTAAATATTTTCAGAAACAGCGCCTAAGTACTTTCCTGAGAGTAGGTACTTTAATTGAAATCTGCATAAGAGTTTATGTCATCTGTCTAGCTCCACTGCTACACGATTATTCAAATAAAACTATTCAGTAAATACAACCTTCTTAATTACAAAAGTTTTCCTGCTTAATTAAATGATCTAAAAAGTAATAAAATCATAAGTGTAAGCTACTACTCGGCTCTGCCCGGCACTAAAAATAAAACATTTGGGTGCTCTCTTTCAATGTTATTAAATTTACAATACACGTAATCATAACTTGGTTGCTAAATATAATTTTTTACTTTGTGGAGCATTTTATTTAAAAAACTGTTTTGTTTAAGATCCTATTTTCATTATTAATTATTTTTAACTTCTAAGTGTTCGGTTAGAGTTAACGATATTCTAAATCTATAAATTACAACGGTTATTTTTGTAATGTATCCAACCCCCAATGATTTAAGTTTATTTCTTTTGGAACCTTAGCAGTTCTACACCTTATTTTACGCGCCAAAATTGCCCGTTTACTCATGAATACAAAACTGTCGTTAAGTGCATAGCGTTGGAATAAAATCATTACCGTATAGACTCCAGAAACGGATGGTTGGGCAAAATTTCGGAGATTTATGCTGTCGAAAAGTAGGTGAAATTATAGTAGCAAGATTTGGACAATATAAACAGGGAAATAAGATACCTTTTTATTACAATAATTTTTAAAACTATCGGCTATCTCTGTTCAAACATGAATCGCTATTCTTTTAGCAGACAAGAAGGTTGATGTCATCACGCTGTGGCTTCGGCGCTACCTCCACGACCAGATCATTTTGAACTTTGATATGAATATGGGAGTTGTCTTATGACAAGCCAGTGAACGTGGGAATCTGGGATTCGTCGGATTCAGAAGATGATACGCTGAACACAGATTCCATATACCGCGTCCACAGTCCCTGTATGATCGACAATTGTTTAGCTCCTGGAATGGCACACGTGTAGTCATCGTGAAAAATTTGGTAAAGCCACGTATTTTGTGTTTCATGTATCCCGCGTCACAAAATTGAAGAAATTATACGCCGAAATGCATGAAAACATCTTCTCATAGAAGTTTATGTTGACTCCTTGCTTCTCCGCTGCCCGATGGACGGTGATTTCGGATAGTTAACATAAAAGGTATTTACGCATGACGAAAGCCATCCGAGGTCATTTGTGTGATTTAGGACAGATGTGATGGTTGTTTAAGATTACTTTGGGAGAGGATGACGGGCTGATTGACTCTTAGCGTCCGCTTTGCTTTGAAAGTAAAGGTTCCAAAGGGTTCATAGTTCGACCTCCAATACGACGGAGGTAGAAGAACACCTTAAAGTACCATCCAACTGAAGGTTATTATTCGGTTTGAAAGTTGTCGTCATGGCAGAGGTTCACACATGGGTCCTAAGAATGGAAACCCTTTATTCAAGCAAACGCATCAGCACGATCCTCAAAGATATGAGTGGAGTGATGAAGAAGAACTTTGGAAGTCAGCAAAGTCCCATAATCGTAATATTTTACAACGCAAACCTCGAATTAATATTTTTTCATGTAGGCTTTTAAAAATCAATTATGAGAATGATTGAATCATATATATCGATTATTTGAGAAGAATATGCTCTCCAAATGATACCTTTCTCACCAAATTGGTCCCTTTTCGGATATATCATCACCTGCCATATACATTTAAATTTTATTCGCAGCTTATTCACTTCTCTCTTGCACTCACTCAATCCATAGTGAATATGCTGCTATGAACTATCTTACGAGAGATATTGGCCTAACTTCTTGTAATTTGGCTGTAGGAAAATAATCAAATGCTTGTTCAGCGCTATTATCCACACATTAATACCTCTTATTTTTCTAACAAGACTGGGGCAACATTTTACTGCGGTTAGAGCAATTGCGGACCTTGGAAGCCGGGGAATATGATAGAAAAGAAGGAGAAAAAAACCTGCGTTATTTGTTGCAGGATGACTCAATCCCCAAGAAAATTAAAATGAATATACTGTGAAAGCAGCCATTTAAAGTGTCATTTACCTTTACATTTTTAAAATAATTGTTACGGTGAATTTTAAGTCTTCCCATGCTATAACTGCGTTTTCTGAGGAGGAATATCAATTGAAATTAATTGTCCCACTCATAGATATAGACGGTGGACATAGTTGCATTTTCACTAAAAAAGGAGGCTATTAATAAATCACAAAAGGCAATTAAAACTTACTTTATGTCAGTGCATCAATTCGCTAAGATTCAAGTATTTCTCTACTAATGTTGTCCCTTAATTGCAGTTTAGTGAATGCCGAGTAGATAATGAGTATTATTGTGCGAAACATGTGTATTACGAAATAATAAACAAATATCAGGTCTGACATGATTCCGAAAACAAATAAGTCAGCAGTGTGTTCTCGTTGGACTTAAGCCGATAGGCATTAAAAATTAGTTTTATTCCGCACCGGAAAAACTTTGCATCGGAAAAACTTTACTCGGCGGATAATATTATTCTTTTCCCACTCCGACTATTCCAGGTATAGAAGCCACATCAGCGACACTCACAGGGAGTATGTATTTCTTTAACGGAGTTTAATAAATGTTTTCTGGATGTATTGGCATTGTTTTTAGAAAATAATATATATCCACTTTCTTCAATCTGTTGTGGGATCCTCTAGTGTATAGCTACTAGAAAATCATCCGTATTTAATGCACTTAGTCGTCATCATTAAGATAAGATTTAGACAAATTGCTTCAACAAAAAGGTAAATCGTCTTGATTTAATGACATTCCACGTAATAAAATATATGGCGTATAAAAGGAATAGGGAAAATACTAAAATTTAAAGAAAAGGATCACGCTTTGATCTAAAAATTGCGGAGAAGATATTGATAGTAGCTGGAAGTCAACTTTATCATTATATTAGCATACTGCATGCATAATACAAAGAATTTAACATAATTATTTGATTCCTGATTCCTTTAGAATCATTATTTATTGTAAAATTGAGTAATGTTTGATTTCAATGAGCCTTCGACTAATCATAAACCTCGGTAGGTAAATTACTTGCAAGAGGCGACTGAAACTTGAGGTATTTGGCGTGCCTGAGTATTATTCAGTAGGTTATCAAGAATAGCTATATCGAGACAATGGAGGAAGGCTGAAGAGACACCGGATATCTGCATCAACCGATTCATGATAATATGTGTTCAGGATATCACGCTAAAACATCCTATCTGGCTTAAAGTGTACCTTCTACGTTAGCTACTCTTCACAAGCACTCAAGTAAGAACTTAGATTCCACTGACAAATCTCCATCTTAGCCTAAATTCGAGCCCAAACCTCTCGGGATGATGACAAGCCTCTACTTTAGAAATAACATCAGCCTGATCTCCGTTAACCTTGCTGCACTCAGTCTCATGGGTAAGCCATGGGTTTGAGCCGATTTATGTGCGAAATTCATCTAGAGAGAGTATTAAGTCCAGTTTTCTGCAAGTGCAAATAGCTTTTCACGAGTAGTCAAAAAGTTTTGAGATTCACTATTGATCTGTAGCCACGTAAATGTAATTGGTGCATTTTTTAGGATAACTATCCATTAACGATACGTTTTTCAATACAGACGGAGAATTACATGATTCTATTTTTATAAGCGCTCAGTTATTTTCAGTACAAGTTAAACATAAATTTTAAATATCGCGAACCTGAGTTATTAACGCTCCCTCTACTAGGCATAACTCACTCCATTCTCCCTGTATAGTTATTCACGACCAAAGGATATTTTTCGAGTACAAAACAATTTTAACTGATGTTACTGCATTCCTAAACCTTCATCATCCCCAATGCCTTCCTCCCTAACTTACATTTTCTCTATAAGTATAAGACCAGAGAAAGTTGAACAGTAAATATTTATGCCTTAATGAGGCCAATACGCACAGAGTATAAAATTTCAACCTAATGGAAAATGTAATATTCGTTCAGTCTTTCAGTGGACTTCTGAAATTTAAATCTAGAAAGTTCTAAAATATCGACAATTAAAAATAGATATTTTTGATGCAGGATTGTCTAGCGGAGTGGACTCAGAGCATTCATACATTAGGAAAGTTAACAAAATTGTTTATAATCGATATTTTTAAAACGTGATGAAAAAGCTGTTTTCGTAGCAGGTATAACTTGACCAAGATTTGAACCCAGTTCTCATATGCGTTGAAAAAGCGTCTGACAGTCACTCATTCATTATATGATCCATTCTGCATTGTCTCCAAGTGGCTGGAAATTAGGTCCATACCAAATGAACCAAGAGAGCGCCCCTTCTCAGAGTTATCCTCCAGAGCAACTAGAGGCTGGGGGCAGCTTCTGCAACTCGCCTGCTCCATCTCTGAGTAACGAGATACATTCGTTGTATTTTCGGGGCACATTCACACACACACACACACATATATATGAAGCAGGCGACCCATTGGAGCCCCTCTGCCAACATGGGCGCCGGCAAGCGGGGCACATCTCCGATGACTCAGAAGCGCTTTCTCGCGACCGAGTAAATTCGCCCACCGAGGACCTGTATGCGCACAAATGTAACCAACAAACTACGGCGTCTGAATCCGCGGTCTTCCACACCCACCGCCACATCTAACCCCCACCAACTGTTCTTCTTCACTTCAGCCTGCATCCCAAACTACGCCCACCGTGATAACCGAAAATCCTTATTCATGCAGATAGGCATGAGGTGTTAACTCCCAGCAAGAGTGGAGGGCGGAGAGGGTGGTCGACATTGTGGCGTTTTGCCTTGTTGATGCAGTAGGCCGTAGGAGTTTCGAGGTGCAGATGGAGATAAGGCATTTTAGCTCGCAGTAGGGAGGAGTAGCAGCTGCATTAAGCCGGCCAACTCCTGCTCCTGGCCCGAGAGTCGGGAATACGTACGACCTTGAGAAGAAGAAGTTGGTCCCGCAATCTGTAGCAATAATCTTGAGAGCAGCACACATCGTTGGATGATCTAAGAATTCTGAGAGTGAATAGTGCTGTTCCAGACACCAGAAGCGACTCGTTCTAAAATCAAGCCTTCGTCTGTTTATTTGATTTCGAAGTTGGTACATTAATAAGTTATTCACGACATCTTTGGAATAGAGAAGGAAATTCACAGTGATTGCAATGGGTAATTTTTTCTCTAAAACGTGCAATGTTCCGGAAAACTGTCGTGAACAACAGCATCTGCCATGGATAACAGAATATGAGGTTTAATTTACTTAATTAATACAGGCAACTAAGGAGCAATTTTGCTCCATCGTAATAAAAACAATATACCTGTGTACTGAAAAAAGTTGAATAAAATATTCAGACATAATATTATCTGCAAAATACACCAAATATATGTACGATCACCACAAAGACTTAAACTTCTGCGCAAGTTTACATTAAAAGTGAGCACGGAAAACTCAGGTTAACAGGCTAAAAATAAATAAGCGTAGTAATTAATGTTTCGGGATCAAAAGATATGCAGTAATAATCTTGCGACGTGCATCCTTGCACCGGACAAGTTTCTGAGGAAGCTTATCGGATCTTGAGTCTCAGTATTTTAATTAGGACGATATTTCCGCCGAAACGTATTTACTTGACTTGGCCAAGGATCACCACTCTTGAGAGACTTATAACCTTTTCTTAGATTTTCACGCGTTTCACGCTCTGCTCGGAATGGATAATATTTTCCGGCTTCGTGCATTTGACTCCGATGAAGTTCCGACCGGTGTCACGCGATTTCTTTCCGCGCTCGCTCATATGGTTCCGCCTCCGTCCGCCCGCAGAACTCAATTTCCAAAATGGAGATCGGGTGCACTCAAAACGGATTAGAATTGTGGCGTCAGGAAATGCGAGAGAAAAGTGTCCGGGATCACATTTGCGACCTGCGCGCAATTTCAGAAATTAGACTTGAAGGCTCTTGCATGTGCCGGAAATTTCGCTGCTACCCGATTCCCAGGGGAGCTTTCCAAACAAAACGTCGCGAGATAGCGTTTCGGAAACTTTTCAATTCATTTCTTTAGGTGTTCGATCAGGTGTACATTGGTCAATTTATATTTAACCCTGTATGGACGGAATTATGAAACATCAGCATGAAAAAAATTACTATATTAGTTTTTTTGATATAATTTGTTATACTTATGACAAAGATATATTTCATATATTCGTTTAACAGGGTTGGTTACTTTTTCAATGTCATTATATTGATTTTTGTCGCACAATAAAAAATGCAATATAAAAATTCGACTTCAAAAATACTGAAGAAGATTGATTCTTGATCTCTGCCAAACCCTTTACATTATGTAGCTGTTTAGGCATACAATTAAAGGTATGTGGTATAACATATTTGGCCAACCAATTCCCATAGAAATTATAAATTGTTATTCATACTTTTCTCGTTACTTTAGCAACATCCGAGTCCTCGGCAAGCATCGGGTTTCATTGCGGTCATAATGGCCGAGGACTCGAGAGGAGTTGGGCAGTTATCGCAGCCACGTCCGACGCCCATCGGATGTGTGGCTACGCTGCGGTGGGGTCGTGCGTACGGAGTAGACGGAGGGACCCCAATAATACGGTCTTCTGCATGCGAGCTGCAAGTGTGCCACGCAGGACGGAATGCACTTGATGTTCTCCGGCAGCGATCCCTTAACTAACTATGAATATTTATAATAAAAGAGAGAAATCATTCATACATACATACATACCAATCACGCCGCACAGTGGGCCCAAATCGGAAAAAGCTGGCCAAAAATCAGAAGCTGCGTCAAAGTGCTCAAAACGTCAAACCGAAGTATAATTTACCTACTTTGTTCTTTTTTGACATCAGTTCAACCGTATCTATTGTATAAATTCAAATATTGATATGATATATTGGGAAAAGCCAGATGGAAAAACGTAGGAAAACTATAAAAAAACTACAGCAACCATACAAGTATTTCTTATCTACTTAATATCTAATATTTTATAATAAAATGACTACTACTTAAGGAAATTATATAGGAAAACTAAGTCACGGAACTAGAATTGCTAACTAGTCAGAATCGGAAAACAGCGGTTTCCTCTTCCGTTTCGTCTCTTTTGAGCGATGAAGAAAGTGACCCACAGTCTGAAAAGATCATTAGTCTTTGAATGTAAGGGGCCAAGTGTTTAACTTCTTTTTTCGGCTGAAGGTTTAGTGTTGAAATGATTATATTGGATTTCCAATTTTATATTTTATTCAGTTATTCATTGAGAGACGATCATTATATTTTCTGGTGTTTATTTTCCTATATTTGCCTGTCCTTATTTCTCGCTTACAGTACCTACTCCACAAGTTGGCGCGAAATGTGATTTTGCAGTAGATAGCTAATGCAAGGCGTGGTATGGCCGCTGGTTGAGGTCTTCTGAATGACCGAAAACCTCAAAATCAATTCCTCATCGGTACCAAAAAGAATTCAACATTGCTATCAAATAATTTCACATATTACCGTAATTATGAAATACACAATGAGACTTGGGTTGCTGCCATCGTTGTCATATAAACTAAATAAACATTTTGCTATTTAAGTAATGGAGAGGGACCTGTAACTTCTGTCGAGTCTTTCCAGCAAAATATCTTCTTGCTGAGTCTCCATAATTGGAGGTTTTATAGCTGTTTTGTAATGTCTACAATAAGCCCATAATGGATTTAAATAAATTTTGGATTGCACTTTTCTTTCTATCCATCTGGTACTTTCTTCCGTCGCTAAAATTCACCTTAGAGAGTGTTCAAGTTAAAGAACCCACAATTCAATCCATGCTTGCGCAAAAGGGCAGGTTTAACTTTTGACATGCATATTCACCTGTACTGATATGCTTCTAATGATTCTGGAAACGGTGTGTACAGGTAATTCAGAAAAATGCACTTCAGACTTTTCTTCACTAGCAACAAGTCTCTCTATAGAGGTTGAATATGTTGCAAACTTCACACTCCCGTAGCTTGGATGGAGCTTAATCACGTATTTTTAACCGCTTCTCCGTGGTAGTGAACATTGATTTTTGGTGATATCACCAGAAACCAATAGTGAAAGGGCCTCTAAAGTTGAAAAATCACATTTTTTCTTATCAATTTTCTGCAATTAATTTAGCACATCTTCCGCTCTTGTTGAAGTAGCTGTGCTCTCTATTATCAATTCCTCAATAGCTTCATCACCATTGAATTGATATTTCAACGATGCCGCAAAGGATAGCTCAGCAGCCCAGGTATCAGCCATTGAGCTGTCAGTTTTTCTTCGTTTATATCTTTCGCTGAAACTTCCATATAGATCTGATGGTTGATTATGAGATAAATCGTCCGGAAAGGCAAAAAGAACGATCGAAGATTTTTACGTCTAATAAAGTCGGTTTAGACTGTATTCTAATTCCAGGTTTGCGACTATTAAAAATAGCTGGCGATTTACCTAAATTGATGGTGAATGACTTGTGCTCTTCAGACGGGAGTAAAACTTATGGATTCAATAACTTCCTTTGTTTTCTTAGAAAAACGCTATACCGCAGAAAGCTTTGGCTCCATTTCCATTTATAGAAATGAAATAAAACTCTTTTGAAAAGATATTTGACAATATTTTTGAATTCCTCGTCTCCAGTCATTCTGAATTTTCCTGTCAAATACACGGAAATATATTTCTTCCGCAAAGTTAACTCAAATGTTTTTGACTATCCACTCTCGTTACATCATGCAGTTCAAGGCGATCCACATGCTCACTCTCTATTACAATCGTCAAGTTTCCTTAGATTAAACCCTTCCCATCGGTACGCCGTACACTGAATGTCGTCGGTGGTGAGCCCCTATACAGTTTGACGCGTGTGCCACACTCCTTCGGTTAGCTTTTTCATAAATTTTAAGTTTTTTCTTTATTTTGTTAGCATCTATTATTTTCTCAAGCTAAGAAGCAACACAGAGTAAATTCTTGCCATTGTTTGAAATAAACAATATTTAAATATTGCCCCGGAGCAAAAAGCCATTGGGAATAGGCAAGCAGTCGCTCGGTTAGGGAACTAACAAAGCAAATGAATAAGTCAGTACGGTGTATAAGGGTAAAGAAGGAATTGTGTTATGCCTTAAACAAAGTAAAAAATACGATTTAATTATTAAAGCTCTCCTAAAGAAGGATTGTCTCTCGAGGTGGACCGCACGCTCGGATATGAAGAAGGGCGGTGAAGCGTGCCGCGCGACAGATTAATGCCCAGAAGTCGCCAAAGAGCGGATATCCGGAGGATTTTTCTTTTCATTCTTTATGTACAATCTCAACACTCTCTAAAAATGCAAAAATCTTTGTGTCGATAAGTGTCGATGGAAAACATTTTTTACACTTTATATGGAACTTCTGTAAAAAATACAATAAAAGTTAAAGGCTAATATTAACGTGCTAAACGATGAAAATGTAATCATAAAAATAAGATTTCTTATTTGATGAGGATTTATTTAACAGCAAAATATACTTTAAAATTCGAAATCATTACCCGAAGCTTTAGCCCAATGATACATATTTTAGCTACTTAACGCAGTCGCTGCTGACTGCCCCTTTTCTTGGACTTTTGACTGATTGCTGAGCAGAATGAAGCCACTTAGGGTTGCAACTTATAGAAGACATAAGGGGAAACGATAAAACAACTGTCGAAATAATCTCAAAAAATGTTGATAATTTGATTTTTGGCCAGTTTTTTCCGATTTGGGCCCACTGTGCGCCGTTCCCTTCCGGGGTAGACAAAGTCACAAAGTTTCACTCAAAAATGCATATTTGTATACCTGACTCTGCTTCAGTAATTTCCTCCATACTGACCTATCCTTGCAATTATCTTTCACATGATTTACCCCCATACACTGCTTCATACACGCCCTCCTGTTTTTAAGACAGGAGTCTTCAGGAGAATACACCTCCTCCGGAGAATTTCCTCAACTTCATTCAAGCACAACTTGCTCGGCCTACCTCTACCTCTCGCTCCATTCATTTTACTCTTATATATTTGTTTCGTTATTCGACTCTCATCCATTCTCTCAACATGGCCAAACCAACGAAGCACACTGCTTTTATATATGTCCACTACTGAAACATCTAAACCACATTAATTTATTACCCACTCATTTTTGACCCTAACTATCCTACTTTTGCCGCAAACACTCCTCAGATAACTCATACCCACGGCGCCGGGTCTACTCTTATGTCTATTCTGACATACCCATGTTTCACTACCAAATGAAAATATCGGAAGTTAACAAGCCAACGCCTTCTAAGAAACTTTCACAGTTCGGCGACGTTACTCTCTGCGTTCACTCTCGTCTCCCTACACGATACATCTCCGCTCTTTAAATTCTCACTCGGCTCCTCATTCATCCCAGTTCCCACACGTCGACTTCAGAGACGAGAAAGTAGGTGGGCCGGGTGGATAATGGGAGAGACAATGCTTGCTCGTCGGGAGATCCAATACGCTGCCAACCCCTCGCTGAATATTCAAACGAACGATTCCGGAACAAAAGGTTTGAGAGTGCAGTTGACGGAGTGAGGAAGGATTCAAATTTTCGACTCGGCGTTGGAGTTCCACCACTGCACTGCCATTCTGATAAAATTCATTGATCGGAGCGATCCCTGGCGGGGATATTCAAACTAATTAAGGGCCCGAAATAGTCAAGATGGTTTCAGCTATATTGTCTTCATCAATTTTCAATGATAAATCTCATAGACCGAAGAATATTACTTTAAAGACACTGTGATATAAAATAAGGCCATCTTTGCTATTACTTGTAAAATATTGATTATCCCTCAGCAATTTAACCATAGTGAATGATAATAAGGCAGTTTTCTACTTAGATAAATGTTTATCCGACCTAGGTTTCGATGTGCTACTTTATCATCATATCTACGATGATGATGCGGTACAGTGAAACATAAGTCGAATAAAACTTTATCTAAAAGAAAAATTGCCTTACTCTCATTCATTTTGACGTATGCTTTCAGCCATATCAAGCCTGGTACTTCTATTTTTTCGACAATTTCATCGTGGGAAACAGGAAAAGAAATTGAAATCATAACAATTGATATGTAGCTATATAGTCGAGAGACAATGAACGGAGGATTAGGGTTGGTGTGGTGGCTAGCGTACTTGCCTACCACAAAGGCGGCCAGGGTTCAAATCCCTGGAGTGGTGGATGTTTTTCAGAGGGAGCCCGATCCCTGCTTGAGTGTCTTGTGGAGGGCACTTCAAGTACAGTACTCCGTCTGTCGGATGATACGTTAAACCGTAGTCCCCTTAGCGCCTTTCGTTGAGAGCAGGCTAATGCCGACGCCGGGTTTCTATCCACCCTTTCTCCCTCACCTGTCTCCTATGGCGCAAATGACCATAGCCGTCGGTCGCCTCCCCAAATATTTACATAATGAATGCTTATTTTGTAGTCAATATCGGTCAGAAATTTTAATTCAGTGCTACAATCTTGAAAGATAATTTGAATTTGCAACTCAAAACACAGTTTATTCTTTATAGTTTATCTCAGCTCGACCATATTCAACTGATTGCAATGGAGAAGATGCCACACATTAAATTGACTACGCACGGGAAAAATCTTCCCTCTGGATCACTTGCGTTTTACTACATGTAAACAACAAAATAAAATGTATCAATATGAGTAATTGGTAATCAAGAGCTCAATAAATATGGCAGAGGAGGATGTTAAAATAAATAAAAATCCAATTTCATCATAACGCCATTTGTTACTACACTTTAGAAAGGCACGCGAAGTTTATTATTTGGGCTGGCATTTCATTACTTCGTGTACCTGGGTTCAGATTTGTAAACCTATGAACGGAAAACGGTGATCTCAATTGGAGTTAAGTAAATCCTTTCAATATGCATTTGAACGTATGTTTTTATGGATATCTGATTCAAGATCTTGAGTAAAATTTTGATTACACCGAAGGTTGAGTATGCATAATATTGGTAAATATAGACGGGCATAGGGAATTCTAATACTGCGTCGAAACAAAAGAAGGAGCTTACCAGGTGACAACCGTAATTCATACAATTTCAATCAGAGGTAAAATAAGTGTAAAATACAACAGCATTTGTCACTCGAATGCAATGTCATGAGTTACTTGGCATATTTTAAATGCATGTAGCCAAATAACATTTATTTGAATATTATATCAAAACTCCCCTTTCTAGTGAACCGATCAAGTTATACAAGGCAACAAAAGAGCTACTTTTAGCCTGCAAACTCTTTAATTCTAACCTGCATCGCGATAACTGTCATGTGAGTCAATACACTGTATATTTCTCATCGGTGGGCATTGTAAACCGATATGCCGGCTTTCAAGCTAATGCTTGAAGAAGGAGGATAAGGTGTGATAGAATAGCGAAAATCGGTCGAGGACTGCTAGCCTATGATTTTCGGCATGGCGATAAATGTGCACCAGAACTGACTAATAAGAACCTGTAACTTCTCGCAGGAAAAGCTATCCGGGAGGGTACGGCAAAGGTTGGAAACCCCGATTGCTTCAACTTAAATTACTCCTAAAATCCTGGTCTTCACGTAATGTTCTGTCGTCAACTTTGAATGATCATACCAGATACATCAAGTGAAACGTTTGGTAATTGTCCTCACCTTGGAGTTGGACGTACTGCATGAACTGAATGTGGTTTGACAAACTTAAAATAGACTGATAGGCTGGAGCATTGTGTACAAAAAAGGTGGCAGAGAAGACTGCGCTTGTAGATGCATCACAATTTAATCGGTCAAACTTTTCTCCGTTACCAGTCTGTTCTCGGTAAAGCTGGAAGATTCAACTAATATTTTTAGTGTTGCAGTGGCTAAAATTGCAGAAGACTTACGGAACTGGTTTCACCAATTATTTTTGGAATTTATAGATCCCTACCAACGTTTTCCTTGTGTCTAGTAATTTCGGAACGATGAGCGAAAGACTGAGTAAGATTTTGAGTAGTGCAGCCGCACAATTTGTAAGTCTTGTCACTCAGTCCATCCCGATCCTACAGACTGACGACAGAACATTACGAGTAGACCAGGCTTCACTGGCATAATGTAACAGTAGTGTCTAAGCTCCATCCAACTTTGCAGTAGGAATAAAAGGAATATGTAAATGTATTAATATTCATGAAAAAGTTATCAATATGTCCCAAAGTCCAACATGCTATGGTAAATTAGATCACGAGAGTAAAACTAGAGAAATAGACAACAGAGCAGAGCCGTTTTTTCCTCCTATTGATAAGAGATCATAATGGCTTCATTAAGACTTTGAAGTAGATTAGTTCGGAGGTGGTAAAGCTGATTAATTGAGATGATCTCAAATACATGTTTCTTAATCTGCTGTGTAGTGCTAACACCATGTTTTGCATGTTCTCTGCAAGACTCTTGTATCACGTTAACGTAGTTGCATTACACAGTAATTTAATAGTTTCTGCAGTATTTGCAGCATACCTATAGTGTGGTGCATGTTGGCGAAAGTTAATTTATACCTTGCCGTGCATGTTGGTGATGAATCACACCCTGCCAAATACACTTGAGGTGGCCTATAGGGCAAATGTAGATGCAGAGGAAATTAATTGAAACATTGGGTACGAGAAGGGAATGCGGTAGGAGATGCAGTGAAATATTCTTACAGAGCGCGAACATCTCCGTGACAGCAACGAGGAACGCGACATCATTCCGAGACCCAGTGAGTCATTCGTCGAAATTCCTTTAACTCCCATGCATGGAAATTCCATTCAGCGTACGCGAGGCAATGGATATCCAGCAGCAGGAGGGAGAAAGGTCATTCATTTGATTGCCGGCGGGGGAAAAAAATAATCCCCTCCTGGGGCAGAATATTCGTCGCGAGATTCAGGCTGGGTATCCGCTGGGGATAATGAGAGGAAATGAATACAAACAAGCGCATTTGCAAGACGGGAACGTCTCTGTTACATCCATTAGTGATTTAGAAGCACAAGAAAACGAAAGGTAGACAGGGATAGGGAACAAAAGGATGCGAGCACGCGATAGAGAAAGCATATGCTTTGGTATTCAAATCGCCTCTCCCAACAATATGCACTTCACCAATGCCTTCCATCTGACTGACTTAGCAAGGTTATACAAAATAAGCAGACTCTTCTCCCATTTTTAACAAGAAAGAGGTAGCCGCGTAATTGAGTTATCATCAAAAATGTAAAATGCTGATCATAAAGCATATTGCATTGATTTTAATAAAATTACAAAACAGATAATAATCTGCATATATTTGTATATTTATAAATAAATACCCTAAACATATCTGATAATATTTGTATACTTATATGTAAAAGTATATGGACTGCTACAGTACTTAGTGTCGTTATTGGCTTGGCATATTGTCATTCCAGTTAACAATTATTAGTGAAAATAATCCATTCCAAAGTTTAACTTAGAATTAGTTGAGACTTAATTGGAGACTATGGAGTACCATCATCAACAGCAGTTGGTATCCAACCGAAGATTGTTGTGCTGCAGTATTCCATTACACTGTGTAATCAGCTAATCCTGTCAATTTATTGTGTCATCGCTTTGGCATCCTACACTAATCGCGCTATTGTGATTAACAGTTGAAGCTGATTATATTAACCTGGGTAAGCAACTTCATGATTCATGGAAGTAGTAGAATTACAGATACTTTTAACTCCTTTGCAGCATATCTATAGTGTGATACATAATGGTGAAAGTAAATTTTTATGCTGTAGTGAATGTTGGTGATAAGTCACTCCCTGCAAAATTCTTTTGAGGTGGCTTTCCGGCCCATATGTAACTGTAGAAGAAATGGACTGAAACAATGCAATAATCATAGGTGAGTAATCTTCGTGGAAAAGGGTTTGCCTGGATCATCTTCATGATACAGAACTATACTAATTCTCAGTCCACTCGAGCACGTTGGTTACAGAGTCGAACAATGCATTTCAGGGTAAAAAGGTAATATTATCCATGCGGCAGAGTACTCAAACTAAAATGCGCTCATTTCGATTGTATCTTTTTCCATTAAGATATGATCTCCAATCATTTTTATGAATGACTCGTATTAACAAGATATAGAATGACAAGAGATAAAGAATCTGATAAGGGTGTAAGGAAACACCGCAATTCCACAACATGTTATACTAAATCGACCATGATTTCGATGTAGAATGTGATATTCAGGTGCATTGAATTATCTTCAGCTGAATAGCATATATATATCATCGAATATAAGGTCATTTTAACGCTTGCATTTTGTGAGATTTCAGTGTCTTCTGTACCTTCATCATTAATGAATTCCACTGAATAAATCTATATGCTATAACATTTTTTTTAATTCCAATGAAAACTAAATACACGATTTAACGTCTAGTCAATACATCCCAATTTTCATTTTTCAATATGTTTCATTAACTAATATTTCAATAGCAATAATTATTTTCGTCATCACCACTGTATTAATCAATTAAATGTTATAGTGCCAACATGAGTCATTTAAAGAAACGAGAATCCCTCAAGCAATAATAATTTTTGATCGTAATGTTCTGTTTCTTGAGGACTGTTCACAGTAACTAATTTTTAAATTCATTGTTCATATTAATTTGAGTGTAATTTAAACATTGTGCTCACTAGGCAGTAATAAGTTCCAATTACACATATCACATAACATTTTAATTTAAAAAACAACAATTTTAAAAAATTTAGAAAAAAATAGTGCTAGAGACACGAGAAACTGCTGAAAACTTCACCTTCCGACAAATGAAAAATATACATGGCAGACGACAGCTATTTTATCAGCGGCTCGGTTGGCGAGTTCACTTTGGCACCTGCGGATGGATATTAAAATATCATTTATCCAAAAATGTTCTTTTTCCGGCTTTCAATTCGCTTAGGAAAAACATAATTCCCTATTCATCTGACATTTAAATGTCACAAATATTTGAAACAAAAGGTTAACCGACCACTTCAATGCACTCACATGGAGTGACATTATAAAAACTCAGCACTAGAATAAAATTTAGGAGAACAGTATGTCTCTTTCTGCGTGGGTGTTCTCTCGTGGATAAAAAGTAGATTAAAAGAGCTGACGATTAGACCAATATCATTCATTCTGATAAATTCATACTCTCTGCTTCAAAATGTAAAGTTGTATATTTTCAACACAGCGTTGCGTACGATAAATGGATTAAGTTCATCAAACACACAACTTACTACTTGCAGTTCAAGGAGGTGACCTCAACGGTATAATGATGGAACTCACAAATCATATTAACCGGTTTACCATAAATTAGAAATTATTAGGAAATATTTCAAGGACCAAATGGAGTCCGTATATTTTGCAATTAGTATAACAATTTGACTTCACCTTTGTTTATATATTAATAGGTCTTATTAAAAAAATACCGGTTGAATTACGTGACTACCCATCGTTCGCCTTATTTTCAAGCTTTTCTTTGCACTTCCTGGAAGAAGTTCCAGCTTTGCAGTTCCTCTCGTTTAACATTCTTTAATGTCAAAAACGTACATTGCTGTTGCGTCAACTTGCAGTAAAGCATTATATTTTTTATGAAGGTGTATTATCGCGTTTGACGATTTCACAATGAGTATTATCTCATGTTGACTGAGCCAAATCAATGTCGGGTCGAATAAGACAGATAAATTACGGATATCATAGCGTAATGATCAGAATAGAAAAAAAAATCCTCCAATACAAAAGAAAGCTTGTAATTTGCCATAAAAAATATGATCAAGTAGACTTCTTGCTTCCATTCTAAGGAGCTGCTCTCTACAAATACCGCTGAAAATCAAGAATCAATAACATTACCTTGACACAATTTAGAGACAATTGGGCCAAAGATCAGGAGAAAAGAGATCAGAAAATTGGCCCAGCTGTAAATGACTGTTAAAGTAAGACAATGCATCTGATCATTTAACCCTATTTATTTGTCAGTTTGCATACAAAATGCCAATAACGTCCTTTTTCACCTGACTGGGCTACTTCTGGCTAATATCAGTTTTCCAGGTACATGTTCGCCTCCAAGTATGTAGATGTGTCGCAATGGAGGGGATAAAAAGAACATTAATTACGAAACAGAGTTTCGAAATAACGCTCTTTCTTTATGACCCAGCGGTGGAAGTGCTCTTAAATGGAGGATGCAGCTGGACCGGAGCACTTTAAAAGATATTGGTTTATAATTTTTGATAATATTTATCATAAGTAGTAAAACCTTTTGGATCAGGCCTTGAACTCAAGTATATGGGAATATTTATCGAGTAAAGCTGCGAATAACGGAAAATATTGAATGAGAAATAAGAATAGAAAGAGATCTGCTGAAACCATATACAATTTTAAACAATGGTTTGTTGGCTACCCAGCAGTTTGCGTCATTGAAGTTGAAGATAAGGGATTCTAAATATTTGACTGTGCATTCATCATTTAAGGGAATATCCGTTGTATGGGTTGAGCAAAGAAAAAGCGTACGGCTGGATATTAAGGAGAGCGTTTACACTGAGGAGCGAATTGACGTGGGGACATTTGGGCATTCGTATTAAGGTATAGAGAGAATCTAAAGCAAGTGGATTCCTTCACCTATCTCGTAAGTGCCATGACGTGGAACGGAAGACGCACAACGGACTTTAAGCAAAGAATTGCACAAGCTGAGAAAGCATTCATGGTAAAAAGACAACTGCTGTGTAAAATATAGGTAAGGTGACAAGGTAGGAAACAGTATTTGAAAAAAATTGTGAAGAGCGTAGTTATCTAAAGATTGGAAGCATAGGCCATTGTAAAAGTAAACCAGGGCAGATTTGAACATTTCCAAACCTGATGCTTGAGGATGAATCTGAAGACAAAATCAATGGAAAAAATTAAATGACGAAGTTTATAGAAGAGTGAAAGAGAGTGACCATATTACTGGGTACCCTTTTGAGGATTTTTCTCTCTGTTTTTCTTTTAATTAAGTTCTCCACTCTACACAGTCAACTTATTGTGCTTCCGGGTGAGACCAACCTATTTTTAGCATTTGCTGTAAAATGTTCCAATTGTAACTTTCCTCTTCACTCCTCTGTAAACTTCTTCATTGAAAATTTTGTCCATTCATTTTTTATTCATCATTATTCTCAAGCACCAGGTTTGGAATACTTCAAATCTACTCAGGTTTTCTTTTTCAATGGTCCATATTTTCCCTACGTAAGTTATTTTAGGGTATCCTCTTTACTTGGCCAGATTAGGAAAACAAGACTTTTATCTGCATGCTCATCAGTATTCGTTAATTTTAGAAACCTAGCCATGCAGTTTTAATCTTTTAGTAATCTTTTAGTCCCAATAGGTGTAGATGTGGCAACATTCATTCTTTCACGAGTCCATTTTTTTGTGTAACAATGGTAGCTTGACGCAACATCTTTAGAAAATGCATGTGGAAAGTAAATGATTTTATGACAAATATTACTGAAATTGTAGGTGAAATTGGGTTCGTTTCTCCAAATAACATTTTGTGTTTCGCTAGGCTTTCACTACGCAGCTGCTGTTTCAAGAAGTCTTAAGAGCTACCTCAAATCATCAACATTTTAAAAATTATAGAAAATTCTTAAGGATTTTACAATATACCAAAAATGGTTATTGATATAAGTTGAAACATCTCTGGGATGCAATGACTTAAACTGGAAGTTATCTTAATTCTCAAAAGTTTTCGACATATTTTGCCCTCCACCATTGTACACATCACTGAAATCACGACAGAAAATAAAACCATAGCTAGCACTGTTTTTCATAAGTAAGACATCCATTTCAAAGATTGTCAATACTTATGAGAAATGCAAGCGCAGAGGTAAAACGATATGGAAAAAAACGATGCGGTAGGCCCGTAGGCCGACATAGCGTGCCACAAGCCAATCACCCGTCACCTTCGGCGGAAGACTTTCATACAAAATAATCCCTAAGGGGTAGATGCGTGGCAAGGGAGTGAGCAGTCTGTGATATTTCCGCTCGACAGAATCTCGACAGCTCCAACTTTTCCCCGGCATGGCTCACAATGGGTCCGCATTCATTGTTTTCTATTTGTGTAATTCTTGCACCCTTCATGCACGTCTTGCAATCGATCAACATTCACTCCTTACCTTCCGCTCATTCACCAGTCTCGTCTACAACTGTCAGACACATTGAAAACGTGCGAGAGACCAACTTCGAGCGAAAAACATCTATCAACGCAACCAAGAGAAGGCAACACGCAGTATTTTGTTCCTCTTTTTAGGGTCCCGCATAAACGTTAGCACCAGCACCTATGTTCCTTTGCAGTAAAATATGTTTTAACGCAAAAAGCTCTAAAGGACCAATATTGTGCGTCATCAATTCATCAGATACATCAAAGACTTCTAGCACTTCCAGGTAGAGGAAAAATTATCCGTAAGATATGAGATAATGTACGTAAATGCATTGCTTTATAATCATCAATTTCGTCAGCCGTTCCCCTTTGGAGTAGGCGTCGTGTAAAGTAGTTTAATTCTCAGCATTTGGCATGTGAAAGTGAGAGTTTTTATTGTTGTTTCCAAACTGCCCTACCCTCGCATACCAATTTGCTTCATTTGCACGCATACCTTGCTTCATACGCGCCCGACTCTTCTTGGAACGTCTAATATTACTCCTGTTCGGAGTTTCTTCCACGAAATTCATCCAATATTTTTGTTGTCTGCCCCTTTCTCTCACATCAATCATTCGTATCATAACTATACCCTGGCTTTTGGGTGTCATTCTTCCTCGTTGCGATATTACTTGTTATGATGCACTACTTGATTACAAGTTATTCAATTTAATTATAGACAAGTATTCTTGTTATAACATTGCGGAAAAAAGAGTGGATATAATTCTAACACATATAATTTGCTGATCGATTACTTTCAGGATGACGTGGCACAAGTACAAAATACATAGTCTAAATGAATAAATAACAATTGCATGTTCCTTTGACGAGAGGCGCCAATATTACAAATCACATTTTCGCAAGGGTTTTGACGAACTGCACGGTGAAACTAATGCGCCATTTTCTATTGCTCGAATAAATGAATATCGAGCACACTTCAATTCGATCGAGCCAATTTGTCGATGTCAATGAAAAAAAAATTGCGCATATTTCTTTTATAGGTTGCGTACTCGGTAATGTCATCAATAGCGTTTTCTTCATTTCAAAGGTATTTGTGAAGGAGATTATTTGCCGCAGCAGCATCAGCAGGAGCAGCTGCAAGGAAAACACGGTGACTGGTCGAACAACATTCACTCCGGCATATTGTTCGCCTGTTTATTGAAAACCAAATCCTAGCCTTTGTATCATTTGTAAAGAATTGAGAACCTAGTACAAGATTTTAATGACCAATATGGTACAACAAATAGAGCCACTTAAATGTTTACCTAACAAGCCTATTGAGGTAGAGTGAAATAAGAATTAATGACAAAAATGTCATAGTTTTTGTCGTAACCATGGATAGAATACAAAAATTAGAGATAAAAATCAAACATGGAGACAGTTTATTCCATCATATGTTTTGTGGAATGAGCCAAATGGTTACCGATGTTTTCCATGCTACATGAAAGAACACGGAAGTAGATGAGAAACAAAGCCGTTATCACGAAATGCGAGATATACATATTTAATTTCGTCGAGTTTCAACAATAAAATATGTACATTTGTTCATCTACTCGCCCCGTTAATGAACCACCTTAAGAGAAATGGGCAAAAAACGAGTTAGCCAACGAGCACAAACTGAATAAATTGAAAGATACTTAATGTGTGAAAATAAAAAGCCTTCAAAATGTTTTCAAAAATACAAACGCTTCATAACCTCTCTCTGCAACTTCGCGTTAACATTTTAAATGTACGATACAGTTCGTCAAGATTACCTTGAGAATTTATTTCTCCGAGCAGCAACGAATGACGTTTGAAACAGATAGATAAGTGAGCACCCTGTAATTATACTCACTCATATCATAATCACCCTTCTTTAAGAAAGAGTGCACGTAGAAAATAACATCAGATGAAAGTCAACGAGAGAAAACGAAAAGAAAACCCAACCATGAAGTAGAGTGGTGAAGTTTTTGTGTGTGTGTGAGTATGGGTGGGGATACAAAAGGGTGTGTCTTGCAGAAGCCCGCTGGACAACGCCGGCTTTCGTTCCGTGACTGCCCATCAAATAACACAGAGGCAGGAGGGGGAGGCATTCAAAAGAAGGGGCGTGTATTAGAGACGTGTGATTCCCACCTTCTCCCCCCCCCCCCCCCCGATACAGCGCTGCCGTGGTGGCGGAGGTCACGGCAGGTCAATCGGCCGAATTTTTCTTGAGATCCCATCATCAGATAACCATCGCCGGCCTAATTTTTTTGCAGGATATAAAAATAACGCCAGGCGGACTTTGGATCGAAGAGTGAAAGGTCTAAAAATAAGATTAGAGGTTTTGCTAGATGATACATATAGCTGCCCACCGAATGTAATCCACGTCACCTAGAGTTTTCATAGTAAGAAGTGCTCAAGCGGTGATATCTAAATTGATTCTCAAGTTTATCGTTTACAGACTTAGAGTGAGGCTATAAACTTTTATTAAAAACAAAATTTTCACATTTTTAAGTAAAAAGGGGATTATTGTATGCAATTATTCCACTTAATCTCTCCGTTAGCACATTCTAAGTCATTGGTACACTAATGCTAGAATCACCAAAAAAAGTAATGTACCCATTGAAAGATATGCTAGTCTCTATCATTAGATTGTAAGATTTCCGCATATGAGAGAGATTTGAACACGAACTCACCAGCATGGATGGCCGAAAAGGGCCACTCAAATAAGGGAAGAGTCATAGGTATCAACGTCTTAACCCATATTACACGCGACTATTTTAAGTAAGGAGAGAGAGAATGATGCTTGGAAAGAAAGAGTTAAGTGTTATGGCTGGGTAGGTTGGATTTGGATTTTTTGGGGAGGCGACCGACAGCTAAGGTCATTTGCTCCATAGGTGACAGGTAAGAGAGGAAGGGTGGATAGAAACCGGGCGTCGCCATTAGCCTGCTCTTAACGAAAGACCAAGGGGACCACGGTATAACGTCTCATCCGACAGACGGAGTACTGTACTTGAAGTGCCCTCCACAAGACATGCAAGGATCGGGTTTCCTCTGAAAAATATCCTCATCAGCAGGGATTTGAACCCTGGCCGCCCGTATGGTTTTCCAGTACTCTAGCCACCACGCCAACTAAATCCCCTCGGGGTATGTTGGAGGAGAAGTAACTTCAATTGGAAATTAGGAGGAGGCAGATTATGTGGCTGGAAGTAGTCATAAAGGGCAATGATACGCTGCAGGCAGAGAGGGAAATGTAGTGTTGTAATATAGCAACTTTAACATGTTTATCTTAAAAATGACATCTCGCACTCCGTACCAATCAAATCGATTGTAACAATAAAGGGGTCGGTTGTTACAATAAGTTTAACCGAATTGAACAAAAAAAGACGTTCTTCTCCAATTTATTTGATTCTCCTAACCCAGGAATTAATTAGAAAGGTTTACAAACTAACATGTAGTAAGAGAAGGGGAAGATAATGAGTAGGTTCCATGGACGGGATGAATAGAGGTAGGCAGTAACTGTGCTGAGATAATGCAGAAATCGCATCCTGGAACATCACCTTGCGCAATTAAAAAGAAAGAGGATCCATACTCCATTTATCTGGATATACCTTGAACATTGTTTGAACAGTGTATAAATCTTATATTATATAGCAATTATAGCAATCAGTGGATCATTAAAAACTATGTATGTGCAGAAATAGCAATAACAGTTCATATATTGAAGCCCATTTGAACTTCAACGAATGCTACATAGAGGATATTTTAAAAGTTATGCCACGACAAAGAAATGCAAGAAGTGATTTTTAGTATTTAAAGTAGTAGAGTATACATTAATTAAAAATAACGGATTTTAGCAATCCTAGGTTGTAAAATCAGACATGAGATTGTTGCTGTAAATGCAAATTAGACGATATCAGTCAATATCAACCATCTGACCAAACAATTTCCATAGAGCCAATATGAATTAGAATAGTGCTAGAATATATGGATGAAGAGTTTTATTGAAATACGTATATCTTAACTGATCGAGTTATAAAAGCCAACACACCTGACAAAATTCTAATAAATAAATCAGAAATACAATTATAACAGAAACGAGTGCCTTACAACCATATATACTAGTATCGTTCAATCAACTAATATCAATAAATGTACAGCAATAGTATCACAATTGAAACAACGTAGGAAATTAAAATCACTTGAGATAGAAAAATGGCACGATCAACAACTATCATAGTTCCCAAATCTATAAAAATGTTTTTTGAAGAGTTTGCACGAAGAAAAAATACAACTTTTCATTTATTACAGTAGAGAATATTAGACGCAAATTATGTGTTAAGAAGATTCTTTGCAACAGATTCCTTGCCTTACCCCATAGGTATTACAGCAAATAGGATGGGCGAATAATTACCAGCCGTAAAGGCTAGGGAATGTTTAAATCGGGAATTAATATTATGGAAACGGTGCTTAATAAATATTTCAATCGCATCTCGAACTATCATGTCAAATGGTTAGTCAATTCTCTTCTGTAGTCAATGAAGTAGCCCCAACACTTGAACTTTGAAGCCCTGTCATGCTGTGCCATATCACACCTAGATAAACATCGTAACTAGCGAGACATTTTAACTGCTAAGATGTCCAGTTCCCCGTCATTCTACCCTTCAACTATCCAAGAGAAGTTAAATGGGACCAATGGAAAGGGGAGAGAGGATTATCGGCAGATATTACTCGGACAGCGGCGAGTGATAAATCGCAAGCGAACGCCAGCGACACCAAAAAGGAACGGAACGTAAAACCAAAAGGGGAAAAAAAGGAAAATAATCGTCCGCGTGACATATTACGCGCGGATTCCGATATTTATCGCAAGAGGGGACCAAAATAAGCCACCTCACCTAGCATGGCAGCACCAACACCACCATTCTTTCGGTTTGGGAGAAAGGATGAGATTTACATTGTAGGCAAGATGCTTTGGGAAATTTTATCCAAAAAAAGAAAAAAATTCGCATCACAGTGAAATATCAAAGCTCAATTGGCTCCAGCAAACAATATTTGTGGACTACCTAAATTTCAATATTACACATGAATTTGCACCTATCATTTTTTTAAATTTCTATTATTTGCCGTTCGCTGTCAATCATAGAATATTTTATTCGTCACGTGAGTTATTCATTTTCAAACTATGATATGCAAATAAATGACATCCACTTAGCTGAAAACTTCCACGTTTGAGTAGCATGACCAACAAAACAATTGGAAGGATTAGATTTGGAGGCCGTTGAAAGCAGGAGATCGCGTTGGCTGATGAGGGTAATAGGAAAAATGCACGTCACGAGTATATTGTCGACACAGTGGATGATCATCACACCCGTACACCATATTTCCAGGACAGGCGGTAACGCCTGGCAGGACGCCTGGTGCATATTGCTATCAATACGTGCATCATTTATCAATCTGCTCACATTCCATCTAGAACTCGTTCGAAAAAAGAATGACAGGAGAAAATAATGAGCGTTGTATTTTGGAAAATTGCTGAAATACGGCAAGGAACGCTTTCATTCGCAACAGTCCTCAAGCTCCATTAGCATTGGCGGATTTCACAATTTTGTAAAAATTAAACGTAAAAATGAATTAATAAAGCACGACAAATTTCAAGACAATATAATCCCTATCAACTGAATGAAATGGCCAACACATTGCTTTTAAGTATTATTAAAATGCAATAACCAACGTAAGGAATTACCATAAACAATATTTCTAGCACGAGTGATTAAGTCACCACATTTATCACTTTCTCAAAATTGCATTTTCAACTCGGAGAAGAGAACACGGGCTTGTATCTGTTAAAAACCTTGGAAATTTTACTTTCATTTATTGATATAATACTGTGTTTCCAGTAATATACTCAACAAACTTCTTCTGGACGATTGGTCTAGGTAAACGAATATGATCGACTCGTGCTAACTTATCGCAGCTATATTTCTGCATCATAAGGGCTATTACTTTATTAAAAGAGCTAGTAAAATGATCTTTTTCATATACTCATGAGAAGTTTAAAATACCTTTTGTATCTTTAAAATAACCAATGATACGTGTTAATGAACGGGATGCTCATGTTTTAAACAGGCTGCATACAATGCAAAAAATTGAAACAATTTAATCTTAGCTTTCATCGTAAATAAAAATAATAAACAATCAACAAAAATTGTTGATTTTTACTTAAAAACTCAAACTAGTTAAACCATTTGGCAAGCAGTAAAACTTTTACGATTCAATTATTATACATTTTACTCAGCCACCTCTGATTATAAGCATTCCGTTTTTTAACTCATACCAATAATTATTCTCATTATCAAAACACTATTCTCAATTTCTAATCAGAGCATGAAAGAATGCATTTCTGCTCACTCTTGTAATAGATTATTAGCCCTGAGAGTTCAGGAATAAAGTCTCAAAACGATCAAAGGAGACGAATATATTCATTTCCTAAGACCAATCCTCCATTATAACTATGTAGATAGAGAGAATAAGTGCACACATGAAAACATAATACCCTAATTGCAATAACAACACACCCTCCTCTATTTATACATGGTGTCTTAACACTCACTGCCAATTGCCCCAAAAACAGCTCACGCGGTAGTAATTACTTTAAGAACTTAGTGAAGTCTTTTAGTTTGGCCAAGATACTTTTGGTAAGACCCTAACCTGGGAGTGAATGTTCCACGTAGGCATGTATCCAAGTAGCACATGTACAATATCACATTAATTCTTGGACCAAGGCATTCATGGATAGGATAAGCGTTAGACAGACTACGCATAAATTCAAGTGTACCCGACGAATTTGGCGAATTTTGATTAATGGCCAGCCGCTCTAATTTATCCCCAACCGTTTAAACCGCCGTAAATATTATTCATTACGCACATTCCAAATTGTTTTCGATGGAACATGGATGGGGTGGCATTTTCATTACATCCATCATTTTTCCACTCCCATCCAGTCGCCGGGGTTGAAAAAAACTACGAGATGGCTCATTCGATGTGATTATTTTTTCAGTGTTTCTTTTATTTCCAACGCCACAGGCTTCCCCCGGAATTGAGCATATTATCAGAAATGCGGAGCATTCAAAACTTTACCCGAAGCGCTTTACCCAAATTGCATTACTTTCATGAATATGGAACGTGTTTTTCTTTCGGGATTTCGCGAGGCTCTTCTCATTAAAATTGATTACCTTCCATTGAAAGTTATTGAGGGTTGAATCAATGCTCGAGAAACGTTAACGAGGGTTAGCAGACCTGACATCCGTGGATAAACAAAAGCACTACGTTTGCCTACTCATACTGCTTTTCGGATTGATAACGCCGACTTGTGTGGTTTTCTGTGCTACTGATTAGGAGAGCTATTATACAGCCAGTGTCTCCCCAAGACATTTTACAAAAGTTGGAAAAATTAATTAGGCCAACCCTTATCAAATTTTTACATTATTGATGGTTTTAGGTCTTATATGGTCGAAGTTACATCCAGTGTTCCTCAAGAAACGTGATCGGCCCCCTTTTATTCATTATTTATATCAATGACCTAAGCTCCCGAGTTAGCCGTAAATCAAGATTATTTGCAGACGATATAGTTATCAACCGTGAAATGAGCGAAGACGCGGAATTTGAAGCTCTGTCATCGGACCTCAACAACGTTCATTAGTGGTGCCAGGAGTGGGGGTTAGAATTAAATATCACCAAATGCACCACAGTTTACTTCCTGCGAAAGTCATCACAAAAATGCCATATCTATTCTGTGGGAGGAGTAAACATAAAATCTTCAGATACAGTAAAATGTCTTGGAATTACCGTAACTTCTGATATATCGTGGGGATTACACATAAAGAACGTATGTGGCGCAGCATTAAAGAAACTAGGAATTATTAAACGTATAATAGGAAGGTCCTCGGATGAATAAGTCAAAGAGAGATACAACTTCGCTCTTGTTAGACTACATCTCGAATTCGCAGCGAGCATTTGGGATTCTGATCGAATAGATTTAACCAAAAAAATAATAAAATACAAAGGAAAGCAGTACGCTTCGTAAAAAACTGCTACGAGCGTACATATTGTGTCTCACGCCTTCTAGAGGGATTAATGTGGGAGCCCCTAGAGACTCGGAAGCTACACGCTAGGCTAAGGTTGCTTGAGAAATTTAGAACTGAAATTTTTCAGATCGGCATAGAGAATATTATCAAGACTCGTCACTACATCTCTAAGTCTGACAGATACGATAAAATAAGTGACATAGACTGGCAAACAGATAGGTACAAAAACTTGTTCATTCCGCGAACAATAAGCGACCACAATAAAACGTGAGATCCACTAATACATTCCTATAATACTTGTCACCATATCATCTCCAAAAATATACACCTTTACACGGCTGGTGACCGAATACCCCCTGCCACACGCCCATGCGGCGGCTCGCAGGGTATTATGTAGATGTAGATTTCGATACCAAGAGTTTTTCGTGATATTTTACACCTTACGCCGAATTGAGGAATACTATGGAGTGTCAGAACTTTCGTATTTACGTTTTTCATGCAGGATGCCATTACCTGACCTTCTGCTTCCCTCATTATCCTTCTCTAAACCTGTAAACTTCCATCACTCATCTCCTCCTCTCCCACCTTTCCCCTTCCCCCCACCCCTCTTACTAGAGTTAGTAAAAAAGATTTTCTTTGGTAAATTCCCTTCTGTTTGTCTTGAAAGTGGCGCTATAGATGTCACAAACAGTAGAGAGATTTAAAACATAGTGGAACTGTACATCGTTTTTATTATAAGTTAATCCTTCTCGTCATTTCTCAACATAACGCCACAATAAATTGATCTGGTTTACATTCCCGTTTGCTTTTTCATCAAAAGCGTAAATTTTCAACCTTTAAGTTGCCTTCAGGCCCCATGTCTTGGAATTGATTTACATCATTCTTGCTGCTCACCGATGAGTGGATTTTTATCCGTATTTCGCTCGACAATTATAACCAGCAGTCTCCTTCATTGGACGGGTGACAAGAATGGCAATGGATAAAATCGTTTCCCCAAAACTTCTTTGTGCTATTAACCAAATTTATTCAATGGTTATCAGAAACTTTTGTGATGTACTTAAGGAGCTCATTTTTTGTAAAAATATAAGCAGAAACTTACCAAACAGTTTCTGTTTTCCATTCTTTTCATCATTCTCGTGCGTCATCAAGTCCCATGTCTAGACCACTGAATTCTCCCGATTGATAGTTTCGTGTTAAAATGCCGAATTTTTTTAAATGTCAATTATTATTCCAGATTGCCATTGTACCGATCCTAAAAGTTTACGGGGTAATTTAAAATATCGAAAACCAAGAAAAAACAGGTACAGCAAAAATAAAGGAAGGAAAATATGGATTTTTTTGGGTTGAGGAAAATAAGTTTCAAAAATTAAAAGCATAACGTTAACTGCCATTTTATCTAAATACGTTAACAACCGGTCAAAATATAGTTCCTCTATGCATAATACACAGTTTTGTATGCATAAATAGATTCATACAAAGTACCAATGTCGATATCAATAGTATGTGTATTCTTTGAAAATATTCCGTACAAATTAAACCAACGAGAGACAATTGTCGTTCCAGGATTGAATTTATATCGCAGTGACTAATAGCTTTTAACAATCAAATTAAATGCATCAGTGAGTAGCCAGTCTCATAAAAAAAATATAACAACGAAAAGATAACCTCACATGACTCTGAATTGTATGAATAAAAAACTAAAATTAAAAACGCATCGTTGCGAAAGTGTTTCGGTCCAAATACACTTTCATTTCTTAAAAAAAAGTTTTCCACCGAAACTGAAACTAATATCAATAGAAAGTTTGCTTAATAAAATCAACCATGGTAGAAAGTCATTGTTAAAATGTAATTATTGAAAATTTTTAACAAATATATAATACATAAAGTAACAAGACAACATTTTTATCACGATGTATGTCTCTTAAAATTCTTTGGGTGATGAAGTCGATGATTTCGAGTAAAAAAGCGTAGCACCTAACCACCGAAACATTTCCCAATTCACCGAAGCGTGGCTCTTTGCCCTCCACCATTTGATTGCTCCGTCTAAAAATTGAGGAAAAGAACCATCGGTACCAATTTCCACGAAGGTGATTGCATTTAAAAAAAGTGGAGAAATTATTAATCACTACATTTCAGTTGTTTCTAATTTCCTTCCGTAACACCAACAAGGTTATTGTTTCCCTTTATTCTTTTCTAAATTGTAACAATATTTCACCTTGAAACACACTTTCAGGTTAAATTTGTAAACCCCAGAAAAAAATCAACTTCATTCAAAGCTTCAGGATTACTCGGAAACATGATGAACGTATAAGAAAAGAAAGGAAAAAACTGATTGAATCCTATGGGTATTATACCTCTTTCCACAGTATGTAAAATTAATTGAATGAATGCCGACTTTGCTCAGCTTGCAAATGCACAAGGTGATAGGATTAAAATTTATTCTTGGTTTTAAGAAATATTTCGTACCTATGTGTTCATAAATGAATGCGGAAAGGAAATTACTCACATTTAACATTCACATTACCTCCTATATTCTCGTTTGGTTTCAACGACCAAGCGTAATTTTATAAGTTAAATTGGCCGTCAATTAGTGTTTTATGGATCAATGCTACCATAGCAATGACGCTTAGCCTTGAAATCTGTCAGAACTTAAAAATGTTGTAAATGTTCAAAATGATAATTTTCACGGAAGTCAATGTAGAAAAATACCATAAACAGTCGTTTACATCCATTAGTATGCATCAGATTTCGAAAGATTCTAGTCTGTTCTGGTCTGCTTTTATAATGATCCATCCTCCCGATCCATAGCGCATCACATTTCACACGACTTTTTTCACCTACTGTTTTCTACTTTGCAACCCAATCATCTATGAACACAATATATTTATAATATATATTTCCAAAAGGTTTTCTTACCATTTGAGAAGAAAATGTAATGTGCTTGTCTGTAAACCTAATTTAACATTGCATAAAAGGTCTTTTCTGTACATGGGTGCAAAGGTTTTCAATGCACTGCCTGAAATTATAAAAAGAGAAAATGTTTTCACAAAGTTTCTTCGTTTAGTTAAAACTTGGCTGTTTACACAAAAAAACATTGATACTCTATTCTAAGAATTAAAAATTGACTGATCCTGTTTATTAGAGACTAGTATATATAATCTGCTAAACGCATAGTGGTATTTTTGACTTATGTTTCTGTCCATTAGAGACTGTATTATATAATGTCATGTACGCATAGTGTTTTGTTCAATTTATTTGACTGGGTAACGCATGTTTTTGTTTTTGAAGGTAGTCTTACCTCAGGAATAACCTTAAAGACTACCTAAATCTTTCATATTCGATGATAATGTAGTTGTGTACATTATTTGATGGAAGAATAAACAATATCTAAACAATAAAAAAAATGTCTTTCAGCCATGAACGCCTTCTTAGCTTGAGCTATTCTTTGCTTGATGTCCGTTGTGCATCTCCCGTTCCACGTAATGGTGAATCCGAGATAAATGATGGGATCTACTAGCTCTAATTTCTCTTCTCTCAAAATGAAGAGCACTAAATGTTATACTGCCAACTATTTCAAATACTGAACACTTTATAACATGTGTTTCGGCACTTTATTGGGCATCATCATGTCCAGTTGTCTGTAATTGAGTTACGGTAGCTGATGGTGGTCAATAAAGTGCCGAAATACGAGTTGTAAAGTTTTCAGTATTAAAAATAGTGCACAGTGCAGCATCCAGTGCTCTTCATTTTAATAATACAGTTCCACAATATCTCGCCCAAAACCGTTGACTTCATTCTCTTCTCTCACTATGGCTTCTGCATCCAGTTCCTTTCTTCCGTTTACTAGGATTGCATTCATTGTCTTGTTTAATTTCATGTTGTATTCTGGGAGAACTCGATCCATTGCATTCAATGACCATTAAAATCATTTAGCTTTACTGCTATGACTGCGATATCTTCTTCGAAGCGGAGCAAGTTTATTTCCTCTTCGTTAATCTTTATTCCGTTGAGTCAAATTTCTCGTGCTTTTCTTATTGTGTCCTTCAAGCACATGTTCACCGGTGCTCTTGAGAGGTTGCATCCTTATCTTATTCGTTTGTTAACTTTAGCTGTCATTTGTTTTCGTCTCTCATTCGCATTGCGATTACTTGTTAAGTTGGTAGACTTTTATTATCTCGTAGTAATCTGTTCCGCTTGTTTCCAGTAGTTCTGCAATTATTAAAACTCTATTTAGCATTGCTCGGCTGAAATGAGTGATTTTATAAGTATTATATTAATCCATGTTTCCAAGGAAATTCTTAATTCCGTTTTGGTAAACCTGTTACTGTAAAGATTGAGTAGAGATTTAGAGGAAGAACATAGTCTTGCACCTACCGGCGACACCAAGTTTCAATGCAATTACCAAACATTTGACTGATTTTGAGTCACCCGGGATTAGCCGCGGGTTAAACCAAACGGAGTCACCTGCAATGCACAATTGTGCGAATTCCATAGAGGAAAAATCGTCCGCCTTGACCAGAATTCGAACCCGAATCCAAAGGGGAAGAGGACGCCTCGGTAGCTTAACTGGCTACAGCAATCGGCCGGAAATCTAGTGATTTCCGGTCGAAGGAGGGAGGGACGAGGAATAGAATGTAATATAGAGAAAAATCTTCCAGATTTTAACTTTCACAGAACTCCATCTACCTACACAGCTTCCTTCTCTCATCTCATCATTCGCCCAATCATTCTTCCCACCGTCCATACACCCGATTCTTATCCTTAATTTCACCGATGATTCAACCTCTATTATCGATCATTAACATTAAAAAATAATTGCGATTTTTTTGTAAGTGTAGTACTTTTTCAATTTTTAAGCCAAAGTCCGGAGTATTTCGAACCTGTCGAATAAGTTAATTGTTCGGTAATACTGTATGAATTTATTCCCAATGAAACTCGTAAGTGATAGTGAAAACAGGTAAATGGACGGGGACTTAGTAGGACATGAGGCGAAAGGTGAGCAGGAAAAAGGAAATCGCACAATTCCACACTACATGAAAAGAATTTCACTTTGAATCGGATTAAGTCGGCTGCGGATCCGTGGGCCCTCATTTTATCTCTCGCCCAATTTCACCTTGAATTCGACTCACCCTTTCTACCCCTGCACTCCAGCAAATTTCATTAAAACGTAAAAACGGCCTTCATTTGGTGGACCCTCACACAAGGACCCCTACAGGCTCCCCCCTCCCCTCTCTTTCACCCTTCCCCGGATTTGAGTCGCTTCTGGAATCCGTGAAAGCAGAGTGCCTGTGAGTGAATCTGGGATTGAGGAGAGGAGTTGCATCGAGTGGAAATCTGGATTGGGGGAGTTGGCTTGAGAATTTTTTAACAGAGAGCTGAGGTTTTTCTCATCCTGAACCAGGCTGATTTCCCGCGGCGATCCTCCCCCAACATCCACGCATCTTTCCACCTGTCCACCTCCGCACCATTTCGCCTTACCTCTACCTCTAATACCAAGCTTGCCAGGATTTTCCGGAGGAGCAGTCAGAAATGTGTGCGGAGAAAGTGAAGCCTCTTTAAACTGGTGAAATATTTGAACAAGTCTTATTTACCCAGGGTATTTGTTACTAACCAGTAGTTCATAATGCGCTTAACCTCCATTGCTTGGTTAAAACTTGCTATCAATCAAATGAGAAAATATTGTTTAAATTTAATCTTCTGAGTAATATTCTATCTAATAAAGCCACAGGGCTAATTGCTAAACAGTAACGAAAACTTATTTAATTAATATTTCAAAATGAACACTGAGTTACAACTCCCCTTGCTAATTGCTAGAATTTGCTCATTTTTGTAAAACACACGTAATTGAGTTGAACGAACTTATTTAAAAAAAAGATTTGTTTAGTTACACGAACCGATTTGAGCGCCTATCGACCAAACTTATTCTGACTTTATTTATTGAGACCATTTAAAGCATTGCAGTAATTTTTCAATGACTCAAAAGTTTGAGAAGTAGGTAAAAAATATAATATCCATTCAATTTCCTGAGAAATATTTCTACTTATGAAAAGATTTCACCAAGAAAGAAGATGAATGACAATATGCTCTTTTTTCATTTTCTTCACTCATTTATACTCTAAAAGTTCAATGAGTTGAAGTACGATATGCAAAACAATAATGCGTGGAAAGATATGGTTTCATTTTTACATTTAATCTGGGATCGATGTTTCCAGCCGTCTTGATTCCTACTGCTCTAATATGATAATACGTTGGAGGCTATAGTTCGCTGACAGGTATGAAAATTAAGAGAATAATTCTCTCACCTGGTCAAACTTTAACAAACTTCTTATTTAAATATGCATATTTTGTAAATATGCATATCTCAGTCGAGTTAAATTGCGTTGAAAGGAGTAAATTATTTTGACTCATAACTACATCTCTAATGCTGGAAGAAGCCACAAAATGAGAGAGATATTCAGCCGAACTCAAATTTACTAATTCCTCGTGTTTCTAATACCATTTGCAACTGCAGCAAAGAAATTTTGGGATATATAAACACTCCACCTCCATAAAGCTAAATGTCCTTCCATCCTTTCCCTAATTCTTTTTCTCGCTAGAATAAAATAATTGTCATCCTCTAAGTGAATATTTAAACTTATGTATTTTGGACCATTATTAAAAATCTTTATCTTGTATGTTGCCCACAAATATCAAGAGGCACTCAACCCAGGCATTTGGGAAAGGATTCCATATTTTACTCCTAATATTGCCACGATTTTGAAATGATTCAATAATCCAATGGGGTAAAAATGCGGGTGGTAAGGGTCCTAAAAGGATAATTCGAGGCGCTGAAGACCGTGAGTAAAGGAAGTTATTCGGTGAAGAGAGGATTGGATTTCTGCCTGACACGAAGGAGATCTAAAATGACGAAGGGCTACGAAGAGCACTTGTGGCTAAGAATCATTACTGCACATATTCCTCGACATAAATACCAAACAAGCCGTACCTAATACTATCATCTCAAACGCCGCTGTCTCAATGAGGGACGAGGTATATGGTAATCTGTTTCTAGTGCAGCGTTCCAAGTAGCATATTATTTGTGTATGTAGATACATTTTCCCACGGTTCTGGAAATAGGTGTGATGGAGTAGAGTGGGGTGTCCATCGACAGAAATCAGAGGTATTTGTATTTAAGGAAAAAAATGTTTTACTATGATGAAGCCCTGATTATAGTGCTTCGTTATCTGGCTTGAACACATAGACCATTAGACAGCAGGATCAGATGAGAATAATGGATGCTAATGAAACGTGATACTGGAGACTAAGGTGGGATATGTTACAGAAGAATTGGATCAGAAACTGGCAACTGACCGTAAATGTAACAGATGACAAAATTGTAACTATCAGGAAGACAATATTCGGATGGAAATGCAACTTTTTGAGATAAAATGAATTTGTAAGCAACATATAAGAAAGAAGTTGACCCTCACATGGAAAAACGAGGGGCAAATATGGATGCCAGCTAAAACGGGGTATGAAATAGAAGATATGCAAGGATATGAATTATTTAGCAAGAGACAGAGGAGAATGGAAGAATGCATCCGATATGTTATTAGTCAGGTGATTGGACTATACCCAATGTTTCCCATCCCTAAAGCCGGAGTTTGAAATCAATCTATAGCAGGGACCCCTGTACTTCTTATACCGCATTTGGCATTTCACGGGGAGCTACACTTCTCGGGCCCACGGATACGAGATGAAACTGAGTGGCCCTTGGATGCTCTTATTCAAAGTTTACTCAAGCCGACGCACGCCGGGTTTCTCTCCATCTTTCCACTCACGACACAAGTGAATGGCCCTTACCAACCTACCCGTCATATGAACTACAGCGTTTGTATTCGTGGCTTTCAGCGGCCTGACATGATAACTACTGCATCACTATGATTTTACTGTATGTTCGTGTTGACAGCTAGCCAAAATACTTTGTACTTTTTTTCAATCTTTAGATCTTTAGATTTTGAATAGTATTTCATTTAATTTTGAGCGCAAACTTTCTGAGATCCAATTAAGAGCAACATATTACTGTAGTGTTCTTTGTTTGCCTTTTTTTCTGTGGCCGGGAATGATTTGAATAAAATAAATTAGGAATTAAGTTCGCTACAACTGCCAGATCAGAAGAAAGATGTAAAAGGAAAATAAATTCGGCTCAGCATACCTTATAACGATCTCAATAAGGAAAAGCTATCGAGTAAAGAAGACAATAGATGGATCCAAACGGCACGATAGAATTACTGAATATTAAATCCATTGTGAGCCTCAATCGGCCTTCTTCAACGGATCGGTAAATACGCCAAATAAAGCGGAGTAATGACACTACCGACACTTTTTACTTAGAAACGTAAGAGATGGAAATAAACTCCAAAAATTCACAGAATTATTTTAAAAAATTAAGGAAATATGGCGCGCGACTTTCTTACTTGGGGGTGGGGGAGAAGGTAATCACAAAAACGCCCTACCTCTCCGTAAGTGGAGTAAACATAAATTCTTCAGATACAGCAAAATATTTTGGAATTACTTTAACTTCTGATATATCGTGGGGATTACACACCCAAAACATATGCGGCACAGCATGAAAGAAACTAGGTTTTGTTAAACGCATAATAGGAAGTCTTTCGGATGAAAAAGTCAGAGAGAGATGCTACTTTGCTCTGCATAAGCCACACCTCGAATTTTCCGCGAGCGTTTGAGACCCTGGCCATAAAAATCTAACTAAAAAAATTAATAAAATACAAAGGAAAGCAGCAAGTTCCGTTAAAAACTGCTACGAACGAACATATAGTGTCTCACAACTTTTAGTGGGAGCCCCTAGAGACTCGCATGCTACTCGCTAGGTTTAGCTTGCTTGAGAAATTCATGAATGACGTGTTTTAGAGTGACATAGAGAATATTATCATGACTCCTCAATACATTTCTAGGTCTAAAGCGAAAAAAATAAGAGAAATACACTGCCGAACAGATCGGTACAAAAACTTGTTCTTTCCGCGCACAATTAGAGGCCACACTAAAAATTGAGCTCCACTAAATACACTCCTATGATACCTGTCACCATTTCATCTTCCGAAAACTTACATCTTTACACGGCTGGTGACCTAACATCCCCTGCCACACCCCCATGCGGTGGCTCGCAGGATATTATGTAGATGTAGACGAAGATTATTTTATGGGGGATGGACATGAATCACTTTCTTCCGTCTTGATTCGATCTACTCTTTTCTTATATCTTTGTGAAAGGCATACGTACTCCACGCCATTGCTCTAGCCACCACAGGATTGCGATCCCATGTTTTCATTCGAGAATCCAAGGGACTGACTGAACGCCCCTTTACCCCTCATCTCTATTCACAGGGACATGCATTTCTCACCCCAACCTCATTCCCACCGTCGCCAAATCGATCCACTTCCATTCCCCATTCGCACTCTTCTCCGGATCCCAAAACGCTTCCAGACTCCAACACCAAGGCATTCTCCTCCTCTCTTCCCCAAATGCATTCTGCATGAGACAGGCCGAGGATGGGGGGCAGTGGGAGAGGGGGGGAGGGGAGGTTTCAAACGGGACACCCCATTTAGCAACGCCACTTTCTCCGAGACGCAAGAAAAGGTTCAATTTCGGGCAACAATGAGGCCTTAACGTACCGTTTCTTTGTGAGGCGCGAATGTTGCCAGAATGTTTCAGTTGAAATAACGCGATTCCCCGACCTATCCAAACTTCAGCCCCTTATCGCTTTTCATTGGAATCTGGGTGAGTTGTTGGATCGCCATGAGCGCAGTCATGTAGTCTATTTCAATTAACCTCGTCCTGCATAGAGCCAGTAAATTTTTAGTAAAACTGTATAAAGTTCTGCTTTGATTTAAAAATATCACCTCCCAGTCCATCAATCTCCCGTTTATACAGCTATATAGAAATATTGCAGTACTTAGGTGCAGCAAATCAAGTAGGAGATGGTCTTTACATAAGCAAACTATTTACAGCACTTTGTGCTTTTAAGGTGCTTTGGTGATATATTTTCACGTAGTGCAATTACCCTTCCGAGTGGCGCTATATTCTGTTGAAGCTTTAAAATTTGATTTAATCACTCGATAAGAGAATTATACATGAATTCAAAGGAATAAACAAATCATAGACTACTGAAGGGAATTTGAAACTTTGAAAATAATTAGATGTCAAAGTACAGAATATATTCAGCAGAAAGAGAATGCAGGATACACTGTGCTGGTAATGACGAAATCACGGATTTGAAGATTTTTAATAGGATCATTCAAAAGTTGAAATTTGTTTTTCAAAAAATTTTAGAATAAAAGTGTTATAGCCATCGTAATTTGACATGTAGTCAGAGGAATGGTGAACCGTGCTCATAGTCTCACAGTCGGTTAAGTTTGGGGTGCTTCACCTGTTATTCACGTCAGCTTACAACCTGTCAATAGCTATAAATCCATTTCGTATTATGGCGTTCTCCAATAAATTAGGAGCCAAATTAACGCTTATCAATATAGCTTGTCTTGCATCGTAAACATTGTCATGTGATACATTTTTAAAAATTTCCTGCCAAATTAAGTTGGTGCCGCTTCATGCTAAATTCAACTGTATAGTTGACTTTGACTACCATGTTCTGCCCATTTCTAACTGCTTCTTGGCCAACCCCTTTCGACAAGTTTTACTTTCCTTTAAATAAGGAATCGTTCTTAGTCTACTACCATGTTTCCCTACCTCATGAGGATGAACACATTTTTACAATTTTTAAAGTTGACTTTTAGGTGCTACTGGCCTATGTGAGTGCAAACAAGTAATACCTAAAATGCACATTTTATTCGTTTTGCTGGAGTGCTAAAAATTCCTAATTCAGCTGAATTAATAGCTTATCTATTGGAAACAAAATTAAGGTACAAAGTATGCAGACTATTTCACGACTATGTTTTTCCTGACCACGTTTGTCAAAGCACAGGAGCCGATTACAGCGTCATTTATATGCAACCAGCGCACTTTGACTTTAGTTATGGCAATAATGCACTAATAACTTTAAAAAATTACTATTGAGATACGTATGTTTTATTTTTCTCCTACTTCCCTGGACGTTTTTCTTCTTAAAAATAGTTTTAATTATAAGCTTGAGTATGGTTTCTTTTTCACATTGACGTTTTTCTGCTGCAATCAGAGCAATCTGCATAAGAGCCCATAAACTCCACTTTCTCCGGCGAGATGTTCTAGAACAGCATGTTGAACAATGATACTCAAACAATATCGTACTGTCTACCAAATTTATTTCAAACTCTTACAACACGTGTTTCAACTGTCTAGCAGTCATCATCAGGTAAGACTGATGTTGTAAGAGTTTGAAATAAATTTGGTAGACATTACGATATCGTTTGAGTATCATAAGAGCCCATGTTCAAATATTCACTTTCAAGGCATAGTTACAGAATAACTAGCATGGGAATGCGATTTTCTCATCGCAGTTTACAAATCACACTGCCAATATAATATGTTGAAGTTCTCTTAATTTAGGGAAAAACTGGCTTAAAAGCTAGAGTCACTTTAAGCATGCCAAATTTCAGCAAAGCCAGAATATGCCGTATCATGCTAATTCATGACTGCATGTTAAAATATGCTCCAATTCTCTCAATATTCCGGTAAAATTGAGTAGGCCTCTCACTAATATCTTTATATATATAATTCTTCTGTGCCTGTGTATGCCACTGAACTCCAAAACATCTGGACCGATATTGATGAAAGTTTTTGAGTGTATTTGAGTGAGTCCCTGGATAGTTTGGATTAACAATTGGACCCGGTAGTTGGCGCTTCTATCTGGTTATAGGGTTCTTTTTTATTTTTTTTTTAAAGATTATTCGTATATCAGAACATAAAACCCCTAAATTTCACTCCCACCACTACCCCCTAATATTTTTAAAATGAAAAATAATCATAAGTTCATGAATAATCGACCGCTAAAACCTTCTGGGAAGTTCATGAATAATTGACCATTTGAGAATAATTGATAGTTATGTTTGTGTACCATAGGTGGCGCTGATGTCAAATTCTGTGTTATTTGACGTGCACATCAACACATACGCAAGTCTTCGCACTTGCGTCGTAGCTTGGCGTTGCTTGGACGAAAATAAAATATTGAAATGTCAAACTCAATGTTAAATATCACTTAGTACATAGTTTATCGAAAATTCGAGTATCGAAAAAACGTTTGCTGAACCCGCTAATAGCCAACGCATGGGCAGGACAACGTCTGCCGGGTCCACTAGTAATATATATTTATAATTACAACAATATGTAGGAAATTTTCGGTGTCATTCGATTTTCAAGAAATCATCGACTCACCGATTTATACTCCGTAAGGCAATTGGAAATTCGAAAACAAAGTGAAGATCGATCCGCCGTAATATCCGACCTGGATTTTGAGGATGGGGGGCCGAAGACGTGCGTGTTGGTGGGTTGAGTGAAGAATGAGAACGAAGGAAAGGGGTTGAGAAGGACTCGGAGGATGACAGGAAACGATAAGCACACGCGCCATAGGTGGACTGCTTGAAGGGGAGGGCTACCCTTTTCGGAGATTGTGTTAAGGGTGCAGGGGGTAGGGAGGGCGAGATGGAGGGAGGGAGAAGTGGGAGGGGAGAGACGCAAGCGGCTGGAGAGGCCATGGTCCATTGTCTCGTGCAAAACCCCCTTTGCGTGCCCCTCATTGTTCCCCTGCGATAACAATTGATAAAAACTCCAAAGGTCCACAATGCGAGGGGGGTAGACAGGTACTGCGGAGGTTAGAGGACACATAATGGAGTGGAGATCCATACAGATCCAGGATACTCCGGGTCGCCATGGTTTGGGCCGAGGAAGGTGAGCTGTGGACTTCCGGCGTGGCATTTTTTTCCAGCACTCAAATCGAAGGAAAGCTAACTACGCTCCCTTTGAGGAACGGCTTTGGGAAAGGACTGGAATAATTAACACAAGGCGATCGAAAACTGAAATGGAATCAACTGAGAGGAAACAGTAGGAAATAAGTGTTAGGAGTACATTATGGAGCTGTTACGAAGGCTTCTGCGGTTTTCTTGTAATTAAGAATTTTTTGGGTTCTTCCCGTGTTGCAGCATATCAGTGGACAACCGTTTCGCCGGCATTCTAGTCGGCATCATCAAGTCCGAATGTTAAGACGATTTGTCTATATTTGGCTATATTTAGGGATTTGGTCCGTCATAGATCCGTTAACAACGTAGTGACGAGCTTTCGATGTGACAAGAAAACCTTTGACATCCTTTGCATTTAAAATAGATCTACGGTCAAAGGATGTTTATGAAGAAGTGTATGAGTTGAAATACAGCAGCTGGAAATTGTGTATCTGTCAAACCTCGTGATCCCTCAAATGCAGATTAGAAAAACAGTAGAGAGCAACTATAAGGAAGCAATTTCGCCATTCCGCTATTGCTGAATAAGCCTGGTCAGCACCCGACCGCGCAAAAAATTTTAAGAGAGTAAAACCATTGCCAAGGTACTAAGTACTGCCATTGGCTGATACGGTAGGCGACAGCATTGAGAGGAAAGATGGCTCTCCTCGACCGCCAAACGGATTTTGAACGATCCAAGAACGTCCGGCTTCTTAGCCAATCAGAAAGTCCGTACTCTACCCAAACGGATATTCAAAATCCCAAATCCCATATATAGCAGCCAACAAATCCCCTGAGCATTTCGACCTGACGATGCCAACTGGATTTCGGCAAAACAGTTGTTCGCTAATAAGCTGCAACGCGGGAAGAACCCGAAAAATTCAAAATTCATGGCACGTAGTGTTTATCTAAATAAGAGGAAGTCGCAGTTCATATAAGTTTTCTTCTCCTCAGCTTATTTTATCGTAGTCAAATTCTGTCGCCCAGTTCCATTACCTAGTTCTGTATTTTTAATTCGTAATCAGACCCCTGACTAAAAATGCTAAAATAACGGCATTGGATCGCACACTAGTTGTTTAAGCCACTCGAAATAAGCTCTATCACGTAAAAAATGAGTCACGTGGTGCATTTTACCAGGTGACTCCTTTGACGTTGCTGCACCACTGGTACAACAACGAATGGAGGAATGGAGATTGTGGTGACTTTGTCTTACATTGATGGATATAGTGTCTGATTTGTGTTCTTTGTGTCACTAATCGGAATATAAAAATACATTAAAATATGACCACGAAAAAAATTCCATTTAGAAGGCCGCGTGAAATTTTTGTAAGGGGTTCAAATACCCAAAAATGACGAAACCTACGAGATTGTACCAAGTCAATCCTTGGTTACGTCTTCCAAATAATCTCCCGCATGCTTGGGATATAAGCATGTGGATGAAGGCACCGGAAATCAACGACAGCGCCTTTCTTCACAGTGGTGACCCCGACGTGAGCCTTGTTCGTCGATAGCTAATAAGGAAGCTACCTTTTCACGTTATTCCCCGTTCGCGCGATGAAGGAGCTTCAACGGCAGCTCACGCTCCTCAAGCAAGAAAATGACGAGCTACAGCGGAAAATTCATCTCGCGGCTCAGGCTGACGCTGGAGAGCGTGATATACCAAGCGATGGTCTCCCGCGGTAGGAAGGATCGAATGGCGCCATATCAGTCGACATCCGATGCTGAGAAACACGTGTATGAATTTATTGAAACTTTCCACCACAATTCGAAGCATAAAATAAAAATTATCACAGTATTAAGCACAATTGCTTAATTGTATCAGCAAGTATTTGTAGTTTGAATGATATTTGTAGTTTCCGGAGATATCGAAGAAAATAAAACTCAAATTCACGAGGAGCTCTATTTTTCATGCTATCTAACTATTCATTTAATCCGGTAACAGATACGCATTTCGTAGGACATATGTAGAACAATATATGTACTGAAATTTTTGTTGAAATAGTCGTGATCGAGAAGCACTCGTTGGTTGTATTCAAATCGAATGATCCTCTTTCATTCTCCAATATTTTCCAACACACTCACCATACAAAACCCACGGCCTATTCCCTAAGAAATGGATACATTGAGAAGCGTCTTCGAGAAGTATACGTTGCCCCGTAACGAAGCTCCGTAGATGCAAATACGCAATTTGCGAAAGAGGCAAAGGCCAGCCAAGGGAGAGCGATCGCAAACTTTTGGTATTAATTAAACTGGTAAAATTACAATTTTCTGTTACTAAAGATCGGAAAGAATTTATTCGGACAACCAAAGAACGAAAGAAGGACTGAACTCGATGAATGTATTGCCCTGGGCAGCTGACACAAGTATTCAACCATGGAAGTCGTACTTTGGTGACTAATTTTCTTCACTTAATTATAGTTCATGAGAGCATTCAAAAAAATTGCAATAAAAAAAATAAATTTCAAAATAAGAGTCCTGTACTTGAAGTCAAAAGCAATGTAAATGCTATGAACACATTCTAAGTAATTTTTGCAATATTGCAGGATAAGTAAATCACGATTAACCTCCACTTTATGGTAAGGTGGAAGGAAAATCGAAATATTTGGGTATAATACTCTTATGAAATAAAATGCGGAATTCACAAGTGTACACTCAAATATTATGAACTTTAAGCAGAATTAAAACCTACTATATATTGGACCGATTGCGGTATCTTTTCTGAGATCCCGCCTGAGAAGGCGTGGCTGCGGCAGGAGGTGACATAATGCGGAAGGAAGAGGTACTTGCTCAGGTGTCGAAGGTGTTCCCGAGGTGAGGCCAAGACAAAAAGGGGGGGGCAGCAGCAAATCAGCAATCGCATGGACGGTTGCGCATCTTCCGGGGAGGCAAAGTTGTGGTATCAAAGA
The DNA here is from genome assembly GCA_963169105.1 of Ceriagrion tenellum. Classification (NCBI taxonomy): domain Eukaryota; kingdom Metazoa; phylum Arthropoda; class Insecta; order Odonata; family Coenagrionidae; genus Ceriagrion; species Ceriagrion tenellum. Next base: position 113,364,269 of record OY720640.1, on the reverse strand, counting down.
AAGTTGGATTATGATGACTGTTAATATTGTTGACCGGGTAGGACGAAAGGTTGTTTGACGTGGCACCGAGAACAAACACGAAACGCTAAAGGAACCTTATCAATGGGGCGAAGAAGGTACGAGGAGAAGGGAAAGTGAAGCAAATGCATTAACCTCTCCAGAGGAAAGATTACCTAGGTTCAATCCTTTTGACTTCCAAAGAGGAGTGAAGTGTCATGTCCTGTATCGAATGACTCCTGAGGAGAACGAACCTGACGACTGACAGGAGACTAGACAGGTGACGGAATGCATTTGTTTTCACAGTTATAGTCATGATTTCAGGGCACACTGTTTACCGGATTATTTTTTCAGGATTTTTGGGAGGCGTCGACAGCTAAGGACGTTTGCGCCATATGGGACAGGTAAGGGAGGAAGGGTGGGGAGAAACCCGGCGTCGGCATTAGCCTGCTGTTAACAAAAGGCGCCAAGGAGACCACGGTTTAACGTCTCATCCGAGAAATAGAGTACTATACTTGAAGTGCCCTCCACAAGACACTCAAGTAGAGATAGGATTTCCTTCTCTGCAGGGATTTCAACCCTGTCCGCCCGTATACTTGGCCAGTACTCTAGCCACCACACCAACCCTATCCCCTCAGGACTTTATGACGATCAATGGTCATTATTTTATGCAATAATGTTTTATCAATTACCGTTGAACGATGAACGACATCATAGCATTAAATGCATATATAATTAAGGTTAGAGATTTATTTTTACACAAAGGGATACGCAGCTACATGTAATTCCGACGACAAAATTATGTCGTCCTATATTTCTATCTTATTTTGAGGCTTTCATAATGGCTGGCTAGTGTTTCAATTCTGTTGCCAAGTATCTTCATCTTGTCGGTTGTTTTTAAAACATGACTTTTACACCACATCCAGGAGGCGTGTTCGTGTCGAAGTGAATACGTTACAATTTGACCGCAATTTAGAGGGGTTGCTATCTGCTAATATACTGGGCGATTGGCGGGTTTATCTTCGTTCAATTACTCATTATAAAATTAAAGTAAGAGAATCTCATCCACACGGTTGTTAAGTCCCGGATTTTTCACTATTTTTTGACTGACTACATAAGCTGTTGTCTTAAACGTAAATTAAGCGATGGTAGTTCCTGGAAGCAATATTGATCTCTATGTGATTTTTCAGTAAATCCATGATATTGAAAAAATCTTTGAGTTGAAGTTGACTTTTAATACTTATAACGCTATTAATCGTTCATAGAGCACCTATTTTTTTGTTGCTGACTGCTCCAAATGATTGACAGGTGAATGTTTAGTGTGGTAGATGCTATTTACTACTGCCCATCTCTACTCATCTAACAAATAATTAAAGGCAAAAATTTGAAAAAATAACTCCCTGAAGAGGTAGGAATCATATCTTTAAAATAAGTTAAAAAATTTCTTCAATTAATTTGAAATGAAAGAATTTCTTTTAATTTCAAAAATACAGCCAGGACATCTAGGCATATATGGAAGAATATCGATATAAATTCGTAAAAGATCGTCCCGCTATCGATTCAATGCTTTTCACTATGATGCCCATGTGCTTTAGTAATTACTGTCAAATAGTACGAGCGGGTAAAAATATTTTTAACTTCTCCTTTTATTTTTCCGCAAATAAACAGCCTGTATATTCTCCCAGAAGAACGAGCATTTTCGTGGCAATTACTATTGGACTTGGATAATGTCACAATTGATGCTCATTGAAGTGAACATGGCGTTCGTCGCAAGTAAAACCCTCTTTGTTTTCCACTTAAATGTCAACGTAATTTATCGCCAAATCGTAGAAAAATATAAGGGAGAAAGGACATCAGCCCGCCCAATACCTTTTTAAAAACGAGAAAAACCATTGGACTTGGGTAGTATTCGGTTAGTGCAAAATAAAAATTAATTGGACTTGAGCTAAATTGGAGCTCCAGAAAAAAATTAGCTGCATTGCATTTGTGAAAGCATAGATATGGAAGGTCGTGTAGGAGGATTAATTACCGATGGCCGTAGCCTTTATGTGAGGCAATGGAATTGAGAGCAAGAATTGCATATTGGAAAGCCCCTGCAGTGTCGTCCCAGTTCGCCATAAAGATCCTAACTCCCCGCCTTTTTGCCCCAGTTCGTTCTTCACCGACTGGATCCTATGAAACAGGGTAGCGCCAAAACAGCATGGATTAACGATAAAAAAAAGCCCTTTGTTCGTTGAGTCTAGGGAACATTTACTCATGTTGTGAATCAATAGCCATCTCTATTAATTTTAGAAATTCTTCATCAACGGCTCAAGCCATTGCGTTCCAAGTTACAGATAGACTATAGGTTCTGCTACATACAAATTCTGGAGACTATTTTTCGGAATCCATGCTTCACTAATAAATAAAAAATAAAGAAAATGAAAAAGTAAGTAGTATCCTTCCACAGATTTCTATTCCTGGTACATCATGTTTTGACTCAGGGGTGTCATCATCATGGTACCTCAGGTATCAGGTACCATGATGATGACACCGCCGTGTGGAAACATGTTTTACCAGGAAAATAAATCTGTGGAAGGAAAAAAAGTAACTTTTTCATTCGTGAAGATCAACTTCCACATAGTTGAGCCTCAAACTATGGAACGTACTGATTCTCTGAGTGTACAAAATTATTTTGCAACGTTTATTGATCCTTTATATAAAAGAAGTTCTTTTCACTCGCATCACGACTTCTCTGGATAGAAGTAGAGGTAAATTATTCAGTACTGCTTACCAATGATTGTATGCAATATACTAAATTTTTTTTGCATGGTTTATATTGCGGCCGTGTGGGTATATTCGGGGGGGGGGGGGAGGGGGAGCGCCACCCGGCCTCTGGGTTAGTTGGTTTACGGGTTGGCCAGGAGGTGGACATAGTTTTTTCTCACGTCAAAACGACAATTTTCGTAATAAAGTATTCTACATCTTAGAACTCTGACCCCAGTGTCATCACCAGGTACCTGTATAAGGGAAAAATATAAAGCATATTCCACGAGTAAAGTATTTAAAACGACCTATTAACGCTGTAACAAGCGAAATCTAGGTCAAATTAAATATTTTACTTCGTTCTTTTTTTGCTTTATTGATATAATATGCTCTGTTTTTTATTTATGAGTTTTGCTGGTTACATAAGAGCCAAAAATATCTTTAATGTTGTAATGCATATCAAATGACTTCCCGAGTGCCAGTCGTTTGCGATAGGCTGGGAGGTTTTGGGTTGGCAGCCCTTAGAGTGGTTTAATCGGTTGGGGCTCTGCAGGAAAGGTTTAACTGAAAGTACTGCTGAGATTTGAGCATGGAGTGGTAGGGGAGAGATAGGGGGGAGTTTTAACAATTATGTGGCAACGATGAGGTTTTTTTTTGAAAAGCAGGAGAACGTAGTAGGGAGAGAGTGACGAGAGAGGATGTTTAAGGAGTGGATGTGCAATCACGAAAAAAGAGGTGAAAGCTGGAGTGAAACAGGTGGCGTGCTAGCAAGTACAATTCTGTATGGTGGGCGAAGCATTGGTGCTGCCAGGAATCTCTCCGAAGGATGCTGGATTTGTGTATGGGGCCCCAGAGAGTCCACTCCACTGTCAGCGGGTGCCACTTATTTTTGTTGGTCCATGTGAGTTGTAGAAACTAGAGCTGTGTCGTTCATGAATGAATCGTTCAGAATGAACGATTCAATGGCGTGAACCGAATGAATTGAATCTACGTTTTCCACTCGAATCGTTCAAAATGAACGATTTGATGGAAGATTCAAATCCATCGAATCCAAATCGTTAATATTCAACGATTTGCATTTCCACGCAATCGTTCATTATGAACGATTTGTGTGGTAGATTCTGCTAGCAATTCTCCGAATCCGCAAAATCCAAATCGTTCAATAAGAACCCTTTAAATACCCTCGAAACACCTTGTCAAAGGTCTTGTGTTTCCGAATTGGAGCATCACACTTCACTTTTTTGTTTGTTATTTCGCACACTAATATTTGCAATGCAGTGAGTCGACAGATTCACATGGATTCGAGATTCATACGGATTCGAGATTTACTTGCATTCGAGATTCACATGGATTCGAGATTCACATGGATTCGAGATTCACATGGATTCGATATTCTCATGGATTCGAGATTCACATGGATTCGAGATTCACATGGATTCGAGATTCACATGGATTCAAGATTCACATAGATTCGAGATTCACTTGGATTCGAGATTTACTTGGATTCGAGGTTCACATGGATTCGAGATTCACACGGATTCGAGATTCACTCGTGGATTTGGTTCATTATGAACGATTAAAAGAACCGAATCATTGCCACGAATCAAATCCCATGAACCGAATCCACAAAATGAACCGAAATTCCCACCTCTAGTAGAAACACACATACATATACTAGGAATTGGCTATATTTATATCTTCACACCTCCATTGTATTGTTTAATGCTGTGTTCCTATCCACTTTCTTTCTACCTTTCTGTTTAAATTTTAATACGTGTATATACATACCTATCGGGAGGTCCGGGTTCGATTTCCGGTCCAGTTGAATATTTCCACTTGGAATGAGCCACCATTACTCCTTCATACCGCTAATTTAATAGTAATTTTGTGATTTCTTATCAAATTTCTTATCAACTTTCCGTTTTGAGTTTTATGAGTATGTATTTGCCACTGAACGGTCTGAGCGAACAAACGGATGATTGTATGACCTGTACGTTTCATTTTCTACTTGAGACTTGATCTGCGTTTCCCGAAACGTCTGTTATATTTTTTTCACCACTGTCTGTGTGCTTGTGTTATTCTTTCATTTCGCCTTATGTGTGTGTCATTCTCTCTCTACCGGTGGGTAAACTGCAGCCGTAGTGCCATCTATTGGCCGCTCTCGTTGATCATGCCTTTGTGGTAGTCAGGGCAGCAGGATAGTCGATAGACTAATGTGATTAAGACTCGCAGGTGATCCATCGATAAGCCAGATAGCTAAAACGTTGAAGCCTACAATGAGTGCGTGGCATGATGTGCGAAAGTTATGGGATGAAAATAGAAAATTAACTAGTGATCAAAGTAAAAGGTGATAAGGCTTTTTAGAAGTAAGACTTCTAGCGTTGGCATAAGATTCAAAGGGCATAACGTAAAATCGAGCTGGTAGGAAAGCTCAATTACCTCCCATAGCTTGAGGCTCAACTGTGTGGAAGTTGAATTTCACAAATGAAAAAGTAACTTCGTTTTCTTCCACAGATTTATTTTCTTGGTACAACATGTTTCGACACAGCGGTGGTAGCATCAGTACCTGATGAAGCCTGGATAGCGTAGTGGTCTGCGCATTGATCCGGCAAACCAAAGGTCCGTGGTTCGTTTCCCGGTCCAGGCCCAATTTTTCTCATGGCAATTTCTTCAACAGTACCTGATGATGACACCGCTGTGTCGAAATATTTTGCACCAAGAAAATAAACCTTTGGAAGAGAACAAAGTTATTTTTTCATTGGCACAATTACCTTGATAGTGTTCTGCAGAATAATTGAGTTCAATGGTGAATACATCAACGTCAAATTACTCTCTGCATAGGACATCTTCGAAAAGAATGAAACTGGTGAAAATCACGCTGATGAGAGACGTAAAGAGAGGATATAAGAATACTCTGATGAGGAGCGCGGCGTTTCATGGGTCGGAAATTTGGTCGTCACGGAAAAAGGATCCATGTACTTTGTAGGCCTTTGGGTTGCGTTTAGAAAAGAATAGAAAGGTTGATGTGGATTGCGAGGATGGGTTACGAGAAAGTTTTGGGTATATTGGAAGAGGAATGGTTGCCAGTTTCGTAAAAGATGAGTTGATAAAAAATAAATTATTTTTAAAAAGTGTTCTCCGCTGATATTATCTTTATAATTACTGAAAGTGACTTGAGGAAGCATTCAGCATTTTCAATTAAACGATTTTAATTTTTCCCATACCTCAAATACCTTATTGCTTTTGTCTTCACTATCAGAAAGAGCGGACTGCTGAGGGATAGGTTGCAGTCTTCAATTTTAACTCAAGTCTTTACCTCAATAATACCTCGAATTTTGTGGCATCCGACCTAAAATAATGCATGATCAAACGACAGGAAATCTCTTCATTTCAATTCATCGCAGCCCCCGTTGACCTCCCAATTTCCTTCTCATGCAGACTCCATTTATCGCCAACCTGTCAAGCACTTTTTGTTTTTCGACTGTCGCAGCGATTAGATGCACTATTATCAACCATTTCTGGGTCTACTGCTGCGTGGTGAACTTTAACGGATCAACGTTTCGTTCCTCCTGCTGGGAACGTCGACAGGAGACTGAAGAAGATGTATACGTTTTCATCTGGTCGGACCGTTGGAATACTGACCATTTTTGTCATGGATTTAAAAAATAAATAAAAACCCAATATATAAAATATCAAATATAAAACCATATATATTTATTATTTAGTTTTATATTCGATTTACATATATTTGGTTTTTACTTATTTTTTAAATCCATGACTACAATGGTCAGTATTCCAACGGTTCGACCAGATGAAAACGGATACATCTTCTTCAGTCTCCTGACGACGTTCCCAGCAGGAGGAACGAAACGTTGAGCCGTTAAAGTTCACCACGCAGCAGTATACCCGGAAATGGTTGATAATAGTGCTGTCAAGCACTTTTTTGCTGGTCTTCATATCCGCCCATTAGCACTTGCGCGTGCGGGGATTTAAATTGAAGGTCCTCTCAGAAAAACTGAGGCTTTTACGCACTTACATGGATTGTAAAAAACGACTCTGTTTAATCTAGAGCAATGAATTTTTATTTACTAGTAAAGTTTATTTTTGTCCTTTGTGGTCATATGCATGTCTACCAGTAAGACTGCAACTATACCATTACGTCCAGCTGCCGTTCAATGATGATATTCCATGGACATCCTAGTATGTCCATCGTCTTTCTCAGAAAGCATAGGAGGACGTACCATTACGTCCATTACACTCAAATTGTCAATACTACTTTGTCCTATCCACACCGATGTCATATAGGCTAGAAATCTAACCTCGCCATTGTCTCTTCAATTATTTCCTCGATTCTTTTTCGTAAATGAACTCGCACATAATGAGATGTTTTCCTGCATTTTGCTAATCATTTAAAATTAAACACGATTGGAAACGAACTTTAAAACATTTGCTCCTTCCACTGGCGGTAGAATCAGTTTTCTCCACAAGTAAAGTTTCATCACTGTACACATTTCCAGTCGTTTCCTCAAAAGTATAATTTATAAAAAAACTTCAATGTCTTCGCTAAAAGGATTTGTAATTTTTTCAGTCAAGGCAGTGAGTACCAATAGCTTTTAATTTACCCAAGTCAACATGCAATGAAGGCCCTAAAACCGAAAGCCATTTGAATGCGGATATCCTCCTATTGGAAAAATATGAATGCCTTGTTATGAAGAATCAAACAATGAAGAGAAGAAGATATGTAAGAGTAATTGGAGGTATCAGGCGTAACTTAATGGAATTTATTAACGTAAGGATGATTCTTAAAACTTTATTTTTCCCCATGTTTTTATTATGTTATTTTTTGATGTTATTATATGATGTTACCTGAAGATGACATTTAACGTCGAAACCCGGGTCGTTTCAAATAAAAACATGTAGAAAAACAAAGTTATAAGTCATCATCGAAGTGCATGGGTGAGTTGACAATACGATGATCGCAATTACAAAGATGGACATCGATGCTTGGAAAGCATATATTCTAAACGCTCATTAGCTGAAGGACATAAGGTTCATTTTAGGAATTTTTTCAATGCGTTCGTGTATTTAAAGATAAACATAAATCAAGGGACATAGCCTGGCATACATGAGTATTGCAGAAAACAATTACACTAGGAGAAAAGCGAATCAGAAAAACGGATATCTATTCGAAGTAACACCGTATTTACGCATGAAAACAATATTATATCTCCCGAGAAATATCTCATTTTGTAGGATGAAATAAAGTATGCAAATATGTTCTGGAGGCATAAATACTAATATAACTTGACTCCTCCGCGTTTTGAGAAATAAAATTGTGTTCCGTTCAGCGAAATTTCTGCTGGAACTATTGCTCCCTCAGGAATTGCCCGGAAACGACATCCTCGGGACAAGGGGACGATCTCACACGAGCGCGGACGTTTTATTATTTTTTTCCGGATATTTATGCCCTTGCACACACACCCGAATTCATATGCATGCAATCATAAAAAAATAACCACGCGCGTTTCCATCGAAGAAATTCTCGCGTTGAATTTACGACACCTGTAACAAACCATCATTGGTCCGCCAAAGTGGCATAAAAGAGGTGCCGTTTTCCCCCCTTTAGCCATCTTCCGTCAAGCGTTTTACTAAAAACAGTCGACGAGAACCAATAAAAGTATGACGCTATATTTAAAGGGAAAAAGCGCTCCGGTCTCCAGGGCTGAGTTACGGCGAAAACGGTCCAAGAAGTAGGCGGTTAGGAGACAGAGCAGGAGGGCTCAACTGCGTCCGGCTTTTTTTAGTGCCAGCTGGGGAAATTTTTGAAAAAAAATGTAATAATAAGGGCATATTCCCCAACTGGATCGTTTATAGGCATCGCAGAAGAAAGGAATGCAAGGTCTGTGGCGCGGTTGAAGCATACGATTAACTCATTTATCTATCAGTTGGAAGATGACAAATGTTTGAGAAGCACTGAAAAAAAGTTCCCCTAAGATGATGTATCTTAGAGAATATTGTCACCTAGATGTCTCAATAAAAACTACATGAAGTAGAAGACACGCTCTTGTGTGAAACTGATAGCTAAAGAACTATTCACTTTGACTGGGACTCAAACGCAGACCCCATCGAAAAGAACGAAATTTATGCATTAATTAATTGTATATGCAAATGTATTTTTGTGAAATTATAAGTATTATTATATTATTATTATATCGCTCCGAGTGCTCTTACCAGCTGAATTGCCCTGGTGTCTTTTTCTTCCGTGAAACAGAGAGTACTCGGCTCAGTACCAGTCTTAATGGAAATGTTTACTGTTCATTTTTTCGGTATTCATTCCGCGATGTATTTTTTGAAAAATTATTGTTGGAAAAAAGGAACAGTCAACACTGCATCCGCGGAAGCCTACAAGCTAACTAATGGAAATGTTTCAGCAGAAACATTCACACACGTTGCTATCTTCGGTGGGTGACTCCGGTAAAGTCACTGCGTCCTCCGTCATTTCCGAAGTTCTTAGGTATTGAAAGGGCGGATAATTGCCGCAAAGCTGCCTCTGTGGATTAATGAATGCTGTCGCGGAGGTGAATGAACGCTGAAGACAATGGTGATTTTTACCTTGAGCGTTCACAATAATTTATACAACCAACGCACGCAGACCGTAACTGAAATAAATATGAGAAATTAGATTACTTTGTATGTTAACTTTCAAGCTCACCTGGACGCACTTAGAATTGGCGCGACATAACCGTACATTCACCACCATGCAAAATAAATACTTTTCTCTACTCTCACTTGCTTAACTGACTAATCGATTATATCATCCATATCACCCTTTCAAACAACCAGTGATTCTTATAAATTAAGGTAACAATGCTGGTATCAATAGGTTGATAAGAAACAGTGATACTATACAAAGCATTATTTTTGCTTCACTAAGAACATTTTCAAGTTTTACAAATTAACTACCGCGCAAATAAATTTGAACGAATTCACTTTCTGATTTCGGGCACATGCTATATAAAAATCCTCCAATAATACAAAAATACGTGATTTTTACAGATTTTAGGAGTAAAATTATCTAATATCTACGCTTGTTAAATGATCAAATCTCCTTGGCTCAAAGCATTGACGGCTGGAGAAGGACGACGATATTAATGGCAAGGTATTCCAAGGAGCTTCGGGAATTGCATACATGTTCTTTAAGTTTTCATTGCAGTCAATAAAAACGAGACACAAATATTCTAATGCGTACTTAGTTATGCGTACACTAAGCCTATATCTTTTCTTTTCAGAGATGAGGATACAATGAAAAGTTGAGAGTTTTATAAATATTTCGCAAGGATGCTACCTTTGCTTTCAGTTGACTCTTTATCTCACAAATCATAGTTAAAACATCACTACAATGCTAAAAGCACCCAAAATCAATGCATTTTACAAGTTTACTTTGAGTCAATTTTCTTATGACAACTGCACCAATCTTTCCATACTATCAACTATTTTGAACCTCTCATATAGGTATCGATACGAATAAAGGAAATATTCTCACAGAGATTCTACACAAGAAAAAATATACATTTCTTCAATGGATTAATAAGTGGCAAGCAAGTTGCCTGATTGCTTACCATCCATGACATAAATTTTACGAAAGTAAAACTTTCGCGCTGTTAATGAATTACTTGAGTACGAAATGATTTTCCAAATATTTGTTTTTAAATGAAAAAAATTCTGTAATTACCAGTTCATTCGAAGAACTCAAAATGGAGTACAGAAAGATTCACCAAAATATTTTTGCGATTTTGCCATAGAAAACACGCAGATTCCTTTTATTCCACATCAAAACCAAATAGGTTTACGCGCGACAGCTGGTGTTCTTATTAATGGAATAAATTAGAAGGATGAATCGCGTAAGGGTATCACGACATAGGTGGCTTCGTACATCAGTTTCATAGATGCAATACCTAGACGTGATCCATTAATTTTCATTTGAAATTAGGCATGTATTTTTGGTTGTTAATCACAAAATATTTATATAGATGTAAGTTCTATATGTCCAATGAAACAAAGATCCCTGAAGAGACAAGAGCCTATAACAATTCATAATTGGTATTTGTCATTATATGTTTTGTCAGAGTGTGGAGATAAGCATCTACTGACTTATTTAAATTGCGATTAGAGCCTTTAAAAATATTTATTTTAGAGTCATTACTTTATTGCCTTGAGAGCTGTTTAGAATAAAGAATTTATATGACAACTACGAGATCCTCCATTTCACTTTCTCGGGCATTAGAAAATAGCAGTGAAATGCCTGGATTTTCATCCCCGCTGCGTCTTTATACAGTGGTCATTGAACAAGAACTATTTTCATATACCACTCTCACTTGTTCGCCTAATACGAGGTATATCCAGAGAAAATAGCGGTACTTACATTGACCTATTGAGAAGGAGTTGACGCCATTATGAGTTAGCTGTTTGCTGTGTTCAATTTCTTGTGTTTGTTTCGAATGGCGAATTTGTAAACCCCACCATCGAGGGGTGCTCACCAACTGTATTGTTTTGATAAATGGCAATGTTCACCCAAACACTGCGCATGTGACGCAACAACTTTCACAGAACTTTCATTGGTAACAGTTCTACCATACTCCATGTCGCCCGGACCTCGCCCTTAGTGACTTTCCTCTTTATTTGCAGGTACCTGAAAACGATAATTAGTGCCAAGATACTAAAAAATAACGACGAGATCAAAGAACGCGTTGTTACTTGGTTGACATCACTGGTGGTAATTTTTTTTACGAAGAGGGAATACAAAACCAGATACAGCGCTGTGAAAAGTTCCTACAAAATAGTGGGAGTTGTGTAGAAAAATAGTTTAAAGTCTAAATTTATTTTGCCTTAAATATTTTTTATAAATATGAACTTGTTATATTTCACCTGCGAAATAGAACGTACTCTCTGGATGTACCTCGTATTAGGCGAACAAGTGAGAGTTGTATATGAAAGTTTTTGTTGAATGACCACTCTATATAGACACAGAGAGGCTGTAAATTCAGGCATTTCAATATGAAACAGAGGTCTCGCATTCGACATCACTTGGGTGGAAAAGGCACAATGAAAGAATGATTGAGGGGCTGTGGCCACTGATGAGGAAAGGGAAACGTCAAGGAAAGGTGGCAAGAAAGGAGTTCGCCGATGTGAGACGAGGACCACACGAAATGAAGCCTTAGGCAATGCGGAAACTGACACCTCATATCATGACGTGGAAAGGAAAAGGGAAAGGCAAAACGTAGCTCGTGTTCTTCGCCGCTCAGGGATAGATAAGTGTGCGCCTTTTGGGTAACTTGGAGGTGATGTGAGATATGTTTCAATATTGCTCAAACGAATCGAAATAGGGTATTGGACAGGAGAGCTAGAAATGCCACGCGTGGATGGTCCAGATATTAGACGTAGGAAAATTACGAGATCCGAGAAAAATACGGCGTATTTTGAAAACGTAGCGAAATTATGATGAAAATAATAAAATCCATTTTTAACATCTGAAATGCGTCGCAAGTAATACGACTCAAGTTCAGATATGTTACAACATTGCTCGAACGAATCGAAATAGGGTATATGTCAGGAGAGCTAGAAATATTTTCTATTTCACGCAAGCCGTCATCCTGGGATAGAGACATCCCCGAAAGAAATTAATATTCAGTTCTCAAGACTCTCAGGTTCAAATTTTAGCTAAAAAATTGAAAATTGCGCATAGAACAAGCGGAGAATATTAATTAAAGATAAAAGAGGTAAAAGTTGTAATATTTCACTCTCTCTTACTGTATGATCCGTCAGATTACGCTGTTTTCAAATGGTTGGCATATCACAAGCATTTGTTATGGGGGGTATTAATGTGCTCATTTAGAAAAATAAGCGGGTTCAATGAATGCATAAAATCCACCCTTAACCCAGCTTCGTACATTTCACTGATATTAAAGTGAATGCATTAAAACTGGTCAGGACGTAAAAGTTAAAAATTTTAGAATATAACCATGTATTTTTTCACTAAGATAAGTGATCGAAGTGATCAGTGTATATTAGAGATATATACACAATGTCATGTTGCCGACTTCTGCATCTGGGCAACGAAAAGTTGAGAAATATACTAAATAGTAATGTAAAATATATATGTAAAAATGAAAAATCACAGACACAATTAAAGGACATTTTTTGCGCGAGAATATCCAACTAAAAGCACCATTATCAGAAAAACTAAATGACAGAAGTTACATACAAATACGACAAAATGTAATAAAACACAAATGTTGAACGAAAGACTTTACTAAGATAGTTGATAATTACGGAGGAGTTCAACTACCAGGAGAGGAAAGTTGAGAAGCGCCGGAGACTAATCACAATATTTTATACAGCTACCGAAGATGATAAATTACAAATATTTTAGTTGATAATTACAACTATCGATATTTAATTATGTATGATATCAATTCCAACATGTGTTCTGTGATAGGCTACATTTAAGAGGATATAGACTATAGGGATATGGAGGCCTAGAGCCCCCATTGCCTTAACCGTTCCAATATGTACCTCCTCTCACTCCAGCGCATTTCGCCTCAAAACCGCTTGACGCTCCTAAAGAGACCACAGGGTGTGCCCGCCACATCTGCGGGACCGCGAGGACGCATACGACGGGCGATAAAATCGACCCCTCGCCGCGTATTACCCGATGAGAAAGGCGCCTCCCGCCCTCCCCCATATTCTTTGTCCTCCTGTTGCCCTCCCCCCACGCTTTCCACACTGCCAACGCCCACATCACTCCTCCCCATTGAAAAAATTACCCGGCAATCCCGTATCCTCCTCCTTGGGAGGTTCCTGCGGTTTGTAGACGTATATTTTATTTCGGTCGTATTTTACGGCAGTATTATGAAGGAGGGGATGGTCAGAGGAATCGCTAACTCCCTTGTAACTGAACGCATTGCTCAACTTTGCAAACGAGAGGGGCCCTATATGGTATCCAAATATCATTTTCATTGCTTATTTATGGCACGTAGTTTTTAGCTTCCTGATATCCGAAAACTCTCCAGGCACTGAGAACGGATAATCGACGTCATAGAACCAAATCCCTCGTTGGAATGGTATGTTCGACATAGAAAATTTTTTAAAAAATCCCAAGGAAATTTTCACGCGCATAAATCGGAGAGTTGTCATTTTTTCTGCGCTTTAATGCAATTTGGAAGAAGTTACTAGTACGTAGTTGAATTCATGCTGAAAATGAATGTATTCAATTTAATGTACGAATGTACATTTGAATGAGCAACGTTTATTGTTCTACGGCTTTATGCAAAGATACACATTCTTATAAATTAGCATTTATCACCCAAAATTCTCACATGCATTGTTTAACAGCCATTAATTGTGGATATAAAGTACATATGATACCTCTCCATTTTTCCCAACATTCTAAGAAATATCTGTTAAATAATATAATATAATTAAATTTTGCATTAAATATTACGAGTATGTCAATATCCTTCGCTATCTTTGGCAAGAATATTGTAGATTTAGAGTTCATATCACTGAAAAGGAAGTTCAAATTGCACTTTAATTCCGTAGGCCTTTTATATGTCCCAATGATGTAAACTTGCATAGCATGATAATAATCCCATCGAGTTTATTCCTCTTTCTTCACTTCTAAGGAAAAAAGTACCACTGCAAAATAATGTACCAATTTCGTCTGAGCCATGCATATGCGGCCTTGACAGGTTGTTTCTTATAGCAAAAGTCATTGTTTAATCCACGATTTCCTCATTGTTTCAAGTAAAAATTAAAGTCAACTGCTCTACACACACCCAAGAATAAGTCTGTTATTCATATTCGCAGACTATTTTTCCTAATTTGCTCGCAATCTTCACGGTATTCGCATTTTCAATTGTTTTGATTTTAAGGAATTTCTGTTCTCTACCGTGCAAACCCTACCTATGTGACTCCAAAAGTCATGTCCTCACAATTCATAGGTTACCCAAAGTTGCTTTCCTTCGGAATATCAACTGGAAATATCCTAATATTCATAAATAATAAACCGTCAGTTCCCTCACCAACCAGCCAGTCTTCATACATTTTGTTGAACCCACTTCTCACATCTTACGAGCAATTTTACGATGCCAGCCACTCTAAGGGGGTATAGCAAGGGGTGACATGGCAGCAATCATTATATTCGGAGAAAATAGGGAAAAATTTGAAAGGGAGGAAGTGTGAAAAAGGGTTGTCTGCTTATCCATTCATCCGTCTTAGCCGTTGTCTTTGATATTGCTGCTAAAATTGTAAAATTAAGTTCGATTAAAATTGTAAATATGTAAAATTAAGCTCGAGACTATCAATTCGACCGTGTATCCCTCTTACTCTGTCATTTTCAACTGTATTTACATAATACCCTGCGTGACGCAACATGGGTGTGTGGCATGAAGTGTTGGGACAAGAGCCGTGTAAATGATGAAGTTATGGGAGGAGACATGGTGAAGTGTATTATTTAACTAAATTAGTGGAGCTGAGTTTTCATTAAGGTCACTCATTTTACGTGGAGAGAACGGTTTTTGAAATTTTCTGTTCGGCAATTTATATCTCTTGTTTTAGCGCTTCTGTCGTACCTAGAAATGTAGTATGGCGTCTAAATGATATTCTCTTTGTCGCTCTGAGGTACACCTCTTTTGAATTTCTCATTCAAACTAAGCCTAGCGGGTAGACTCTGAGTCTCCAGCGCTTCGTAAACTAATCCCGCTAAGATCTGCGTAACACTATTTTCGTCCATAGCAGTTTTTAACGTAGTGTTCAGACTATTAGTTAAAAGATTTAATAAAATATAAATGAATACTTTCATCTGTTCTAGAGCTATAATCACGTTTTAAATAATACGCCCTACATCTATCTTGAGCATAGAGTGGTCTTAACATTTCAACTAATGTTTACCAAGCGTCTATTATCCGAGTCTCCAGCTACGATCCAAACGCAGACCGTCCATCATCTGTGCGACAACAGACGTTTGCTAGTAGCAGTTTTTAGCATTATGTGCGGCTGTTATGTGTATTTCATTTTGTAAACTGAACTTTCTGCACTGAGACTCAATGACTCAAGCGTATCCAAGCTATATCCTGACAATATTACAATTCCAAATCATAGACTTTTACTAATTCATCAGTGGACTTTCCTAGAGTTTGCTAATACTCATCCATTTCGAACAGCGTCAATAAGAGAAATAAATTCGTCCGCGTTTTCACTACGTCCTATTTAATTTCCCCTTAGTTCTTCCCAATAAGTCAATTATTTTATGCAGGCAGAATACTTAAATTATGATTACATGAATACCGTTTGGGATCATAATATCTCCAACGTTTGTTGAGAATTTAATTTTTGCCAAAAGTGCGTGCGTACAAATTTGTTTTCATTACGAGCAGTCCCCATGGAGGCAATTTTATCATCCGCGAGTCAATAAGGTGACCTTTCCCGCGACCTGTCCTAAAGAAGATCAGTGTTCTGGATCCTCCGTCTTCAGAGTTCATCCAGTATAGAGCTATAGGCATCCGAATCGACTGATTACGCTTGGAGAACCTCATTTTTTTCCACGGGTGACTTCAAGTGTCGCCTCCATCGGCCACACGCAGAGGCTTACGAAGGGGAGAGAGATCATAGCTCTCACCGTTTCCAACGCTACGCCACCTTTCCAAGTCGACAGGTAGACATTTTTACTTCTCCTCTAAGGGAAAAATATGAGAAGGTGAGAGAGGTGTATAGGGATGGATGGGATAAGCGCGGGGGTCGTATATGATGTGCCAGCGTCAAGGCTGGTACGGAGAAGT
Source organism: Ceriagrion tenellum (assembly GCA_963169105.1). Classification (NCBI taxonomy): domain Eukaryota; kingdom Metazoa; phylum Arthropoda; class Insecta; order Odonata; family Coenagrionidae; genus Ceriagrion; species Ceriagrion tenellum. The sequence goes on along the minus strand of OY720640.1, from coordinate 113,347,692 downwards.
GTTTCCACTCATGTGCGGCTGATTGTCTCGCTTTCTGCTCTTTTTTTTCGGCGCAATACAAGAATTCCTTCGGCGACATATATTTTCCAAAATAAAAATGTGTACACTTTTACCCACAGTACATAAATTTGAGGAGTAGAGCACGAAAAGAAGAAAGTGTACCGGAGAAATTCATGTATAGTAGAAAAGGTATCTAATACTGGTGGGAGGGACCAACAGAATAAAACAACTAGAGAAAAAATATTTTTTCTTAAATAAATCACCTTCAAAGTAATATCATGACATATGATCCGGAGAAGGCTTTCCTACTGCTGGAATAAATGAAATAACATTAAATGCAAAAAAAGAGTGAAATAATAGGAATTAGAATACTTGTGTGAAAGATGGTTTGAGTATGTAATCAAAAGCATCAGTGTTTGGTATTCGCGCCATGTGAAAATTTGTTTTTTCAATGGCCACCAGAGAGCAATGCGTGGCCTTCTATTAAAGCGACTTCTGTTCGAAACTTTCTGTTCTGTGCCATCGCTTTTTTTGAATCCTGAGTGAACGATCAGTCGCTAAAGTGCTATACGATAGAGAGATCGTCTCGACGACAACACATCCCAGTACGACCTCGTAGAGAAGACGACTGTGGGTAAGTCACGCATTGCACGAGGCCAGAAATTAATAAAAATACAGTACACTATTTTTTGCTTCCGGCGATCATCAATGCTCCTATGCTTCGGCAAATTGTGGGCGGAATGAGAGAACAACCAGACTTCAGACACACTCAGTAGGTAATCTGAGAGAACTAGAATGCAGACAACGCCATGCACCCCATTAAAATGAGAGTGCGTAGCAATATGTCAACTGTTATAAGGATTGATTGAGAAACACGTGATAATGCATTTGAAAATAACAATTTTATCGCATGGTTTCATGCGCAGTAAACTGTTCCCCTATATGGTCGATGTGAGGCCCAACAAATATTAAATCCCTGCAACATATCCCTAACTTCTTTGCACGTATTGTCAAAAATAGGGTGCCAAATCTCCACAACCTACCCTCTGATGATGTCTTGTCCTCACTCTCTGTTATTAAACTTGATCATGTCTTCCTTAAAACCGGTCTTAAACTTATGTATAGCACACTGAACTCAACCATTGACTGCTCCGACATTGTTTCCTCGATAAATTTCAGAATACCCTCCCGACACACCAGAATTCACTCATTGCTCCATATCCATAGCCCAGATTATCACATACCAAACGCTCCCTAATTTTTCGCCTCTCTTCTCTTGTTGATACCCTTCCTGTGAACATTAACCCTTTCATCCTATCGTATCCACTATCTTCGCCAACCTAGCCATTTGCCATTCCCAAAAAAATAATTTTTACTATCTCCCCATGTTGTATTGTTATTTGTTACCTTCTTCTTGTTATGTTTTTACGTTTGTGTCCTTATTTGTTTGTTATATGTTCATTTTAAAATGGCTTTTGCTATATGTGATCATTTTATCAAAATAATCAAATAAATCCTCACACAATGCGAGGTAATGCTCCTTGAAATCGTAGCGTCTAGTAAAATCGCCCTCTAGGAATCAAGGATAAGACGGTATAAAGCGAGATTTTGTTCCTGAATCTCAACAATGTATGCAATACTCTGCACAACAGTATATTTATGCCATATTAGAGACCACGACAGTATATTTCTGCCCAGAACATGGGTGTGTGTGTTCGTCTATTGTTAATGTTAAAACACCCGATGTAAAAGGCCTTTGTTGTGCTGTTTTCGGGGTTGTGAGTATTAAAAAAAATATGAAGCACTGTAGACGAACTTATCAGCTGTTGCTGTTAACCATTGTTGCGTTAATCCATTGGCTGAAATGAAAACTAAATCCAGGGAATACAGGATTCTTTACCTCCAATGGGGAGCAAATGATAGTTTATCATAATGAAATTATGAACGAGTAGTAAATATGGATTACGATGTTATTTACACAATGTAGTTTAAATTAGACAGGAAGCTACTCAAACGTCTAAATCCAAAACGCAATAAATGATGAACTCGCGTGGATACCAAGTTTTTCTGATAGCGGCTAGAGGTGGGACTTCTATGGAACGACTGTTCCTTTCTGTCATTCGTTTCTTTCGGTCCGTCGTTCCTTTCTGTCCGTCGTTCCTCCCGGCCAGTCGTTCCATTTGGTACGGCATTACTTTCGCTCCTCGCTCTTATCTTAAAGAGGTAAGATGTCCTTTATAATATCCCAAAAACTCTTCAGCTAATGCAAGCGGTGTAATCAGCAGTAATTTAGTCTTTATATGAATTAAACCTATTTAAGAAACAATTTAAAGTTTGGTGATATTACTTCCATCTTTTATTTCATTCAACATTCTTAAACGCTGACTTAGCATTCCTACACTTTTTTACTTTCTTTAAACACCAAGTACATGTAAGAAATAAAAATAGTGACCACCGATAAAAATGGAATGGCGAACATGTAAAAAGGAACGGGTCTCAAATAGGAGCGGTCCAGGCTTATCTAGTTTCCAAAAATTAGCAACTTTTCCTTATTCTAATAGCGATATCTAAAACCGCATCTGGTTGAGAGGAAATATTATGTTTTGTGAGACCGCGCTGTTTGAGAGTTTCCCCACTCAATACCCTTGAGTTATACCGTCTTTTTCAGCGAAGAAAACCGATTCAAGTTTATTTTCCGGACGTTTTTAGTTCAATACATCAAAGGAAATGTCGGAAATGTTGGCGATAATCACCAAAGCGTTTCATGAATCGACTGTACCTCTAAAGGTATAGCACGGACCTGCATCTCGCGCATCCTTGTCGCCCGGTCAACTACACCTCATTAAACTCCATGCCAAACTCTTGGAGTGTAGCTTTTTTTGGGCAAAAACGTTGTCTCTGAGGGAGAATTTGACAAATATTTCACTAAACCATATTATAGAACTACAGTGTAATATTTAAAACTTCCATAGGTATGTAACCTACAACAACATGACATATGTAAACATTATTGCTTTCTGGGAATATAGATCCTGACAAACAACGTGTTTGATGTTTGATAGATCAGGAGCAGGCAGGTATTTAATACGTCTTTCCGATAAAGGTGGCAGTAGTTTTCCGGTAACTTCCAAATTCTTTCAGGGCATAGGTGAAGGAAAAACCTAATTCTATCAGAAGAGCAAATCTATTAGAATATTTATTCATCATTATCTGATAAACGATCATTCCTGAGAAGCACCGAAACCATGGCCGCGAGTGAATAATATTGTTGGGGAATTTCCGGCAATACTTAATACTTATCACTCTCAGATGGATACTTTTTTTGAATCAGTGCCAGCGTCGACCATTGGTTGGTCCATTGGTCCAACATCTGAGAGCCGCCCTTAAATGACCGAGGGGGAGTGATTAAATATACTGCTGGTCAGGCGTTGAGCAAATACCGGTGCAATCAACGTTGTTCGGTTGACACGACACGGGCGGGAACCCAAATACTCCAGCAGCCCCCTCCTCTCAGGGCTTCTGATCTGAGGAGAAGAGGGGTGGGGAGAGTTGGAGGGCTAGCGGGTCTTCGATCTGGGTACTTAGTCCTTCACGGCTCATAATCACCGCAAATCACGTGTGTCACAGGTCCCTAACCCACCCCACCCATCCCAACAGCGCACACCCAGTCTGGCAGGAGTTGCACAATCGCACGGTCCCGCTGCATTCCGCAGCGAATTCTCCGATCTTCCCGTCACCCCTGTCCGCCCACATGTCGCGCGGAGACCAACATGGCGCGCGCGCGCACCGAAACATGTTCTCCTTGCAGAGTTACACGAGTGGCGCCATCTTTTCCCGTTCCGTCCAGGAATCAAATAGGCGTGTCAGACGGTCGTGGCGAAGGGGGCGTATTCGTCGCGGAGAGTCTGACACGAAATACGAACGACACTAAGGTTTTAAAGGCGTGGGCGGGACGCTATTCTCGAATCATTTGTTTCCCTTTTACCAGAAAGGGGTGGCAAATTGAGCAGTTGAAGGTAAACGCAGCAATATTCAAAATAATATTTGTTACTTATCAACTCTACTGGACACATTATATATTCCATGACTAATCTATAGACCATATTTATATCCCTCTGAACTCATCCAAACCATATTCTTCAGCATTTATTCTACATTCAAGTTATCTATCAAAATTATTTTAAAATTTTCATCGTTCAAATATTTCAAAATCTCAGTTATCCAAACTGCAAAAAATTCAATACTGTGCAATACGTTATATGTAAGATGTAGCTTAAAATGAGCATATCACACCGTATTAACACGAATTAAAAATTCTTCAAATTGAGCATTGAATAAAATTGCAAATCGGTGTATTTATGCACAACCTACTAAAAACTGAAACACCTTCCTACATTTATCAGCCATCTTTAGATAATTTGGTAAAAAAAACTAGAAATACCAGAAATAAAAACAAATTAGTTGCACCCGGCCACAGAACCACTATTTGCCATAACTCTTTATATGTAAAATCATGTATTGCATGGAATTCGATTCCGCAAACGTTGAAAAATATTAAGTCTACAGAAAGATTTAAAAAATGGTTGCTTTCTTATTATCTCAATGGTACTTCATATTTTGGTCAACATCTTGACTTAAATTCATGAATATACCGCCTCTTTGTTTGCTACAATGTATTGAGCATGAAATCTTAAATATTTGTTGTGAATAAGTACCGTGATTTGATAACATTCTTGTAAATGAGTGATACGTTTCCAATGTGATTGTTATTATTTTTTTCTGAGTTGTAATTACTTATTCCTGTTCCAAAGGAACGCAATTTTTGAGCCAATAAACGTTATAAGTGTTATTTAAATAAGGTTTGAAACATTTTTATGCTCAAGAGATTATTAAATCCAGCCTTGACATCGTTATAAATGATCACAATTATTAATTTCTAACGAAAATCTTACTGTTGTATTTGTTTATATTAAAATGACCAGCCGATGTAAAAACTTTCTATTTCATTTGGAATTGATGGTAAAAACTTACAGTACGGAGGGAAATATTAATGACTTCTCGTGTTCAGGGAGATTAGACGCAGGACTTCCCAAACACTTAAAAATCTCCTGTCTAAGAAGCTACAATTAAATACCTGGGTCACTGGAATTGAAACAGAATGTTCCACATTTTTTAGCACTATGGACCTTACGTAGGAAACTTGCCAATTTTAGGCTCTGCACGCTTATCTTGAGTCAACGTACTCAAAAACATGGCGATACAGCTCCAAAAATAGTGAGGTTAGTTTAGGGGATAATATTTTCTCCTTGGGTGACTCCTAGAAGTACAGTAATGTTACAGAAATAGTACTACATAAATTTTCCTGCTGCAACTAACAACATTGTACCTCTGCCTATGCGGATATTTTTACTGTAATCGTATCTTCTTAAGAGATCGTACCGTCAAATTAATGCGCAAGGGTCTTACACACTCATGTCAATGATCTTATTGTAAGAAGCTAGGCGGGAACTCTCAAGAAACCAAGTAATATCTGTGGAACACCAGTGGTCATATGCGACATAGCGGACGCAGGCATTAAATCATCGGCGTGTCCATGAAGTTGTTTCAGAACTACCCGTTTCCTATCAATTCACATATACCCCACTCTCTTTGGTTCGGACTATCTGTCCGCGGACAATCACAAACACTCGATCCTCATGTCAGCCTCCATGAAATCGTCGGAGAGAGAGAGAGCCTGAGCCAGAGACCTGAACACGAGAGAGGGAACCAACTGAACGTTTGCTCGGCGATGATTTATGGCTCACGCTTGAGGGCGCCACTCCGTCCAGTCGGAGAGCACGCAAAGCGATGGCACGAGGGAGTCAAACGGTGGCGGAGGTAGACAAGTGACAGGCGGAACGCGAGGGCGTATGGCAGACGGGGCTCCTGGAGATAGGGAGGCAGAGAGAGAGAGAGAGAGGGGTGCAAACACGCCGGCACAAAGAGGATACGGGAAGGAGAATGGGATGGCAGAGTGACAGCGATTACCCTGGTTAAGAGAGGGAATCGAACGAGTGCGCAGAGGGACCTCCATGGACAGATCAAAGGCTTTTTTCCGAACACGCGTGGTCATCGCAAGAGGGCGCGTGTGGGACGGATACGGCAAGGGAAAAGCCCGTCACCTAACCTAACCTTCGCTCCACTTAACGCTTTCAGGGAAGGGGGAATGGTTTCGATTTGACCAAGTGGTCATCGATGCGATCCTCTCCGGCTCCGAGTCGAACCCGCATGAATAAACTGCCGTTTGTTTGGCTTCGCTCAAGACTTGTAAAGGAAAGGGAGAAGGGGAAATGGCAGGGTACAAGGAGAGGAAGATAAAGGCTCCCTCGGAAACGTGCGTTTTGGAAGCGAGGTGTGACGTTGACTAAAGAAAACACCGACCAAGATGAAAAGAAGGGAGACGAAGATAATTGAGTGGGGATGAAAGGTAAAGAACAGAAGCGAGGGAAATGATCGCGGACGGGAAAATGAGGGTCATGACAATAGGGGTGAACGCTTCCCCTGATACTCAGGGAGAAAATCATCCGCCTATTGCAATTGACGACTTTCATTCTAGCATTAAGTTTAAATTCTATCTATAAAATACAGTAACCTGTATTAAGCGACCATCACCGGGCCCATGAGATACTGGACGTTAATAGTGGAGACCGATAAATGGAGGGAAAATTCACATTGCTTAAATGTAGGGGCAATTTATTCCGTTCCCAATAAACTCGGCCCCTTAGAGAGGTAACTACTTACGGGAGGTGGCCGCGGAGGCAGGTTTCACAGTATTTCTGTTTCAGAAACATTTTGCAATTTTGTTAATGTTATTCAAGATGAATTAGTTAAATGTGCTTAGTTTCCAAACTAGTTTAGATTTTACCTCACACGGAATACAAAGTTGATAAGCCAAACAAACCTATGAACTAGCGAAGTAAAAGTTATGCAGAGGTTGAATATATTAACCAGGAATAATCGTTGAACTGTTAAGAAATTATTATAGGTATTAGAAACACTAAGTGAAAATACCAATACCAATGCAGGTGGATATGCAGGTTAAAAGGCAAAGTGGTGGTGCTGAGTGCGGGTACACCTTCAAGCAAAGTGAAGTGACCGCAAGACCCAGGAAGCCGTAAATTGAAGGTAACTGGAGTGGTTTATTAGACACAATAGGGGAAGGAAACAGTAAGTCGAACAAATATTTTGTACCGCTTTTCCAGTCTAACCATCTCCATCAACAATTTTGTCAAAGTAGACGTCCGTTTGAAAACATATCAGTTGAAAGTTCCACTTGCATATAGTTGAGGATTTATTTCAAATTACTCCCAATAAGAGCATCGAGAGAAACCACCAGACGGCTATACTTTCCAGGAGAGATCATCTGGTATATCAGCATAGAATACTAATGAAATTCACATAAAATAAATAAATTAATGGCGAACGTAGAATAAGGGTCGGTATTATAATGCACTAATAAGTTAAGTATGAATCTAAAACACTCATGAAGATTCAAACCAAATAAAATGACTGAATTGTTACAAGTTGCAGGAGCAACGTAATATCAGCTCCAATGGCGCCAATTGCATAGTAGAGTAGAACAGGGAGGTACTACACAGTTCGTATGATTCCGTCATCCGTTCCTTCAAACTGTAAAATATAAAGAGTACAATGATTACTATAATATTTATTCCAGGTTGATGCTCATAGGTGTAATTAACAGAGAATATGCCCTTCCCGTTTTTAGATTGCTTCAAGGATTTTTGTTGCATGAGCATTATTCGCAAAAATACTAATGTAATCTCGGGCGAACTAACTTTGTGGAGCTTCGACCCCTTTGAAAGAAGTTACACTTGGTAACTTTCCGTACTATGCTATAAGTCACCGGTTTTGATCGTAACATCGTCATCACCAGAGTTAGAGCTTAAGTTAGTTAGCTGTCCATCGACCTTTTTAGATCTCTTGGGTCGCAATTCATTCTTTAAGCTACCTATTCCTCTGTTTCACCTTTGTGGAAGAAAGAAACAAACTCTCTTACACCGCGCATAAAAAACCAATTGCACTGGTCAACTAAGCCCTATTTAAGATTTGATACGTCTTTGCCCTGGGAAGATGAGTGAAGAGGCTTATCGGTGCATTATGTAAGGAAACCTGAAGCTGTTGCCACTCACAATAAGATTTCATTGACATGCTAGAAATTTCACTTAGTCTACTAAAATATGCAGTGGATTAATTGGAAATTTTCTGCATTTGGAAAGTTACCATTCATTGGTCATGCAACCCTAAGATTGATTGACTGCAGCCCTCCACACTTCCCTATCAAATTCTAGTTCTCTTACCACATGGTATCTCTTCCAAAGTACTTTCCTCTTTATTTGGCCGATGAACTTATTCCTGGGTCTTCCTCTGGGGACTTTTCCCTCTATTCTACCTTCAATTATGTTCCTCACAAACCCGTTGTGTCTCCGAGTAGTTTTCAATCCATCTTGTTCTTCTTTTTCCTACGGTGCTCCATACGGTTATTTCCTCTTCTACTCTTTCTTACTTTGCCCGTCCATTTTATCTTCAGAATCCTCCTCCAGGACCAGGTTTCAAAGGCTTCTATTCTCTTCTGATCATCCTTTCCAAAGGTCCATGCTTCCGATTCATAGAGTGCTACGCTCACACGAATATTTTCACATACTGTTTTCTGATTAATAGTCCTATGTTCTTTGAGCACAGAGATTGTTTTTATTATTGTCATATATTTGCGATATTCTTTCTTACTTGAAGATTAAATGATTTAACTCTTCTTGAATCGTTTGACATTTGACATTGAATTACGCTAAATAAAACCTGAAAACTGAAACCTCTGCTCGGAGGAAATATTTACTTGGGTTTTTTCTCTAAACTCTCTCTGCAATAATTATCCAGTCTGCGTTTTTTCAATTTAATTTTTTTACTATATATATAGTTGTATAGCATATATGTACAAGTATGCTGACTCTCAAGGTAGTTCTTTCAGAAGGGATCCTAGCTTGAGCAGAATAGGGAAAGCGGGCCTAGGGTATTACCATGCTTTGGATTCTCTTGTGGAATACTGGCGAAAATGTGCCAAAACTGACCGGTAGATCGCCGTAACCGTTAGCAGGGAAAGCTGCACGTGGTGCGGGTACTACAAAGGCTCTGGTAACCCTGCATACTCTATTACAACTTACTGCTAAATGTCAAAATGTGGCCTCGGACAGCCGAAGCCACGATGGGCGGCGGAGGCTGAATAAGTTTGGCCCATCAAGATACGGACTGGAAACAAACTGGACTCTCGGTACTTGGAATGTGAGAGGAGTGTATGGAAAGGATCACGATTTGTTGAATGAAATGAAAGTGAGACGAATGGATGTTTTGTGTGTATGTGAAACTAGTAAGGAGCGGGATGCTGATACATTAGATGGCGGTAGTCTGGCATTGTGGTCAGGAGTTGAAGATAATGTATACGGCAGTCAAGGTGTAGGACTCATTCTTAATGAGAGAGCTAAGTTGCTAGTAAGGAAGTACTAGTTAGTACCCCCTAGATTGCTCTGGGTTCGCATGAAAGTAGGTATTAGGGGAGTTGTGATTGTGGCGTGCCATGCACCAGTGGATGGAGAGAGTGACAGTGTGAATGATAAGTTTTGGGAAAAACTGAGAGAGGTTTTGAATGAATGTGATCCTGGTTAGAGAATAATTTTACTAGGTGACATGAATGGGTGGGTTGGTGTGAGGCGGGATGCATCTGAGAGAGTGGTTGGGCCTTTCGGTGACCCCGAGTGAATGACAATGGTGAAAACTTGGTGAGTGTGTGCTTGGAAAAAGGATTTTTTGTATCGAATACATGGTTTGAACATAAGAGAATACATATGTATATTTGGCAAAGGGGCGATTGTAAAAGCATGATTGATTTTATTGTGTATGATGAGAGATTGAGAGAGTTAGTGAGGGACACGCGAGTGATGAGTGGTGCTGAATGTAGAACAGACCACTATTTGGTACTCTCCAAAGTGAATCTGGGCAGAAAGTGGGTACCACGGAAGAATGTAGTGCGTAAGCAGTTGAGAGTAAAAGTGGAAAGGTTGCTAGACAGCGAGGTAAGAATGCGGTATGGTTGTATGCTTGAGGATGCTCTATCGTTGAAACAGAGAGAATGGGACGAGCATATCAGAAACCAAAACGTAAAGGATGCATGGGAGTGTTTAAAAGGAGTGATTGCGGAATTTGCGTGAAATGTATGTGGAAAAGGAGTGGTAGGAAGAACGAAAGGTGATGCTTGGTGGGATGAAGAAGTGAAAATTGCAGTCAGAGAAAAGAAAGAGGCGTACAAGAATATGATTGCTGCTAAATCTGAGGAAGAGCATACTAAGGCATGTGAGATTTACAGAAAGAAAAAGAATGAATGCAAAATCATTGTGAAAGAGAGCAAAGAAAAAATGCGTGCGGATGAAGCTAACAAAATTCAGAGTGATTTTGAAGGTAATAAAAAGGTGTTTTGGATGTGGGTAAAAAGGGCTAAGATTGGTGAAGGTAGGGGAATGAATGAAGTAAAGAACAAAAGTGGAGAGATCATGTGGGACGAGAGCAAAATCAGAGACTGCTGGAGGGAGTATTTTGAAGAATTGTACAATAATATTTCAGGCGTTGAGGATGAGCCATGAGGATAAATGAGGCAAAAGATGTTTGCAAGGATAGGTTAGTATGGAGGAAATTATTGAAGCAGTGTTAGGTGTACAATTATGTATTAATGAGAGGAAAATTTTGACTGTGCCTACCCCGGAAAGGAACGGCGTGATGGGTATGTATGTAATTTTTTAACTTTAATTCCAAATCAGTCACTGTTCTTAGAGCCACTAGAACTGTCCTCTCCTACCTCTAACGCCCTATACCCCGGACAAATAATTAACTTAAACATTTTCTAATCCCTGGTTCTTATCTCTAGAGTTTCTTGCCATTATCTCCAAAAAATTCTTCCTCTCTGTCTGTTTTTAAGGAGAAACTATTTTATTAGGTAATACTATAATGAGCCTTATGTCTTTAACTAAAATTTGTATCCCATTACAGAATTGTATGATTACATAATGATCAGAGAAATTATCGTTTGTTTATCATCTATTATTGATTGATAATATATTTTCCATTTTGCATTTATTGTTATTAATCTGTGGCCTTGAAGTTTTTGTTTTTTATTACTGTGAGATGTTGGCCAGGTATATTTTTTATTCTTTTTTTTTGTTTAAAGCAGAATTTTATATTTATTTTCTTTTTTGCTCTTATGGGGAAACTTATTAAATACATAATAAAACTTATTCTATTCTATTCTACGATAATAATTTATTCCAGTATGTATAAAAGTAAACCTTTGGGTGGAAAGTAACAAATTCTAGTGCCATACTAGATGCTCTCATGGCAGTGCAACTCTATTCAGCACGCGTTCTGAGGGAAGAAGAGGTACATTAGTAATTCGTGCAGTGGACTGGGCTATCGGAGCGAACGAAACCCATTTATCACTCCTTCGAAAGTCACGTTATTTTTGTTCCCCTCCCTCGTGGGAAGCTTGCGGCTCAAGAAACCAGAATGGATGGAGAGAAGAACCGCAAATCATTCCGGCTGCGGGGGATAACAGTGCGACGGATATGCACTCGCCGGCCCGTGGGGAACCGGGTACTCTCTCATGGTAAACCAACCAGCGTGGCATAAATTAAGTCCTGAAAAATAGCCTCCCTCTCATAATTACGCTGACGAACGAGTTCACAGCCCCCCCACCAGGGCGGCGGTCGACTCCTTAGTAAGAATGAATGTCCTCTACGGGAAAAATGACCAATGACTACGCACGGACTGCTGGCGACACCACCACAGTGTAGGAAAGTAGGAAAAAAAGAGCAGAAGTTGGAAGAAATAGGAATGCTAACTTTTTTTTGCAATAAAAAGTGGCCACCCCGCAAGATTTCCCGAGGACGCAGAATTATAAGGAGCACTCGGCGAAACGGCTCCGTCCCCATAACTTAACTTCGCAGAAGGAGATGGATGAATTACTAATCGTGGCAATTATCGAGGAAGTGGAAGGAGTGGTGGGGTGAAGTGGGTGGGTGGGCGGGTCTCCCCCGTCCCCCCCCCCCAACCCTCCTTCATCTCCGGCGAGAAGATGAATGCATAATTTTGTAGAATTTTGCCGCCGAGTTTCGGAGAGGGGTGGGGATGTAGCATTCGGAGAGGGGGTTCTGGCTGCGTTGGGTAGGGGGAGTACGGACATTGAGAAAAATAAGGGAGAGGGGGAAATAGGAGGGACAAATGACAATATCTAGAGGAATACTTCTGAGTGACTGTTACAGTTTAAGGGGGAAGATTTGTGGATGAATCTTTAATACTTTCCTTCTCTCATAAACATGAAGTTTGACAAATAGTTTTGGTTGTGCTATCCACAGCTAATCGTGAGCGGAAAACTGACAATATCTTTATGTAATGAGAGAATTACATAAAGAAAATCCACTTACTATCAAAATAATACATGTGGTAGATTGGTTTCTCTTGGGTCTTTTACGAGTTACCTTTGGTAATTATTTGCTAGGTACAAGCAGAATGTGCAATGTATTTTTTTAGATGTTTTGATGCTAATATAGATTCTATCGGGGTAATGCGATTTCATTTAAATAACGACAATCTGCTATGTAATATTTTATGATTCAGTGGCACATTTTTTCCCAGCATTGACTTAAAACTACGAAAAATCGTGCTGTTCGACACAAATAAAATTCACGGTGTCATAAAATGCATTAAAGTTCGTGAAACGATCCCACCCACACAAAACTTAAGCCTGAATGCAGCATTCATGTATTTATTAAATTCATAAGTGCAAGTAGAAGCTTAATCGAATCGCTTATTTTAACTAAAATATGCGCGTATTCAGGAGAGAAGCATAAATATAAACAGTGCGTATACATTGCACAAAGCTCTAGATAAACGCATCCAAAGTATGAGCTCATTTTTTTTTATTTATTATTTTTTTTTTATATTTACTAGAAAGCTACGAACCTTTATGTAACACATGCATCGTACTTTTATACGGATTTAACGAGAAAAAAATTATTCCAAAAATAATGGAAGGCATATCATTCTCTTTCAAAAAAAGATGCAATGTACTACATAGCACGTGGTAGCCATTCAAGAGCCAAATATGAGGCCAGTACAAAATTTAGAGCAACTTTACCCTCGGACACTTTGGCATGATTTTTTAAATTTAACTGTGAGCTACACTCACGCAGATGCAGCATTCATTCCAAATTATGCTATAAACGTAATAGAGATCTACTAGCATATATGTTATTATTATTACACCAAAAACAACGCCAAGGCCTTTCATGCTGGCTGGTAAAATACATAAAATTTTAATAAAAAATTTAACATAGTATTCACAGATAAAGTTCTATTGTAGCAATAGTGTGTTTATATTACGTCGGAGTTGAAGAAGAGAGACAATGTGAAAAGCTGAAGTGAGGGTTTTTTTCCGCAAGGCTATTGAATGCGGAGGGGAGTCTGTTAAGAAGGAATGTATGATTTAACACTTTCCCGGCGAATAACATTTGGGTATATTTCTCGGGCTCGCCACCGGGTAAGATCATTCATAGGCAGCCGACGTTTCGGGTTCCGACTCGTTACCCATTCTCAAGGATTCTGTAGCCTAGAGAATGGGTAACGAGTCGGAACCCGAAACGTCGGCTGCCTATGAAGATCTTACCCGGCGGCGAGCCCGAGAAATATACACAAATTTTAAGAAGGAAGTTTATATATTATAAAAATCTTATGGGGTCTTTAATAGTTTGCAAGAGGTCTAAATTTTTCTCTATCTTTTTGATTTCATTCGGTTCCTGGTTTACTAAGATTACAACAAGTGACAACGCATGCATAAAAAATACGTTATTATTCGTTTATTTGAATGTCTACGGCATATTGAATTGGGCGCATAGTTTTACTTCGGCATTTAAAAGTTAAATGCAATCCGAGTTAATTTACGATTCCCTATTTATGTCCCGCTAAACAAATAAAGATAAAAAGGGCACCGAGATATTCAAATTCCAATCAAGATTAGATTCAAAGGATAGTTGCGTTGATGATTTAGAGAAAAAGGGGGTGGGAACTATCGAGAAGTTAAGGATTCTGAGCGAGGTTTCTGTAGTGAGCTAACTGCAAGCACATAATGCATAGCCGTGATCGATGATCTAAAGGTCTGCCTGATGAATGGTGGAGAGAAGGCAAAAACAAAGGGAGTAATAGAGCTTTGAGGAAAAACTTACTTTATAAGATGGGGAGATCTAGTTTAGTTAGCAATTGGTAGTAATTAATTCACTGAAAAAGACATTTATCAATCAACAAGTGCCCTTTTAAATGCATGAAATACTCGTCCCTCGATAATAAAAGAATGCGCCGAAAATTTCACTTCTGTTAAATGTGTTTTTCTCATTCGGTCATGCCACCATACAGTGTTTTTTCCCAAAGAAAAGTGAATTTAAATTGAGAATAGACCAGTTATAATTATATTCCATAATAATAATATAAATGGTAAAGGGGTTACTGAAATAAGGTTAATAGTTATAGGGCATCCGAATTGGGAAAGTGAGAGCAAAGTCGTAATTCATAAACTGTGAATACATCTGATGAGTATTCACAATATAATGGAAAAATTTAAAGCTTTAAAGATTAGGGTACGGCGTTTACTGTATTGTAATGCTTCAGTATCAAAGCCAAACATGGCGTGAATGCATTTCCAGCAAGGCGACTAAATATTTAGTGGAAGCAGCCTATCGATGCATGGGACATGATGAAGAAATTATTTCTCACTCTGCCCACTCCATATTTTATCATCCTCGACGACCAAAATTTCGACATAAGTAACGTCATCGTCCTGGGATATGACATTATAAATGCCCAAACCATGGCTGGCTACGATTAAAAACTTGTGGAACGTACGACATGATAAATAATCACAAGTAACGTAGCCCCACAAAGTAAGGCCCTACACTTTGTCTGGTAAAATGAA
Source organism: Ceriagrion tenellum (assembly GCA_963169105.1). NCBI lineage: Eukaryota > Metazoa > Arthropoda > Insecta > Odonata > Coenagrionidae > Ceriagrion > Ceriagrion tenellum. Next base: position 113,332,634 of record OY720640.1, on the reverse strand, counting down.
GAAGTTCAAAATTTTAATTGATACGGACGTAATATGCCGCGGAATAATATTCTAATAAAATAGTGGATGCGTGAAGAACTGACTTCTTATAACAACTTTTGCGCCTACGGATTTTAGAACACAAGTATGTACCTATTTTGTGTAAACTTGCTGTAGCAGAAGACATTAATGATTACCACTCAATAGTGCATCAAAATCAGAAGATTCACTTAATCCAAAACGGCATATCGTTGGCATTACATCAACGCGCGATATCATTTATCTGTTTCTCATGTATTTCAATATGAAGGATCAAATCGGCGCAGTTTATTGTCTCCTGTGCAGGTAATAAAAGCAATATCGTAAGAACTGGTTTTTCCCCATTGTATTTGATGGCGGAATCCTACTCGCATTCTACACCGGGTCAATCACTGCATAATCTTCAAAACTATAATCTCGTATATAGATCTTTAAATAATGCATGGTGTTACTATTACCGTATTTACCTGAATATAAGACCCCCCCCTACATATAAGACCCCCTCTTTGAGGCTCAAATTCCAGGAAAAATATAAAACAGGTGGGTGAGCCCTCTGGGAAGTACCGAGCCACTTTTGAAAGAATGTGAAGAATGTGTGATGCTTTGCATGTTTTGTAATTGAGAAGTAAGAGTTTCTAATTGTTGTTTGAATGCTAAAGGAAATGAATCATTCAAAGCTTTAATATAACACTTTAATTAAGGGTACCTTGGTATATAAGGTACCCCTTCTGGCTTATCCTCCCCGTATAAGAACCCCCACCACTTTTGAAACATATTTTTCGGGAAAAAGGGGGGTTCTCATACGCAGGTAAATACTGCAATTTCATATATCCAGACTCCTGGCAATCCACGATGCACTGCGGAAGTGATCTTAGGTGTTAAAGGTTGCTTGTTGTGTAGTGGTGTGGAGAAGGGTAAGACAGGGGGAGGTACTCGAGGCGAAGGAAGTAGGGGCCGTTGGAAGGGATACGCGTCGCGGGAAAGGGAGAGAGGAGAGGGAGGGGAAATGGACGCAACATGAATTCCAATTAAAATCACCCCCTCTCCTCCTTTGAGCTCGCAAATTAAAAGTTTTAACGCCGCGCTGAGGGATGGTTGTAAGAAGAGGGGGATGAAAGGGGGCGAAGAGGGGTGTTGTGGGATTGGTAAGGAGGGTAGAGGGAGGAAAGAAGCAAAGAGTTAAGGGTAAGATAGCAAAGGGAGTGGAGGGGGTAGGGAGAACTCCGAAGGGCGGGAGAACTTGAAAACCATTTATTCCACGCACGGACAAACGATAAATTTGACCGGTATAAAACTTTCGCAATGGAATGCTATGCTGCCGTCTCCCGCCGCGCGGGCACAAATCATCGGAGATTTTTGAGGCGAAGAGAGAGGGTGGACTGGAGGGTGTGAGGGGGTTGAAACAAGGGGTTAGTTTCGTGGGATGGGCAATTTCTAGACGTGATTCAGCAGCTGATGGTGGCTGGGGGAGGCGGAGTGGTGGGGTGGAGGCGGTTGGGAAAGGAAACGAGAGAGGTTGAAGGGAATAGTGTTCCTCCAGCCCCCCTTTACATTTTTTTCCCAGCCCCCCCAACGAAAACTCTCTTGAGAGGGCAATTCATAAAATTACATTTATTTACCGCTCGCTGCTTGCCTGCTTAGCACAAATCTCATTCAACTGGAGGGGCCCGCACTCATAACATCTGATCCTATGGAGTTTTTCGGAAGGGGAGAGGGGACAGAGTGGGAGTGATTTAACTCCTTCGGAAACGCCCTTTTTTTCCTCACTTCCTTTTCGCTTATTAGCGGAGGAAATTTCCTTGGAGCAGCACAATTGAAATAAACGAGGCAACTCGTACGCATTCTTACGCTTATTCAGTTTCGCGAATGGGGTCCTGCGATATTGTCTTCCGAATTTGTGCCCCAGATTTACTCAAAAAATTAACTGATGCTCTTGTAAGACTTGTCCACACATCCCAATCTTTATTTTTCCACCTGTTTTGCGGTACTTCATAAAAACCCTCATTCTTTTCCATCTTTCTTTCACATTGTGTACCAAGCATAAACATGCATACTTAACTGATCATTACGATTCATAGTACGATCAAAGAATTAAGCAATGAAAGCACTTACTAAGCACTAAGTTAACGCTTTTGTGCCAAGGAAGCTGATAATCTTTGTATTTCATTCATTAACAACTTTTTAAGGAACAGATATCCATATTTTTATGCAAAAGCATAAACCAATACTGAAGCAATAATCTAACAGGAATTAAATTACTCCGTTTTTCCGCTACTACCACTAAGTAAAAAGAAAAATTCTACTTTAACTTACGTAAAAACGATATTGTTTAGTTTCAATTAAAACTATACTTCAGTGGACATTCAAGTATGCCACACTGTTGCCGAATTACCAATCATGAGGTCAGATTTCAAATTGGGTATGGTCGAGTTGATGACTTGGGCATAAATTAACGGGAGGCGTAGGTTATGGAAGCATTGCCCTCTGCTATCGGGAGGACACAACTGCAACACGTGATACGGGTGCAGCAATGCATTCAACAGTCCAACACAAGAATGCAATCTAACGGAACAGCATTGGTGATCTGCAATCGATTAGCACCATGCAGTCTGATTTACTGTTAGAGCGTGCTCTATGCTTAGGCGCCCTGATCAGCTATGCCATTGGTTACATACAGTCGCAAATCATTAGGGTTCAGAAATAAAAACATTATTACTCAACACCAGGGTTGAAATTCGCTATGAAAAAAATCATTTGACTTGACCGGGATTCGAACCCGGATCTCCCAATAGCCGGTCAGGTGTGCTAGCCAGTTACACCACTAAGCCATCTTCCTTCATGGCGAATTTCGAGGGGGGTTTATGCGAACAAGATGTTCAGGCGTCAAGTCTACATTGTAGCACATGAGACGACACCTGACCGGCAATTGGGAGATCCGGGTTCGAATCCCGGTCAAGTCAAATGATTTTTTCATAGCGAATTTCAACCCTGGTGTAAATGCACCCGTGTGAGTGACTTCGTACCATATCATTTGTTATATGCAATGTTTGGAAATTATTACTCAAGTTGATAAAAGGTAGCAGGTGTTCATATAGAGAGGAGAAATTATGGAAAGACGAGTTAAATTTGTTTACATGTATGTTCGTCTTATGGCGGACATTCGGTAATGAGATATAAGCACCTAAAAAAAAACTTTTTGCCCATTTAATTGATGAGAAACGAGTACTTTAAATTATTTAAATACGGACATTTGTATGCAGTACGTGCATCCTTATCCAACTCGAGGAACTCCCCTTCAAATAATTCCCCTTGGAATATTGGCCGGAATTTATGAAACTGGGAGATGAGCTACAATTTCTGTAGTACACTTGTATGAGGACAACTCAATACTCCCTTGATGTGAGCTAAAGATGATAAATTCATAAAATAAGCTCATGCAGAAATTATAGAGGCGTGAAATATAATTAAATGTTTTTTTTTTACCGTACTTCTCAATTCAGTGCATCACCGTTATCATCCTCCAATGGAAAAATCAATTTAAGAATATAATGTTTTCTTTCTGTGGTAAAACAGTATTAGACATTCAATCTAATCCGGTCACGTAATTTATATGCATGCGATACTGTTACTTTAGAGTACTAAAAATCTCTCCGCCGTGGAAATCGGCTGATGGCATGTACTTTTGCTATCAGATGAATTGAAGAGTGCGCCGAAATATTACACTTTATGCCAAATGTATCGCGGCAGTGTTAAGAAAACAGTGCACATTTAAATAAATTTGGTTCAATATCAGATTACAAAATTGTTTTCTCCTTAAAAAGTTATCTTCTCCATCGAGCCCGTCAATAATTCAGAAAAACGGGGCTGGGTCTGTTTTTAAAAAAATTACGCACTAATGCCTTTAAAAATAAACGTCTGTCAGTAAGTCTTATATAGTAGGGAATGCTTTCGGGCAATGGGTATAATAGGGAACATTCACCGCGGCTTTCAATGTCCTTTGACAATCTATCAGTGACATATTTTTCTTTAAGTGAGCCACCAAATAAAACAAAGAACAAGGTGAAGAACATGCAACAATCATCAAATGACTGAGCTGGGCAGGTGCCTGGCCACTCAGGAGGATGGACTCGTCCGCAAAGACCATCCGGGTCCCTTCAAATTGTCCCTACCAGCTCAACACGCCCACAATTGCGTGCAATGATATACACTTAGAAACGAAGCTGAACGGACTTCAAGAGAAGAATAAAAGGCCGTAAATAGTATGGTAATCAAAAACGTCCACCGTGAATAAGGTGTAGAAAATGTTGAATACGTTAAGCGAATAAGTTCCATAAACCTCGTTTCAAAAGAATTTTTAGCAATCACGGAAAATCGGTGTCAGCACAAGTAAGGGCTGAAAGCGCAAGTGACTGGAGGAGAACATTAAGTTTCTTGCAATGTCTTCGGGATGAGGCCGTTGGATTGGGTGACTTCCTACCTTAGCAGTGGCTTCGCCTCCCGTGATATCTACGGCGTAGGATGCAGTCCAACATTGATCGATTTCCCATCTGTAATGAAGAGCAACCAGCGTGAGCCATTGTCACACGGGTTATAATACAAATATAATAAAGCCCTGAATTTAATTTCGGTTTCGTTGGGCCCCATGGACCTGCTCACCCGGTGGAAAACCCGAGAAACCTTTATCCATCACATACGCCGGGAAAACCTGAGATCCTTCATCATTTACTGATGTTTCATTTTAAGCAACTGGATGATAGAGACAAAATGATGAAGAACTCAAAGCGTTTTTGATTCTCTTTAATACAAGACAGATGCCTTTCGACATTTTTGGATATTCGAATCTTTTTCAGGTACTTCTTGAAATACAACTACGATCACTATAGGCTTTCACATTAGTTTCATTTGGCTATCATCGCGATCCATTCCAATTAGGACGTTTTTTGATGGCTTCCGTAAAAAACTTACCTCCCAAGTAGATGGAGTACTGTACTTCTATGGCAAACAGTACTGTATGGCATATGATAATGATGCAGGTAACCATGCTACGACACAGCGATACAAAAGATACAAAATTAAGTGATCAACCGGGACTTTTAAGTAGTAATTTTTTAATGATCAGACAATAATAGCAGTATTGTAGGCGCAGATTAAATGATGGAGTGAATAATTAAAAGTGCAAAAGAAAACAAAATATTTAAAAGTTTTAACATTTACCCAAGAAATAAGTCACAAAATTTTAAATTAAGAAGAGCAGTTTACAATAAATTGTCTTAACCAGCGTTGGAACTTGAGTGAATGAATTTACAACAGTAAACAAAGCCTTGAACATCGCGACAAATGAGCAGTTTGTTTTTCAACGCAAAAAATCAGCATCTCACAGGGAGATTGAGCAGAACTTCTAAACATCGGTGATTCAATTAAACGTTTCTTACTTAGGAAAATTCCTTGACGTTCACACATTCCACAAGCACCCATTAATTTTCTCATGAATCACGAAGGTAATACTAAACGCAAAATGAGCTCTTTTCTCACAGGAGAGATGGAATAAGAAAATGGAATAAGAAAATAGGTATCTGATATGACGCCTAAGTAATAAAAAATGCACTGTCATAAGGTTATAAAAATTAGAGGTATCTGCTTGGTTATTAAATAAGAGGGCACTTTGCTCCCGATAATAGGCAAGAGGTTGCTGACGATACAATAGATATTAGTTGCGAAGAAATCCGTTCAACACTGAACAGTGTATTCAAACAAAAACACTGATGCGACGAAGATTATGACAGACAAATGTATAATAACAAAGGATGGGACATACACGAGTAAAACATCAACCACTACGTTTGTCTACGGACAGGATGCGCTCGATCATTTAGCACGGTGGAAATACCGTTACATTAATAGGTCACAAACGTCACCCACAGGCCTCAAAATTTATCGTAGCTGTCTCTAGAAGCTTATATAAGATTAAAATTTAGACGAGAAATCAGTGCAAGAGTAAATCAGGCGCATGGACCTTGTGAAACCCTGACTAAGTCAGAAAAGAATACATTGCAAATAGGTGTATAGGCAGTAAAGAACGCTGGAGATAGAGAAAGTAAGAGAGCAGAGGCCATACAAAAGAGACATAAGACGAAGGACTGCATGAAGCAAAAAAGACGCGATGGTTCATAAATACACAAGCCATAAAGGCCACCGAAGACAAAATCGAAAACTTAGGCACGTATTGTACGATTGAAAAATTTAGTGTGACATCAAGAACAACAAAGGTCCTAGGAGACAATGGGCCACGAAAGTAATTGTATATATTAATCAATTAAAATTGTATTAAAGAAATAAAGTTTCTCTGAGCACTGCATTTCTAGCATAATAAAAATAGGCCCATGATGACAGGAAAAATATTATTGTATATTGTTCCATGATGTGAAATACAAAGGGTGGGAAGCTAAGGTACATTAACAGTTCGATAGCATGACTTTATGAGTATGCAGTGTCCAAATATTGAAAGCAATCAAATAACGAGAATATGCTGTTGGTGATGTGGTAATGCAGCATTGATATGTCTATTATATTATCGTACCTGAACATTGAAAGCTATAAATGAAAAGCATACCTATTTTCGTTCCTAGCAACTGGTCTCTCAAGACGTATTTTTAATTAAGAATGCGCAAAAGGTGGATTTTTACTATCTGATAAATAGTGAATCGTGGATTACCAGGAGTCTGGAGATATAATAATAATAGTTACATCATGCATCATTTAAAGAGCTAAATACGAGATTATTGTTTTGAAGATTATGCAGGGCTGGACCCGATGTAGAATGCGAGTAGGAGTCCGCCGTCAAATACACTGGGAAGGCACCAGTTTTTTGTCTGCGGAGGAGACAATAAACTGTTTCGATTTGATACTTCATATTGAAATACATGAGAAACAAAGAAGTGATATCTTGCGCGCCGATGTAAAGCCAACGATATGCCGTTTTGGTTTAGGCGAATCTTCTGATTTTGATGCACTTTTGAGAGACAATCATTAACGTCTTCTGTTACAGTAAGTTTATACAAAGTTGGTACCCACATACCTATTTGTGTTCTAAAGGAATTTTTTCCACTTGAACTTTTTGAATTTGAGATAAAAAATTTATGTGGCTTCTCCATGAGGAGGAAAGTTATCCGGAAGAGCAAAGAGAGCAAGAAGAAAGAAAGAGAGAGATTATGAAGACAGAAGAAATATTAAGACTGTTAAGGGTTCATTAAGGGTTTAAAAAAATAAAGCGAGAAATCGAGAAAATAAGAGCAACAAAAACACTCAGTGACGCAGCCAGATTTGAGGTGTAAATAAGAGTAATTATCACAACATTTGTATCTAACATCTAACTTCATTTAAAATAATACCAGGCACTTACAGCTCATGTACATGTAAATTTATAAGTTGACATATTTGATCTGCAGAAAAAAGTAAAATTGATCCGGAAAAGATAAATACAAAAATATGGTCTATGAATGCATAATAAACGATGGTACGTGATTGATTAAAATTTTCACAATGTTATTCTTAGAAAAAGAAACATGTTACTTTTGTCAACTTCATGTCACGATTATTATCAAATACCGTGTACTCTTTACTCACTTATTTCACTTACTTCACTCATTTCTAAAGTTGTAACATATATCACCATGTCACGTAACAATCACGATATTAAATCCTTAATTTTGCACATATGGGTTACGATAACACTCCTATTGTCTGATCAAGCCATCTTTGGGCCGTTGCTATAAGCTACGGTAAGGTAGACATAGGAACTTACTTTTGAAGAATCAAAAATAAATTATTCAAAGCTTTCTGGTTCATTTTCCAAAGTTTTTCCATTTCACGACGACATCCTAATTCACCCAGACTACATTTCTCTTCCAGAGGGACTACACTAGCTACTTAACAAATGTTCGTTTCAGCAATCAGTCTCGCGAGAAACCTACCATTCCAACCGACTCCAAGGAGAGCGAGGGCGACCGGCTAACTTGTCCATTCCAAACTCACCCCCACCGCCTCCCTCCCCGCCCACAATGGTGGCTGCTGGGAATCCCACCCTCCCCCTCTCCAGTCTTCTGGCTAGTATGCATAATTTAGTTCCGCCGAGTTCCGCAAGGGGGCTTGTGGAGAGGGTTGGTCGGCCGAGAAAGGGAAACGTAGGCAGAAGAAGGGGCGGGAAAGGAAGGATGCAAGGAGTACACTGGTCCATTGCTCTTTGGAGGTACGAAAGGATGAGTATTGCAAAGGAACGAATAATGGCATACTTTTTTCTTAAATTTGGCATTTAGTGAGTGATTTTCATCTCCCGAAAACGAGAATTGTGAGATGGATTATTTCCCTTAGTAATTTGAAAGGTTTGAAATAAAAAAATAAAACCATCAAAAATTATAATTATAGCCAAAAAGGGAATTTTCCATGATCAATGGCTACTTACATATTGTTTAAATATATTTTTAGTATTGCTGTTTGTTGCAAAGCCCGGAAGTGCCAATAAATTTGAGGAAACTTTGACAGTAAGTGTAATACATGGATGACCACATATTCAAGAATTTTGTTGATATCTAGATTGATCGAGAAAGTTATAAGTGATTACTAAAAATAAATGCATTTTAACAATAATATAGTTAGATAATAATGGTAGACATTAACCGTAGAAAATTTACTTCTCGGTAATATTTTTCATTTTCGATTTTTTTTTAAATTTCAAATGCAATAATCCTCTACGTCATGAGTCCAGTAGGTTGGAGACCTTCTATTCGCTATAGTGTCGTTAACTTAATAAAATTCAAACTGAACGCTGATAATGTTTTTCACGCCACGCATTTGAGATTGTAACATAGGTGTGCCCCAATAGTTGAAAAGTTTAACCAATGGGAAGAGCTGTTAGATCTAACCAATTAACCTTATGGGCCAATTATAAATGACTTTGTTATCTCCTTTTGAGGTTTATTAGCTCGACCCGGGTTTCGACACCTCGTGTCATCTGTAGGTGTGAACTCGAAGGGCAGGGGAGTCGAGAGATAAACGTCAAGAGGAGTTAAAAAAGTCATTTTTATTTCGTCCATAATGGATAATTTCCACAAAGAAAAGCCTGCAAACCATTTTCATTATGCAATCAACCTTAGTTAGATATTTGGGGAAGGCGGCCGAGAGCTTAAGTCACCTGCGCCATTGAGGATATTAAGGGAAGAATTATCCGAGAGTAGGAGAAGGAGTGGAATAAAATCCCCACGTCGGGGTAAGTCTATTTAGATTGAAAGACAACAAGGAGACCATAGATTATCTGGATACTGAACTGTAACGCCTGACGGAAGGAGCACTGAAATTGAAGTTCTCACCCCTGACCACTCTGGGTGGGGAAAAAATTATTACACTAAACTCCGCCCTCGAGGTAGCTACAGCACTTATGCTATATCAGTCCAATATCCACTGAGTAAAATTTAGAGAGATGTTTGTAGTTCGCGGATAAGTAGCCTTCGGTCTTCATGCATAGTATAGCATACATCAATTTAAAACCAATCCGATTACGATAGATTACGAATAGTTTCGATGAGTATGCCTGTGAAATGTAAGTATACGTCCTCGTAAAACGGAATAAAACCGAAAACGGCTATACTTTTTGAGAAAGAGCTTTGTCGCTCACCTGTTGCGCAGTTATCATTACGATACATATATAAAAAATTACGAAGTACATTCGTGTGGTGGTGTGTTTTTTTTTAGGAATCATGATAATAGTAATCTAAAATAATACAAGTTCCTTTGTAACTTTGTGGTATTCCATTTTTTCAGAGGATTTAATGGTAACATTTACAAAACCACATACTTAAAAACACACACGACCCGGGTTTCAACGCCTAAGTGTCATCTTCAGGTGATTTTTCCGGGTTTGCAAAGTCTTATATATATATGCTTGGTAGGAGGGGGGTGGAGGTGAGTGATTAGGGTGGTGTGGATGCGGGTTGGTCAGGAGCAGTGATTGGCGGGGAGTTTAGCGGGGGAGGGCAATTCGGGAGGCGGCTGTGAGGATAAGAGAGATGAGGACGGGTACAAATATTCATTTAAAATCTTCGAGTCAGGGTCATGCAATGTCTTAAAAATTTCCAGCTGCTCAAGTGAGTCAAACACACGTCTATGGGTTGCAAAACATAAAATATCACGATTAAAATCATTGTGGTGGTCATGGTTTAAAAGGTGTTTCGCAAAATTGCTCTTAAGTTCACAATTATTAAAATAGGCTAGCTGGTGTTCTTTGACTTTTATGTTAATGTTACGGGCAGTTTGACCCACATATACACCTTGGCAGTCACCACACTTTAATACATATACGCCACTTCTCAGGATTCAACGGGTCTTAAGTAATCTAAAAACCAGAATAACAATTCAGCATTGGATGATGTTATTAAATCAGAAAAAATTATCGAGCAGTATCTGAAATAATTCTCTTGAATATTAGATATTAAAAGTGATTTTCGAAAAAGGTGGTTTATGATTGAAATAATATCCATAATATATTATTGCATAAACATTCAACAACTAGTGGTCCTTGTGTCCATGGAATACTTCCTTCTTCAGTTACTCATACTTCCTATCTCAGTTCAAATTGTGCGTTAAAACTATTCTTTTCTTCTCCTTGTTCATTGGCTACCCAGTATCCTCCCCTCTTTCACAGCCTTTAGTATCCCCTCTATCCTCACTCCCTGTTTTAACCGATTCCTCCTCTCCTGTCTTCCTTTTCATCCCCAGAAACTTCTCCATTCTCTTTCACAACCACGACTCAAGCTTCTACAGCGTATTCTTATCCATTTTATCCCGAGTTCAGGTTTCTGCACCATAAAATGCCATACTTTACATTCAACTCATTAACTGGCTTTCTTTCAAGAACATCCTTACACAAAGCCGCCGCAAACAGCTTCTTCATGATACTTGAGGACGGAAAAAATATATTTTTATCAAAACGTTTTTTTATGTCTCTTTTGAATGAGTTTCATTAGTTCAGGTGTAATGTAGTGGAAGTTCATCATAACGAAAACAGAAGTCGTACTTTCCCAAGGTTTTTTTATTACTAGTACTACGCGTTTTGACTCAGTGTCATCTCTACCCACATTTGAGTCTTGTACATGATGATGACTCTATGAATCGAGACGCGTTGTACCGGTTATAAAATATTGTGGAAAAGTGCGATAGTTGCTCTCGTTTATTTTGCATATTGAAGAAAAATATTTTACAATTTTTTTTAAACCTTATAATTTTAATTTTTAGCCAAACGCTCATCTTCATTGTCACTAGTTTGTCCCTGAAGACTAAGTTTTCTAATATTTACAATAACCCTGCCTTCAGCCGAAGCCGACGTCACCCTTCATTCTTTCATAAGTCACAACTCCCAAGTTTATAGATTATATTTCTCGTATCAGGAGATCAACGCAGTGAAAATATATTCATCTTTCATTCTCTGTTCTTATATCCCTCTAGCTTCGATTCCCTGTTTTCTCCTCCATTCTCTCATTTTTCTTGCGGCCGTTGGGTTTGAAATATTTCATTTTTTCTGTTTCATCTCCGACTGCACGCTTTCTGAATTCGACGTAGAAGTTTCCTTAATTTCGTGCTATTGTGATTGTGTGTCTTTCATTTTATTTTCTTACGGTCTCATGGACCCTCATGCGAAAACACGACGGAATATAGAATTCTCGAAGTTTGTCTCAAGTTTGTAACGATTTTGATAATTTATTTTGATTACGATCCAGAAAATTTCGACTAATGCCAAGGCATGCTGACAAGAGCGTTCTTGATGAACGTTTTCGTCTTGCGGTACCAGAATTTAAACAAGGCTGGAAAATTGAATATCGTGAGCCACACTCAAAGTATCTTTTCATATTCAAAATAAGAATCAAAGCCAAAAGTACTGTATAAACCTATTTTCCATATTTTATTTACTAAAACGAAAAAAAATTAGCTTCATTAATTTATTTATTCACACCATTGTTACTGTTTGAGTTATTTTTGCATGGATACATAAATTTAAATTTCCGTAAATAAATTTGACGCCTAGCAAAATACATGGTTGTTCGTATATATAACACCTCTTCAACCTATTTCATACTCTAACTATAACATCCGCGGTAAAAAATTTGATGTCCCTAATTGGCATTATTACCAACAGTTATAATACACGTTAAACATATAATTCAATAGTAGGCCATATTATAAATTTCGCTGAGAATGATTAAACAAAACATAAACGCAGAATTTGGAATAGTCGAAAGTAATCCTTTTTATCATTTTTCACAGCAAACATGGAGTGCTATATGACTTAGTGATCATTACAACTTAACTTAATGGTGAAAACTTTATCATACCTTATTGCTGTTCATAAATTGCATTAGAATTAACCAAATGCCGATGTGAAAACATAGTTACCGTATTGAATAAGTGAGCATCCTACTAAAATGTTTACTTTGAAATATTCGATTTATGCGTTTATTTCCACTAATATGGAATTGAAATAAAAATTTGACTGATGGCTATGACAGGAGTCTCTTCTCCTCATTCTATTCAATTTTTTGTGATTCTACACTAAAGAATTCGAAATGCTGTGAAAGATGACTGACAATAATGCCGGGGGAAATGATGAAATGGACTAGGATACAATGTAGAGCAAAATGAGTAGGGATGAAGCATTTTGCCGTAAAGTAGAGTCTATTTTTCATTCTGAACGCACAATACTTTGAATAAAAGCAGACATGTAATGTATATCACATACTGAATAAATGCAGTGTAACTGCATTGTACAGAATAAAAGTTAGGCTTTTTGGTGAAGCGGAAGAAAACTGAGTGTTTTTTTCACAAACTGGGACACATGATTTGGTTGATAAGGGAATTTTTATTTAAGGGATAGAGAATCTGTGGAGGGAAACCCAGCGTTGGCACCTGCTTCGACCCGAAAGAAGTGAAAAGCGTTAATGGATCAACAGTTCAACATCCAATACGGCGGATGGAGTGCTAAATTTAAACTCATCACAACAAAGTAATCGTGATTAAGCTGAAAAGAAATCTTTGCCACTGGTGGGTTTCAAAAACAGGTCCTTTTGGCCATCAGCCATCTCATCAACCCAAAACATCTAGAGACATGGATATAAGGCAAGAGAAAAATTTATACCCCATGAGTTGGGGAGCTTATACAGTGTGTAACTACCGCAGGTGACCAAGGGTGTCAGAAAAAGACGGTCTTGCTGTCACTGGTCATTGATTACCCAGGGAATTGTTGCTAGGTTATAACGCCCATGGAACATGTTAGAAATGAATTGAATATATTTTTTACATCTAAACACAACAAATAAAAATCTTTCAATATACACCATCAGTATTAAAATAATAGAATTTTGGGCCTATTAATTAATTTTGATAGAAAGGCTTGTAAATCATACCACAGGGAAACAAAATAAAAATTATCAACGATACTATGAAACCTGCTGCAGAGTTAGAATGTTGACCGAATTCAAGTAAATTAACATTTCCCATTATTACTATTATTCATCATTATTTCCCTGAGTTTTGTTAAAACATAGAATACTAACATGGCCATCAGACATAAGTTCATACTATTCAGCATCGAAATTCAAGAAGTCAGCCAAATCAAAGACAGTTTCAAAGGATTAGTTATGTTTCAATATTACAATCTCTCAGCCATATTTATCAACTATTGACAGAAGATATTTTCATTACAAGGTACACCTATTTTAGCAGTATTTCACGCTTCTTTAGTCGATTCCTGTAATGATTATCAATTAATTTCACCAGTCGAATATCTCGTTTCTTTACAAAAATTATCAGACAATTAAATTCACCTTCGATGAAAGGAAGTTAATTTTCCTTCCTGTCAAAAAACGGCATTTTTGAACAAACTAAAAGAAAATCGATCAATTTGCCTTTGCAGGCAAACGCTGAAATTCACTCGCAAAAGAATTAAAAAAATCGTATCCAGTTTTTAATAATCACCCGATAAGTAGTCAATTAAAAAAATAATTACGATTATTTTCGTATTAAGAGCGTTGGAATATATCTACGAGTGATGAAAATATGAAAAACATGGGGAAAGAAACTCTACCACACAAATACGCACACACACCAACACTGCTTTATGCACGTCAAGCTAATTTAATGCAGGGCATGGAGAGAAGTAAAAGATGAGAACAAAGAACTGAAAACATAGAATTTATTTAAGTAATGTATGTAAATTTGAGACAAAACTATGGCCTAAATTTAAAACTAATAGTTACTAGCCATTTCACCAGGCCTTGAAAGGTTTTACACAGAAAGAAACAGTGATGGACCCATCGCCCATGTCTGCGCTTCCATATGCGGTTGGAGGGCATTAAAACGCATAAAGTAACTTTGGTGTCAACATTCATAACTCAACGTGATATCAGTTGCCATATAAAATATCTAATAACCATTTTGGGAACGAAAATGCAGGCAACAGGCTTAAAAACAGGGTAACATATTGGTAACAGTTGATCATAGGTTTCTCTCCCCGTTAATGACTCGAGTGACAAATGACAAATTTTAAAAATGGAAAGGTATACACGCCTACCAGTGAGAGCAGCAATGCGGGGCTCGATCACTATGCCACTGGCCACATATAGGCAGTAGAGCTTTGAATCTTTACCCATTGATAAGTTTTTTCAGGCAAAGAATATATATCCCTTGGAAAATTATCATAATTACAGCTAATGGAAAAACTAAAAAAATTAAACCCTTGAATAAAATTCAAGCACAAAATCTTAGGGGTGACTTAGGGGCCTTAATCGCCAGGTGTAGGAATTTTTTGACGAGTAGGGCTCCTTCCTAATATTTGAGTTCTAGGATGTTCTTACCTCTTTTAAAAATTTAACAAATCTAAAACATAAGGGAAAAAATTAAGATCAGGAATATATGCACCTCATATGAGTATCGTTTAGAATCGAAGTGAATGAGTTTATCGAAGCGACCTAGGGGCTTCCGGCAAATGTCCCTCCCCGTATCACAATGTACTAAAGTGCGAGCTTTCATTTTACTTGACTCTTTACGTTGTTTATGAAAATCACCAAAAATAGAGTGAAGTTTTATGTTCAAGGCTATTCAGAGCCCAACTCTTAAATTTACACTATTTGTACCTTCCTACGTCTTTAAAGGTTAAACTCTCAAAGTTCTAATAGTGATCTAAGTATCGGTTCAGCACAATTCTAAAACACCATGAGGGTTTAATTAGGAGAATTTGAAGTCGCAGAGCGTACCTTACGTATCCCATCACAATTGTGAGATTCTTATCTCCATATTTGCATGCTGCAAGATATTTGGTTTATGTAGTTCTCTCCCTTTAAAGAGGAGAAACATAACTACATATTTTAGGTAATATATCCACCTACAATACGCTCAAATCCACAATTGCTAAAGTACAATAGTGATACTGGAGAGTAAAAAGTAAGAGAAATTACAAGTAACTATGAAAAAACCCTCCATAAAACTCAGACATTCAAAATTACATTTGTCTCAGAAATTGAATCCCACGTCCGTGATCAAACGTAATCTTTCTCGCCAGACATACAACCATCACAGTGAAGAACTGATTAAACATGGCTCTTCATTGTGAGAGCGTTTGCAATGATAATAATTGTTATTTGTTCAGCTAATTTAAACCAGATGAATTCTTACTTCAAAACGATTTCAAAATTGCTTTCAGCCTCTGGACGAATGAACGCAAAGCTAATATTGCACTACTCATTCTGGCCAGAATCATAAAAGCGATCTTAAATCGTATGCTACAGAATAAAGGGCACTTTTATTCCTTAAATGCACGCACAAAATTAGCCACGATGAAATTCTCTCTCCTCTCCTCTAAACTGGTAATGATCCCACGAAGGAGAACATCCACGCTTGTTCCTTCTCCTCATCTAAAACGGAACGCCCACCGCATACTACTCACCGAAACATGCGTAAAGTAGATGGAGGAAGGGGGAGGGGATCGAGGAGGGATCCAGCGAGGATGGGAGGAGGGGGGGGAACGAGCAGTTTGCCTTGTGGTGTGGCGCCCGCGTGAGGGAGAGTCGGGAGGGAGTGGAGAGGGGAATAATTGCCGGCCCGAGGATCGTGCCCTGTGGGAGCGGAGAATGATGGCTCATTGGCGGCGTCTGCGGGCTGCGGGGTGGATGGGGCGGGCCTAGGGAAGGGAGGGAGAGAAGTTTGTTAAGTAGAGTGGGAGGCAGTGCCTTCTTCGGAAGTTGGCTTTGTTTCTCTCCTAGAGGGGAGGGAAAAGGGCGAGGTTTGGTTTGTGTTTGTGCGAGTTTTACCTTCTGGTCGGAGTTCGCGAAGAACATGAGGGTGGGTGCGAGAGGGTCTCCGTCGGGTTGAAGGGAAAGGATGCTGGAAGACGATGTTAAGGAGCTGGGAAACTAACTCCACCGAAGCTGAGGAAGAGTAAAAGCGAAGAGATGCGAAATCAGGCGAAGAATAAGTGTTATGAATGAAGAAGACAAAGTAAAGACTGTAAGAACTATATGTCCCGTTTCAAAAGATATTTTTAAAATGCGCGTCCTAGTCATAAATGATAAGAAACAATTTTTTGAGGCTGGAAAACGATGTTGAATAGACGAAAAAATAACTTCTCGGAAGATAAGATGTGAGGAAGAAAAAAGCAAACGCGTATTACAACTCAAAATGAGTTGGAAATTAACTGTATTTCAATGAAAATGCTCATTATAATGCTTTGATTCTGGGTGCTTCATGCTAACGCCCACGTTCTTGTGCATGATAAAATTCATTACTAATGTATCATCATGTTCTATTGGAAATGATTTGATCAATTTTTTAATGATCTTAATCAATCACTGTCATTTTATATTGACTTACGATGACTTTCTAAGTAGATGATTAACATTTGCCCATAACATTTGTTAAACAGTGCACTCAATGACTCAAGAATACCACTCGAGCCACCTGGTAAGCAAAGAGTCAATTTAACTCTTACGAATGTATTGGAGAAGAGGGGAATAAGTGAGAGTGGTTTGGTTGTGTTTGTATTATAAATTACGGGATTAAATTCATCACTCAGCTTCTTTCTTTATTTCTTTAGGAAACCCGAGACAATAGTGAATTAACAGGTAGCTAATTGCGCATGAACTTTACCTTGCATGCAACCTCACCAAAATGCCCTCAGCTAAGTGAGATTAGCAGTAAACAATTGCTTTAATCAAATATATAATATAGAAAACAATTTTTGGTCCTTTCATCCAAAATTTCGCAACTTTGAAGTAACTTAGACTTTCATTTATTACCATGTCAAATTATCTTGAATATATTTTCTGTAGGTACTCGTCTCACATGAAAAAATTCTCTTGAAGAATAATTGGTTCTGGGTAAGAAATATCGCTACGTTAAATTATCCTTCTTATACGATACCAAAATATTTCACAGTTTCTAATCCACTTCGAAACTACATTAATGAGAGGATCTAAAAAATAGTGAATAAATTTTTGAGCAGGGAACTATACTAGAAGCACTTATTATTAGGGCGCCGTAAATAACGACATAGTCGCTAAATCACAGACTGCTCTTAAAAACAGGAAATTATTTCGAACGAGATAATTTAATTTGTAAAATAAACAATTATACCCTCTTGAGGTGGTATTATCCACTGCAAAATTTCCAGGCCAAAGATAATCGTTGGTTACACTCATATTTGAGGCACCTAAGAACGAAATCCAGTGAAAGTGGGCGATATTTAGATTTCATAAGTCGCGCACCACGGGACAGCATTGAGTACTCTATTTTATTTTGAGGGAGTTTCAGTAAGATTAGATATTTTATAACTAATGGTAACATAAAGTATCCAAGATGATCTGATCAAATTAGCCATAAGCAGACAATCAATTATCTTATTCGTCCATGGATACAGCTCATAGAACTCATTTACTTGACTAAGTATATATCCTTCAACTGTATTGATCAATGATTTCCAGATGGGTGCTACCTCCCCATTTGGAGCAGTGCTTTAACCTAGGAGAGGCGAAAAAATCGAGGGTATCAGGGGAAGCTGGAGGCATGGTCCTGACCTCGGAGACCATACGCATATACAATATATATACTGTGTATGTAAAATGTATCGTACATTATGCATGTCCAGGGATGAATGAACTACATACCTTTTGGATTTTAAATTAGTATTTATTATAAAATATTAAAAAATTATAACATTTTATAATCGATTTTGTCATGTAGTCTATTATTTTTAAAATGGTGTTTTGGGGGAATTGAGTATAAACTAGTGGAGCAAAGGGAGTGGTGACTTGAAAAAGTTAGGGAAGCACTGGTCTATATGATGACTTGTGCATATTAATCTAAAATTTTTCCGGAAACTAATCGCAGAAATTTTCAGTACATTTTAAACAACAACCGTGGATATTATTCATAATTGTTTCATACACGGATACGTAGAAATATGTCAAAGTTTAATATTTACATCCACTTGAAAATCTCATCTTTAAAGATAGTTTTGAAGTCAAAGGGATTAGAAACCAAAATTCCCTATTTTCGCGGTGTTAACAATCCCTCACAACATTATTATTACACGGCAGCATTCCTTCACCCTTCTCGCAGAGACATTCAATTATCGTGCCCTTGGTGCGAAACCTAGCAAAAATGGCACATCCTACTTTGTACGGATGTTGGTAAATAAGTTAAAATAAAACTGGTGAAATCGCCTGGTTTAATCCGATACAATGTGTAGGTGGTGACATGTGAACCTGATAAATCTGAACGTGAGGAATCTCAAAAATCAATGATCTGGCGTGTACATGTTTTAATATCCTCTGTACAAGAGGTGAGCTTTTACACCGAAAATCATTGCGAAAAAAATTAACAAACTGCATTTTACCGATTCAGATTTTTTCATTTAATAGCTAAAGCCTATGGGCTTAAGAGATATATATTGCAATAACGCGATTATATATGAAAAGGACTTCTTCTCATTGCAAATAAATTGGTATATTTAATATTATTTAAATTATTGCCAATAAATACAACATTTCTCGTTGAGTCAAAGAATTATAACAAACTTAAAAAAATAATTTATATCCAAATTTTGAATATTCTACATAGTCCTAGTGGCATAAACGCCCCTCTGAATGTGCCGAAAATATCAATGGCTCATGCCTTAAAATGCTTTATATAAGTCATTTATGTAAAATGTAATTTCTATACCATTCCGTTGCTGCATTTATAGAGATTTTCTACGCAAGAAAAGATGCATTGAAGTGAAATTTGGCCTTAGGATGTATCTCATTTAAGATTTGTTTAACAATGCACTCAATGACTCAAAAATACCACTCTAGGCACCTGGCAAGGGATCCATGTAACTCTAATGGATTCATTGAAGAAGAGAGGAATAGGAGAGGGTAGGTTGATTGTGGTTGAATTAGAAATTACGGGATTTCATTCTTCACTAAGCCTCTTATCTTGACTCCGGAAATAAATCCTTGGGAAGCAAAGGCGTTTGCCGGGTTTATTGTCACGAGACCGATTCTAACATTGCTAATAGAACTGGGAGGACTGCCGAAAATAAGGTTTGATGGAACATGGGTATAATTAAACCGGCACATCTAGGATTCTAGCCATCGTTGAACTCGTAGCCGAAAGACACGAAACTGATGCCAATAACGTATCAAATTGGGCAAGGTAAAGACAATTGAAAGAAAGGGTTTCTCAAAGAGGTCTCAAAATACGCAAGCACCTGTATAATTTCAACTGCACTCGAGGATAAAAGTCCAGTGAGGAGTAGAATCCAGTAATTTATAGAAGATCACCCTTGGCTTTGTGGAAAATTTAAAATAGCATAAAACTAAAAGGGCTGGGAGGAGTTATTACTTGTAGACTTGAAACCTCCATTTACATGGGGTAAAATGGCCATCAATTTAAACTAAAATGTAGGCAGCAGAAAAATTGTGTGATTTAAAACACCTCCTTCAAGTCGAAGAATCATTGAATTAACAAAAACACCACATCAAATCTTTGAGACCTTATTTGGTTCTGTAAATAAATTTAAAAAGCAGGGTAAACACTGCCTAAAATAACTTATTGGTATATGTGCGCTTACATATGTGTATGGGTCTATATATTTTATTATACTTGTATCGGATGTATTTGGGGGGTGCGAATGCAAATTTGGGTAAAAAAGTGTAATATTGTTATCAGCATACCAAGACTTAATTGCAATGTCTAAAAATTGAATAGATAAATAATCACATACCTCCCACCCCCTCACATTACCCCGTATCCGCCCACTCAGTAGTGCGAATGTCTTGAAACTTCCGTGATGTGCTCATCATTACACTCTTGCAGAAGCCTCAGCTAAAGAGTAACGGTGAAGTTTAACCAATCCCAGGCACCGAAAATCGAACTGGATGTATTATATTAATCGGTAAAAATTTCATTGTTACCTTTTTTTTCATGCATAATTTCAATGTTATTCATTGTGAGTGAGTACTTAAGCGTATCAAATCATAAAAAAAAATCCGCCAAGCCTAGAATTCCGTCGATTCCATTGCAGGTCAATGCAAAAAAGTGGACTTTGCACCGGAGGGTAGAAAATAATTAGTCATTTTATAACTTATTCTGTAACAGAAGTAGTGAAATAAAGGCTTTACTTCTAATAATAATGTGAAATATCAAAATCGTCGAGGTAATGTCAATAAATTGCGTAGATATTTGTAAATATTCTTAATTCTCGTAACAAATCCAATGTATTATAAGAAAATGCCTTCCCTTAATAATACATTGGTGGCCATCCACGCAATGTCATAACCGTTTCAACGACGTAAATATTCAACTGAATAGATAAAGCAATAGTCAGAAAGTTTTTAAAACACGTTTTAAAAATTATTTTATGTTTGATTTTGCCATGAAAATTTAAAAAGAAACACGAAAAAGGATTACGTTATTTTTTGCATTTATTTATACAGATTTGGCTGATGACATTTAAGGCAAGCAGAGCACGACGGTTCTGTATCCTTGACTTCAACGTGAGATTGCAGCGGGGATGACCTTAGTCACTGGGAGAAGCTACACGATCAATGAGCAGACGTGTACTCGTATAAATATTTCTTCTATGAGTGGTGGTGACTCTTTATTCCTGTTGTTTTGGGTTTACGGTTCCACGTCCCTGAGGCTCAACACTTATCGAGATATCTCGTCTCGTTCGCGGAATCAATAGCGTTCAATATTTCCATCGGAAACCGTTGAGTGGAAATGAAAAAAATATAAACGGAATCTCCTTCCTTCGCTTATTATCGGCAAACCTCCATCTCCCCTCGTGTCGTCTCTCAAAAGTGAAATAGATTGAAGATCATTCAAAAAATCATTTTTTACCAGAAAAAAATCAGAAACAAGATTAATGAAACCCTCAATGAACTACATAGTGTCCAATTTTGGTCATATACACCTGCACGCTATGGTAAAACACCACAGTTTGTAATCTGTAAATGTTGGCTTTGAGGACATATGTCGACTAAAAATCAAACGACCATGTCTAATGAAATAAATACTAAATTTTGAAATATTTTGCTTGAACAAAAATCTTACATGTTTTTGGAAACTATCAAATGCTTTCCAGCATAAATTTAAAATATTTCTCATTTCATCATACGTATGTCTCGGAAAGTAGCAGGGTAACTAGACTTATCCAGATGCGATCGTGATAGACTCATTTCATCAGACTCGGATGCTGTAGGAATCAAGCCGAATCAAAAGTATAAGAGGTAAAAAAGACGTAAAGCAGTATCCCGTCCTTGGGTAAATCTTGTCGAAACTTGCTCTGGTAGTAGACAGGACCTCCATTCGACCCAGGTACCCGGACATCCCCAACACAAGTTTTAAGGGGCATACCATACTCATATCATTTACGTTAATTTAGCCCAAGGCATCACAAACTCCTCCTCTCATTCCACAGCCATGTAGTAGCAGCGTTATCATAAACTTCATTGCATGGACGCGAATGGCGTGACCGGCATGTCAATAAACATATATCGAGTCAATCTCATACTACTGGAGTCATTTGTCCATCTATCTCCGACTGCACCACCTTGGGTGAGTGAGTAACTGACGCTCTGTAATCTGCAAATCTTTCCGCCTTGATTTCCTTACCTACAGCTTGTATTCTCACTATACCTCCTCTCGTGCTCCTTCATTAATATCTTCTGAGTAAACGCTAAATAACAGCATTGATTGTTGCCTCTCCCAAACCAAATATCAAATATTACCCATTCCGATTCTCAACCAGCTACCCTTACCAATGCTCAAGTAAACAGTTACAGTTTTCGAATAAGATTTTTCTCTTTAGTCCGTCCATAATATTTCTTGTTTTACTTCATTGATTAGGTTTTAGTTAATTTATCTCAGGTCTATTCAATTTAAAGCTGTCTCAATGTTATCGAATCAGGCAAAAACAAATTAGCTTTTTTCTATATTTTCGAATTTCTAGTCTTGAAATTTTTTATGTAATATACTACACTCACAACCTCGGATATACGGTCTGATTCCATCATTGTCTCTGTTGCCTTATTTATGCCGTTTTCCCTTTCTCAATCTATTACTATAAGGTCTTATAGCCAAAGATAAGACAAGGTTCATCAACATTACTTATTTCCTTAGCATCCACCACCTCTGGATAAGTTACGTTTCCTCGACCAACTTTCTGTCTTGTCTGTTATTGTTATAGATCCCATTCCACTTGCGCTCAGGTAATTTCTTATGCAATGTGGTGTTTCACCCAACCTCTGAATTTTTCTTCCAAGATGTCTATCTGCTCTCAACCCCAATTGCTATGCACTTACCGCCTAAGTCTGCCCTTACGTTGGTATAGAGTTTTAATAATCTGAAATTCTCTCTAGACAATTGGAAATTAATTGTCATATTAATATTTTTGTGATACTCAGGGAATTGAGTTTGTGAACCATACAATTTTAATAATAAAAGCAAAGGTATTCATCGTAACTTTGAAAAAAATTTTTATGTCACTTTATGAATTATTTATCACCCATATGTATCCCTACACAGAGGTCTGTGAAGGGAGAGAAAACTTCTGATTAAATCCCTGATACGAAGTAATTAACGACAGTGACAGAAAGTTGTTGAATCATGATAAGAAAAGTTATTTATCAAAACCATAGTCTGGAATGAAGAAGTTAAAAATACACGAAGTATTTATCCATTCAGTAATTGTTTGAAATAATTCATGCTCCGCATTCGGATGAGTGTATGAAGGAGAATGCTGGGAAAGGATTAAAAGAGAATAGAGAAGCTTAGGAGGCCGGTATGTTCAGAGCCAATAGGGGTCAGCTGTGTTAGAAAGGAGCCGGCCTGAGCAATCCTTGTTCCCCGGCCGAAAGTCCTCGGGAGGCGGAGGCCTTCCCTGGGGCGTCGAAGAAACTGGATGGAGCCGGGAAGGATTTGAGCAGAGCTGTCCCAACGAATAGGGTCTCGTGTAGAGGGGTGAGGGTGGGAGATGGGAGGAGGGCGCCAGGTTTCGGGTGTCGAGTGTGTTCGAAGCAAGGGTTGGAAGTGGGGAAGGAAGCTGGAAGAGAGAGAGATGAGCTAATTGTGGTAGTTTAGTGAACACTAAAACAGAATGTTCGACTCAAGAAGTCGGCTGAGGAGTCGGCAGAAATTAGCAGTCTCCTCAGGGTTTGGCCAAAGGGAGTTTTACCGCTGCAACACGTTCCCAAGCACGTGTTTTTGTCCCGGCCCGAGGAGAGGCTAGGGTATACATCTCGGGCAATTAATGCGAGGCGAAATTATACGCGTCCGGCAAAGCGCCCACGGATATTCAACTTAAGTTGATCCTAATTGTTCGTGCTGAAAATTTTGTGGACTTGGCATAATTTCCACAAAATTAATCGCTTCTTGGCTCCAGGCGGAATGTTAAAATAATTGGAAAGTAGATTGAAGCGTAATGGATAAAGTAATCACATATAAACTAGAGTTCGAAAGATATTTAAACTTCTTATGATAAGATCGCTATCATCTACGGATATTTAAACTTTTAAATTACAACTGGCGTAGCAAGGTAAATACAAAGTTCACGATAAGGACATAAATTTAAGAGTTACTTCGTCAATGTCTATATGAACACAAAAGGGCTCATCAAGTCACCATGAAGCAATATTCTATATATATTATAAATACTTATAAACTATTGTCACGCATGGCAGCGGCTAATTTTCAGCACCATTGCCATGGCGCAGAGGATTGATCATAGATGACTTGTTCAGAAGTCAAAATATGAATAAATAATAATTTGTATA
This sequence comes from Ceriagrion tenellum, assembly GCA_963169105.1. NCBI lineage: Eukaryota > Metazoa > Arthropoda > Insecta > Odonata > Coenagrionidae > Ceriagrion > Ceriagrion tenellum. The sequence continues at coordinate 113,308,266 of OY720640.1, read as the reverse complement.
ATTGTATCTGCTGTAGTTTTTCCTCGAAGATGGCGCTTTCTTGTACTGCCAATGATTCATCAAACTAAATTTCGTTAGCTTCATGTAGCAATGAATAGGAAAAATGACTACAGTTAAAATGGTTTGTCATATATTGGTATAGCATATTAAAATAATAATTCTAATACAAATTACTAAGTCCTAGTCTTACACTAAACTAATCACGTTAATATATATATCTATAATACAAATTACTACTGAATTCAATAAATAACGATTGCAACTATAGTCAGAGATATAAATGAAGAAAGATCTAAGTTATCCATTGTTTTGCCAATAAGCCTCCAGAAACAGCCAGAGAAAACACCATAGGTGAAAATGTAATATTTTACTCAAGAATTGATTAATTTGATTGTGTTTATGTAATAAAATCTAGAATAACCTGGCCAAAGAGAAAATATTCTGCGTCCATGAAAATGATTTTTCACGGAAAATTTTACTTAGTTCATATACCATTTACTATATATCCTGGCCAAATCATAAAAATATGGATGAAATATTGAGTATTAGTAGAAAACTAAAATTAATTACCTAACGCCATTGCTACCATGCAAGCGAATTTCTGATTATTAGAACTAAATAAGGGATTAAGATGCGAGAAATTGACGGCAGTTTATGAAGTACGACACCCTCTACTTCTCAACCATTGTCCATAAAATCTTCCAACTTCCTCCTGCCCTTTCTGGAAAGAGTTAAAAAGTTGTATTTATTTGTCTTATGCAGGAACTTTTTAACATTTTGACTATATTTGCAGTGACCTTACAGAGGATTTATGTCCCAGCGAACGTCTAAGTTTTTCAGCTTTCATGCGGGAACATGAGAACTTGAACAGAGTATCCCACGGCGATTCTCACGTGGGAACATAAAAAATCTTAGCCTCTTACATTTAAGTATATGGACGTAACCCTTTTTTTCAAGGAGAATGTTGGAACTCAAACGCAGTTATGTGAAGAATTACCACGAGACTGCAAGAAAAAGAACAATAAGCACGTATAACGAAAACTACATTTACATGTATTAATACTACCACACGAAAACCTTAGAGGTTCAGTATAATATCGACAGTGTCCTCAACACACTTTAAAATAAAACCTTAGAGCTTCAGTATGATACCGACAGTGTCCTGGACAACTTCCTCATGAAGAGAATATTTCAAAATATTTCGACATAGTTGAGACAATTTTAGTACGAAAAATTAACAGAAATGAGAATTTCGATCACATTTAAATAATTAATTAAAAAGTATGAACAACCGATCACAAATAACCATTGTCTGAAATTGAAACGAAATTATTTTTGTCAATTTAATACTTGAACGAGGATGTAGTCCGTCACGTACTCTTTTAATTATTTATTTGGACGCCTAGTTATGGCAATGGAAAAAAGAATTAATTGCTGCTCATACAGCCTCGAGAGCCTAAAATATGGACAAACGCTACTCTTCGTAGACGTTGGAGTGTCAACCCTTTCAGAGACAGCTTGCTTCTCCAGCGAAAAGTGCCGCAGGACGATTTATCGGCTCATGCGTTGACTGCTTTTTACGAAATTAAAGCTTTGTAGTAATAATGTTTACAATCTTGTAAAACGTTAAAACAATTCAATGCAAACACACTCTAAATTCGATTAAAATATAAATAACAAGTTGATGTCTTCATAAACGAATTAACAATGCTTTTTTTTTTAAATACACAACACTTTACTGAAAATTTCCTTGTCACCTCTCGAACGAAAAGGGTTAATCGCTAATGCTGAAGACGCGCTCCAAAAATCCGCCTTTGAACTCCTCAATACCGCAAATGAATGTATAACTTTTTCCAAACAATTGTTTTAATGAACTAAATATCCATAAAATATAATCAGTTTTCTCAACAATAACGGTTATTTTTGTTTGAAGACAATAAATTTACAAAACGCAGCACAGCCCGAAAGCATCCTTCATATACAATAACGGTACTCTAAAACAAACAAAAAAAATGTGAGGAAAGACACCTTAATTAAACAACGACAATTGCCTGTGACAATATATGTCAGCGAGAACTGGGCACTCGTAAAACAGAACTTCCGAAGATTCCAAACATCAAAGAAAATTCTTGAGAAGACGTCTGGCTATACACGAACCAATTAAAAAGGAAATACAGATATAAGGAAATAACTATCAGCGAAACGATACAAGGTCACAGAAACAGAATGAGAGAGCACCTAGAAAGTATGAATTGAGAGAAAATGTCTCAAATTGTACAAGCATGAGAGATTATAACATCTTTACTTTTATTCTCATTCTTTAATAAATATAATGCAAAATGCGTATGAATGAATACTTAGTTGAATCTTTTACTGTAGATATTAAATATTAACATCTTCTTAGGTCATATTTTAGTCATTCTGTTGATATATTTAACTTTTTATCAGAAAAAAGCCCTAAAGGGCAAAGTAACTAAACTGACGTTTATGAAATACAACAGAATGTGATCGGTGTGACGACGTTAGTGTTTTCGAAACTCCGTTAAATTTGTTCAGAATTTAAATCATCATATTAAAAGCTGCTGATTAAATCAAAATCTCCATTTCAGTGAAATATTGATCTGGGGGCTAAATTGCCTTTTTTCGACATTTATTTCTTCATGGATAAGTGATGCAACAAGTGTGGATTTATGTTTAGCATTCTGGTTACTCTGGTGGTGAAAAAAATATAATATTCGTAAAGGATAATATTCTCTGATAATACAATCGATGTACCTCAACTGCAAATCAAAAAAGGAACACAATAGATTTCAAAGATGCCATAAGGTCGTTTAAATCAAAGTTTTATTCTACAAAAAATTATCAAAAATTGAACTACATCCATGAAATTATATTCATTGCTATGAATTAGTCATCCATAACGGAATTTTTTCTAGTGGTTTCAAATTAACGTCAAAACTTAAATAAAATAACGCTCTACATCTCCCCAAGCGTACTTTATCTTTCGGATTCTCTCTGCCACAAAACACTAATATATTCCACTCACATACTAATTTGCCCAAATAACATAGTAGTAGCTTTGACTATAAATTACGAAAATTATTCCGATTTATTAACGCGAGTATGTCCATTACGAACGAAGCATTATAGTCTTAACCACTCAGAAGCGCAAACATTGATGTGATTTCCATCCAGTTTACAAGAGCTGTGAAAATAGTGGCTTCGGGCAAATATTTGCATAATGTAATGAACATCACTGATAATCCTCCGCTAATTCCATCGGTAAACTAAAGGGTTATCAGGTACGAGGCAAAGCGTATCTGACGTTTCAAAGAAGTTTGGAGCCAAAGGAAAACACAGAATAGATTATTTGTGAGGGAGAAGTGGCACGCGTAATTTTATACGGTCCGTGTGATTTGGAAGCCATTTGAATTAGCTCCCAATCAAATGCATGAAAGCCATTAATATTTTTTTGCCTAAACGATTCTAGAAATCAAAGTATTATTTTGCTTACATAACAAAAAATGAATTCCCATGTCATTCTTCTTAGCCCGAGTTTTTAGCGCGTTTAATTCATAATTTAGGTGAGGTTTTTGCAGTTGCTCGTAGCACATAAATATATCACCGTTTGACATATTCATCGATTATCAAGGTATAGCCGAAAAAAATACTATCTCACAAGATTTTGGGGCACCATTTGTTTGGATTGGAGACCGGAATCGAATTCTAAGAACTGCTGAAGAAGAGCTGAAATGGTGTTACATAATTTAAACGTACCCTTTCGATTCCCGCCACATGACTTCTCAACTTTGAAAGAGGGAGATAATTTTTTTAAAATTTCATCTCTTTATTTAAAAATATTTATGATTCTACATTTAAAGGAAATCTGCCGAAATTATTCCTGATAATAGTACATGATACTTCGTTGTTTTATAAAAACAAACTCGATTTAAAGTCATATTATTATTTAAGTAAACAATGCATAAAATATACAAACTTTTTTATGAGCCGGTACATCAGCACTTCGAGAAAAATAAGGCTCTCCTTATCCATGCCCATATTACATGCTTAGGAGTGGTTTAATATTTTAAACGGTGCTAGAATAGCAACCATAGATTTTAACAACTGTCACTGTGTCTTGTAATAGATATATTGACGTTTTCCGCTAAAAACGTTTTCCAAGATGCTAAGGAAATGATTGGTTCAGCATAGATACTATCATTAATTCAAGCTTGTACCATAATTAATGAAGAAAATATTTCCTAGCACAACAAGACGAAAGCAACGAGTATGTATGCTTTAAATGATACTAAAAGATTACTTTCGCAGGAGAAAAATGAGTAATATTTAGGAATATCCATCGCTGTTTAACATCAGAGATACTGCGCTTAAATTGATAAGAACGAATAAAAAATCTTTCCTGGATTCCACAGCTGGAGGAAATTCGGGAAACCTTGGCAAGGATATAAGGTTTTCATTTCAGGGAGAGGGCTTAATAAACTGAATGATGCAAGCAGCATTTTGGGAAATTTTAAATATGCGACCACTCAAGACTGCCTCCAGGAAACCCGTTCCCTTTTAACGATGCCTCCAATTGTAAATTTTAGCAGCGACGGGTTCTGCTGCGGGAGATTGAGGAGGAGAAAATTATGACAGGTACAATTAGCGTTTAGGGGGAGAGAAAGTGAGAAAGGTAGCATAAGGATTCATCCCTCCGGTGACGAATGAAATACATACATCTCCCTCATCTTCCCTCATCTCACTAAACGCCTGCATAACCAACTCCCATTCCAAAACTTTAAATTCGCGTACCTCTTTACCTACGCTGCTTTAGAATCAATATTCATGTGACCGTAATCAATAATATAGATTTTAAATATGTTTTATCATATTGAATAATAAAATTATAAATCATTCCATGAGAAGAAAATTAGAAGGAATATAAAACTTTCTCTTCCTTCTTATTTGGGCTGCTGTTCTAATATTTATTTCAATGAGTGGGCTTAATCTTTATAACCCAAAGATCCATCATGTTATAGAGATATCGAGCGTTTTTCTTGAAAGGAATTTTGCTAATTCGTTCGCTGTTGCCTAGTTTTACTCTCCATTTTCATCTACTTTTGCGTTAAGATCCACCTTAAATTTTTCTCATTATATTTTTTCCCCCGTGGAGTTGAAGGTGTCTCTATAGCAATGTTTCAAACAGCGGCAAGGTAATAACTCTATACGTGCATGATTTTTCTTCTGCTTTACCTTTTCTCAACTTGATTATATTAAAAAAACTTGTTCGCTTTTTACCCCGCTCTTCCAATACATTCTCCCTGTACTTCGGTCTTCAGCAGTCACTTCTTCCTACTAACTGATCCATGTACCTAATCTGTATTATTTTGTCTAGTAACCATATCTCTTTAACCACAGATTCCAAAACTTTAACCTTTATTCTCTCCATGAAATGGTCAGAGTTATCGGTCCCCTCCAACTACTAACGCCTATTCCATTAACGCATAACTCCACGGAAGAACAGGTGAAAATTCAAACGTATTGCCCGTGATCAACTAGGAAACATGCATCCAAGTGAATCCTTTATTCAACCTATATCTACAGTCCAGAGTATTCACTCATTTTTTAGAGCGGAATCTAGTAGAATGCTTATTTAAATATCAAGAGTAACATTCAAACTTATGAAACAGATTGTGAATGTACTCGTAAGGGCCGAGGCTCTGTACAGATCGAGAGCATTAACCAATAAAAATGTAGACCAGAAAAGACTAGAGGCTTTCGAAACCTGGTGTTGTTGTAGTATGCTGGAGATCAAATGGACGGATGGAATAAGGTATGAAGAATAGCACAGATAAGTATTACGGTAAGGGGCCCTGTGGACCACGATAGAGAAAACAAGAATTAGATGGATTTGGTTCAACCCTCAGGTAACATAGGTTTGTGAAGAACATAATTGAAGGAAAATTCCCAATATCGATAAATACACTGGGCAAATAAAGTAGGGATGACATAAGAAGAGCTTCCAGTTAGTGAGGGAATAAGCATTAGAAAGGGAAGGATGGAGGGCTGAAGTCAACTAATCTTAGAAAAGAACGACCGATGATGATGTTCAAACACTGCATTATTTCATCTGGATTCTGTATACTATTATGATATAGTCAAAGCCTGGTTTTGCATTGCGGGCCTTTATGATGCCGCTTTGTGTTCGAGGGAAGAGGCTCCGGCTATTACCCATAAGGAAGGGTTGACATGCTTTAGCATGGTGATCGACCACCTGTTTTACCTTATTTATAAAAATATACACAAGGAATAGAATAGAAAAGGGCAGCAAAGCACTTTCATGAGGTAGTAGCAACATCAGGCCATGCTGATGATGCGGTAATAAACCGATAATTTCCACAAATTAATACGTTAAGTCACTCTTATCGATTCTTTACGACTTCAACCCGCGTCTTCTTGCGTAGAAGCTCGAAATGAATCTCTATAAATTCACAGTTGTACGTTATTTCGAATGAAATTACATTAACGCTATATTCACATATTATTAGAGCAAATGTTTAAATGTGTCAGACGATCAAATATTATTGGACCACGATAACTTCAGGTGACTTCAGGTGGGTTTTATCATTGAATAAACACATACGAAATATTGAGGTTCTTGATTTAAGGAGCATAAAACTTGTTTCACAAAAGGAAAGTCTTTGCATAAGAAAGCGACCTCGTTCTATTCAGCTGATATTCTGCTCAAACTATGAGAATTTGTGACCCATTACAAAAAGAACTAGAACATGAAATAATGCCAACACAAAGGCGCACGCTTCGTCATCAACTGTAAAGGGCGAACAGAGGGCGTATTTAGGCTGATGACTGCACTAGGATTCTTGATTGACTGCCAGCAGAACCTCAGGAGGATACATGCTTGGCTTAGAATACTTGATTTATATTAGACGAAGAATATTACTTCAACTTCGAACAATATACATGGAAATCAGTGACGTGAATATTTAGAGAGATACACTCCCAAACTGATAAGATCCAACATTTTGATCTAGACCTGTATTGTCGTGACTCTTTTTCTAATTACTCAATTGTAATACAATGTTCCAGATACTTTTTTAAGTTACCGAATTTTTTATTTCAGAGCATGATTATACCCCATCATATCTTTGCAGTCTCTTTCTAAACAATCCCATTTCTTCCTTTCATCAACAACATCTTTACAACAGCGTCCAAATGCCAAACATTCAACAACTAACAAAACATCAAATATATTATAATTAGTAAATTAAAAAATACGAACCAACCATCAACACAATAAAGAACAACTAAAAAAATGACGAAGCCACGAATGTTAAACAAATCAATGAATTCAATTTTAATTTAGAGCAGGTCGGGACGTTACAGGCCATTAGCGACTACTACAGTTCAGTCATGTAATGCATATAGATCTTTTACGCCGGCTGTTGTAGAGTCGGAAATAGAAAAAGGGAGGGAAGAGGGAAAATAATTTAGAAGCCTTGAGAGACAAAAGTTTTAATTAACGTCAAAAATGTTTAAGTCATAGCGACTACTACAGTCACGATGACTTAAACATTTTTGACGTTAAATAAAACTTTTGTCTCTCAACACTTCTAAACTATTTTCCCTCTTCCCTCCCTTTTTCTATTTCTGACTCTACAACAGCCGGCGTAAATGATCCATATGCATTACATGACTGAATTGTGTCAACTAGTGGGACCGATGAACGTGTCCTTCTCCTCGCTGAGTCAACGACACAGAAAATCACGACGATCAGACACACGGGACTGACCCAACGCACGTTGTTTGAGGCGAATCACTAAGCCCACTCACGCGTGGGAGGCGAATGACATCATTGATACGGTGCGATGAGCGTACACCCGCCAGTTCTCCACATACCCCCGACAGTAGGAGTGAGGGTTAAGGGTTAAGTGACAGCGGGAAGGGTGGATGATAATCAAGACTGATACCCTGTGACCTCTTCGATAGCATCCAATCAACGCCCGTCTACGTCTGCCACTCCCTTCTCCGTAAATCCATGTCCTCAACCCTTTCCCGACCTCTTAATGTCCAGGTCCCAAGTACAGTGGGTACTCGAATTTCTCAAGCAGCCCTTCCACCTGACATCTCGACCCTTCCCGGCTTTCCATCAGCCTCTCACCGACCTTGTACGTGTCTTGACGCCAATAAAAGCACCGTTGATGAACTCGATAATGTGTGAGAAATTTTGAACTCATCGATACCCTCTAGAACGGTTACACTTAGCTACGTTCTCTTATGATTTAGAGGTGATAAATTAAGCAAGAATAAAGTTGGAGGTCATGCGAGCTTATTCCCATACTAAATGTAGTCTAATTGCTAGCTGAATGATTTCGGGAAATAGGCTACTCAGAGGTATTATTATTATTATTAGAGTGTACATTTATTAATCAATAATTAATGAAGACTGTAAAAATCTCCCAGGCCTTCGAAAGTGCAGGGCCATTTCTTCTTAATTTAATTCTTTCCTCAGCTATTCATACATCCTGTCTCAGTTGATAACGTGCATAAGAATTGTCTCTCTCCCTCACTCTTTTACTTCCCCCACTTACCCAAAATATTTCCCATTATTTTAATCTTCAATATCCCTTCTCTCTATATCAGCAAATATTTACGACCCTCTCTCTTTAGTTACCTCAAGCATATTCCTCCCTTCAATATTCATTCTAACATCCTCCTACTTCATGATTTGTCTTCCTTTCCGTGAATAGAAAACTCTCTCTTTTACCACATTCACATATTTAACGCTTCGGGCCAATTATCCTCCTTTTTTAAGTCCACTTTTCTACAATGCACAGTTCTACACTCCACATTAAACTCATCACCAGCCATTTCTTTAGATTCAGGTTGTAACACGTATTTCCTTCGTTATTGTTCTACTTCTTTGTATTTTGCCCCAGCTTGCTCGTCGGAAAAGAAAATACATGAAACGTAGCAGGTTTAGAGACGCGCTTGCAATTTACTTAACAAAATGAAATATTCAATTTACAGACAATTTAAATTATGGAAATAATTACTTATATCCTAAGGTCATGACCAACTGTATATTCTAATTTACACACAAGTTTGGCATATGAATAATTATTCCTTCTTTTAAGTATATTGTCCAATTATTTGCCACACTTCTCCACTTAAACTTTTCACAACATCCAGTCACAAACTTAATTCTTGGCCAATTAAAAACCTCTTGCCTTATGGCTTCTTGTATCTTATATGAAAATAAAAGTTTATAGTTACAACCCAATTATTTGACGACACAGGTTGGCTTGTCCCTCTGTGGTCTGGAAAATCCTCTCAGCCTGCGTAGTGTTCGTCCTTGGCGGGCCCTCAGCTCTTGGGTCTCGTCCTGTTGTAAGATCTCCCGTTTCCAGCTCCTTTGCCAATTCTCCTTTTCTACGTGGGCTATGTCTCGCACGATGCCACACTCTGGAACTTCCTCCTACCAAAACTTGCGTGCTGTCCTGGCACGACCGTACACTCCGACGGTTTCCTCTACACTCCCCAGAGCTCCTTTTGTTGCCGACGCTTCCACTCCCTCGGTCTATTGTTTATTCTCGATTCACAATATGGTGGGCCCCTTATTGTTATAATAAGCCATGAGGTTGTAAAAGAAAAATGGCGAGGCCAGCGTTATGTTACAAGGTGCATGGGGTACACAGCTCAAAGAAGGAAGGAAATGCTGCGGCGGAAGTTGATTTATCCAAGCTTTGATCTCTCAAAGCAAACATTCCGTCAAAGCAAAAACTATATCAATCCTTGTGTGGTTAAATTAAGCATTTTTTTAACCGAATTGCTACCGCAGAATCTCACCGTCAAACAGAGGAAAATCAATCATGACCGGCGAGTCGGGGCGAACGCCATGTTTGAGAATGAGCTTTAAAAAGCGTAGTAATGTCCTCTTAATTTCACAGTAAAAGTGCTTCGGCGTTCCTATTGCATTTTATTTGTACGTGATGGTGCTGATGTAATACGTCAGATCCTGTATTAAAAAAAAAAGACAATTTAAATCGCTCATCTAGATTCCTCCATTTAGGCCTGCAGGGCCATCAGGACAAAAATTTACCATTAATCTTAAATAGCCATAATATAGCGAAATTAAAATTCACTCCCAGAGGATGAAAAACATTTCAGTGAGTAGCAATTTGAGAAAGAAAACTTTTGAAAACCTCTTTTACCAAAACTTTCAAGCCTGATTTTGACGTGAGATAGCGGTATTGTACTAGAACTCAATGGTATTCAATTGTCGCTATGAAAACAGATTTTTTGAACTGCTTTTTCCTGTACTTAATTTGTATTTGGTGCTATGGTTTGTATTTATTTACAGCCAAATTTTAGACTGGTCGATGTTTTTAAAATAACCGATTCTGTAATGGGAAATGTAGTATTCCATTATAGTACATATATGCTTTTGCATTGAATATAGGTAATATTTCTGTAGTATAATGTTTTACTGAAATTTATGACAATTTAAGTTCTCTTCACATCTTGTAATTTACTTTTCTTTATGTTACATAGTATTTTCTTTGAAATTTTGATCATTCAACAAAGTTCATAAACAGCAAATAAAATTACTCCGACATAATGTAGTGGTGACTTTAACAGTAAAATACGGAGATAACACCAAAGGACTAAATGAAAGGCGTCGTGTCCACTCCATTTGGCGGTCTGACTGACGTGAGATAAGGTTAGACTGATTCAGTAGGAAATCAATATCCATAAAGATTGTAATTAGCTAGTAAAGTAACATCTGTTTGGACGGTAATAAATATGGAAGGATTAATACACGCTTTATGAACAGATTGCTCATATTTTAAAAATTTATTTGGTCTGGTTTATGAGATCCCATGTCAAAGGCCATGTGTAGTATGTACGATTTTTGTTTTTCCTATCTTCAATCTCTCTCTAATGTATCCCACAAATTATTTATCCGACTTACTCCATTAGGTAGGTTGATTTCACCCTTCTATCACGTCTATAAAACATTTTCTCTTCCAACCCTTTGATTTTCCCTTTATTCTCAATAGAATTTTCTTCAATCCAAAATTTATTTCCCCGTTCTACATTTGATGGATGGAGCTACTTGTAATGTCTTCCCTTGATGTCACTGTAAATTTTCTCTTCTTGCCAGCAGTTTCAAGGAGAAGAATTGAATTCACCAAAATACATATTTTGTGGTCCAATTTCGGATCCGCACACCACTAAGATTCTTGAGAAAGACTTAGTATAGCTCTATGCAAAATAATTAATTTAACCAATAACAATTTCCATACAATATACGAGTAAGACAATTCAAAGTAATGCTTTAAATACAATATCTTATACTGAACCTATTTATATATTTGTATTTTTAGATTAATTTTCCGATACCTTAACCTTCACGCCATTTGGCCAACAACAGCTCCTAAGTACTGAATAATGCCGTAATCATTATTCTTCCCTAATTTGACAGATTATGAGTCCACAACCAGATAAAAAAAGGACTGACACTTCCTAAATGCAATCTCGTAGTGCAATGCAGGGCCTAAATGCAATCTCGTATTTTCTAGCTATATTTGGAAGAACATGTTTCACTTATAAATCTCTATCCCCAAACTGCTCAGTAAAACTCAGATATAATATAGAATTTTTATTCCTAATAATAGAAACATTGTTCGTAATTATTTTTGTTTTCCTCTGTAAGGACACAATACTATTATCCTTTCTTTAGTCCACTGAAAGATATTCCACATTGCTTTCGCATTACTTGGGGATAAAATATATAGTTTTATTTTATCATATGACTGTAAAAAAGTAAAAAATGAGTACCACTATAAATGGAAGAATGAACGTATTTAAATGCAACATCCACATGTATACTATAAATTGTTATATAAAAAGCTCTAAAAAATTATTTCCCTCTTTTTTTATAGAATAGTGTCTGGATTTATAACTAAAAAAACCACAAAATATTTCCAATGCTTAAGTTTGCAAATAATCGTGTCATGGCATATGGTAACCAACACTTCGTAAATGACATCTCGTAAACTATGCCTCTTAGCCGACAGTAATTTAATTGACACATCATTGTAGGATCTATGGTCGACGGGTATTATGGGTTGTTGAACATTACGCAGTATTTCATGGTACATTTTACAATAATATATGATGCGGTGACGGCAGATTTAAGCAATACTCAGAATGTCGCATTTCTGATTTTAGCCTGGGTTGGTTTTGATCAATCAGGGCAGAGTTGTCATTGCTCGCCATATGTTACTTGCTAATTAACCCGTATAAAAATCTTTTACTTGTGTTTGGAGTGGTGATGTATTATTAGTAGAAATGAACACATGTTCCGTTTTGTGCCACCAAAAATATATTGAAAGCACCGTGAACACGTACAGTTTTCTTCCCATTCATTGTTCGACTTCAGGACAAAATATCAAGTCGTATTGTCATTACCAAGTAATACCCGAATGGTTATAATATTTCACACCAAACTAAGCAGTTGGAGATATCTTGAAACATACCCACCTTGACCGTAACATTGGAAATTTAATGTTTCGGGCGTGGCCTTCGCATCCCTACCAACCACCACCGCCACTATCTCGCTTCATGTGTTGAACCTGCAACACCGCATCACCCGAGATTTTCAACCTCCTCGATTCGGTCCCTATCTGCTGGCGCAGGTCGCAACACGGTCAGGCCAATAAAACCCTGCGGCCAACCGCCAACCTTTCAACCAATTCCCCCATTTTGCACGCACCTAATTTGCACTTCACTAGTGTCCTCACGCTCCCTGCTGACCTCTGACCCATCCGTAGGGACCATTCTATTGCGCCCCCACACGACTGCCGTTTTCACCACCCTTACAGCAGCTAGAGCAACAAATCTATACGCGCAAGAACATCAACTTACAATCAAGCTTCAATGCTTATGCCTCATATAACTAATGAAAAGGGAATTCACTATTAATTTCTATTAATTTAAACTGGATACTTTCCAAAACATTGATGCCACATTTCATGCCATAAGTAGTGAATGTGCAACAGGATATTGTGCAGTATCTTTTGCATGCACAGAGACATTGGATTGGATTGTTATTTAGGGAAGTGACCGACTAGTAAGGTAATTTGTGCTTTCGGGAAGGGTAAGGAAGGAAGGGTGGAGAGAAACTGCGTCGGCATTAGCCTGCTTTTAAAGAAAGGCGCCAAGGGGACCACAGTTTAGCATTACATCCGACATAAGAAATACTACACTTTAGTGCCCTCCACAAGACACTCAAGTAGAGATCGGGTTGGCTCTGAAAAATATTCTCCTCTGCAGGAATTTGATCCCTGGCCGCCCGTATGGCAGAGACATGTATAAAAAGAAGTAGTTCTCACTCACAGAATTCGACCAATATGAAGGACCTCCGTTCGTTCCGAAGGACCTATGATCGTTTTCTATGAATTCCATGAAACAATTAAAGATATTGTAAGCCTCGTCTTTATTTAAAGTGAATTAGATTTTGAGAATATGAGTGAAAGGAATGTGAGAATTTATAGTAATAAAAGTCAATTTACATCAGTAACTATTGATGCATATTGAAATATTCTGGATTGGTTACTTAATTCTTTGGAGACAACGATCATTCCAGACACGTAATTATAGCTCAGGATTGGAAAAGTAAAATATGAGATGTTGCAGTGTCCAGGGCGAAAGAACGGAGCTATCGAGAACGTAAATCGTTACAGGCAGCTGAGGACTAATTCTTCTCTCTAGGAGGAACGAGGAGAGGGAGTGAAATATCATGGAATAATAATAATTTTTTAAATTCAGAATTTGCATAAAAGATATTTACTTTGAGAGTTAGATGAAAAACTGCAAGCATTAAAACCTTGCTTTCATTAATTTAACGACATCACAAGCCCCACGGAAACATTTGTACCACATAATCCTCTCCGCAGAAATGACTATTCACGAAAATGAGATGGTGAGTTACCCGCTATATTGCAGCAATGATAATATAAATTATGACTGTTCTTGGAAATGCTGTTTTAGCCTTAAGCGTGGCAGATGTCACTTTAGTGTGACACGTTTAGTGTGACTTCTTTATCTGATGATGTACCTGACGATGCCGTAAACGGTGAAACACACGTTACAAATTAATATTGGTAGAAAAATATTAGGTATTTGACTATGGATATGTCACATTAAATATAAACCGTAATACGATTTCATAGTTATTAAATGATGGGGTCAGTTTCTAAGTCTACCGCGAGATGGTTTTTAACAGTTTTAGAAAGATGAGGAAAACCTGTGACTTTTACACCGCTATGATTAAAACGTTCAAATTTGGGGAACTATTCGTCATTCTAAATTGCCATAAGTATTCAGTATATTGACACATCTGAATCCATTGTTGCCAAGAAATCTCAGTATTTTATTTCAAATTGTCTAAAGTGCAACTCAAATTTCCGGGAACACGAAAAAATGAAATTGTAGATTTGTTTGAGCATTTACATCATTCATAATTTATTACACAATGGTCTATATTCCCCAGAATCAGGGACGTAAAAGGTAAGTTATTATACGCGTTCAGACATCTTTTTGACTTCATTTTATATTTCATCATTTGGTTGTTAATTTTTTAAACAAAATCAAAGTCCTGACACATTTCTGCAGGCCTTTGTTCGTACATTTCAGCACCATCATCCGTATTTACATTGAAATATTTTGTCGTTTTCAATTGAAAGTAGTGGATACACTTGCAATTTTTGGCTGGAAAAATATCACATTTTTTAATTTATTTTGCAGGATTCAAAAATCCTTCCAACTTTTAAAGCCTTGTATTATGGCAAGTGGTTGACTCATGCAACATCATTCCTTGGCAAATGAGTGAGTTCGATATTGACCAGCGGATAGGATGCATATCTCCATTCTGTTGATATTGTCATGTGGTAAGTTTTGAAACTCACCTCTTTAAATATTGGCACGTTTCAGTTGATTCCAAAATTATGGTATGAATTATTTGACCTCATTCAATTAAAAAATAAATCCAAAAATGAACGCTTAATAACCTAGTTTCATGGCTTGCATTTATCGGGTCACGTAGAACCATAACTTGAATAGAGAAAAACTGCTCGAGCAGGAATCCCACTCGAAGTCTTTGAGGATGAATTACTCAACACGCATTCATAAAACATAAATGGAGATTTTATTTCCAATTTTTTTCAAAATACACACATTGCTACAGATGGAACTTAAAGTTGTTTTTGACATTAATCTACTCCCAGCATCCAATAAGAATGAATGACCTCAATGGTGTCGTTGTCGTGAAAAAATTCGTATTGCGAAATCATTCAATGATATTTACTAGACTAAGGCTCGGTTTTCAACCGTTGAATCCATATTATCTTAGTATTAAAGCTGAACATTATATATATTCCCTCTGATAATCCTCACGTCAATTATTTGACAGCCTGGCGCTTTATACGAAAGCGGAGCGAATAGCACACATCCGGTGAACGAAAAGATCTCGTCATTTTGCCTTCGTGTCAACCAGTCATAACATAACCGTGCCTATTGACATATATGTTATGTGAGCATCACATGCACCAGACGAAACCGAGGAACTTCCCCCACTGCGAGCATTACACAACGGGGTGGGGGTCATCAAATGTTACGCGTGTTTGATTATCTGCCTCCGTGTCGTCATGGGAGCGAGTGGAAGCACGTTTACGGCCCGTGAGACGCACGGGGTGACCTACCTCTCTCTGTACCACCGCCGTAAATAGGGACATTCACCCACGCACACAAACATGGGACACGTGAGCAAAACACGAATCCCTGCCTGCAACGCGCCCCGGCCTGTCTTCGCGGGGTCAAAGGTGCGGCAGGACAGACTGCCACTATGAGTTCAGGTGCGCGCCGACACATCGCCAAAACCGCCGGCTGCTCCTGCTATGGCAACGATCCACTCGCATGCAAACACACTCGTCGGTGATTGACGGCGTCGGGGTGAATGGCAGATCGTGACCGGAATCAGGATCACGGAGAAATACCCTCAAGGGAGGAGGATACCGCATAATGTCGCGATTGGATATTCTGACGAGAATAATTAACCGAAACGTCCTAGGCCAGTTCTCAATTCCACGACTCATTCTTGTTTCTTACATATTTCCCTCGAGGAAGACTTGTTATACAGAGTTGTAGTTCAAATCCATTAGATGGAGAAATTTTCCAGGACAAGTGGGAGGTGAATAATAAATAGATATTCCAACAAGAAATAGGTAAAAAACTTTAGTTTAGTTGGCGATATTCATTGGCTGTTCAATCCTAAGATTGGTTGACTGCAGCCCTCTACCCTTCCCTATCTAATGCTTGTTCCCTTACTTCCTGATATCCTTTCAATGTACTTTCCTCTCTATTTCGTCAATGAACTTTTTCATGGTCTTCGCAAACCCATTGTGTCTCAGAGTCCAATCCATCTTGTTCTTCTTTTTTCAATGGTGCTCCATATGGTTCTTTCTTCTTTTACTCTTCTGTACATTTCATAATTTCTTATTTCATATTTTCTGATTTTATCTGGATATTGGTCCGTATTAAACGCTGAGTAAATATATTGGTCCGTATAACACGCTGGTCCAAATTACGACTTTCTCTATTTATTTCTTTGTGGATTATTTCTAAAGATCAAAAATATGGCATGTATATCGTAGAAATATTAAAATATAAGTAATTTTATTCAAGTTTTTGAATTCCCAATACACCGGGTACTATCATCGTACCACTGGGCTAAAAAAAATATAAACCCGAAGAGTTCGAACCCAGGGCCTACGTGGCACGAGGACGTGATCGTCCAAGCAAGTGTATCCACATGTTACTCTGTGATATAGAGTTCCTACAGTTAAGCGTATGAATTGCAGCTATTTTTACACAGTCAACACATATGTGGCATTGTTCACAGGTCAAATATATCATTGACCGACTGATTTTCATTTTGCTCGGCTTTCAATCCATGGTCGGACTAAAATTTCAGCCTACTTAAATCCCATTTACTCTCTTTTTAGATCTAAATAGAAATCATTCAATTGAAAAAAACGTTGAAAAGACTTGTTTTAGGTGTACACTTTCTGAATATATCTAATATTTTGCTGACACGTTGACAGAAAAATGTTATAGAGTAGTTCCCACATCTAAAATTGAAAATTTCTTTTTCGACCGGACTCAAGAGGCCAATTTGAGGACAACCCCATAAATAAACTCCCCAACAGAGTCAATATAGGGTAAAGTGTAAAATATATTTGCGTATATATACGGCAAGGCCAAGGAAATGTTACGTACAAACACCGTTGTCACTATTAGCCTTTTCACTATCATATTTACGTTTATCTCTTCAACTCTTCCCAAGGACATGAGATGCTTCAAAACAATGGGCTGTTAATGCCAGATCCTTGGCATGGCGTAAATTGCACGTTGAGAGAGCAGTCTTTGACACCAAAGGCAAGAGAATTCAATTTATGCCTTTGCCGGAGTTTGATGGACGTTTACGTAAATTCTCCGAAAGATATCGCTGACGAGATATTCAACTCAAGCCGTGCTGAAAACTTCCCGCTGATCACAGATTCTGGCTACAATTGAGCAAAAGCCACGGCTTCACAGTGAAGTTAAACATCATTAATCACTCTACACAACCATTTAAGGATGAACGTAACTTTATTACAATGGAATCCAGTAGAGAAAGACTGCATATGGCTACGGAGAAATAACGGCTACTTTAACCTTCCTACCTTCACAAATGATAGATTATAATAAACACCTTATCGTTTATGTTATTTGATAAAATTACACTGGTGATTATAATATACATGTTCTAGGAAGACACTAGAGTCTGGTTGAGTGACTTAAATGGCCTGCTGCCAAATAGTATGACGTATGACAAGGGTATGGTCTACTAAATGGCCAAAAAAATTAATACCGTGCACATATTCCAACTTGGTTCATTGTTGGACATGAGAGAAGATGAATAGTTCATGAGAAAAATGAATTTTGTAAGGATGAGGTAGCTGCAAGGTCAATCAATCCGAAGTAATTATGTTCCTTTCCCACCTCTAGCTAGGTTGTTAAAATATCACTTTTCCCGCTACCGATAAATGGCCATAATAGGCACCAATGACACTTTGAAGTAAGTGAGTCGACATGTAGTGCAGCTGTGAAGTTGACTTGCATCCTAATGCATGCTTATTTATCTTCAACGTTGCACTAACATCACGTTTTGCTTGATTCCAGTATGACTGCCCAATCTGGTTTATTTGTAGTAGCAATATGAATTTATACGAATAGTTTATGTGGCATTGGTAGCATGCCTATGGTGTAGGGCACGTTGGTGAATGTTATTGGCACATTTCAGTGCACGTTGGTGAAAACCAACCCTCTGCTAAACACCTTTGAGGAGGCTTGCAGAATAATATGTTGATTTAGATGTAAGTTTTTCTTGGTAAAAGGACCTCAGGGTGCATGCATGGGCACTATTACCCAAGTCTCCCAGTAATAAAAACGATGGCACTGTTAAAATATACTGTTTTTGCTGATGCCAAGCCATGCCAATTTCAGTAAGCTAAGAGGCAACATATGTAGACCAAGCCATTTAACAGAGGAATCATCTTAATTTGTTTAAGGATAATTTTTTACATCATGCTGGGAATACTAGTTAAGTTCTTTTTTTTGCATCTCTTTTCCAGAGATGACTTTGCTACTATCTTCTAAGCGGGAGGAAAGCGGGGGAGTGTGGCTCCCCATAGACCTTCCATGGGTCATTAAGGTTGTTCTCGGTTCACTAGAGCCCTCAGTGGAATATGCAATACGAAGGACATTATTTTACCTAATCACCACAAAAACTAACTGTTTGCTACCTTACCCAACACATTGCTATGATAGCACACGCAATTTTTTCTGGATGTTATCGAATTCATTGACATGGCCTTAGGTTGACGCAAGTGAACGTGTTGAAGTATTACGTAATACGATATATGCCATGTAAGATCTGAGTCTTTCCCGGCGAATGCTTAGAATGAAGAGTTCTCGGGTTTCCAGCCGGGTAATGGTGTTAAATGGTGGCGCCTTCCCTTCCTAGACATCCTCATCGAGAGAAAGAAGAACGGAAGCTTGGGCCACAGCGTGTATAGAAAGCCGACGCACACCGACCTTTAACTGAATGGAAAAAATAACCATCATCCAGCACAGAAAATAGATGTGGTGACCACGCTTTTTCACCGGGCGAAGGCAGTGTCAGATGAAGAGAATCAGAAGGCTGAAGTGGAACACCTGATGACGACCTTTCGTGCCAATGGATACACGGAGAGGGAGATCCAATTGGCTCTAAAAAGATCCATAAATCCGACAAAAAGAGAGACAGAGACAAAACCAAGAGGCAGAGCATGCCTCCCTTTCATGCCAAAAGTTCCAACCAGATATCAAGGATACTAGCCAGACACGAGATCGAGACGGCCCACAGACCAACGACTAAACTAAAAAACATCTTGGGAAATGCCAAAGACATCCTGCATCTTAAAACGCCTGGAGTATAAAGCATCCCTTATGAATGCAGCAAGGTATACATAGGCGAGTCTGGACGCACGGTGGAAACACGCCTGACAGAATATGCTAGATGCATTAGGCTCTTCCATCCAGAAAAATCTGCGTTGACAGAGCACAGCCTGGAAAATGGCCATAGAATTGACTTTTCCAGCACCAGAGTCCTTTGTAAAGCAAAGGATTACTGGGATCGCATTGTAAAGGAAGCCGTGGAGATCAGGCTGGAGAAAAATAATTTCAACCGAGACAAAGGCTTCCAAATCAGCAACGCTTGGAAAACTTCTCTGAGAATGCTGGAAAAACGACGGGAAAAATCCGACCAATCGCAGCCAACCTGAAAAAAATGGCGAAAAACGACCAAATGTCACTATATATATCGGACCATTCTGGCGAAAAATTATTCACCCTGAAGACGATGGCAGATAACGTCATCGAAACGTCAGTGCAGTTTAACACCATTACCCGGCTGAAAACCCGAGAACTCTTTATTCGATATATGCCATTTTTGCCTTCCCTGTTCCCCCAGGTAAGACAATATCAGATTTTCTCAAACCCTCTCCCTTTTCCTCTCAGTCTTGCGTAAGACATTAGATATTTGCATCTATTCTTCGTTAAATGCTCGCTTTCTGCAGTGTTATCTTTCCATTGAAGCCATCGTATAACTTTGGACACTGAATACCGTATAATTCTGCAGTGCTGGAGTACCACATTCATTAACATTTAAGAGCGAAACAGTAAAACCGCTGATGAAGTTGTGAAAAATCACAGGATATTTGAAGAAAAAACACTGGGTATTTGGAAACGATACAATGTTTCAAGCCGGAGTAAAATCTTACGTAAATTGGTTTTAGATTCCCTGCCCCCCCTCTTCATAAGGCAAAGAAAGATGATCCCAAACCCCCAAAAACGCCTTACGTGATACTTGATTGGCCTCTTACAGCAAATAATAGGCAGGAAAATCCCCTTGCTATGTGTATCAGAAAAAAATGGTAAATGTTGTTGACGGCTTTCTCTACCCATCCATTCTCTCAATATTTTACACACGAAGGTACAGATTACTATCGGCTTAGAGTTCTGCCTTTCCAAAAACAATTACATTTTCAAGTCCCTGATGGGAAAATCCAATGCCACTGTATAAATTTTTAAGGTTTAAATTTTATGATAACTTCAGATACCCTATATCTTTGCACGTCCTAAAATGTCTCCAAATCAAAATCCTACAACGAAAAAAGTACTTTAAATTATAAATAGCCTTAAAAATGTCTAACGAACAGCACTATAAATTGTAAAAATATTTTCTTAATTACCTAAAATAGAGAAATAATGAGTATCAATTCACATTTCAAGCCACAAGATAATAAAGAAGTTCAGTATCCAATATTCCTGCCCTCTACCGACTGTATTCTTGCGAATTCATCAATTTCAACCAATTCACATACTGATCACATTTTTGTTCAATTAAATATACCTGGGCATAATCACAAAAATGAAATCGATTCTTTGGCAAAGGTTTGCGAAAAATGCAGGATACAAAAAGGAAATTTCACGATGCATCAGCGCAACGAAGTCCTTCGTAAGTAAAACGGGCTCTAATTTTCAAAGTTCAAAGCGTAGATCTGTTCGGGGAAATTGGCTTAATAATTAACTGGGTCAGGCGAACTTGTGGTACCCAACGCTTGACGTTGCCCCAAGCCAATTAAAATAAATAAAATGAACAAATATGCGCAGTATTTTCCTGGATTGCTATAATAATTGAATTCATTCTCGCTAGATGAAAATAATAAAATATTCATTCGAATTTTGATTCCACAACACGGAAGCAATAAGATTTTTATCAAATTTAGGTGGGATGAAAATTATACTCCTATAATTCTTTCCTAAATTAATGCCTTTAGAGTATGGGACACCGCGACCGATGGCCGGAGTTCCCAATCATGTGTGCTGAGTAGGCTTCACGAAACAATTTCATTCAATTAAATTTCCCGTGGAAATTAAAAAATTTCCACGGGAAAAGTATTCGATACCAGTTCTATTTCCGCCACCGACCAAATTAAAATCTTAATGAAACTACTTTTTTTTTTTCGTTTACTTTTAAATCTACACATCCCTGAAGTGTTCAGGTTTTCCGAGCCACATTTGGGACGCCAACGTGGTGTCGATGTACAAATTCCGCAAGAGGCGGATAATTATTCAAAAATTTTATCTCGCTCTTACCGAAATGAAATCAATTTTTACGCATGACACCGAATTTGGGGAATGCATTCATGGATTTCAATTGGGGACGAATAGTTTCATTTTTGAGAAATTCAGAACTGATATTTTTCAGAGTGACACAGAGAATATTATCATGACTTCTCACTACATCTCTAGGTCTGACAGATGCAACTTAATGATGAAAATTAGAGAGATACACTGCCGAACAGATAGGTACAAAAACTCGTTCTTTCCGCAATCACAAAAAAAATTTAGCTCCACTAAATACACTCCTATAATACATGTCACCATTTCATCTCCCAAAACCTTACATCTTTACACGGCTGATGGCCCAACACCTTTCGCACGCCCATGCCACCCGCCCACCCTGCCACACGCCCATGCGGCGGCTCGCAGGCTATTATTCAGGTGTAGATTGGTGGCAGCATGGTGGGTTTTCATAACACGTTAGAGCCTACTTAAACATAATTGACAAATGGGAATGCAAAGAAGAGTGATAGACTGTCAACAATGTTCATGGGTCTCCCTAAAAAAAGGGCACAATCGCAAAATTATTCTGATGACACGCATATCGGTAAATAACAAGTTTTATGCCGCGTCAATTTTCCATGTTTTAGTGGAAATGATCCCCCCATGCATGTTGTAACTTCCAAATCATTTACCTGCCGCCAGAACTTCGAGCGAACACCAAGGCAAATGAAATAGTGCCTTGCGAACCTTTTTGGCTTCCGCAAACAGGAGCAGGCTTCCGATTAATATCCACTTCATAAATGAATTCCACTGCGGTAATTTTGAAGTCCGATAAATTTGCGGCATCCGCCCGCTGCTGCTAGCACTCTCAAAGAGTCTATTCGTTGTTGCAGTCAGCAATTAGTTTCCGTCTGCCCAGAAGTTGAATACGATCAGGGGCACGATAAATTCCACTGCCAGTGTGGCATCAAACGGAAATGGCGATATAATTGCATTGGCGCAACTTCTTCTAGGGCGTAAGCAAATAATTGTTTTAGTGTCTAAAGTTAATCAATAATGAATATGTAAATGAGTGATTTGGATTCATCAGATTAAAAATTCACGAAAGTACACATTTTATTGTGTAAATTGGACTGCTATCGTACATAATTTAAAATTAATTATTAAACTACATCCCATGAAATCATATAACGATTGAATTGGGTATTCAATGTATATATTTTCAAATACAATAAATCAAAAATTACTGTTTTGTCAGTTATGATTTCCCGCAATGAACAAGGTAAACATGACTGCAACTATAACTGCAGCTAAACAAGAACCGATAATTTTGAAAACACGCTCGGACAGCAATAAAATATCTATCGTTAATCAGAACTGTCTCTGATTGAAAAGCTTTTGGACATCGTAGTTCATGCTTTTATTATACTTCCTGTACTGTCATCGCTAACTAATATTCATTTGCTTATTCGAAGAGGAGTCCCTGATTGAAAATCTTTCGTTTGTTTATGAAACGTGATTTAATTGATATTGAAATGATAGGATTAAAAAATACTTTTCACGTGGTTCCAGATCATGCATAGAATATCCTTTTCATTCACATGAGAAACTTAAAATTATTCATAGTAGCTTGATTCACTCTTGTCAAATTTAAGTAACCTTCAATTAAAAACTGGAAAGAATTCTTGAAAGAAAAGCACATAAATTTGCCTCATCATAAAAAATGCATTTCAATTCTGCCAATATTTAACAGTATACAAACGAAAATTCTTAAAATTACAATTATTTCATAGGTTTTATCAAGATATGTATACATCTGCATACACCCTGCGAACCATCGCAGAGGCGTATGGTAGGATCGGTGGGGTCGGGAAACTCTAACTCCATATATTCCAGCAGGTTTATCCATTGATTGGCCCAATACACTTGTCACCGACTATTTAATTGGCTATGGTGATCTTATAGATTCACATGACAGACACATTTTTTTTTCTGTGGAAACGCCATAGTATTGGATATTTTCTGGCGCTGCGCCTTCTTCCACTTCATGTTTACTTCTATACAAGTCATGAATTTATGACTCGCGAATCAAAGGTGACTGACTAAGGCATTTTGAGTGACTCCCAATGTGTTCGGATGGTCATCGCCCAAGAACAGTCAACACACGCTGAGATATTATTTTGCTAGAAAATACTTTTTAAGCTATTTTGTGGTAAAATTTATTTAAAAAGTAATATATTCCACCTTATTCTGTAAAATCAAATTTCGCCCAATCTGGCAACTTTACACTCAATCGCCTTCCGAATTTCTAGGGAGAAAGGAGAGAAAGGGGTGGAAAAGAAGCTAGTAGCACTTGCTTGGGCCCGTGCAGTACCAAACACCATATTACAAATGAAGATTTTGCGGATGAAATTTAGCAAAAAAAGTCAAAACTGAAATAAATATGTTTTGCATTTAATTTAACAGATGTAAATAAAAGAGTAGCCAAAATCGCTAATTTTTTAATATTTCTACATGTGACACAGCACTCGAATTAAACTTTTTTTGTACGAATTTACACACACCGATCACAAATGGACAGGAAGGATTTTTGACATAGACAGGCTTTCAAGCATTGAGGAATGGACGTCCAACTCTAAGCCGTGTTGACCTACACTGCTCAAATCAGCCCTTTTATTTATATTTTTTATATTATTTGGTTAAATATATTTTCGGATTATAGACCAATACAAATATATTCTCCCACCGATGACGCTCATGTCAAATTACCGGCAGTCATAAGTGATATACTAAGGCAAACCCGACGTTAATATCAAGTTAACGTAAAGGTTACGTCATATTGCGGTAAAATTTAACTAGACGATATAAATCCGGGCCAAACCATTTTTTTTGCAAGACTAATCGTTTTCCTGAAATCCTTCTGCATTACCGGTAAGCATCACACCACAGGTAAATACTATTTGAAGGTTATACTCATTCTTTTGTGGTGACTAGTATGCAACTACCGAAATATGATCAAAAATTTGGGCATTAGGTGCTAAGACTTGCTCTACTTTCATTTTTAAAGTCAACATCCAGCAATAATTTTCTAGATAAATTGCTATGCGCACAATATTTTTTTAAATAATTCCTCGTTAAAAGGCACCTAAAAGTATCCAAACCTATCTGATTATTTTATACTTTTAATTAAGAACACTTGAGGATACGCAATTTATGCAGATATATTCGAAGCTACTGTATCATCAATGCCTCAATATGCTTTTTTCATCTAACTTTGTATCCTAGCTTAACCATTCCCGTAGAAAGCGTGTCTTACGTCGGAACGGATCCACTTCTGCTTGCAAAAATTTTTCTTAGAAATATTTCACATCCATAGAAAGTTTACAGCACTGTAATACGGCATTGTTAGTAAAACGGAAGAGAGTACGTAATATGAAGTTTAAAAATATTTTTCCGCAGGTAACTTACATTGAGTGTGGATCAATGTCCACTAGTTTTCACAAGTAAAAAAAAACGGGTATAGCCAGTTGCAAAGATTCGCATCATCAGATTCAAAGGAGACAAAAGTGAGTATGAGCTACAAATGCAGTTTTTGTAAAGAGTCACCGTCGTCAATCGCGGGGCTTCAAGAATGTTTTTATAAGTGATGGTAAAAGTCCAGTCAGGAAATATCACATTAGAAACTTTGGAAATGCTCCGATACGAGTGAAACCCGTAAATGGTAATTTTCACACCCCTGTGGAAGTCTTCGCGGCAATAATTACTGCTTTTCTGTAATGATTAACAATTTACTCGTCTATCAACTTTCAAAACACGCACCATTTGCTCTGCTCATCACCTGGGTTTAGGTTTATATCCTCCGCGCAAGTGAAATCGTAACAAGTATTACATGTGACATTTTCACAAGAATGATAACTACAGTGAAACCATGAGTGTTTCAAAGGTGTCTCACTTTGCTGTAAGAGGCATATTATTTTGATAATTTGTATTTGAGAGGACTCAGTATTGAAACGTTGTGGTATGATTCTTTTACCAACTCTCAAACCATGAATATATATGGACCAAACCTTAACACGCAAATGCTCACAGAAAAATTCGGAAAACTGTTAATTGCGAGCAAATGGTAGCTCACAGGTTAGAAGAATGAGTCCAAATAATGGAACAAACAGTCATCATTCTTTGAGTAGCTCACCACATATTTGAATATTTGGAGAATGCCAGTATGAGCCGGGTTTGATTTACAAAATATTACATAACACAAAAAAATGCTGATCATATGTTAGTTAGTATATGCGATGTGCGGCCCTTGTATAATTAAACATATGGACGTCTATAATAATTTCTGAGCGATAAATTTGTTCCATTAATGTTACTCTAAAATTATATAAATTTTCTCAAGCAGTGATGCATTTACGTATAATATTACTTTCGAAATACAATGAAAATGCTATGTAAAACTAGCCATAAGCCTTTACAAAACCTGGAAAAGACGACTTTTAATGAGAAAATCCACTGCACTTAACTACGCATAAAAGAAATCAAATTAACGTTAAAACTGTGGATAAGGTACTTCATACGAAGCATATAGTGTTTCAAATGAAATACAATACTTATAAAATATTGAATGGATTCGCAACCAATTAATTTTGGGCACGGTAATATTGAGAGGCAGATTTATCAAGCCAATAGTAGGAGACAAATTTCAAGCTATCCGGGACTAGCCACGGAGTTCCACTTTTACGGAGTCACCCGCAAAGCACACATGTACAAATTTCCACAGAGAAAAAATCATCCGCCTTGACCGGGATCCCGGTCAAGGCGGATGATTTTTTCTCTGTGGAAATTCGCACAATAGTAGGAGGTTTATTGGATGAAAAAGTTGAGTACTATTAAGACACTAGCCAACACTATGGGTACTATCTGTCTTTAAAACGATTATGTAAGCGTAATAAAAAGGCACGTTACTGAAAGGAATAAAGGAAACGATCATACTACTCTGCAAGCAGTAGAGGTTAGAGGAAACAATACCTGCTATGTTAACGGCCATTTATGATTAATATAAGGCGATTTAGGGGAGAAACGACTGTTATTACATAGTATTACGTAAGTAAGGAGAGGAGGAATCCGAGGTAATCTTATGCACTTATTTACTCGTGATGTCATATTTTGTTTATTTATTCGTGATGTCATATTTGTATTATTTTTTAAAAACATATGTAGGATGTAAAAAAAAGTATTTGTTGGCACAGGAAACAGCACGTATTTTTCCTTAAGGACACTTTTCTGTAATCGTAAGAATATATCCACATAATGAAAAAACCCTTTATTGAAGGATCAAGGTAAAACTATAGCGACAACATTGGGGTTAATTAAGTAGAATTTAACTATTTAATTTCACGTGAAAACTACTTAAATGATCCACACTTGTATTACAGGTGGTGAACGGTAACGGTGTCACACAATACAACCTGGCATCTTCTAATTTTCTCCCAAATGTACAGCGTTTTAATAAACTGCGCAAACTATCCGTCATCGAAAAGCTTATCTCTGCAAATCTTCCGAAACAATGTATCCTTCGTACAAAAATCTGTTATATCTTACGTGAGCGGAGGAGGGGAGAGTAGAATTGCGTATGTATTGTCTCATTACACACTGGGAGGTAGGATCAAAAATCTAACGTCATACTTGAACCTCCCCAAATGGCGGGGCAAATGGAAAGAGGGAGAGGACAGAGGTAAATTGCATGTTAACAACGTCTTATTTAAACGCTCCCTGTCAGTTGTAATCATGTGTAACAAAATAGGACTTTTTGAACCAAACAGGTCGATATAGTATAGTTCATACTTAGTTGCTTCTGTCAGTAAGAGAAAGAGAGCGTGGAGTTAAAAAGATATTAGCTTCGGGACAGAGTGAAACTAGCCACATTTGAAACCTTCAATTAGTTTTTTGACATTCACAGTCATATAAAACAAAGTTTTCGCGAATTTAATATGACGATAGCAAGCTTGCCAAAAACTACGTGAGTAATAAAAAAATATTATGTATTCGAATTTCATCTCTATCATGGCTATAACTCTAAAGACAGTCTTACGCAGTATATGACACAGATTTTTGTCCTTAATTAGTAAAGACGCTACAAATAACGTACAACTCATGGAACGAGAATCTATTTCTTAAGCAATTCAGATATCGAGAATGAATAATTCAGTGGATATCGGTGGAGATTTTATGCGACCGGGTCCGTGAATGAGGAAGGACCTTTCGCAAGATAAGCGTTTTTCATGACGGAAAATTAAGAATGGATGAGGATCTCGAACTTTGCCAACGGAAGGAGAGTGAACGGTGACAATAATAAATATATAATAATACGGCATCGGATCTTTCAAAGATAAATAAGGGAATTAGTTCCAAACGTTGCCAAAAGGATAAAGCCTTGTGGCATTCAATGCCTACTATTGCAATTATAATAATGGACCTTTCCAGATAAAAAATTGATGCAAGTTAATTGGTCTAAATAACTCAACAAGGCATAGGGTAAAGGTTTCCTACGCTCCACTGATGGGTTATGAAGTACGTAATCATGAGCTCTATGGGAAGTAGAGGAAAAAGTTGTAATTTCTAACGTAAATTTACTGATAAAACCAAAAATTGTTTTTGATAGTATTAACGAACGGTAAAATCTATATCTGGCCTTTAGTGATATATCTGTAATTTTTAATAGTTATGAGGTTACATCGAAACAGCACACAAGGTAGAAAAGAAAAATTTCGGAGAAAAGAAAACGAGAAGAAACAACATCAGAGATGCGAACGGGAATACATTAATAGAGAATGAAGACAATGGAAATAGATAATTTCCGAAAAATATTTAACGTCCTTCCAAACCACATTAAGGAAAGAAAACATGTAGAAAAATTTCTTAAGAAAGTAAAAATTTGGTTATCACTTATAAAAAACATCGAGATTTTGTTTCGTAATTTACATGAAATATTTATCAAATTAAATGTAATAAATTAAGTGATATTGTAATATCATTGTTAAAGTAAGTTCGCCCGATCTTGTATTTATGTGTCTCTTTTTGTAACCACTATTTAATTATGTATATCTCTGAGTCTTTTTTATATTTTGAATTTTGTTTCTTCACTGTATTGTAAGCGTTTTATCGAAAATTGTAAACCATTTTGTTTTTTGCTATCGCTTTTTGCATGGTTTGTTTCTCAGTAGCCCCAACAAAGGTTATTCCTTAGGGGTTATCTATTGTACTACCACTCTGTAATTCCTGAAAAGGAATTAAATTATTATTATATTATAATATAAAAAATTATTTTTGTTTGAAGGTAAATATATAAATTAATTAGTGATTATTATATTTATGAATGATTTATGACCAAAAAATAAGTATAAATAATCCTTGTTAGTTGTAAATTTTTTGTAACCCATCCAAAGGGAAATTACAGCGTGTAAACTATTTGTAAATAAATTTATTTATTATAAAAATAAGATGGAAACAATATATCGAAGAACTCTACTAAGGACCAACACCGCTGGAAGAAGACCTAATAGTTGATGAAAGCGAGGTTGACGAGGAAGATCAGGGTCCACCATACTGAGAAGTGAATTTGATAGAACCGTTGAAGATCTAGAGAAAAGCAAAGCACCTGTAGAGGAAAGCATCAATTGAAAAATCATCAATGCTCTCGGAAGTAAAGCCAAGGATAAAATTTACGAGATAATCTGAAATAGCTACCAAATCGGAACACTTCCAGAGGGCTTTCAAGGGAGTGTAATGATTGCGATTCCGAAGAAGACAAGGACTGAGAGATATGAGGAGCACCGAATCTTGAGTCTAGCGTCACATGCATCAAATATACTTACTCGAACAATAAGCCGAAAAATGGAAAGGAAAATTGAAGACAACCTCGCGGAAAACCAGTTTGGATTTAGGAAGAAAAAGGATGCCAGGGAGGCCATACTCTGCCTGAGAGCAATGGTAGACAAAACAATGTATATGATAAAGCCATTGTATGTTGCATTCGTGGACCTGGAGAAAGTCTTGAGAAAGAAAATGTTGGAACCAGATGTTCAGACCTATGGAAAAACTCGAAGACAGAAGAATAATCTATCAACTATACAGGAAGCAAGTTGTCACAATGTGAATGAGAGAGGAAAGTCAGATTGAAGTCGAAATTAACAAAGTATGACAAGGATGCAACTCATCAATACTGTTCAACATGTACTTGGAGGAGGCCATGACAGAAGCATAAGAAATTGGACTGAGCGGAATTAAGATAAATGGAGAAGAAATACATATGTTCCGCTTTGCAGATGATATCGCAGTCATAGCTGGAAATCGCGATAATCTTTAAAGGTCTCTAAACTTAATGGACAAAGTTCTCCAAGATTACAGTATGAAAGAAAAGCAAAGACAATAATCCTGGTATGCGGAAGAGAAAAGCTGATTGCAGAAGTCATCTAGAGAGGAGAGAAATAAGAGCAAATTAATTCCTTTGCCTATCTCAGAAGTACCATCACGTGGAACGGAAGAAGTACAACGGACATCAAGCGGAGAATAGCGCAAGCTGAGAAGGCATGCTTTGTAAAACGACAACTGCTGCGCTCAAAGAAGATAGGACTGCAAACCAGGAAACATTATGTGAAAACATTCGTGTGGAGCTTGACACTTTTGGATCGGAAGCATGAACCATTGGAAAAGCTGACCAGAAAAGAATAGAAGCCTTTGAAACCTGGTACTGGAGGAGGATGCTGAAGATAAAATGGACGG
Organism: Ceriagrion tenellum; assembly: GCA_963169105.1. Classification (NCBI taxonomy): domain Eukaryota; kingdom Metazoa; phylum Arthropoda; class Insecta; order Odonata; family Coenagrionidae; genus Ceriagrion; species Ceriagrion tenellum. The sequence goes on along the minus strand of OY720640.1, from coordinate 113,277,690 downwards.
AAAAAATAAGAAATTATGAAGCATACAGAAAAGTAGAAGAGGAAAGGACCATGCAGATTACCATAAAGGAAAGAAGAACCAGTTGAATTAGAGACACCCTGAGACACAATGGTTTTGTGAAGAACATAATTAAAGGCAATGTAGAGGCAAATTTCCCCAGAGTAAGACCCAGGCATAAATCCATGGGCTAAATGAAGAGAAAAGTATATAGGGCGAGATTACAGGACGTGAAGAAACTAGTATTAGATAGAAAAGGGTGTAGGGCTGTAGTCAATTTATCTTAGGATTGAACGACCAATGAATGAAACGGACACAAGCTTAAAGGACTCGGCATTATCGATCACACCAAATCTATAAACTGTATTATTTTGTGAATGTGATCATCATCAATCGGTACTCAAACTATATTATTTGATATTTCTTCTTTTTTCTGCATATTTTAGGATTGAAGCTTGTTTTAATCTCATTAAGTCCGGGTATTTCTATCTCCTGTCTGGAAGTTCCTGGGATCTTCTGCCTCTCGCTCTAAAAGCCAAATGTATTTTATTGTCCTCTCTTTATTGATTCATTCTAAGGTTTTCTCCAGTTTCTGCAACCACGAATCGTTTTGTTGATACTATTCACTCAGAGTTATTTACTTATCTGTATTACATTTTCTATCTTCTCGTGCATATCCGACTGCTTTTCTTCACCTTCATACACATTCCTGAATAGCGTAACGCAAACGGATTCTCGGAGCCGCTGCAGCGATCGATCGTCATTACCATATAATTGGCTGTTTGAAATAAAAGATCGTTTATTTTCCACATACTGTTTGTATATTCCATATTTTATGGCGTTGAAACATACCTTGAACAGTGTAGAAGGACATAGCCAACTTATGAGCAAAGGTTTTGGCGCATGTCTTTTAAAGAAATTTTTGAAATATTTGTTGACGTATTGCAAATTACATGGAAATGGTTTTTGTTACAAAAGTCACTGATTTTCAAATATATTTCTATTCGCAATAAACAAGTGACATTGCGAATGTTTTGAATTGTGAGTTATATTTGCCTAATTGCCCTGTCAAATTTTCTTTCCGGTCGCATAGCTTGAATACTAGAAATGTACCCTTTATCCCATTTCGAACGCAGATCGTCCAGCCGTTCTACTGTGATGTCTCACCTCATTTTCTGTAAAAGCTTCGAAGAAATCAAACCGGTTGTCCGACTTTTTTTACTTTCCCACAGAAGATTTGGTGGAGTAAAAATTACATCGGCTGCACATCTAAACACGCCTAAAAATTCGTAAAACTGTTCTTAGCTATTTGTTCGTTTTTTCTCGCTGGTGTGTGACTGAACCGTTGGTTACATCTTATATGGGCCTCACTTAATGGCATTATAGAACAATATTTTTCTTGTTTTTTTTCCAAAGCAAAATTTTATCACATGCATAGACGTCAAAATTACAGACATCTAATCCTAGTGACATAATGGTAACATTTACAAAACCACATACTTACTTAAAAACACACACGACCAGGGTGTCAACGCTTAAGCGTCATCTTCAGGTGCTTTTTCCGGGTTTACAAAGCCTTATATATGTATATGCTTGGTAGAAGGGGGGCGGAGGTGAGTGATTAGAGTGGTGTGGATGCGGGTTGGTCAGGAGCAGTGATTGGCGGGGAGTTTAGCGGGGGAGGGGGGAGGGCAATTCGGGAGGCGGCTGTGAGGATGGGAGATGAGGACGGGTACAAATACTCATTTAAAATGTTCGAGTCAGGGTCATGCAATGTCTTTAAAATTTCCAGCTGCTCAAGTAAGTCAAGCACGCGTCTATGGGTTGCAAAACATAAAATATCAAGATTAAAATCACTGTGGTGGTCATGGTTTAAAAGGTGTTTCGCAAAATTGCTCTAGGTTCACAAATATTAAAATAGACTAGCTGGTGTTCTTTGACTCTTACATTAAAGTTACGGGCAGTTTGACACACATATACACCTTGGCAGTTATCACACTTAAAAGCATATATGCCACTTCTCTTCTTAGGATTCAATGGGTCTTTGCTCTCGTCGAATAGAGTTTTTAAGTTTCTTGGCGGTCTAAATGACACACGATATTTTTCTCGTGGGAAAACTTTGGCGATCTTTACACTGATCGGACCTAAGTATCTCAGAGAACACCATTTTTGAACTGTTTCGGAGGAATGACCACCGGAGAATATTACATTTATGGCCGCTTTTTTGGACTTTTTAATCACTAGTTTATCTACAAGGTGAGATTGGTATCCATTGCTTTCCGCTATTTGTTTAATAATTCGGACTTTTTTGTTGAACTCGAGGTGACTGAGAGGAACATTGAATAGGCGATGAATAAGGGAGTGGAAGGCCATCAGCTTTTGGGCGTGAAAATGCCTGGAATCTGCTGGAATGATATGATCAGTGTAGGTCGGTTTTCGGTAGATGGAAAAATGGTGCTGGTCATCGGTGATGGAAATACAAAGGTCAAGAATATTAAAGGTCCGGTTGGAGTCCTTTCCGCATTCCGCATTTCCGCATTTTTGGGTGAAGGCTATTAAAAAAATTGGCGAAGTTATCTAGTTGCCTGTCAGTGCCTTTCCAAAGAACTATGATGTCATCTACGTATCCGTACCGGTAGACCATTTAGTGTAAAAATTTGTTTTTCGATTTAAAAAGTTTGTTTTCAAAATTATCCAAAAAGATTTCCGCGAGAAGCGGAGAAATTGGCGAACCCATCGCTAAGCCGTCAGTCTGTTTGTAAAAACAGTTGTTGAATAAAAAGTAATTTTGCGATACACATAGAGACAGTAAGGTGGAAATTTCCTGGGTGACTTTTGGAGGAACGGATGCTTTTTTGAGTAGTTCAACCGTAATATACAAGGTCTCGACTGTTGGTACGTTAGTAAATAGATTAGCTATGTCAAACGACACTATTCTTGCGTTGTGTGGAACTTTAATGTTTTTGACCTTGTCAACCATGTCCAGAGAGTTCTTTTTAAGTATGTAGTTTTGTAAATATTACCATTAAATCATAAAATTGAAAAAAATGGAATACCACAAAGTTACCAAGGAACTTGTATTATTTACTAATGACATAACTCTAATGTCGCTGCTGTGGTGAATCCAAATATTGATAAATGCGATTGATCAGGAAGAAAATGCCCAGGATTTATTTTTTACATAGCCCCCATAATTGTTAATCAATCATTTTTCAGTTTATGATCCATCTGATGGGTTGTAAATAATTGTTCCAAGTTACATTTGAATCTGTGGCTAGGAACGGCATTGTCTGTTTGGATAACTCAGCGGAAGAAAATGTAAAAAAGGTGCTTACCCTTCAGAAACAGGCTCTAAGAATTATTTTCAAATTAAAAAATAGAGAGTCTTACCAGAATTATTTTAAAAGGCATTACATTATGGCTATCCCAAGCATATACATGTATAATGTGATTATCTATGCATGCTACAAAAAGATTTCTCTAACTAGAAATACAGATGTTCATCAGTATAACACCAGAGGCGAATTCAATACTTTTAATGATCATTGCAGGATAACAAAACTTCAAAAAAAAACCCTGAATTCTCCGGGAAATGTTATTTTATAAGTTTCCTTGAGAAGTAAAAGCAATGTGTAGCCAAGAAAAAAATTCAAAAATATTTCAAAATATTTTTTGTAAAAAATACCTTTTACAGCATTCAAGAGAATATAGAGAGATAAAAAGTAGTCGTAAAACTGTAAAATCTACTTTTTCATCTCTTTTTGAGATGCACCTTTGTGCGAATATTTCGTAGAATTGTAGAATGTTTAGTAATTTTTATATAGGTACTTGACGAAACCCACACAAGTGTAGTCTTGTCCTTTTATGGGGAATAAGTCAATCAATCATTACGTTGCTCCCATGATGAGAATGCCAGCGTCTTGCACGAGCTTTCATCCTAAATTTTGGAAAGTTTTGCCCCATTTACAATTACTCAAATATGGAATGCCTTAAAGAGAACACACCCTGCGGAACAATGGTTTACCAAATAAATCTTCACTTCGTACTTTTATGGCTAGGAAGGAATTAATAGCCGAGCATGACAATGATGTACAAATTATGCTAATTTCTCATCGACAGAGACGCACTCACTAGGGAGATCTTAATTTCTCGAATTCAAACTTATGGCATTCCAAATGGACTGTATTGCCTTGCTTACATTACTAGCTTTCTCGCCAGATTAACCGTATCGGAAATCAAAAACTTTCAAGTAATGGTTCACGGATATTTTTATTGTTTACGACCCGGGTTTCGTCACGTAATGACATCAGCACCTGAAGATGTCATTATGTGACGAAACCCGGGTCGTAAATAATAAAAATATCCTTGGACCATTACTTGAAAGTTTTTGATTTCCGATATGGAGAGGTTCCACAAAGTGAAGCCTGAATTTATAAGGTTAAACGTAGTCAGCGTTTTAGCCACGCTAGAGTTACTAAGGTTGGGGCTTGTTACCATCATTTTTAACGCGTGTAAATGCAGGTTTGTTAGAATAATCGTTAAGTGATCTGGTCCACATGTATCTTTCCCTTGAAGCGCACAATATGTTACGAGTGTTTAACTTGTGATATTCCGAATCCATGCGTCAGAGCCATATTTCTTGATGTATTTAAATGCAAGAGTGAATGATAAACCGTATTTTAAGCTCAAAATGTACCTTAATTGCGCAAGTGAGGACGGGTCATGGGCAGAACTAGGAAGAAAAGTCGTTCATTCCGCTGCACATGATCAGGAAAGGAGTAGAAATTGAAGTTATTAATTAATATTGAATATCAAGATTGCATCTTGCATTGTTTTTATCTATCAAAAAAGAGTGCAAACGACAAAATTAGGTCATATTTTATGTGTATTTTTAAGGTAAATTAGAGAATATTGACACGTCATTCTATTAGGTAAATTTATTCTCTCACTTTTCGTCTTTCAATGCGTAAAGTAATGCCTAGATATGAAATGATGAGTATATTGTTAAATAATTATAAATGAGAATTCTAATGGTACGGAACATTTGCTTATTCAATCCTTTTTCTCGCCCATACAAGTCTCGTGAATATAGCCCACAGCCCTTGAACTAATGGAAAGCGACTAGCGATGTTTGTTGGGCTGTGGGCTACATCACCTTCTAAATTTCCCATCAGAGATCACCAGCATGATAACTCGGGCTAATGAATGTCGTGTAAACGCAAGTTAGTTAAGCCACCATATTAACTAGCATTCTATCCCTGGTAATGTAAACGGGGCATATGGGTGCAAACTTATAAAACCACAGCTTTAATAGGGAATAGGTTGGGAGCCGCTAGATACTCGGGGACTGACTGCGCGCTAGACTTATTTTGCTTCAGAAAGTCAGATCAGGTGTGTTTCAGAGCCGTATAGAGAATAACATTATGACGCCACACTAGATTACTAGGTACAATAGAAGCGATAAAACAAGGGAGGTACATTGCCGAACAGATTGGTACGAAAATTCGTTCTTTCCACGTTCAATAATCAACCATCATAAAATTGGAGCTCCAGTTAAAACGCACTCCTAATAAACTTCCCCATTTCACCTCTTAAAACCTCATTCTTTATACCTTTACTCGACTGGCGTCCTAACACCTCTTGCCACTTGCCCACGCGGCGGCACACAGGGTAGTATGTAGCTGTAAATCTCCATCATTTCTGTGTAGTACCTTTATCGTCAACAATCGGACGTATAGGAATATTTTGAAGCAAACTGCTGACATACCTAAACTCACAAGATATTATTGGTCGAAAAAACTTCTCCATAGTCAAGAAACACTTACTTTGGATGGCCTCTGATGTCTCGCTGCTATCAGGAGTACAAAAAGTTGAATCATGATCAAAATGGGGAGAGAGGGCAAGTGCGGTAATTTGCGACGTTTAGAACAGATTAACAGGTTTGTTAAGGGTTTTTCTGAGAATGTTAAGAAGGGTGGAGAGAAACCGGCAACGGAATTAGCCCACTCTCAAAGAAAAGACGCCAAGCAAACCAAAATTTGTAGTCTGATGGGACGGACGAAATGTTTTAACTGAAATACTCCCCGCAAAGCTACTAAGCGGGGGTAAGCTACTCTCTGAAAAATGTACGCAATTGCCAAGAACCGAACTTAGAATCCGCATCAATGGGATTGGAAGACAGAACTATCGCCACCACACTAACTCCTATCCCAAAAATTTCGATGTAAGGCAGTCATATCTACATACTACCCTGCGAGCCGCCACATGGGCGTGTGGCAGGGGATATTTGGTCACCAGTTGTGTAAAGATGTAAGGTTTTGGGAGGTGAACGGTGATGTGTATCATAGGAATGTATTTAATGGAGCTCAGTACGTATTGTGATCGCTTATTGTGCGCGGAAAGAACGAGTTATTGTACTTATCTGTTTGGCAGTGTATCTCTCTTATTTTATCCCTTCTCTCAGACCTATTGGTGTAGTGAGGCGTCAAGAAAGTATTCTATTTTTCGCTCTGATACACACCAATTCTGATTTTCTCAAGACACGTAAGCCTAGCATGTAGCCTGCGGGTCTATTGGAATTCCCACATTAATTCCACTAAAAGTTGTGAGACACTATATGTTCGCTCGAAGTAGTTTTTACCGAAGCGTGCTGCTTATATTTGTATTTTATTAATTATTTTCGTTCTATCATTATGACCGGGGTCCCAAGTGCTCGCGGTCTATTCTAGATGTGGCCCAACCAGAGCGATGTAGCCTCTCTCTTTTACTCTTTCATCTGAGGACCGTATTAAATATGATCAAATTAAACTCTTCATTTTGAACTTAGCTTAGTTAATGAAAGAATTTTTCGCTTTTCAGGCCTACTGATGAAATATATAAATAATCTTATTATGTTTGGAGTTAACTTGGTATCAGTTACTTTTGTAACTATGAATGTAACCCGACCTGCGAGTCAGGCGTCTCCTTTCCTCGAACGGATTGAATTTCATAGCCTCCTCCACCTTGCCCGCCAGCAGATCGCATGGAATAGATATATCTCACCGAGAGTATAATTACAGGCCAAGGAAAATATTCTCTTTCTTAGATATGGCATCTGATATGAGTAATTCAACTTCTTGCTTCGAGTTTCGAGTTTTTGTGGTCTCGATTTTTTAAGAAAAAAAAATCGCCCAACTGTGCCCACAGTTTGCTTTCAAAATGGTGACGCATATTAGTGAGGTTTCCAGTTTCGTTCGCCTGAATTGAGCACGTCTGTTTAATGAGTCCAGACCGGCTTTAGCTATTATTCTGTACTGGGAAGGGTGGATTGTCATAAAGTAAATTAAAGTATTCCTCTAATATAGTAAACTTCATTCATATTAGTCGTATGAGTATTACTAAATACGGATACACAAAACATATCTGGATTGCGCCGTCATAATTTACCGTAGGTTTTTATCGGGATAAGCGTTAATCATACCAGTTGAAAACATTTTTTGTGATAAGTCTGTCAATTTGCTTGCGTAATTAGACTTTAAATAAGGCAGCTCAACTGTGGCTTAATCCTTTCACAGAGAAACCTACATGTGGTCCTAGTCAAAATGTCTTACATGGTAGTTAATATTTTCACAATTTTACTTGTTTTAAACTGACAGATTGTGTATATGTATACCAAAATTTGACCTTATTCAGAAACCTGATTTCAATTTTAAGCCCTATGTGTGAAAGTAAATTTATCATCATATCATGAGGACGTAATCAATATCCACAGTGAAGAGAGAATTTTTCTTTCGAGTTTGTGGTTAAAACTCGAGGAGTCAATATTACTTAAAAAAATACTCAAGTAACTATATGTTTGCTCCCATGATAACAACTGCCAACATGCTGTACGATTCTTTATCATAAATTTTGGAGTGATCTTGCTTCCTTGACCTTACCCAAGTAAGAAATGTCTTGAAGAGGATATGAAGACTGCGGAGAAGCTGTTTGCTCAAAAAACCTTCATTTCGTGCTTTCCTGGCTCCGAAGGAATACATTGCAGAAAAGGACAACGGTCCCTAACCTCAACCAACTTCGCATCGACAGTGATGCACTCATCAGGGAGATGATATTTTCCCAAATTCAAATTTATGTCGTTCGAACGGGAACAAATAGATAGGGGAGCAAGATTGTTAGACTTCCTTCTTTCCTACCTTCTCTCTTTTTCGTCAAACGTCGTTATCGTCCAAGTCTCTTTATTCTCGCAACTTTCAGGACCACTTTCATCTCTTTGCGTTCTTTTGCAGTGCTACCTTTGACTTACTGCAGAATAATACATCGAACTGCTATACACGGTATAAGTTAGACCTTTCTGAGTGACCTTATAGCTAAAATGTTAGAAATGTCAGTGAGAGACTCCTAACCCTAAACCCTCAATGGACGAGCTATTCGAATTTGTTACGTTTCAAAATCATTGAAATATATGCTAAGAGGCTTTTCCAGTTAGTTGCTACGCTAGACAGAATTGTTACGCTTCTGATAAAGTGTGAGAAAAGTTGAGTCTCTCTCGGCGGTTTGTCAAACAATTTGAATGGACGAATGTATGACGCTATTTACTTTCGATGGCGTGGCTGATGGATTGCTCAAAACCTTAGACACAATGGGTTTGCGAAGAATATAACTGAAAGTAAAATAGAGGGGAAGTCCCCAGACGAAGGCCCAAGAATAAGTCCATGGACCAAATAAAGAGGAAAGTACATAGAAAGGGCTGTTAAGAGGTAAGGGAACTAGCATTAGACAGAGGGGCGAACAGCTTCTCTCCACCGATCAACCTATCCGATCCAATTCCTAGCTTTTAAGAAACAGAAACACTGTTTTAGGCTGATTTGATTAACCAGCTGAAAAGCGCATGACAATATCGTAATGTCATATTAATGCTCTGAATGAATGAATGAATGAATGAATAATGTATTAATTGTCCTGGGGATATACCCCTTAAGAACAAAAGCAATTAACATTTTTTGAGCAACATAAAGAGCAAAATCAACAATTTGGACAGTAACATAATGAAAAAATTAAGTATAAATTAATACCATTTTACAATTCGAAATGCAAAGTTTTTGGGAAATCATATCACATAACAAATTCATCTGCATACATTTCTGTATTTACATTAATTACAACAATATGCAAAATTACAACAATATGCAAAATAATAACAACATTTAGTGGTCAGAAAGTAACATATTATAATATTTCATCTTAAAACTAGCAACAGAAGAACAATTTTTTATGTTTTTGGGCAGGGTGTTCCAGAGATGGCACGCAGTGACCAAGAAAGAATTTTGGAACTTCGTTGTGCGATGACTAGGAAAGTAAAGATACTCAGGATCACATCTAGTGCACATATCCCTAGTGGAAGGTTTCACGGAAAACATGTCGAATAAATATTCAGGGGATTTTTCTTGAAATAAGCAATACAAGTAACAACCGCGAATTACAACAGCTTTGTGTCGTAATTCGCGGTTTTTTCGATGACGTATTGTTATGACGCCACCATGGACGTGCAACTTTTAGGAAGATATAATTTTGTTAAACTTCCACGTTGGTCGACAAAATTTGAGTCCAGTTTTACATAAAAATATTATAGTTGTCTAAAAGCACGGTAGATTAACTAGCCATGGTACTCAGTGCGGTATCGACAAATTTGAGTTCGATTCACGGTAAAGGCAAGAGATTTTTCCGCTGTAGAATTTCGCTTTTTAGCGAACTTTCGGGTGACTCCGTAAAACAACTGCTATTCCTATAATCCTCAAGATTAATAGGGTACCAATAGTTCCTAAAAATTAACGTAAGTTTCCATACATACGAATGTCCAAGATTTTAAGGGCGCCTAACCAAATAACCAACCAACAAAGGGTCTTTAAATCGGCAAATATTTTCCTATATAGCGTCGGTTTTCGTGTTCCCCCTGGAGTAAGATCCGCGTTAACTTCAATACGTACTGTGTTTGTGTGTGTGGATGTGGATGGAGGATACTGAGGGGGTCAGATGAGTGTGTGGGGTGGGAGGTTGGAAATAAGATGGGAGAAGGAGAGATGGTTTTTGATAAGTGGGATGAGTAGACGTGTTGTGAGGGGGACGACTTCACTACACGCCAGCCCAGACTGCCACGCCCCCCCCACCACCTCTTTACTCCTCCTCCTCTTCCTTCCACCCCATCCCTCCCTCCCACTTGCCACCCCTCCCCTCTCTTCATCCGCCCCTCCCACTGCCGCCAAACTACGCGCCGACTCGCTAACACCGCCAGCACCGCCCGCTCCACGCGGCCGAGCGAGCCGACCAGCAGCCAAGGCAGGCAGTCTGAGCCGAGACGTGCTCCCGTCTCGCTCTTTTGTCGCGCGAGCTACGCAAGCCACGGGAAGCGATCTTCATCTCTCGTCCCTCTCAACTCGCGCGCATATATTTTTCCTTGAAACTCCTACCCCCAGAAAGACTTCGACTCAACTTTCTCGATCTATCGCGGAAAGGTCCTCCTGTAGTCTCCTCCTCTTTTATCTAGCAGAGGGACTTTACGGTGTGTAGACACGATATCCTCGCGACGTGTTTGGGTGTAGAAGTTAACTTATCTCGGACTATCCTGTGACACACAGGATAAACTCCAACAATCACTCCAAACCCCCCTGAGAAAAACTTCTTCTTCAGCTTATTGAACTCAACATTTCAAATTCTTCGCGACAGTGGCTCCTAATTCTCCGAGAGGGACTACGCCATTTGGAAAGACAATATTCTCCACTTACGGACACCTCGCGACGTATCTAGGTGCCCTAGCTAAAATCCACAGGATACAGTCCAAAACATTTATTCCGTTACACCCCTCCCTTGTCAGAGAAATCTCTCATACGTCGTATCCAACTCAACGCTCCGAATTACTCGTAGCAAGATAATTCTGCGAACGCATTATATTCCAGAAGGACATAGCGGTTAACAGTGAGTTATCCCCTTTCCCTTCGTATAGAGCCTGCAGTTGGGGCGCAGAGAACAAGGACCACGGGACCGGAAGAGGGGAGCCCGTGCGTCTTGGCGGGGGAAGCGTGCGCTTCGGCCGGCTTGTGACCGTCCTTCCGCCCCGGTCGACCGAATGGTATCGCTTCCCGCGCGCGCCAAGTTCCGCGTAGTGGAGGCTCCGAGCAGGGCGTCCGCATTCGATTGGCCGGCGTCGGCACGCGGCTCCCAACAATCTCTAGCAGCGCGGCGGGAAAATTTGCGCTCCGCGTAGGTCACGTGTGGGGAATCAACTGCAGCACGAGTCTAAAGGGAGTTCCCTCAAACTCCCTACGTTTCCCATCTTTCATTCCTCTCCGGATATCGTGGCTCCCTCCCTTAGCTCCTTCTTATCTCGCATCACTCCGTGGGAAAGTTTGACGACCGAGGTTCCTGGAGGGAATTTTGCAAGTAGGGGAAGCTCCGATCGCCCATTCTGACCTCTCCAAATGTCTACCCCGGTGATGTTGTTGTCATGTTTGCAGGGAAAATATTTAAAATGAAGTGTTAGTATTGTTTCGCTCGTGAACGAGTCACGACACTGTAAACGAAGTTATTTTTCTTTCCAAAATCGCGTTTTCGATGCATTCTACGCATCTACTTCCCTTGAATGAAGTTTGATCAGAGTCTTGAAGGTGCATTGAATGCTTTCGTCTGACTTTCGCCGATGGAAAATATCACTTCCACCTTTCCAGTAAAGATTGAAACTCATTCCGTAGCCTCTTAAATATGCATTCATGCATAGTGGAAAATTTATGAGGTTCGTTTTCCATTGATTTTGTTGGAAGGTAATATTTTGACGATGTGTTTTACTCGTTGGCGCATACGAGTTCCCAAAAATAAAATTTAGGAATCCGTTGTTTACTTAAAGAAGCTTCTGTTTTCTGTTGATGTGCTCCTTGTAACCACTCAACGATTTGAAAGTTCGGAAAAATATGAATGGCTAAAATGTTATTATAATGCTTTAATACCAACCATGTATAAGGCTAAATAGTATCGCTTTTCAAAAACGTGTAATATAATTAACAGTACGAGAGCTGAAAAGTTTTGTAAACTCCGAAAAATAATACACGAGTTGCCATAAAGTTGACAGTAAAAGAATTGCTATTTATTCCAACTGAATGTGAACAACAAAGTGAATTCAAATCGTCGGAATTTAGAGGAAGAAAATTTTAAGGTAAGGGCAATTATCGAACTATTCCAAGTTCTTGAGAAATCTCCCATGCAAAACGAAACAGCGATTTTCCCAGCGTTCCTGAAGAGCGCAATATTTTCCGATAGCACAAGTTTTTCAAATCCATTCGGTTCCAGACGTAGCGGGAAGAGGGGAGTCAGAACGCAAATATAGGTACGTGGCGCAGCAGAAAACCGAAATAAATTGAAGGAAACGGGGTTAGGGAAACAATATTATTTATTATTACATTCTCAGGGGCCAAGGAGGCAAAGGGAAGGTTAGGTTAGGAGGGGAGGGAGGGGGAGAGGAGGGAGGGGGAGAAGGAAGGTGGGGGTTGGATTGTTGGGATGGGGGGAGAGGGAGGGGAAAGGGGGGAGGTTTCGTGGGGGAGGAGATAGGATAGAGTGCGGGGGTGGGAAAAGATATAAGAGGCATAAAGGAGGAAATCGGTCTGACTGCCTGTGGTCGACCGAACGGGGACTTGGGTGGGGGTCTTGTGGGCATTCGTGACCTGTCCCGTCGGATTGATCAGCTTTTCTGGGCGATAGAATTCAACGCCCCGAAAAAAGTGGGTTTTTTCCGAGAAGTGTGGGGTGAGGCGGCGAAGGAGCGAACGAGCCTGGCAGAAACGATTGTAGAAACTTTATTTTCTCTACGCAAAAGGACGATAATATTCTGACACCGTAAAAGGTATTTTTTTTCATTTTCCCGGCCTTCTATCCTCAAAAATTTTTCCCAACCGAAAACCTTCTCCACAACCAATATCAAGCAAAAGATAGTCATTGCTCTGCCTTTTTTATTTCAAGATAGTCAGCTCGAGAGGAAGAAACCCGAACGTTTCGTTTTGTTCTATTTGCTTTCGTTTTCCCGAGGTCTGGTGTGGCGAGCCGAAGAACCTAGTCCCCAAGAATATCCTCCACACTTGCGCTACTCCTGCGCTTTACAGTTAGAGGGATGTGAGGGAGGGTGGTTCGAGAGAATTCCAAAGCACGTCCAACCACCTCACAGCTTTTTTTTAAGTGAATCAAGAAAAACAAAAAGAGCTTCCGCCACCCCTGCACACTCTTTCCCACGCTGACCTGCGGACCCAATTCGACACGCGCCGAGAGGGTTTCGATTGGGCCGGCTGAGTTTCCCCTCCAGCGCCGCAGAGGAAAGAAGCGTGTAGACAGGAGGTGCCGAGGGAGAGCGGGTGACCGAAGAATTGAATCCGGCGCTGCCGGCGAGCGGCGCCGGGGTTCGCCGCCGAAATCAGTACCTAAACTACCATCACACACGACCACCATTGCACAACACTACCCCCTGTAGAACTCGGTAAACCCCCGGCACATACATTTAGAAGAACCTGAGTGAAGAAAACAGGAGGATAACACCGGTTTTGACTCCCCGGCATTCAATTCCGGTTGAACGGAATCTTCCTTTCCGAGTCGTAAGAAGAATTTGTACTCTCCACGAGATCTACAGTGTTGATTCAAAGTTTCAAGACGGCCTAGTGAAGGGGTCGGCGCAACGTGAAGGTGTCTGTCTTCCTCCCGGGCGAGTCCTCGGCCGTTGTACCTCCCAAGTGAAGAGATATTACGACTGAGGCACTCGTGCTACGCGGAAAGTGTGAGTGATACCTTCCCGGTCCGCGACGCCGCGGCTGCTCGAGGACGAAGACGCGGAGGAAGCGCCTGGGATTACGGGAAAAAGTGCCGGAGACTACACCCCGACATTCGACTATGGTTTCGTTACTAAGGAGATTCGTCGCAGGGTTCCTGCTTCACATGATAATTCTGGAAGATCACGGTGAGTGCCTTTTGGACTTCCTTTATTTTACATTTACTTATTTAAGGGGTTTATTTTGGAATTAGTGACTTGAATCCTTGATCTCTGAGGGGAAAAGAGCATTCACGGGAGGATCTTCAAGAGATTATTCATTCGCATTTCTGCAATTTTAAGCATCGATAAGAGCGACAGATGAGTTTTTATACATACTTAATTTTGAAGACAAACTATATTTCTCAAAATGGCGTGTGACTAAGATACTTATTCTTCCCAGGGTATGTTACAATACAGACTTTTAAAACGGGATTAGTTTATACTCCTTAGTTTTTTATTACCATCAGAGCTGAATTTGAAAAATAGCAAGCTGCAGTTTAAATATATATATATGGTTACCAAACATATAGCGAGTAATATAGGTACTTCTTGCCAGATGATGTTCAATTCTAGATTTTTTTAATTAGCAATTACTTTTAATCATCGGATTTTTTATCATCGATTTTCTGAACAACATTGAAATCGTTAATTTAGCAGTCGTGTGTGGTACTATGAAAATAACTGTTACTTCAAAGAATAGCTATAAGACAAGTAGCGTAAAGACTAAGAAAATTATGCTTGGGCATGTAAAATTGGTGTCCTCATAGACATTGAAATAAATCAAAATTTGAGTATTTCACTTCAAAGATCGAAACTGATATATGTATTACAGAAAAAGCATTTGAAATAAATAAATGTAAAATTGAAACCATGCCGTGAAATAAGAAAATGATATGATGTAAATTGAATTTAAGTGCTCTATTTGGTGAAATATAGAAGGGAATCCTTTGTTTAATACTTTTCCATCATTGTACAGAACCAAATACAAATAGTATCTCTGTGATGAATTCACTCGATAGCATTCAGAACAGGCACCTAATAATTTAAAAGAAAACCACTGAAATGGAATTACAGCATTCTCGGTTAAGTATGGCTGTTTCTAAGTTGTCGAATGAAATCCCTGATTGTTAGTTAGAAGTTGCAGAGACAATTTGAGGGTCTTCAATAACTCCTTGGAACTTATATTTGATAGTTTACCGCTGCCACACTAAGACTTCAAGTCGATAGGCAATTGCTTTTTCAACGGTATAGAAAATAACGAATAATTTGTTTGCAAAACAGAATGTCGCGAACTAGTTTCGATTCAAAAAACGTCAATTACTGTCATAGGAAACGTAAAATTAATAACTTTACGGCAGAGTTTGGATGGCGCTTTCCTCATTTGTAGCGTAATGAGGCCGGAAATAAGATCAAAAAGATTTCATAGAAAATGATAACTGATTTACACTGTCACTTTAGTTCATCTAGGAAATTACTCGAGCCATAGCTAACATTCATGACAAGTTTGTGCATCAGAATCATACCAGGAAACGCATGAAACTTGCAATTTCCACTGGAGCCATTACAGACTCTATGACTGAACCACGTAACAGCCAAGCATACACGTTTGTATACTATGATTTGGTGGATTGTAGAGGTTGCCAACAAATAATACCTTGATACTGCCGAAAAACGTTTCGTTATTTCAATGATTTTTCATGCGTTAATAATTTACGTCTGTTCTGATGCCGAAGAAGCATAGAATAATAATTCTGCTTTAAAATGCAGGTACCATAAAAAGACTGTTGACGCATAGACTCCTCATAATGAAAAATAGCTCAGGGGCATAGAGAGGAGATATAGTTATGTCAAATATGTGTTTAGAATTTTATATTTTGTAAGTTGAAATAAAAGTAGATTTTTGAGCTAGGTATTTGAAGTATAAATAGATTTACGGACGTGCAACTGATTTAGATGGAATGATATACAGAATTTCTGACAAATTCAACTTTTATTGCAGCTATGAATTATTATTCTACAACTTCAAATGCTAATGATACTTACAGACTGACGGAAATTCAAAACTGAAATGATTCAGAATTCTTTGTAGGTGCAATTGCGGAGTTAAGATAGATTTTACGGGAAAAGACAAAATACCTTCCTAATTTTTAAATTGGGGACATGAATATCCATCACTTTAGTATTCCGTAAGGCTGAATATTACATTTGCTAGGCCACATACTACTAAGAGGACTCTTGCACTGCATGTTATCTGAATCAGAAAAATGATGTAAATTCACATTTAGGCATTATCCGCTCCATTTATTTCTCGTGGATTCTGAAAATCTTACATGAAACATGCAACGCGAGGGTACAGTACGCTAAAAATTGAGGTTTCCATGTTTACTGACTTTTGTCGAAAGATATTTTCGTGACTTGAGGCAAAGGAAGTTTATGCTGTTCCTCATGCATAGATCATGGAAATTTAGACCTGTCGACTGCCTAATAATTACCTGCGCATCTTGCAATTCAAAAACACACTGTGTAAACGGCTGCATGAAGAAGAGAGATATCAGAATTTGTAGATGATGAATTTTCCCAAGAGTGAAATCCTCTGAGTTAATAGTTCATTTCAATCGTGTTAGAAAATCAAGTTGGTTAATGATCTTAAAAATTAATGATGAGCATGACTAAAAAAAACCAAATGTCCGAAGAGAAAAGTTAATGCCTCAATGTTATGCTCTTATGTTGATGGTATCATAAAAGGCAAGGCATTACTATAACTACGGATTTCTTTAAAAGGTTCTTCCATGGGTAAATAGGATACAGTAGTTATCTGAGGTTTTCCCGGATTTTCATGCACTACACTGAAAAAGGAGTCACTTTGAAGCTCTTGAGCCTTATCCGACAGACATTAATGTCTATTACTCCATAGGCTAAGTTGCTCTATTCTCTAAACAAAATGAGGGAGACAATCAATTAGAATTGATTCGCAGTGAGAAAAGTGAGGCCAGTAGCTCTAACAATTACAGCGTACGGTATCATACAGAACAACCAAACTTCTGAGGCTTTTGTTCTTTCATAACTTACCCTAATTTCTGACATTAAGGCTTTAAAAATGGATTCTAATTATTTTTCCAAAGCAAATTCCACGTCTCTGTCACATAAAATTATCCAATTTCTCACGCAGTCTCCAATTAGTCGGTAAAGTAAATGGCACTAACGCTGGCCAGCTGAAGACTATTTGTATGTGAATTCGTACAATCAAGTCTCAAGTGAAAAAAGAGTCTAATCGAGTATGAAGTTAAATACATAGTGATAAAAATTTCAAGTAATTTCATCGTTTCAATAAAGAGTTTAGTGTGCCTATGGAGGAAACAAAATTCTTGATATCATTAGACCTGAAATGTGTCAAACAAATTT
The DNA here is from genome assembly GCA_963169105.1 of Ceriagrion tenellum. Lineage (NCBI taxonomy): Eukaryota > Metazoa > Arthropoda > Insecta > Odonata > Coenagrionidae > Ceriagrion > Ceriagrion tenellum. Next base: position 113,260,475 of record OY720640.1, on the reverse strand, counting down.
GGGTTAAGTTTTCTAAGATATGAGTTGCAAAAACTAGCACATCAAGGGACATATATGTGACCAGGTAACTTATCAGCCCTAATTTTGAGTATAATGAATCTCGGAAATAGGGTAACGATTATTGATCAATGACTTTCTGTCTTAGTTTTGTACTTAATGGTTAAATATTTTCTTGTCACGATGCTAGTTCTTATGATAACGATTATGTCAGCTAACTTACTCCTTGTGATATTATATTAAAAACATCAAATCTTATTTGGCGTAAATATATTGTGCAGACCACGCTATATCGCTATAATCGTTAACGTGAAATTTTAAAATTACATTTTTGCTTGAGTGCAATGAAAACTGAATGAGCTTAATTATTTGGCATCCTTTATTGTGAAAATTTCGGCGAAAATCGGGTTATTGTGGTGAATACAGTGCTTATTCCCCTCCGCAATATCAGAGAGCTTGCAAGTGTCACTCCAGAACCAGTTTTAAATAAATATTGCAAAAAATTATCTCTAACTATGGTGCTGACACTGTCATTTGCTATGCTACAGTGGACAATATTCTGTGATAATTAGCAGCTCCGTGGATTGGACTAGTGCAGTGTTTCTATATTCCTAAGCCTCTGAGTCAAATTTAAGCAGAGGCAGATATTTTTCAATGGGATCCTGATTACTAATATTTAGCGAAACGTACACCTTTTGAATGGTAGTCGTCCATCCGTATGATGTTATGTTACACAATTTCCCCTTCGTTAGGTGTGGTCTATAGCCATATCCTTCGCTATCTACATGATTCAGTTCCCCAGAATTCACTTAAAAATCTTCCCTGCTTTGCACTCAGCAAACATGATCTCACTTTTCGGTCAACTGAACAAATGACCGAAGTAACACGGCGAGCATCGCCATAGCTTGATCCTATTGTCAAGACTGGTCAATCAGCAACTATATATTTGCTATTTCAATCGTTTTAAGTTTTTACAGGTGTTGATGCGAATGTTACTGCGTTTTACCGGGTATTTACCGCAATTCTACGCACCTGCTGACAAACTTATCTACTGTGTAACAACGGAAATATTCATGCCCGGGCGCTATCGTTGCTGTAATGTTGAAACATTAGCGAAGTCGACGTTAAAAGATATAACGAATGCGGTAAACACCCGAAAAAATACTCAAATCCTCACATTTTTGCTCTTCTGGTAGCAAATTTAGGGAGAGTGTCAGCAGTTGTTTTAGATTAATCAGTCGCTGATTACAGACGAGATAATTCTTGACGGTTTGGACTCTTACCAAGGGCTGTGACTACTCTGACGGGGCTACTCCTCCTTCGGCAGGCATGGTGCAAGTGTTTCCTTCCTCTGAGGACGGAAATTTCGATGGACGGCCCTTTTTTCACGCCTTGACGTCGAATTATCGATAAACCTCGACAAAAATAGGATTTAATATCTATCTCCCATCTTGTTGGTGCACTGCCTTTTGGGAAAGGAAATGAAAGAACGATTCCCTTGTAGAGTACATAAAAATACATCCAAATACATTGTATGCGTCGACGTCACGCGGAAATTACGCCTGAATTAGTGGCACGTTTAAGATTTATGGGCAATGTGCTCCGGAATCCGATATTTGGGAATCGCGTGAGATACGAAAACATTCTGGAATCCCGTGGCTAGATGTGGAGTTGGAGATAAGGAGGTTTGGGACGCCATTTTCTTCACCTTGCGGCCTGACGACTGAATATTGCTTTATCCGCCACGAGTGGAAAATGGTATTTAGTTTAGATTTCAATGCTACATTTGTCATTGAAAATGACGCTAATAAGACTACTTATCTTGGAGGAAGCGTGCCATTCCGACTAGGTATTTGGGGGCGTAGCCACGAACTCTGCCCTCAAATTGAAGTGGAATTAGTTTATCGCGTATCGCTCGTTTAATCTCTCCTCTCCCCTTTTCTCCCTCGCGTTCTGGCCTCAGCAAGGCAAAGAACTTCGGTTATTTGACAAATCGCCCAATTTTCTAACAGAAGGCGTGAATAATGTTGTGTCTTGCCAATTATCGAGCCCTAAATAGATTAAATGCCATTCTTGCCACATTTTGACCCTAATCTTAAGTTCCCTCTTGGAACAACAGCTTTGGCCGTGAGCCTGCACGAATACTGCAAAGAGGGATACACAGTTGATGCAAGAAACCGTCCTCATGATGTAAAACATACCTTTGAACACCTTTTCATCAATAGTGATGTTAAGTAATTTTCTTGATAGAATTTTTGATTTTAACTCTGCTTGAAATTTTTCATGGCATCATCCTGTTTCAAATATAACTCTCAGAAAATATCGTGATATCGATTCCAAGGAACGCTATAGAGTAAACATAAATAGGAGAACTGAAGTACTTACATAATTTAATAATGAAGCTCGGGCCCATATATTTACACTAATAATACGATATTTAGAGCACTGGTTGAATGCGAGCGTGAGTAATAATTATAATAGATTGTCTTAATTGAGCGAATTTAGGACCGTGCAGTCTTCTCTTACAATTAACTTGAATTCGACTTACACAAACATCCATGTCCTGTGCAGTGAATAATAAACCCAGGCGGGACTCGAATCCGCGACCCTTGGGTTAGCAGGCGAGGACTTTACCCCGCCGCCACCGGGGTCGACAAGTAGTAGGCCCCGGTGAGTCGCTGAGTAGTCGTTTGAATATCTTTATGCAAATAGATTATCCCATACATTTTATCTTTTGGCCAAGTTGTCCAGCTTTTTTTTAGAAGTCATCTTTTTTCTGGACCTTTGGCTGTATTTATATCACGGACTTAGAATATACATTTATATGAATGAAATTACATTATAACTCTGAGGTTTTGAAGTTGGTTAGCAGAATAACCATGTAGAATACCCATTGTATCACTTAGAAAACTTTGGATTATAAATGGTAAAATTTTATGATATTCATTTCGACGGGATTCTAATCTTGTGGATGGTAGTAACAGGAGACTATGTGCATGAAGTTGTATTCAATTCAGCTAAAGATTGGATATATTAATCTATGTGTTTTAATGTAGAACAAAAGTAGCAAATAGAAGCTAAAAATTACAAAATATTTGTGTCCAAGAGATTGAAAGATTGAAAGGACAACAATAAAGTATTTGAAGCAAAAAAGTAATCCTTCCATTCAATCTAATTCAACAAATAATATGCTGCAAGCAGAGATTGCAGCAAATGGGTGTCACAAGTGCGCCAGCACTTCCATTATTTCTAAGAAAAGAAGTAACTAACTTATTTAACTGATTTTTGCCAGGTATGATTTTGCCTTGAGTGAAGTGATATAACATTGAACTATAGCAATTGTTAACGTTTATCATACCTTGAAAAAATTGGTTTTGGTTGTAACTATTGGTTTATTTCTGAACACTTCATTCCAATGATAAACTCCTACTTTGTATTCTCTCTTGAAAATCTTACAAAAAAAACTTTGTTCATTCAGTTTTAGTTTCCTCCTAATTTAACATTAATTTTCATCAATACATATCGAACTTAGACTTAGTTGAACTGCGCTAATTTGGGGATCTTTTGGGTTTCTAGGGAGCATACAATACTAGACAGTGCAATACTCGCATGAAAAATGCATACAAGGTGGAGCAACACATGGAGGGCTAAAAAATTTCAAACTTGCTGGAGTGAAATTCTAAAATTCCTATTGATGGTCCTTGAGAATACTTTTAAGCCCGTATACTGCAGTATAAGTTCTCCATAGAATTCGTTATTTGCCAGATATGGAGCAATAACTGAGAGTGATTAGATTTGTTGATCTGCTTGCCAACAAAATTAACCGGCTAGCCTAATTACACTAATAATTTTACATAGAATTTGGTGTTTTTATACAACTCGCATACGACTGATCTATATCTTCACCAATACCTGGGAATGCAATCAGATTATTAGCTCAGATCATCGAAAAATGTGGACTCATAATTAGTTAGCGTCAATATTTTTACGAAACATTCTCGATTCCCTGTGAGTGATGTAAAAATTATGATCATTTCTTTGGGTACTGTCATTGATGGGGATGCATTAATATTAGAGGCAGAAGTTTTAATTAGTTTCTTTTTGGGATTAAAGTACTCAAGTACCTCTACATACTTCCCTGCCAGCCGCCGCTAGGGCATGCGGCAGGGGGCGTTAATACACCATCCGTGTTAAGGTGTAAAGGACGAGGTTATGGAAGATGAAATGGTAAAGTGTATAATGGGTGGGTTTTAAGTGGAGCTCCAGTATTATCATGGTCATTTATTGCGCGTGGGGTGTTTTTTTGGCAATTTATTTCTCTTTTTTTATCACACCTTTCGGACCTAGAGATGTAGTGTGGCGTCAAAATGGTACTGTCTCTGTCGCCCTGAAACACCACCGCTCTGAATTTCTCAAGCAAAACTAGATATAGCGCGCAGCCTCCGAGACCTCACGGCTCCCAAACTAATCCCTCTAAAAAGTATGACCCAAGTAAGAACACGTTCCCTTAAATACGGATAAATAAAACCGCATATCAAAGCAAAGATAATCTATCTCTCTCCTTCCGTTTACGTAGAAACTCAGTCTGTTGACTCGGCGCGTTCAGTGAAAATAGACCATCTGAATTTGGTACGGGCCGTTCCTCATTCGGAGCTTGTGGCTGGTCGTCCCGGCGCTGAGATCGTAGGACGCGGACGCCGGAACTGTCGCGGGACCGCATACACTCTCGCGAGGAGTAGGTGACGATTTCAATATCCCTCCTCTTATTAAAACACATTCATCACGTGATTTATCGAGGATTTATGAGTTTCATATTCCAACTCCGACGGGTCTAAAACGAAAATGCGGGCGGAAATGTCACCGCAGGCGAAAATATGAGATTCAAGACTTCGCGAGAGGGCGACGCAATACCAGCAGTCATACTCGCAAAAGACTCCACTCCTCCTTGCTCTCCATAGTGTGTCCTCCCTCAAATGAAGGCTGTTCAAGAACTTTTGATCCACTGTTAAACTATCTCTCTTTCGTTTTCTCGTTGGCCCAGGTGTTTCCGACAAAAGCGATAAAGGCAAAGGAGTGAAGACAAGACATTTTTGAAATGATGAAAATAAGAAATAATTCGGTCACATTAACATAAAATTAAAAAAAAAAACAAAAAAAAGAGACAAATTTTAGCTTTACCAAATAATGGAGAGGATTTAAAAATTCTTTCAAAAACTAAAAAAAATATGTTCATTATTGCACCCGGACAAGTTCAGCTAGCCAAGAATAGTTCAATTTTTTTCTAATGTTATTTGGTCAATTAAGTATTTATTTGATATACAATGCATTATATCATTTGCTTGTATCCATACTCCCATAAGAACATCACTAATTCTAACTTTTCCGCATAGATTTTAAGGATACGTAGCATAAGATTCGTCACTATCGAATGATCTTGCATACAATAAATTATTTTCAATAAATCTTGTAATAAGAGTTAATTTCTACTAGTATCTGTATCTCTAACAAATTAGCTAAACAGCTTGCATCTTTTTTTAAATATTTCTCTCTTACATTTCCATTGGATCATAATTTTGTATTGGCTACAGCCATCAATGCTACTCATTTTCCTTCTATACAAATTTCACTCTCTATGGAGGCATAATTTTTACAACTGTTAGATTCCCGTCTTTATCCTCATAATTCTTCGTCAAATACAACTTTTTTTTGAAAACCTTCAGCAACTAATCTTCTCACTCATTACGACCAAATTCCTTGCACTTTCTTTACGCTCTCGAATATGCGAAGTACTTGCTGGTCTGTCCACCTTTATCTCTTCCTTGCCCCTTCTATTTTCTTCTGGATTGTAAATTAAAGGTGAAAATAACAGCAATAAACATAGCCGCCATTAATTAAAGGTTGAAATTTCTCTGCTAAGTAAACATTTGTTCGAGGATCGAGAGAGGATCTAAAAAGACTTTACGCTACTATTAATATCTTCAAAAGCCAAACTTGCCCAAGAATGAACAGCTTAACGTCCTATGTGACTGATATTGAGACTTTTCTGCATTCCTCTCCATGTGGTTTTCCGATCAAGATACGAATTTAATGGCATAAAAACTAGCTAGTGGAATTCCTTGATATGGAAGTTAGCACTTTTAATGCAATTAACCTATTCATTACTTACTAATATTGAATTACTATTACGACTAAATCGTGTAAAACTATTGTGAAAGAAAATATCCTATTTATCATTGGTCATATTGACATATATGCGTGAAAACCTTTAGCCTTATGCCAGATTTATATTGAATTTAGCAAACATTATAGGAAACCATCCCTTTACTATTCGGAAAAGGAAATTATTCACATGTGATTAATCATTACCTCATGAGTAACCGTAAGGACACCTTTTGTATACCATCACAATGGACATAAATAATCGAGTAATATTCATAGCCTCATTTCTATGAATTTTTTTCGAAATTGGGAGACAAACGAGTGAACTTTCCCGTCCTTAACCAATGTTATTACAGCCAAAAATATCAATTTCTATTTTTAAGCCTGTAGTATCTCCAGATATACCCTTCGTTGTGACCAAAATTCAACATGCCCCATTGTTTCGCAGTAATCAATTACCTCTCATTTTGGCATTAATGGTCAAAATTTTGCAGAAACTCTACCAACAAACAAAGATATAAAAAAGATTCCTTGCATTTCAATTGAATCCTGAGTTCCGGATAGGAAACATATTTTATCATACACCTTCATCATCATCATCAAGAATTTTTTTGAATAAATAACCTCTTCATTTAATATCCATTAATTATAAACAGTATCATTGCATCATTAAAAACGAACCTAAAATTTGTATCTTCTTCGGTATAGGTATTTGATGGTATTGCTCCTTTCGAAAATCGTTTCCGTTTACTGATCCTGTTAGCTAGTAGCCTTGAGTCAATGCTATCAAGTGTTGGTACTTACGAATTAATCACGTAAAATTACTCATTAAGTCGTGGAGAATCGCTCCTTTAATATGGTAGATGTGAGGTTACATAATTCCTCTTACATCTACAATGAAACTGATAATATTCAGTTACACTCTATTCTCTCACTAAAAGTCAGAAGCTGTTTCTGAAGCATAGCTCTTCCTGCCGCTACAAAAGGCATTAAATGAGCTCTGAAACATTAGTTTTAACATTATTTATTTGGATATAATGAACTACCTCTAAATAAATATCGAAAGGGGTTAATTTTTGTTTGTCATTATTATTCTTAGGCTATTATTTTAAAGTACAGAATATCAGCAAAGGCAATGCCTACACACAGGGCTGAATTCTTCCTGGAAACATTTCCAAGCGTATCATGGAGGAGGATAAAATAACATCCTCTTCGAGTGATCTCTTGCAAAGAAACTTCTTTTTACGAAAGCAAGCAAGTCTCTTCTAAGTGATTGTGAATTTCACATCCCTTTGTGAAGGCTAGTTTAGGTGTTGTAAGCACGAAAATGATATAGAGAATGAGAAACTTAACTAGATTAGAAATATTTCATCTAGAGTCCTCCCTATTAGAGGGCTGAAAACTTAAAACAGATTCAAAAAATATGCAGGAACATCAAATAGATATACTGGCTATGAAAAGGTTTGGGATATATTCATTTACAAGAAAAACTTTTATCCATATAAATTCATGAGATTCACGCTTTAATCCAAAATTCATTCCTGAAATTGAATCATTTGATTGATTTTTGCATTAGAAAGGTTTTTGTATAAAATTACGGACATTTAATTCCATGAACACAATTATTTAAGGGCAGAGAAGCTTATTTGATTAAATAAATGCCGATTTTTTCAACGTCGAGCCGTCAGAAAAATGGCGCAATACGTATATTTCTTAATGAAAGAGTAAATAAAAAAGCAAAATAAAATATACAGCCACAATGATGAGTTTTGTATCAACAACGAAATTTCATTTTTGCTTTACATTTAACTGATGAGTTTCGTTAAACCACTAACTTCCCTTCACAATATTCGTTATTTCATCTGGTGCCCGATAAAAATTCAAGATTGTAAATCACAACAAATATCGTTATAAGGTAAACTGTTTTTGGCGTCATGCAGTGGGAGTTCGTCATAATTAAGAATAACAATCGTATTTTTCCACTGATTTAATTCAAAGTACTTCGCGTTTCGACTCATACAGCCATCATGTCTTGTACTGTGGTCTTGTATCCGAGTATGACTAGATTAGAAATGCGTAGTAGGTACTCGATTAAAATCTGTGAAAAATTTGCGATTATTTCTATAATTACATTAGTTATTATTGCATATTCTTGGTGCAAAAGCCGTGAGCAATGGCTCGCGTTCTAATACCCCCTGCCACATGCTCTAGTGGCAATTGGCAGATTTATGCGTACCTAGGTGCATACAAACAGACCAAGTGACAGTATCTCCCTCAGATTGTAGAAATCGATTGTAGATCGATTGTAGAAACTGGTAGTCGTACCACTAAGGAGCCGAGTGACAGCCCAGAAATCCTAGTCTCAATCTCATGGTTTTGTGCCTGTTGTACAGTATCACTCATATTCTTAGATGGTGATATGTATCCTTAGTACAACGTCTACATGTAACAATTTTAATGTATCCATCTTTCATTGTCATTATCTCTGTTGCCATACCCATGAATCAACTATTTCACTTCAATTACTGAAAAACAAGACCATAGTACATATATTTGACCCACCGCAAGGTAAAATTCTCATAAAGGGTTTTTAATGAGCAAAGCAGATATTTATCGTGCAAATTTGGAGAATTAACTAAATGACTAATTTCGACACCACAGAGAATTGTTGGTTTTATGCCTAAATGGGGTACCTTAACTATTATTTCAACTCCATAGTCATATGACTACGAATATGACTAGTTTATGACTCTTTAATTATCTAAAACACAAATTTTATAATCCTCATTCACCGTTCAAGTACTTCTTTGTTCGTTATTACGACTACCTACCTCTCCTTTTATTCTCCGCACAAACTCTCTCTGTAGGTCTGACAGAAGCGATGAAATAAGAGAAATGCTCTGCCGAATAGATAGGTACTAAAACTCGTTCTCACCGCGCACAATAAGCAACCACAATAAAAACTGAGCTCCTCTAAATACATTCTTATAATACGCGTCACCATATCTCCTCCCAAAACCTTATCCCTTACGTTGTTACAGGGCTGGTGACCCAGCTCCACCTGTCACACGCCCATGCGGCGGCTCGCAGGGTAGTATGTAGATGTAGAATTTACTTAACTCATGAAATCATCTGTAAAAAATGTATTTCAAATCAGTGACAGAAGTGCCAGAGGAAATATAGTGACACGTAATTGGTGTGCTACAAACATGCCTGACGCAATGTTTTGGGCAGTAAAAGGTTCCAAATTTATTACCTATATCCATTACAAGATGTTTTATATTTTTTTCGTGTTACAATGGATTTAACTGCGCGACTATTGCATTAAACCAATATATTTGGGAAATTTTGGAATCCCTACCCATGAAAAAGAATCACACATGTGCCTCTCTGTGCATTTAATGGACTCATAGGAAAATCATTGAAAATTGCAACCATGAGTTTTCAAAGTCGAAGGCTAATATTTAATAGTAGCACAAAAAAGAGGAAAATTTGTTTCAATTGCTGTAATCTACGGCAAGAATTAGTGCAATAGAAGATGAAAGTGGAAAATATTTTGATCATTTTTGATCATTTCACACATATATCGAAAACATATGAAGATAATTAATTAAATTTGACTTGATTTGTACCCGTGAACAAGATTTTGAGGATGAAATGAGAATGAATATAATTCAGCATGAACCTTTCAAAAATTATTTCAACTATCAGCTAGAGGAAGAGAGTTTTCCTTTAATTTAATCGGTTTAAAAGAATATTAAAGGCAAAGGGATTGTTTCCAGGAAAATGAGAGCAGTGTTTTGTGTTTTTAGTAGGGCTTTTCACGATTCCTCAGTAAGTACCTCAAAAATATAAGGAAATGTGAAAGAGAAACTAAGGTGATGGAACTTGGATGAAATAAGCCCTGAATATCTACTAAGTTATTAGCTAAATTTTTACACGCAAGTCCTCGAAAGACCATACTGTAAAAGACAGTCCTTTTTTGAAAACTGATTAAATTGTGAACGGAGTACTTTACCCGTGAATCCAATAATAAGATGAAAACATTTTTGTAGTAATCATATAACTGATTAGAGGTTCTCGACCTCGGAAGTACATCAAACCACTTTTTTTAAAATCGTGTGTCAAAGTTTCTTGTGCAAGATCTAATTAGCTGTGTAAATATTAAAAATCAGAAGTGTTTTTATGATCAGAATCGATATAAAAATTAGTGCATGACAAAATCTCCGAATCATGCCGCTCTGAAATTAGTTTCACAAAGTTTATTTTTTTTACTGAATAACATTAAAATTGCTCGAGTAATACACGGCGAGGGAAATGTATTTTTTTGAATTTTATGAAAAACACTTCAATATGTTAATTAAAGACACAGGATTAATTTTCTATTAATATGTCCTTGAGTTATAAGTTATAATTTGAAATATAATTCTTATTTGTTTGACATATTACTTATTTTATCAAATTAAATGTTACTTATCAATAAGTGGTACATGTCGTTCCACAGATAATCACTCATAATTATCGATGAAGCCATTTGCAGTATTTTCCGTGCAACTCTCTTAGCAGAATTATGTTCTCCTCATTAAATGCTAGTAATCCTCTCAGAACTGAAATCATGTTTCTGGTTTATCGATCGCCAAAGACCTATCACTGTTCAACGGGTAAAGAATTCAACAAGAAGCCAATTACTCCCTGTTCAGAACACGAATTTACACTTGTCATTAAGCTCAGTCTTGAATATCGACGTGCCTCTGGTGAAAAGAGAAGAAAATTAGTCACAGAACAAAACATCTCAAATCGACTCGTCCAATCTCTCACTGCATTTGCTGAGATAAGCATTCCATTATACAGCACTTTCCCCGTCCTTTCCTCGTCCCTATTGTCTTCATTATCATTTTCACGTTTAAAACAAACGAAAATCGTGTCGTTCTTGGGTGCACAAGCCTGTGCTATGGATCTTCTACTTGAAGGCCGGGATAAATAACTTACCAATTTTTTACTAGTCAATGCCTATGAAACACTGAGACAATTAATGGGCTCGTCTTCAATTTCTCGCTCTTGAAGAAGTGAATTTCATTCTCACCGAAAACTTCGATTAGTCTAGAAAATACTTCACTGAGTCATCTATCCTCGGATTTACACGGCAGAAAACTCTTAGCTGTACGCTTGCCGCACTGGTTTTCACGAATGTCAACAGCTACACGGAATTCAGTGTCATCGGCTCATCAGTTAACCCGCAATGAGGGGTCGGAAAAAGTTAATTCGGATTTCGGGGAATAATGTTTTCATTTAGACTCCTTTCTTTACTGTTCTATACTGGCTTACGTGTAAGTATGTAGTTTAAAATTATTGTCAGTTCACCCCAGAAGTAGTAATTAACAAATAGACAAGGAAATTTTATTATTTAGTAGCTTATCCATGGTCAGATCTCTTGAAAATATATGACGTCAAATGAGCTATTATTTTTAGATATTTTGAATCGAAGCAGCACTCGAAACAATTTTGTCAAATATTTGAACATTTTATAAGGGTTTTGGGACAAGACCACTAAGAATAAACTAAAATCTAGCCTATGAATATTGGTCGCATTATTTCTATTTTCATATATACTTCATTCAAAAAATATACAACAACTATGGAGTGTCCCTCGTGTCATTCCGTGTACTTCGTTTATGAGATTAAAAATAGTGACATTAAAATGCATCAATTAGTAATAAAATCTCTTATCTACTCCACTCTAGATCCATCCTTCTGCACAATTATCATTTAACTTACAACGTAAGCTCACAGAATTAGCATTTAATCACATCAATCGGAATGAAAACCAGTAGTAATTTTTAACAAGAGAGCAGTACGCAATTCCGTTATTGATTCCTAGATAATTGCTTAGTCAGCCAAATAATTAGAATTGCAGTCAGAGATTACGTCCAAATAATTCTCCGTCAATACTTTTGAAAGAATTTCAACGATTTTATAATTTACTTAATAATTGTCTAAAACAAAACATAGATTGAAATACAAGGAATGAAATATTCGTGAGAATATTTTTTACGCGAGTCATTGGCTTCAGTGGAATATTAGATAAAATATTCTCCCTCGGTAAATTCATGAAGAACGCACTCGTACTGAACAAATAAGTATTTGGAAAGTTGTAATAAATTTCGCCTTTTTACGTCCACTAAACGCTCGGTTATCCGGCTACCATAAGTGAGTTCCTTTTTTTCAAATTGACAACCCACAATGGCTAAAAAAGTTTAGTAATCATTAAAGAAAGTATAAGAACGTTAAAATAGTTGTTAATTTTGGTCATCTCATTTTAAAGGCCAGGAAATAAAAATTGATCATGAGAAGAATAAAATATTTATCTTTTATGCAATGAAGTCATGGTCCCGCCACCCTCTACGCTTTCTATCATGTTTTTAAAGCGAAAAATAAAAATCTTGACTTTCATTCCCCATTGACTCATTCATGCTTTTCATGGTTTCCCCATCCCTTTTTCTGGACTCAAACTTTGTTCCTCTTGTAACATTTCTGAATATCAGACCAAAACCAAAGGAATTTATCCTATTCAGCCAATCGTATCAATATATGGTGTCTTATAAATATCACACGTTTTCTTCCGGGACGAATATTACGTACAGTATATATAAAAGATCATTCGTTTAAGGTAAATTTATAAGAAATTGTATGTATATATATTTTGGGGGGTGGATTGGATCGTTAAACTGATGGTCAGGATTCTAATATCCGTTTTGGCGAAGACTTATAGGAGAAAGACGACTCTTCCTTGCGTGCAATGTGAAACATACTATCATGGCAGTATTCCGTCGCCCCTACAGAACATAAAATCCCTTGTAACATTTCGTCATGAGTACTTTCATGCCAACGCTGAGATGTTTCAACTCCAAATTGTGTTCTCTAAAGCACCTCTTCTTCTCTTCCACCATTCCACATGTAATGTCTTCAATCACCCTTCTACTTCTCGTAAGACATAATGAACAAATTAAAAACTTCGAGGTACTCTGGTAGGATAAATCACACGCCTGAGGTAAATTGAATGACAGCAGGCTGGGCACGAATAATATGTAATTTTTTTTGTGATAGATTTGGGATCACAACGGCGTAGAGATGGACCAACTCATTCATTTTTAGGAACTCGTTCACCTTGGACCGCTTCTTTTCGAGACACGGTACTTTTCACGCGTTCACCATCCTTTTTTATTGGTGATAATTATTTTATTTCTTATATATTCTTGCTGTTCAAAACACGTAATAACGTACAAATACTAAATATTTTTTATTATATATATTTAAATTATTTAATTTCTTATATATTCTTGCTGTTCAAAACACGTAATAACGTACAAATACTAAATATACGGTGATGTAGGCGTTTAAGAATTCTGGATTAAATAATAGATGGAAGGTATTATTACCAACTTTTTTATGATTTCGTAAATAGATTTCATTTATATAATGAAAAAAGTACTGCTAATTACACCGCTTGCATTAGCAGATGAAGTTTTGAGGTGTTATAGAGAACCACCTATCTCTTTTAAGTTAATCCGAGCGAGATAGTTCCCTAGTCTTAATAGAGACCATATTCAAAATATACGTTTTCAATTCGCCAGCTGTAGGATGCATGAATTAAATATTGTATTATTAATGTCGCAACAATAGTTTTATATGACACAAATTGTAAGTAATTAAATGAAAATATCTAAATAAGTCTTTAACTTGACTCATTATTTCGCGCGGTGCGTTTGAAATTCCTTCAAAATGTAAGATTTTTTAATTGATACCCAAGAATCTATTGCGGTGACAATATGATTTATTACAAAAAACAAAAAATGTTGATAAAACGTACAAACTACACGCTGTTAGTGTTTTTACAACATCTAGGTGTCATAAATTCCTCATTTTGTAAATAATCTCTCTTTTTTTTGTGCCATTTTCCATGTAAAAGGGCTGGTATTTTATAGCAAATCTCCAAAATTTATTTGATAGGCGGTTGAATTTTTGGTGTCATTAGAAGGGTGAAATATTTTTATTTACAATCAGACCAAATTCAACGATTTCTAGGTAAAATGATATTTCGCTCAAACTACCTTACAGGCAGGAGAGAGGAGCGTTAAGTAATGACGAACCGAAATGAACGACGGGCCGAAAGGAACGATGAAATGAAAGGAACGTAGGACAAAAAGGGCCAACGGACTGAAAGGACCGACTGATGGAAAGGAATAAAGGACCTAAAGGAACGACGGACAGAAAGGAACGGTCTTTCCGTAGAAGTCAGTCCTCCGTCCTTCCGTTCAATCCATGACCCGTTCCTTCGGATCCGTTCTTTAGCGAACGACCCATCTCTACAATAGCTACGATCGATACGACTAATAATGCTAATGGTGACGTGACAAAGAACTTTTTTGAACTTATTTTTTTACTCTTTGTTAATGGTATGAACATATCGGACACAAAATAATTTTTCTTTATTTATCTCTAATTTTGTTAGAATTTTTCCGTCTGTTGGTGCACTGATGACCGAGCTTTGCTCGACCACAAAATGTACATAAAAATACAAAATAATGATTAAGTAATGCATACTTTGATCCCAGATAAGCTTTGCTCACGCTCATCTCAATAATACCATTTTCAGGCCAAAATAATTATAAAAACGTATTAAAATGATACGTATAAAATAAAATGATGATATGCTTCCACTGAAAGAGGTATTAGTTGCTAATAGCATAAATACGATGGATTGTACGACATTAAGTTCAAACCAAAAAGTCCAACCCAAAATGTCCAAACCAAAAAGTCCAAACCAAAAAGTCCAAAGACTAAAAAGTCCAAACCAAAAAGTCCAAAGATTAAAAAGTCCAAACCAAAAAGTCCAAAGACTAAAAAGTCCAACCCAAAAAGTCCAATTACTGCTACAATTTAAGTTGTAATCGTCATCTTCGTAAGAATCGTATATAAGAAATTTGTCGCCAGTAATGGTCTTTGTAAACCTGTCAGGTACGCTTTCAAGGTCTTCAATATAAGTAGGATTCGCCGGTAACTCCTTTGTACGTTCCCGCTGAATAACTTTTCTTAAATTATGTTTGTCTGGTAAATGCGCTTGCACTGCAGCACTTGCATTGACTGCGACCCTCATCACTGCCGCTGGTGGACGGTCAGGATGTTCGTTAACTTCCGTTTTAATAGCACCAAGTATGCGTAAAGCTTCCACTTCTTCAGGATTTGGTGCATGATTGTGAGAAGCATGTCCACCTCCTTTACGTATGAGTAAATTGCGGCCTGTATTTACTGTTGTCAATCGCGCAGTGCACTCACTTTTCCTTCGGCACTTCCAATATTTTACATCGCCATTAACGGACGAGGTTAAATACAGAAAACCATTGTAATGCCCGTAAGTTATTTTACCTTTACGAATAATTTCGAGTACTGGTAAATCCATTTTAAAAATTTTTTGCTAGGGATATTTATAAACAATGAAGTAGGTTGCGAAAATATTATAGCGTTGCTAGGGATATTTTTAAATAGTTTAAATAGTTCTAAAAATAATAGATTTTCTAAAAATATTTTTGGATCCAATAGATTTGGACTTTTCGACTTGGACTTTTTGGTTTGGACTTTATGTCCTCCTACCATACGATGTCCTTCTCGTGACTGTGCCTGAGATAGCCTGGTAGGGTTTTAATTCTTTTATTCAAAGGACTTTAAAGAAACTTTTTAAAGAGTTGTATCATAAAGTTCAACTAATGAATTACTCGGTGTATGTTTCCAATCTGTAATCAACGACACCCGAGGCTCAATATATACAATTGCGTCCACGGAGCTACGGAGAGGGCTCTTTTGAAACATGTGACTTTTAAGCAAGTTTTTAAATTTAAAATATTATTAAAATAAGACACTTCCCTCAATGTCATTTTCTCGTCCGAATTAAATACATCCCAAAATTTCATCAAGATCGTTATAGCCGCTTTCGAGAAAAAAATCCAAACACACACATGGAAACAGCTCGCTTGTAAGTGCTTAAGGTAGTTTGAGCGAAATACCATTTTACTTAGAAATCAATGAATTTGGTCTCATTTAATGAAATATATCTCACCCTTATTAAAACACCAAATATTCAACCCCTTCACTCATTATTTTAAGAGATATTTTCAAAAAAATACCAGCTCTTTCACATGGAAAATGTTACGTGTATGCACTCCAGAGAGACATTATTTACAAAATGGGGTATTTCTAACACTTAGATGTCGTCAAAAAACTAACAGCGTGTAGTTTGTATGTTTTCTAAACCATATTTGAAAATAATCATATTGTCACCGCAGTAGGTTCTTGGGTATGACAAAAAAAACATTCCGTTTTGAAGGAGTTTCAAACGCACCGCGCCATAAAAATGAGTCAAGTAAAAGACTTATTAAGATATTTTCATTAAATTAGTTACAATTTATGTCGTATAAAACTATATTGTTGCTTCATTAATAATGTAATATTTAACTGATATGTCCTACAGCTGGTGAAATTAAAACGTATAATTCGAATATGGTCTCTATTATGACTAGGGAACTATCTCGCTCGGATTACCTTAAGTTAAAAGTTTGTATGCCAAATAGCTGTCAACAGCATGGTTGACAGTGAATGTATGCCTTTTGTGGAATCACCCCCTGCCACATACCCATGAGTTGACTACCAGGGTACCGTATAGGGATGGGTGGATTCGCATGTCCGCAATGGCCCAAGCGACAACAGATTTGAGCCGCCTGCTAAATCAATGGCCAGCCAACCTTTCGTGTTAATTGGTTTCGTTCACCACCCTTCTAATCTCACAGCGCCGAAACGTTTTTATCTCACCTTTATGTCGAACGCTATCCAAATCTGTTCCCGCTGATATTCCCGCAATATCTATATACGCCCTCTGCCTTTAATTCCGGTCCCGATCAGTTCATACGTGTACTTCCCTCCGTCCTGTCTTTCATTACCGCCCGTTCGGAAATGGCCTCGGGTCGAGCGTATGACGATCCCCTTACTCACGCTACCCTCTCCCATTGGCGGGCACATGAGAGGGAAAAAAAAGATGGCGGACCGCGAACGGGTGGGACACGGTGGAGTGGGTGCGAGGGAAATGTGGAGCGGGGGGGGGGGGAAGGGAGAGCAAGTGGGTGAAAGGGGGGGAGACCGTGTTACGCCGCCGGGAATGAAAATGTTGGGTTTACGCTCCCATTCAATCTGAGAGACTCGTGCCGATCGGCGCAGCGTTACGACTCCCCTTTAATTCGAACTCTGAAGTCGAAAGAAATTGAAGATTCCGCATCAGTTCTATTCACGGATACTGAACCCCCAAATCATCGCGGGTTTTTCTTTTAGTCGAATACGGGTGCAGTGTAGTTGCATTGGAGATAATTATACCTTTATCGCTTAAAAAAATATTAAGATTGAAAATCCCCCTGGAAAGAGCACATTCTAATCTACATAAGAACATGTATCATTTTCCTTAATTATTGAAGACCGCTATACTCGGTGCATTTTATTGTACAAACGAATGTATGCAAGAGGAAAATAGTCCCGTATAAAGCAGTAAATTGCATAATTTTCCTAATAGTAAAAACCTGATCTAATTCTATTCATTTTCTTGTACATTCTATGATACATTCGTTTGTACAATAAAAGGTACCATGTAAAGCGGCGTTAATAACCTTATAATAATTTCACGCTTCAGGTAGCAGGTAGTGGAAATCTATAATTGTTAATAAAGGCGTCTTGGGAAATTTTCCATTGGCGATGCACGCTTGGTGACAAGAACGATGCATTTACTAAGACATTTAATCATTTTATTTGATACATTCATAGTAAGAACCACAGTAGAATGTGTGATACATTACCTAGCTGTCCTATAGATCATATAATAATTATAATACTTTATTCACCAAGGACCATAAAAGGATTTGTTGGTATTGGAAACGTCAGTCTGCAAGTAAAACATAGACGTAGTACACATATACATATAAAAATACGATAATGCTGAAAATATTTTTTAAAATTTAAAGTTCCCTTTACTAAAATATACTGTTTCCAATTTTATAAATCATCATTTAAAACTTACTGAACAGTGTAATAACACTTAGTCAGATGAGATTTTTTAAACATTTTTTAAAATGTTCCTATTAACCTATCACTCTTCACACTCCGGTAACGAATCAAGTATTTTTATGCTCACAACCATCGGGTTCTTTGATGCAATTCGTTTTTTCTTTAAATATGATGAATGAGGTTTGCATTTCTTGTGGCATGAGAATGAATTTCACTGTTAAAATTATATTACTGGATATTATTTTTAAGTAGAACCACAGTAAGTGTAGATTGCTGGAATCGTTAATCTGTTGAACTACTTCACCAGTGGTTTGCACGAATTATTATCCCACCCATACACCCATTACCCTTCTATTTTCTTTATGCACCACGAAGATTATTTTAAGTAAAGTATATTACATGGTGGTTCATTTACACATTTTGTCTCTCCAAGTACCGATCTTTTTTCTAGCCAAGAAAACCAACAAAAGATTCCCGTGTTACCGCAACCACTCACACATTTTACTGGAAAGGAAGAAGACTAGCCTTGTAAGCAACTACTCCAATAGCCAAAATTATATGACACAAACAGACTATCAACCAATTTTACAGCATTATTGACACGCAAAATGCTAAATGGTAAAAATACTCATCTGTCTTTCAACTTAATATTGGTTTATATCTTCCCTCCATACTTTGCGATTTCAGGCTAATTGATCGTACAATCCTTCTCTAAAGTTATTTCCTGACCCCCATATAATTTGCCTCAATTATTCTTATATGCTTTGGTCTTTCTCAGAGGATCATTTTATTTTCTGCTTGCCCACGATGCAACCCAAGGCAGTGGGAGAACGGTTTGCCAATTCCACAACAATATACTTCCGTGAACATTGTTCATGAAGTCTCATTCACCTAAAACGTTTAGCTTGTTTACCTCCTCCTATCTTTTTATGCCAGTGACTTGAGTCTTTACTGAATGATAATAATTGATTAATTTGAGTCATTTTCTTCATAAACTGTCGAATTGAAGTCCACAAAAATGAATATGATAATTTTATTTACTTTTAATAGTTTTTAATACTAATTAGCTTTCGATGTGTCAAATATTTAAATTCCGTAATTGGTATACATTGACGAAAGCATCATCTGTGAAATGACTTAGGGGCTTACTCGATTTTTGATCGCGAGGAGAAGAGCTGGGTTCGCCCTTATACACACGAGAAAAATGGGTTAGAATCTGTTCTCCATCCCATCTTTGAGATGTTTGGAAAGGTTATGCCTTTTGTATATACAAGTTTTAACTTGAAAGAGCAGTAACGATTGCTTCAAATATTCCGAGAGACTAACGTAGTGAATACAGGACTGGCAATGGCAGCAGAGCATAAGACGGTTTAACATTATTTTTGGGACGAATGAACTTGAACGATTACGTACGACGATTCCAACCTATGGACACAGAACTGATAAAACAACACGGATCATTGCTTGTTCCATCATATGCACAGAATTCAACAGCCAGTACTTTTTTGAAACTAGAGTTAGCGCTGAGATTGGTCATGTGTGGAGCAACGCGCTTCGCATACATCTCGAGGGCAGTAATAGAAGGATAGCCTTGTTTGAAGTCTCTCGAATATTTCTCTCCGCCTGTTCCACTTGTAGCTGACGGCATGCAGCGTTCAACCGGACGGGCAAAACGTTTGAATGTGGGCCTATCAAGCAGAATTGATGATCAAAAGGCTTTAACGTGGAGTAAACGCTCATTTTGAAGGCTTGTTTTGCCATTGGTGGCAGCGTTTATGGGCAGTTAGTTACCGCTGCCTAATTATATCATGCACTATAGGGACTCAAGAGAAATCCTCGCAGATTAGTAGCGCTTAGTATCCGACTGTGAGAATGTGTTTATTTTTTTCCATCACAGTGGCCGTTGGCGGGGCAGGCTACTCATAGTGGACATGTAGTCTTGCTTTAAACAACTCGATATTTCATCTTTAAGGGAATGAGGTCATCAATTACGCCCTGTTATACATCGTCCGGTGAACTTCAGAGCTCTCCCGTGCTCTAGGTATGAAAGAGCTTTGCGTTTTTCAAATACTACGTAGAGATTTTTCTTCCTGAAAGTATTTCATTCTATCACCTTTCATTTTAACATATATGTTAGAACTAATGAAATTTGTATTCAAAGAATAACCATTTTTCATTTTAATGAAAATATTCTCCTTTAAACTTCACCAATTATCCATGCATAGGCTAAAAGGTCTGTTGGCTAAAGGGATCAAGCCTATCTTTTAGGACTCTTAGGTGAGTAAGAAAATTCAGTGAAGAAAATTTCTACGAAGTATGAAAAATATGTGAAGCTCTTTCCCATCTATAACGCGGAAGTGCTCCGAATTTCACCCATATTTGGTGGGGATGATGGTAATTACCCAAAATCAACAAAAAATTGGAAAAATTGCTTTTATTTCAATAAATATAATTTAATTACCTAAGTAAACCAACCTTAATAAAAATCAACCTAGACCAAAAAATGAATGAGGGATAACCTCATAACTAGCCTTCAATCAGGCAAGTTTATTTCAGTTAAATTTGGCCCTAACTGGCCCAAATTGTTATATGTTGACCGTATAAAATTATCTCAATTTTTAAATGATTGCTCTCTAAAAGTTATATTTTCTTATATTAATACATATTTTTCACTAATATTTAGGGGTTTGACAACAAAAACCTTATCTCCCACGCTTATCATATGTCTATCTAAAATTCACGTTCATATTCATCTTAATTTCAACGTTTAAAAAATTACTAAATCGATTTATTTCTTAAGAACATGATTATCTGCGTTTAAATACAAACTTAATGTTTAGCACTTCTCCCTTGCCATTAACATTGCTAACGAGAAAATATAATGGGAAGAATTACCAACCAAAGAAGACTATCAATGAAATGCAATATTTTAATGCCGTCAAACTGAATACTTATTGCGGAGGGAATTGAGTGACTGGTAGAATAACGGAAAGGAGAGCTGCAGCAAATCTAGTCTTGGATTGATAAAGCTCGTGAATTATGACATGGTGAGCTAGCCCTTAATGAGGCACATGGCGTGGCAAATTGGGGCACAAATGATACCTACTAACCAGCTCAGACATCATAGAATGGCGAGTTCTAACCTCACCGTCCCGTTAGGAGGAAAGTATGCCAGTGTACACAGTTAGAAAGCCTGGTAAATTGTAATTATTTTCCATACCTCAATAAAATAATCTGTAGTAAATTCAAAGGTATCAAACACTAGTGAATAAAAAGTTCCAAACAGTAGGGCAAAATATTTGGAGACGTATCCCTCACAAATTTATTGCTATAAAAAATTTCTGATATTTGAGATGGAATAGTTGTGTCTTGGAAAGCTCAAAAATATTCACATAAATCAAATATTTTGGATATGTAACATTCCTGCATGAAATTAATTTCAGAATGTATTGTGAATATTGAAAATTTTTAATGCACACGCTACTACCTAATGATTCAATCAGACTAAGAATTTTATTCCCTTGACCAATGGTTATTATATGTGTTTAAGATAATGAAATTGCCATTACATTGTCAAACTCTTTGGATTTCAGAAGAATTACCGCATTAAAAGGAAGTTTATTAATCACCGAATGTAGACAAACACCCATTTTTTTATGAAAGGGAACAAGATCCAGTGCACATGCATTCAAAGGCTAGATAAATATGGATAATAATGAGATTGCATTAATATGATGCAAGGAAAATGAATCGCCTGAAATCAGTTGCAACCCACAAAAACTTTGTGGGTTATTATTTCCCGATGCTCAGAATATCCAACTTCAAATATAACGGCGTTCAGCTTTTCTATTTAGCCGAGCATTTCCATTTTTTAAAGTGTTTTACTAGATGATTTTTTTCTCTTCTGAATGAAGAATCTATTTTACGGCCAGACCACTTGCAAGATGAGTTGACACAAAATTTCTAAGTAGGTAATTCGCCGTAATTCTTGACAGCAGTTGAGAAACATGTACTGCAAGTGAGGAGGGAATGAAAAAAAAACTGCACACTGCACCAATCACAAGGTTGCATCCGCAAATGTGCACTCGATGACTTCCAGAAAGGTGTGGTCATCCAGGTTTTCTTCCCACTCCTGCAGAGTGTGTGCTGAGATACATTTTGAGTATTTTCTTATACATTCGCACGCGCTCTCCTGTGCCCTCAGTTTTTCCCTCTCGCTCCTAGACGTAAATCCCTTGGAGGCGGGGGGCGGGGCAAGAATAGAACCCGCAGTGCAATCCGTCGCAAACCTGCCCCCACCATCCCTAACACCCGTCCCTCTCCAAACCATCCCCCTCACCCCCTTCTCTCTTACCACCCCCGCCCCCAATGGTCCAGGTTGAAACATCTCGAAATTGGAGGACGTGACCATGCGTCCAGGCTTCTCTTTCCTCTTCCTCCCACCCGATAGCGCTCGCCCTTCGAGTGGAAAACTTCCTAAGAGGCGAACGTGACGGAGCGAAGAAAGTTCTTCCTAGCGCTCTGGGGAATGCGCGGAGAGGTGTGGGTGCGGAAGGGAACCGGGTGGGGGGGCGCAGGAAATAGTTGGGGGGTACAACTAGGGTGCACGCAGAGGTGCGAAGTTGGAAAAAATATGAAGATATCGCGCGGGAATAATATCTATCCTGCTGAGGAGCATTAGGTTCTTTTTCATTTTCTGTCACGCAAGGAAATAGAGGAAGAGGAAGTGTTTTGGTTTAAATTCTACGAATTGGCTTTACCATGAAATTGATAGCCCATGCGACAATAAATGTAAACTTTCACCGTAAGAAAGGTATTTGGATGTTAAATTCAACCTAGAACTCTCAGCTGTTGGTCAGGTTTTCCTTAGACAGTTAAATTACCAAATAAACAGTACTTGAGATAGTTGGCGAGAGTTGAGGCAAAATAGTGCGGTTTGTAACAGGCAAGTCCAACGGGTGAAAAGTGAGAATTTTCGTCGTCATTGGTGACCAGAATCGTATAATAAAAATGTAATTTATCTGCTTAAAAAAATAATACAACTCTGTTTTGAGAATAGATAAGATCAATGTACCACCAAAAAATTGTAGAGAAAAGTTTCTAACGCTATTATTAAATAGCAGCAAAATTATTGAATCTTTGGTCATTCATGTATTTCACTCACAGCCAACGTTTCGCCAAATATATTTGCATCCTCATGTTGGCTGTGAATGAAACGCATGAATGACCACACATTCAAGAATCTTGCTGTTATTTGTATTGTATATTGGTCGAGAAAGTTATAATTGATGACTATTATTAAAGCCAAGTACTCTAATGTAATAAAAATATTTACACTGATTAAATTTTGAGACACGTTTATTTGCTGAGATATGAAATAAAAAGTCTCATCTTTCAAACGAAACCCAAATACCATCCACATAATTCAGTAGTATTAAGACATTGG
This sequence comes from Ceriagrion tenellum, assembly GCA_963169105.1. Classification (NCBI taxonomy): domain Eukaryota; kingdom Metazoa; phylum Arthropoda; class Insecta; order Odonata; family Coenagrionidae; genus Ceriagrion; species Ceriagrion tenellum. Next base: position 113,236,777 of record OY720640.1, on the reverse strand, counting down.
TCCAAATATGTAAGCCGCATCCATTGGGTATTTTTAGGGCCTACCGCTGAGGAATAGCAAAATTAGAATCATGATGAAGCACAGGTCACATCAGAAATGAAACAAAAGTATACCGTATGTTAAAACCAATCTATTGAAGATTTTTTAAGTTATTACAACATTAATGTATTAAAAGTCGTTCAACTATTATAAATTGCAATAAATTGCAGCACAAGACAAGTTCTTCGTAAGGTGTAAAGTAAATCATTTGATGGATTCAAATATGCGTATTAGTTAAGTCACTGAAAAACTATTTCTACTTCCCTCATAAACGAATGAAATGCTAACTGTGGTAACTTTGTGGAATTCCATATTTTAAATGGATTTATTATAATAACTTTTACAATCCACTGTGGTCAAAAGCAACATGCACGATCCGGATTTCGAATGCTTAAGCATCATCATCAGGTGCTAAATGACTCGTCATTCGGATCCGGATCATGCATGTTGCTTTTGATCACATTGGATTGTAAAAGTTATTATCCTAAATCCATTTTCCCTCATAAAATTTAAGTAATTACATCACAAATATCATTACATTAAAAACTACTCTGACACTTTGAGTGCCATGGACGTAATGGTACTTCCTCCTACATTTTCTGACAGGGACGATGGACGTATTAGAACGTCTATGGAATATCATTATTGAACGACAGCTGGACGTTATGGTATGGCTGCAGTCTTTCTGGTAGACATGCATATGACCAAAAGGTACCAAAAAAATTTCAATGGTAAATAAAAGTTCATTGACCCAGATTTAAAAGCTTTCTTTCACAACCTAGGTGTGTAAAATTCTCAGTTCATCTGAGGGGACCTTCAATTTAAAGCCCAGCACAAAAATTGTTAATTAAAAAAAAAATTTCTCTCCATTGTGACTACTGAAAATTCTGCCATAAATGCAATGAAAATTAAAGCTTCTAATGGGGCACCAACCGTGCGTAGTGGATGTTTGATTAAAGCATATATTTTTACCAATATAAATTCTTTTAGCCTCACCAATGTTTCAATCGATGACCGACATGGTCAAATTTACGACCACTGATCCGTCACGAAGCGATATATTTTTCACGCGCAGGACTCTGGGTCGATCGATATTTTCCCATTTACGCCGAAGAGAGTCCAGCCACCTGCGATATTCTTAGCCCCCCCCCCTCCCTGCTTCCTTCCCTAGGAATTCAAACCCCCCCTCCCCTTGCTAACTTTCCTAACCCGCTTACCCATTTGCCAATCCCAATTCCCACCACTACTCGCCGCGCCGAGAAAACTTCTTCGCTGAAGCAGCTATTTTCTTCTCTTTTTTTAACTCAACCTTAACTCATTATCTTCTTTTTTTACCACTTTCCAACCTCGCCTTACGGAAGAAAATACATTTTTTAAAACTCATTTTATCCGGCCTTCGCTTACGGTAACTATCCACCAACGGAGTTTGCCCTTAGCTCAATCAGCCGAGAAATCTGCCTCATCGGATATTTTTTTCGCAGCTTTTTTTGTAGTTTTCGCTTTTCCTATAGGTTTGACCTACCTCACTCGGTACTTGAGCCAATTTTCAAAACAACGGATCTTTCCCTTCCTAATCACAATGTTTGGGAAGGATGTGTTGGTTCATTTTCAGTCGGGATTAGAACGATGTTTACTTTGTATATTCGATCAGATTCAACTCTAAATAGCTAGAAATGTATAACATTTTATTCCAAACCTGGCAGATCTCATTTTTGTTCCACGGCATGTGCGGCTAAAAGATCAGCGTTGCAGCATATCTGATCTTAGGTTTTCACAGCGTTTGATATCGAGTCGGAAATGTTTTCTTATCAGCAGTACAGCCACCGTTCCGCTCAAGCTTATGCTGCAGAATTCAGTTTTCACGAGTATTGAAATTAAAAACCATCAAAACTAACTTTGAAGTTATGGAAATTTGAGGGATCTTCACAACCAGCAGTCTTTAAGAATAACTAAATGTTCACACTAAGGATGAGTCGGTTCCAAAAATTTTCCGGTTCTCGACACTCGATTCTAACAATGGACTCTTATTTTATGAATGAATGGAAAGTTTCAACAAACAACCAAGAACTGAAGGACAATAATTTCACTTAAGAGGCAAATAAACCAGAAAGCTCAGTAAATAAAGCAAGATCTTCTCCATAATTTTATTAGCCAAGTATAACAAAACTAGTCCAAGTTTAAAAAGTCAAGCTCACATGATCGGCCAATACATCACATTACATCAGGCTTTACGTCAGGTGCTTTCTCCATGTTTTGCTTTAGGGGGTTTGGGGATTTTGAGGGGTTTGGGCGTAAAATTCAAAGCATTCATTCACCGTTCCGAGCCGGTTCCTAAGTACCGACTTTATGCAATTGGTTCTCGATACCGGTTCTAAGGGCCAAGAACCGGCATTACCGAGAACCGGGTACCGGAACCGACCCATCTCTAGTTCACAATGTATCTTTTCTAAGCTTGGAACCTCAAAAACTCATCTCTCATCATAGATAGCGCAATAGTTTACCGAAAATAATTAATGGACCACAAGAGGAGCCTCTCAGTAACAAATTCAATACATTTAAACACAAGCGGAAATTAATCGTTGCAGACGGAAATGTAAGGTCGTGCAATTGCGCTGTTTTGCCTCGGGGGTCATGAGTATATCACTGAATCTAAGCAAATCCACTGAAATGTGATACGTAGTTTGCGTTGTACCAAAGAGTGTTAAATATTTTAATTATTCCTCTTTTGGTGGTTTTCAACAAACGCATATTATATTTAATTAATTAACGATACGGTGCATATTAAATTGGGACGAATTTTGTGTGCATGCAAAAGGCTCGAAAGAAAATACGTAATTGCATATAACTACGTAGGCCGGTAGGACTCCTGAGCAAACATTAGCTGATTAAAAATTTACAAACTGCACGTTATCTCTTCTCGTCCAGCAATTCTACAAATCTGCCGACGTTTCCTAAATGAAGTCTCAAAAAAAAAGTCGGCAGATATAGAGAACATCAACGATGGCAAGCCCAAAATGAGTTTGTATTCATATTTTTCCGGGAAAGCATAAAGTCTTTCACTGTGGGAGATATTTTCGGCACCAGTCAAAAACATAATGCACACCATTCAACTCGGATGGTTAGAAAAAGCAGATTTAGCTAAATTAAAAAAAACAGAATTCCTTCTTTTTTGACATACGTTTGCAAAACATTACCAACCCATCCAGAAGGCATCGCGTTCTGGGTTCCAAGACCGAAGCAATCGCAGTCTGAAATCACGGAGAAAGCGCCTTGCATATACCCCATAAAATAAAAAGATTGCGACATCACGAATAGCTATTCTCGATCGAAAACATTAGGTGGCCGATGGCAACAAAAACAGGCCCCTATACTTATATTGATGAATGTTAAACGCTTCCAGTTATTTTAATAGTGTGAAATCTGATATCAGCCACCAATCACATTAACAACGAAATAAGACAATATATTAAAAAGAACTGGTAAAAATTTAGAGATCTTCAATAGTTTAAAAGCAAAAGTTCCTTAAAAGGCAATTTAAAGTCCAAATAAATCAAGAAAAACTGCCATAATGAACGACATAAGTAATACAAATTTTCCGGGCCTTTTAAAACTGTTGCAAAATTATTGATCTTATGTTGCTGGAGGAATGTTTCTACATTCGCGCTTTAGAAAATTTCAAAGTCATTTTTGAAACATGTCCAATCGATCACATTTTTTAAACCACCAGACGTGATAGTGTATCTGAATAACTCACTTTGTTCTTCACTCGAGCCTCGGATAAGAAGGAATTTTGACGTCAGTACAATTACACAAGAAATATTATAGGTGCGTTCGCATTCATTATCTCGATATCTCCTTTTGTTAGGCAACTCTTCCGCGTGCTTGTCACTCAGAAAGTTCGTGGTCTTTATCACACGAGAGTTAGTTTATGATCTCTATTCTTCCGCCCGAATTATTTACTAGAGTTATTTGGCAAGATAATTAATCAGTATAGGCATGGCCAGTTATTTTTGCTCATATTGTAGTGAATATATTTTCTATAGAAATGCAATGACACATAACTATTTGTACTAACAACGTGGCAATAACATCTGTATTAGAACCATCAGCGAGAACATAAAAAACACTCCTTTTAAGTCAGTTTAATCGAGATATTTCTCATCATAAAATTCGTTGAACTTGGCCTCATTCAAATTATAAAAAAGTGTAAACATTTCCAAGAATAGCAAAGCATTTCAGCTCTCAATAAAAAATAAATAATGAAAAAACAAATCAGCCAATTAAAGGTGTACTGTCCGAGATATTTTCCTAAAAGTACACAAAATTTCTCATGGGAAATTGAACGGGCTTTCACAGTGAAGAGACTTTATTTAGCAAACGAGGAATTTTAGAATTAGCATATCCCGTCAGAAATTTAATTGCGTGTCTGTGTTCTTGAATTTGAAACCTTATATATGTATATTTCGTTAATTTCTTAAAATTTCAGCCATAAATACGAGGTTTTTTTTAAATTGTCCACTCAAAATCTTTGCTTTAATGTAAAAATATTTACTTCATATTTCGGACAATTTCCTAAATAAAAAAATAAATTTGGAATATGGTCCATATTATGACTAGGAAAAAAATCTCACTCAATATCAGTATATTTAAAAAATGTTATTACCTGTAGACCGCATAAGTCCTCTTTATTTCGGAAGAAGACCACATACGACAAGGATACCCATATGCTCCGCAAAGGACGGGCATTACCCATCATTTTTCTTTATCGAACAACAATTCGCAATATCAGTGGTTACCTAAGGAAAGAAAAGTATTTAATAGTTATTTATCTTTATGAACACGAGGATGGTGGCCATGATGGAAACGGATTTTGGTGCAAAATGTTTGACGTTTTACTACAACAGAAATGGCCTACTTTCCTGTTCTCCCCCCCATCCCCCCCACCTCTCCGTGTGCTCGGCGTAGGGCGAAGCCAAGAGTGTAGGGAACGCGTGTCCCGGTGGGCAGTTGAGTGAGAGATTGATTTGACCATCAACCCGGAAACGCTTTCGCCCTGGACACGAGAGGTCGATTTACATGAGGAGGAGAAGAGGACAGTCGGTCGGCGCTATAAATTCAAATTCATGGATTAAGGGACCGAAAGGCGCGCGTGTGAGCGTGTGGATGTATATGTGAGAGTGTGTTTGAAAACTGGAAGAGCGAGAGAAGAGAGAGTGGAAGAGGAATATGAAGAGAAAGAGGGGAGAAGGAGAGGAGAAGAGATCGCTAAGGCGGTTACAGCAGGGTATTATCATTTCGCCAGTTTTTGTCCAATGGTCACCAAATTTAGGATTTATCACTTATTTTACATTATAAACAACACTAGATGTGAACGAAAGTGCTGCGAAAAAAATTAAAATATGATAAATACGGTACTCATCTTGAGTAGGGATGGGGGACCTCGTCTGCTTCAGCAGCCATAACAGACGACAATAGACGATCGAATCAACAAGCGGCTAAGCGATAAGAATTACCCCTTCTATTTTAAATTATATTGCTTCATTTAGAAGCGAAAAACTTCCCGCTAGTTAATAGTGCAACTAACTGATATATGTTGACTAGCCGCTCGTTGATTCGATCGTCTATTGTCGTCTGTTATGGCTGCCGAAGCAAACGAGGTCCCCATCCCTAATCAAGATATGTAACGTATTTATCATATTTTAATGTTTGTTGCAACCCATTCGTCCATATCTAGTGTTGTTTAGAATGTAAAATAAGTGGACAATCCTAAATTTGGTGACCATCGGACAAAAACTGGCGATATGATAATACCCTACTATAACCGCTAAGGCTATCAGGGGAGGGAGATAGCTGCGCTACTGGCACCTGCTGAAGTTCCTACGCCTCATCACGCGCTGCTCTACTTCCATCCCCATTGATATACCCATCTTACTATATACTTACTATAGTAAGATATAGGTAGACTCTATCGAAAAGTGAGTATTTATACGCATAAGTAATACCCGGGTAACTAGGAACGATGGTGACAGACGACTGGAGAAGTATTGCAGAAATAAAAGCTAGGATAGCAATGGAAAAAGAGGCCTTCAGCCAGAAGAAAAACTTGCTATGCAATAAAAGACTGGATCTGGAGCTGAGAAAGAGACAAGCTAAATATTATTCATGGAACGTATTCATGTATGGATGTGAAGCGTGGACATTAGGTAAGAGGGAAAGGAATAGAATAGAAGCTTATGAAGTGTGGGTGTGGAGAAGGATGGGAAAAGTAAGGTGGGTAGATAAGATGAGAAATGAAGAGGTTTTGAGCAAAGTAAAAGAAGAAAGATCGCTCCTAAAGGAAATAAGGAAAAGGAAAGGAAACTGGTTGGGCCATGTGATGAGAGGAAAAAGTATAATAACTGTGGCGCTTGAGGGTTCAATTGAAGGAAAGATAAAGAGAGGAAGGAAAAGAATTAAATTGGTGGATCAGGTGAAGAACATCAGCTATAATGAAGCAAAGAAGGAAGCTCGGGCAGAAGCGGATGGAGACAGTAGTGGTGTATGGGACCTGCCAGCAGGCAGAACATATGATGATGATGAAGTATTACCAATCAATGGAAAGCTTGGTACATAATTATTATTTTCGTCAACTGAGTCAAGTATTTGCACTGTAAATTCACTCACGAAAGACATGATTATGAGCAATTTGAAAACTGCCGTTCTGTTCGTTGCAAAAGCGTTATCACTGGGAGTCCGTATGCTCGGCCATAATTTTATCTGAACCAAACCAAGAACCGGATTCTCTACTCTCATGGACACGTAATGTTAATGCCACCACAACTTGAATTGGCACAATTATTGTCGTGTCTTAATAGTTATGAATGCGCAGTCTTCAAGACAAAGAGCATTTTACAACATATCATGACAAATATTAGCATAGGTATACTTACGAAGATATTGCCACAAATTAAAGCTTCCAAAATTATAATATTCGGCGTAGTAAGACGATCCCGTGGCCAAAATGAGTCCGTTCCGCGCATGACGCAATTGGGGTGACAGGATTAGCAGACGACTGAAAACCGGCATATGAATTATGGATAAAAGAGTTAACAATTGCGTTTTTAGTAACTTTAGAACGGAGATAAATAGATGTTCACCTATCGCACAATAATCGCACGTTTCCCTAGGTTCAAATCATAATGTGCGACGTGTTCGGCTCACCGAGTCATCATCTGGTGCATGGCTCTTGAGCAAAAGGAGACATCATATTTGCATCTCTCATTGCAGAAGTGAGTAAAGGAAACAGGAGTAAGGTAGAGGGAAGAGAGGAATTAGAAGGTTTTGACGGAAAAATCCAAGAACATGGGAAAGCCAAGGAGAGGAGGGAGGGTAAGGGAACGAGGGAGACCAGAGAGACGGAATCCGTCTTTTTAGTCCACGTAGTTAAAAGCTACGGCAAAGAGGGATTGTACTTCCTCATTACAGTTAAATTTCACTGCGTTACGCCTGGATCTATTTAACGTAGTCAGGGCGAGATAGTTTCCAAGTCATAATAGAGACCATATTCGAATTATGCCTGTCAATTTCTCCAGCTGTAGGATAGATGAATTGAATATTGCAATATTAAGGGTGCAATAATTAAGTTTTATATGACAGAAATGGTAAGTAATGAAATGAAAATATGCAAATAAGTCTTTAAATTGACTCATGTTTTTCGCGCGGTGCGTTTGAAATTCCTTCAAAACGGAAGGTTTTTTGTGATACCCAAGAATCTATTTCGGTGACAATATGATCAATTTTCAAAAGTAGTTGAGAAAACATACAAACACACGCTGTTAGCTTTTTACGGCATCTAAGTGTTAGGAATTCCTTTTTTTTAATAATGTCTCTCTGGAGGGCATGCACGTGCCATTTTCCATGCAACAGGGCTGGTATTTTTTGGCAAATATCTTCGAAAGTAATGTGGTAAGGGAAGACCAAATTCATTGATTTATAGGTAAAATGACATTTCGCTCAGATTTCCTTAGGACATTCACTTCCTTAAAAACTTATGCACAAAATATTTGATCAGTAATGATTAGCAACGTTGTAGTTTTAAAATACTTTCTTGTTCAAAGTGAAAACCCACTTAGTGACAATTCATTTACAAATGAACGTTGAAACTTTTACCACGTTCAAAATGAAAGTTTTCTTTTCTCTGGCAAATCTGGAACTTCTTCACCGATGTAGGTTTACCGATGAGTTAACTAAAAGAAATCTCATATGTTACATGCTTCTTCGCTTTGCTAATACATCTACACACCGCGCAAGCATCAAATGCACGATGTATTTTACACTAAACTGGTGCTTACTATAATCCAAATCTCATAGTGCTCCAAACGATTAGCATCGGCCTATTCTGTATCGGTAGTGCCATATTTTCTTTTACAGCTCCTTTGTTCCCAACACCTAGTAATATTTTCTTAAAATGTCTTCATACTCATAATAGGTATCAGAATATGTGATTCGCTTACGTATTAGTTAGTATCATTATTAACGAAAATATAAATGAATAATTAATGTATTTTATTTTAAATTTTTCAAATAAATACCGATAATGTACAATGGACAAATTCATGCAATAAAATTAAAACATAAGTCTATGTTAACGCTAATATATTACTGAAAACATTCGATTAATTCTTTTAGCGCATTTAAGTTCTACGCAATGCATTCATAGGCTACTGATTTAAACTAAAGATACATAACGCTTACATTTTATATGTCATTACAAATCAAACTTAAATTCATTACATATTTTAGTTGCTCTTTGGTCATAATGATATTAAATACAAATATCGGTGTTGATTTTAAACACCTTGAACCATAATACTGAAGTTTATATAGAGCCTATAAGGATATTCGAGTGGAACAGGATTAACACGTCAGGGCTGCCCCTACACATGAAGGTCAAAACTGAACTAGTATGATAAGGATGGCATTTGTTGGCAACACCTTGAGTTCGAATAAAAAACCGTGGGCAAATTTTCTTGGACATATACTTTAAACCAACAAAATTAATTGTTTGTAGACTACATGAAGAGATCACTACGTCTTGGGAAACTTAAATTGGAACAAGTGAATGAATTCTACATCCTGGAAAGCCTCATTAGCAACGATGGATGAAAATAGTAAAAAAATAGAGAATAACGTATCCAAAGTTGTCTACTAGGTGACGGAACTCTTAACATTTTTGGCACGAACGAGAAACTTTGAAAGGACTACGTAAAAGTACTCGAAGGGAACGTGCTGTTATTTGGTGAAAATTTAAAAAAAATACAGTAGCAGGACAGTTTTTAATGGAAACAATGGATAGACGTAATTATAATAAAGATCAGTTAAATTACTGACGAAAAAAAGACCAAAGATTAAGTTCTACTCAAGGTTTGGGATGTTAATGGAAAATTATACGAAGTGGAAGAGAGAAATTAAGCTACTAAATGAAAGTCCCTTGAATACAAAAGCGTAAATAATTAATTTAAACGTAAAATTGAACAAATAAGATCAAGGACAAAATCTATAGTTAGATAACAGATCATTTTCAGTGAAAAAAATGTATGAAAATTCATAAGTATCACTAATCAATCATTCAAAAGAGGAAATGAAACGCCTTTGAAAGGTAGGCAAGGAGTGTTGAATGCTTCACATGCTTCAGTGCATGCGTATGCAATTTAAATTCCGAAAACTTAATTCGTTCACGATCACACCGGAGTTTGAACTAGAGTTCCTGAATACTAAGGTAGAGACAGATTAGACTTTAACTAATTTTTAATTAGATTAAGATAAGCGTCATTGAAATGAAAAGCACAAGCGTAAAGCAATTTTATTACTATTTCCCTCTTGTGCGGAAAGGATTCCGTGCCCAATTGTAAAGAGGTCTAAAATTGGCTTGACCCTTTTCTCCAAAGCCGCTTCCAGAAGTAATTGCATGTGCGAGAAAATAGCTCCTGAGAGAGAATAGCTGAGATTCAAATTAGCGGGAGGATGTGAAACAAAGGGGAGATACCTCGGGAACAAAAGAGCATAGACACAAAGGAAAAAAATTCAGTCTACGAAAAAAATGAGGACAAAATGTGGACATTTTCGGCGTTCCGTCTGAGGTGTTAGCCGGAGACTGCTATTCTCTTTTTTTTTACTTTCATGAATGCAATGGGTTTCCTACCAAGACCGCCCATCAAAGTTTGCCACTAGGTGTGTCGGCGGATTTCTTCGGAGGGGCCGGCGTTGTGCTGAGGGGCTAATATTGCCGTCCGAGCGTGACTATAATAATAGGTATTTTGCCTGCGCGATAAGGATCACGAATGACGCTCTCGGAAGGTCGTGAGCGGTTCGCTTGCGGGTATCTACAAGCTTCGGGGATAACGTTAAGACTTTTTCGCATTCACCTCCGATGTTACGTCGAGGTTCGGAAACGACTGAAGAATGGGCTGAGTTCGTGTCGAAGCGTGTTCAGTTCCGCGCCCGCTCTCAAATCATCGGTTGCCCCGGCATGGACACGCTTTCTTGAGCGGAATTTTCAACCGTGACCCGAAAGAACAACTCGGAGGATTGTGACCTGGACTACGAATTTTAACACTCGCCTATCTAACGCCGTCATATGGAATGGAAATGTTTGCAAATATGAGAAACTAGTGACACATCCCAGGGCCAGAAAAATGAGGCATGGTATGCTGTGTCAATTCTCAAAATTATGGAACTTTTAGAATAGAAGTAGGAAAATTCTATTTTTTAGTACAGGTTTTACTAAATAAGTAATCAAACTGCTGGAAAATCAAGATTTCATTTAGAAAGAAAGTCTTACTTACTCAGCTATGCGTACACCAATTTCCAAATACGAGAAAAATTTTTGCACCAGAATAAAGATAGCAGACCTTACTTAAAAAGTACAAGTTCCAAAAAATACAATGCCACATCACTGGGTTGCATCGAGTATTATAGAACTTTATTTTTTAAGGACGGAGATACGCTCTCAACTGTAGAAATATGGTCAAGGTTTATGTGATTAATATCCCCAGTGCTTACATTGCAACATAAGGTTTATATGGCATCGAAAATTCATTATTCAAAATGTTTTCTTTAATTGGCATCGATCAAAAGTCTTTATATTTAATTATCTCTGGATTCTGAGATCGATTTACGTAATCCCTTCTTCTATTCCGAGTTCACTGATAGTTCATGTCTTGCTAGTATCTCCTTTGTTTTCTAACAATTTGGATCGGGTCCACGGGATTACCTCCCCTTCTAATTCTCAATAGGTACGCTTTCTTGGATAAATCTTTTCAGTTCCCTTGATTATTAGTATCGGCCTACTGCACATTCCCATCAGAATTGACCTACAGCGGCTAAAATCCTTAATTCTCTTCTATTACAGTTTCCCATTGGTCCAAAACCGAGAACTAATGTTTTTGGCACTGCCTACACGTTAGTATTCCTAGTTTCTCTGGGCTCAAACGACTTATGTCATCGTCAACCCTTGCTACACGAGCTATTCTTTCCTTGATGTGCGTTGAATCTCATCCATTTCGTATTGGTTCTCCATCTAATATAATAATGTAATATTTTGTATTTCATGTTACTTGCTGGTGAAATTATGTCAACATGTCCTTCAGTTCTTATTATTCCATTAGTTGGTGTACAGCATGTATCCTTTCCAGAGACAATATTTACCACGCTTAACCACTTATGTCCAGTCTCTTTTAAACTAAGTGGAACCTAATCACTTCGCCCTATCCATTCACTTGATCATCAGTATCGGGATACGGCACATTTTCTTCAGTATCAACCTACAGTAGCGAAATCCGTAATTCTCTTCTGTTACAGTTTCCAATTGGTTCAATACCTAACGCCAATGTATTTGGCTCTTTGTACACGTTGGTAATCCTAGTTTCTTTGGACACAACGATAAATTTCATCGTCAACGCTTGCTACACTTGAGCTATTCTTTCCTTGATGTCCGTTTAAACTAATCCATTCCGTATTTTGCAGTATCTGTGGATCATTAGGGAATCGATGCATACCCTCGTCTTTTCCTGTTTCGTATTTCTTGGACTAAGCTCAACTCAAGCCCGATTCTCCCAGAAGTTGGGCCCATTAAAATGTGTGGGCGAGTGAATTTTCTGAGTGCTTGTGAGTGTGAATGCTCTGTTTTTGTTCCTGGTGGGGAATTAATATTCCCGTAAACATTCACAGAAAGTGTGTTTGTGGTTATAATTCTGGCATCCTTAATAGGGTCTCTTACGGTAGATCGAGCGAGATAGTTCCCTAGTGCTAATAGAGAACATATTCTAATTATACGTTTTGATTTCACCAGCTGTAGGACACCAGCTGTAGCTGAATAAAATATTAAATTTTTAATTGTGCAGCAAAATAGTTTTAAATTAAATGAAAATATCTAAATAAGTCTTTAACTTGACTCATCTTTTTCGCGCCGCGCGCACTGGAAATCCTTCAAAACGGAAGATTTTTGTGATACCCAAGAACCTATTGCGGTTACAATATGATTTATTGCCAAAAATAGTTGACAAAACATGCAAACTACACTCTTTTAGTTTTTTACGAAATCTTAGCGTTATAAATTCCTCATTTTGTAAATGCGTCTCTCTAGAGTACGTACACGAGCCATTTGCCATGTAAAAGGGCTGGTATTTTCTGGAAAATATCTCAGTAAGTAATGTAATAAGGAGTTGAATTTTTTGTGTCATTAGAAGGGTGAGATATTTTTATTTAAAATGTGACCAATTTCATTGATTTCTTGGTAAAATAATATTTCGCTCAAACTACCTTTAGCCCTGTGAATCATCTCATTTTGGGTTGAGTGTTTGACTGTGAGTGGTCACTGGAAAGGAATTTACATTCCCGTAAACCACCACAGAGGGGTTTTCTGGTCGAGAGGCTGTGATTCGTCTCTGACGTTTCCGTTGAACCGACACAGTAAATATTGTATTTCTATTCACGAGTGTTGAAATTAATTAGGTCCATTGGAGAAAATTTATTACCTAATATTTTTTGGACGCGAGGCCGTAGAGCTCAAGTTTCCTTGATTTTAGGAATCATTTCAAAGATGTAACTATTTAGGTCGGGAAGCATTATCCGTTGACCGTGGTCAGGGTGCACAAAGCTTTAAAGAGAGGAGATGGTCACATAAACGGCTGACGCAAAATGAAGCATGGCCGGTCAAATGTTCGAGACGCTATTTACTCTCTCGATCCATGATCCATGTTATGCCTTCCTCCATTAGCTGCAACAAACTAAGGCGGATCGTTGACCTAGCCGTTAATCGACGGCGGAGTGACGTCTCACCCAGCGATAAATAAGCTTTTTTAGCGGTTTCAGCGGTTCTTCTTGCCCGGAATTAATGCCCTCAAGAGTTAAGCGATGGGATTTAAAGCGGGTGACCTTTCACGCCTCCGGGCTTTTCATGGCACATCTGAAGCTCGATTTTCCGGTAAACCTCCCTCCCTGAGTGCTGTTGCGTCATCCTTCGATTCCTGGAGCTATTATAATCTTAGCTACACATCCTGAGCTTTATTTACTTTCCCCCTGCACGCGTCAAATAGTCGCCAGTGAATGTCGATGGTATGAGCTAACATTGTTTATGCTTGATTGATACTCTTTCCTTCCACAATTAAAGCCTGCAGACGAGAATTTATTTCTCACGGCTGTGCTTGTAAAATGGGTTACAACACTTGACGTTAATTCATTTAAATCAATTTTTACTTAAGGAAAAATACTGATAAATATAAAAATCCTTTCAATGTATTGTAGTATTAGTACAAAATTACATTAACTTATTATGAAGTAGGTTTTGGTGTTAATTTCTGGCTACCAATTTTGATCTCACAGGATATAATCTTAATGCAGTCAATTAAACTATGCTTTGCTTCGGATTGATTTATAAAAGGAAAATTCGCTGACTTCAATATCAGGTCACACAGAAACGCATTTACATTAACATTCACAGAATTCTTAAATGCATGAAATCGATAGTGAATGAAGACTTTTGTTCCAGCATATTTTTTGGAACACCGGTAATTCATAGCAAAGAGGGGAAATCTGCATCCAATTTTACTTGGTTAGGTAAATGTCAACATGCCCTTAAGTAATATTTTGGAATTACCTTAACATCTGATGTATCGTGGGGAAGACACATAGAAAACATATGCGGCACAGTATTAAAGAAACTAGGTTTTGTTAAGCTTGTAATAGGAAGGTCCTCGGATGAAAAATTTAAAGAAAGATGCTGTAGTGTGATGCAGTAGCCTGAATACCAATATATGGGTGGCCTCTTTCTGGCGAGCATTAAAATTGCGCTTAGAATCGTCGGAAGTACAAAGTAGGATTCCTTTTCAATTAAACTAGAGCAGTGTGAAACGTAATAACGAGGTAATGGCAGAATCCCCGAATATTTGAATAAAGGACGTTCCAAATTTTTGTATTCGAAGCCAAAAAGAAGACAATTTTAGTACTGAGAATACCTTTTTAGCTATATATCTCCTCCCCACCCCAGAAGATACCCTAAGTTAAGAAGCTTCGACATAAAACAACACATGAGAAAAAAATCACATCCCAATCGGCTGCACTCACTTGTAAAACGAAAGTTTTGCGTGATTGAAGGAATAGCTTCTGAGAAAATAATTTTCGTTTATGCGAATTTCAAATAATGTTTCATTATCTTTAAATAATAATTGCAAATATGCTTGATGAGTCGTTCTTCATGGGGTCCTTTTTCCTAGCAATTCTTTCTGACCCGCTTCTGTGTATTTTTTCAGAAGCACTCACCTACGGAATGATGTATTAAGCAATTTGCGGGAGAGATGCCTACTCGCCTTTTATTCTTTCTGCGACGAATCTCCGCCCAACCCTCCAGTTGACTCCCACAACCTCGAGACGAACCAGCGCAATCAATTCTCACCAGACCTCACTCACATCTTGAAGCACTTTCGCTGCCACCCGACAAACCTCCGCCACTTCCCACGACGTACTCGTGCTTATTATCTTTAAAGCCTGCGTGAAACGATGGCATTTTTTCTGCGGGGAGAAATGTCAACGTCAAGGCGAGCACACGTGTTTCATGTGTTCTCGAGAAATGAATGCGTCGGTGGTATTTTAATACCATAGGTCTCGCTCGAGCAATTCCATTGAAGTAGAATGTATGGCACTAAATGAGGAGATCAATTGCGTGGAGAAAGTAATTGAAGAGAATACGGTCCCTAAGTTCTGTCACGAAGGGAGATGCCTGGAAATTATGCAAGTAGTAACGAGGGGAAAGCATTACCGATGCAAAGAAGAAAGATAGCAAGGAAAGAAAGCTAAAACAAAGTATAAATTGTCGAATGTAACTATATTAGCCTCGTGTATGGGGAGATCAGTAAATGAACGACCAAATCCAATCGAGACCATTTGAAGTGTAGGTACTTTGTAATCTGTAATTATTTGTTGTATTTTTTCAGCACCTTTCATCGTTTTTGCAATTTGAGTAGAGCAATAATGACGGAATTAAACCTCTTCTCCCTGTATTGCGATAAAACGTGAACAAAACACTTTTTTACCTAAAACCCCTCAAGAAAGTTGGTGGTTTACGGCGATACTTTATGGAATTTGCTAAAAATTTTGAATGAATAGGGTAAATTTTGTTTTTCCTCAATGAATTTTAATGACTTACGACCATGGTTTCGACGATCAATGCCATCCTCTGGTGATGACGTTAATCGTCGAAACCATGGTCGTAAGTGATTAAAATTCACTGGGAAAAAACAAAGTACCTATTCATTAAAAATAAACATCCTCAAATCCAACAGAAATGCAAAAAATATGAGAACGTTATTATTTCCTTGAAGAAAACGTGGATAATTCAGATATCACAAAAGAGGACGGATATATCGGCTAGACTTTCCTCTCTCGTTATGATACAAGAAGCAAAGGATATGCGGATCCGATGCGAAGTAGATTGTAGAGTTATTCAGAGTAATATGTTGTTTATGTAACAGGCTAGAGTTAAGAAAACTTGGCGTTGGGAGTATTTTGACTCAAATGATGGAAACGAAGCTCAACCATTAGTGGGCAATCAGAAAATATGAGAAAAATCCTCTCATAATGGTGCAAATGTTTGTTTGGGATTTTTTTTGCTAACGATGGAGAGATTTTCAATACCTCTAACTGACAAATAAAATCAATAATAGGGCCTAATTTTAAGAGAGTGGATCTGTATTATTATAAATCATTCTACATTATGTAAGTCATCTTTAAATTGCTCTTCACTCTTGCAATGTTTAAATTAAGGATGAGTCAAATCCAAAAGTCGATTCCACCGATTCTCAGGATTAGAATCGGTATCGAGAATCGATCGCCTAAAGACGATTCCGATTCCATCGATTTCAGATGGATAAATATTCACTCAAATTTCATTTATCACATCATATGTGTCTCAGAAATTTTGGGTGTAGACTATCAATTTGTACTTGTTATCTACCTCAATAAGCTGAGGATATATTTGCTATTTAATAATAAATATACTTTTTGAGCGGCTTAATTGTCTTTGTTATTTTATTTCAGCCAAAACTTGAATTTAATTTGTAGGCCCCGGTGGCGGCGGGGTAAAGTCCTCGCCTCCTAACTCGAGGGTCGCGGGTTCGAGTCCCGCCTGGGTAGAATATTATCTGCCCAGGACATGGGTGTTGGTGTCGTGTCCGTTGTTACTGTTTTCCACCCGACGTAAATTGGCACATTCTGCTGTATTCGGGATTGTGAAAATAAATAAAATAAATAAATTAAGTAGTAGTCGTACGCTACTGGTATATCAATATCTCACCTGTTTTTAGGAATAGCAATCGATGGAATCGGAATCGAGAATCGGGAATCGATTTGAAAGAATCGGAAAAAACGTGGAATTGAATAGGTTTTTAGGCGTGGCCGTCATCTTTGGGAGATCATATGAGCTTCGGAATTCATACCATTAGAATATTCAACTATATATTACAAAACCGGGTCTGTAAGTGGGGATTTTGTTTTTCTATAATATTTAAGCTTTGTTTTATCTCCAGTATTACTTTCAAAATCATATTTTAATCAATCAATATATATTTTTATTGGCTCTAAAGTAAGTGCTAAGCATACATCTATAATACAAGAGAAATAACAAACTCGGGTAAACGTAACTAACGTTCATAATTATTAATTTAAAAACTTGATCCCTTGGTAACTTGGTGTTCCCATTAGGAAACTTGCCTGTTGATTGAGTCAGCAGTGCATGGCTAACTCCGCCAAATCAAAAATAGAAAATAAACTACTTTCTGATGTGGTTTTTCATCAAGTACCTATTCAATCTCTTACTATTTGTCAGGATCATTAGTGATTGGGATTATAGAGAAGGGTGATCACTAACTTGCTAATACATGACATGGGACGTATATGTTATGCCGCCAAAAATATGCTCATGACATAGCAGCTTAATGTCTCTTACACTGTCTACTTCGAAGATACATCCTTTCCTTCATACCTAAGATCATTCTATTCAAAGAATATGCGACTATCACGAAGTAGAAGTAGTCGGGGATATCTCCGATAATAGATTTCGCCATTTTTATGCTGTACCCATCATCATATTTATAACCCTCTCATTTCCACCCTCTTCTCATTTCAGTCCCTCTATGTGTCCCTTTTTTAAGCGTATGATAGGAACGTTTTCGAAAGAAAAATTTAAAGATAGATTTAAAGCTAATTCCCTCTGGTTAGGTCACACCTCGAATACACCGCGTGCTTTTGAGACCCAGGTCATAAAGATTTAACAAAAAAGAAAATAATAAAATACAAAAAAGCAGCACGCTCTGTTAAAAACTGTTACAAGCAAACATTTAATGTCTCAAAACTTTTAGAGGGATTAAGGTGGGAGCCCCTAGAGACTCGGAGGCTATTTGCTAGGCTCAGGTTGCTTGAGAAATTCAGAACTGGTGTATTTCAGAGCGACACAGAGAATATAATCATGACGCCTCACTACTTCTGTAGGTTTGACAGAAGCGATAAATAAGATAAATACCAATAAGTTGGAAAACTTTCCAGTTACGATAAAGAGCGCACTAATCTTCAAGATATAATTCAGTGTGAATATTGAAGTGGCTTGAGAAATCCTACCTTTTGGAAGCGAGAGACTAAATATTTCTTCATACTGAATTTTTTGAGCGACACAGATAATACTATCATGACTCCTCATTACATCTTTAGGTCTGGTAGAAGTGACAAAATAAGATAGATACACTGCCAAACAGATAGGTACAAAACTCGTTCTTTCCGTGCACAATAAGCGAACACTTTAAAAACTGAGCTCCACTAACTACACATTCATAATACATGTCACCATTTCACATACCAAAACCTTACATCTTCACATGGCTTGTGACCTAACACCCCCTGACACACGCCCATGCGGCGGCTCGCAGGGTATTACGTAGATGTAGATGTAGATTCGAACCCTTCTCCCTCTCTCCCTTCACGCCCGTGTGACACTCACCCTAATACCCACCGAGTCCCGCATCACCAAAACACACAACTCTCTCTGCGTTACCTCTCATTTGCTCTAAAGCTCACTATGCATCGGGAGACGAGAACCCCCTCAGACGAGCGCTTATGGGTTTCCCCCTTCTTAGCTCTCGAGCCAAACCCAACTCTCCCGCCCCTTCTCCCCCTCTCCCTCCGCCCCCCTTCCCAAAGATCTTCCCCCCCTCTGCCCACTCCTCTTTCCTTCTTCACGCCGCGAGGTGGCTCGTTAAATCTGTCTTTGACGCCTTCATTACTGACTCCTCTCCAACGTCCCTTCTTCCATTCCCTCCTCGCCATCCGACCGTGCGAATCTCATCCCTCAAATCCTTCCTTCTCCGGTTAACCCATGCAACCAACCGGATCCATCCCTCAACGATCCTTTTTTATGTTTATTACATATTCCTATGCATAAATCCCGGCTGTCCCAATCTTTTTCTCTCGCTTCTCAGAGCCATGATGGTATGAAGCCCATTCCATCCTACCATTCTATTTATAAATGAGAGCACGCTCTCTCTCTCCCTCCTGGAATATCCCCGTTCTATTTTTTTTCGATTTTTTTAACCTTTCATTGCAATTAAGGTAAATATTTTTATCCCGTATCATTACGTTCAATTGCTTCTTCCAGTAATCGAATGGCAGTTCTCCGCATGATGAAGAGCTATCAGTCAATGAAAATGTGAGATGACAACACTTGACATTCAGTAAATTGGAAAAAAGTAAAATTCATACATGAGTTTCCAGAGGCTGATCGGAAGATTAATTTGACAAATTGATTTTCTACTTAGATTTTTTTCGTATCTCTAAAAATTACTTGAATCTCAGCTACCACTTTGAAAATGAAAAATCCGAAGATTCCAACGTAATTGAGAGGAATTTGTACAAACAATTGTTGAAGCGTGTGATTTTTCACAAAAATAAAATTTACTTCCAACCCTGGTTTCAATGTTAACACATCATCTCTACCCTAAGATTATGTATTAATGCTGAAACACGGGTCGGGGGAAAATTTTACTGTCTTAGGAAATTCTATATTTAAATACGTATACACCTTGAAAATAAGGAGCAATGAGCATAGACTTTGCTATTAAAAGGAGACACACCCAGAGTAATACATGGTGACGTTTTTTCATGATTGTAAATTAATTCCACTGCTTACAGTCGCTTTCACGGTTCATCCAAAATGCATCCAAATTTTTTTTTGTTGCAATACCTTGATAAATTTAATGTTGGCACCATGTTCATCGAGGAAATGACAAACCAATCTGAAGAAATGCTGAACTGGCTAAAATAACCTTCCCTAACACCCATTGTAGCATTATCGGTTCTTAGGGCATCACACCCTTAAGTATGACATCGGGTATTGATTTCCCAGATATCACGAAAAAACACCATATGTCATATCGTGGCCATTAACTTCGGCAGAGAAAAAACATCACATAAAATAAAATCTCAATTCCTCTATTACTCTACACTCTGGCATCCCTCGACGGCTAAGCCCATATTTTAATTACTGTCTGACTTTTAACGGTATATGCAAAAGAACTTGAGACGGAGAGAAAAGCCACCTTTCTGCATTCGAGCCGAGTCCAGTGAAGCTAAACTTCGTTGAAGGATCGGGGACCGGTATTTTAATCGTGGAAACTCATGAAATCAGTATTTTTAGGTGTATTGGACAGCCACGCGTGTCGTCGTGTATTCACACTTTTGTGAATTGTCTACATACTATTTTAAAAATACTCTGCACAATTTTCTATCTTATATCTCCACATTTTTTGTGCAGACATGAGATGCTGGCGTCAAACCTAGAGGCTCATTTCATTGTTATATTTTAAAACAAAAACTAATCGTTCAGTAATTTTGGTGTTAAGCGGTTGACGGCACTAAATGTGTTACGCACTACGATCATAGAGTCCACAGCAACTTTTGAATCTTAACAAAGGAAAAAAATGGTTTTAATATTCAAATATCAGCTCATTCTTATCAATATTAACTCTCAAAAATAATCTAGCGCTTTCAGATCTGGTAACTGTAGTAATTCTATAGTTTTTCATCTTAACAGAGAAATTGAAAAAATAACTTGCCTCGTGGAACATGGACGGGGGCAGTATATGGGGCCGCTAGTATATTTCAACATGTCAGTGATTTAACCCCCCTTCTCTCCCTTGCAAATCCACCCTCTCTGGCAGCCGAAGACGCCGCTAGCAAATGCGATCGGACGGCCTTTTGCTCCCTTCCCTTTCCATCCCGGCACACCTTATTCCTCCTCGAGATGAGAGTCCATCACTCACCCAGCCACCCACGCAACACACCTTCCCTCCCTTGTCCTTTCGTCTCACGTAGGAGGGAGTGCAGCATCTCAGCCACAAATATCCCCCTCGTCCATCCTCTCGCGTCCTCTTTATCCCCAGCACACGCAGTGGTTTACCCCTGCGATGCTTTCCTGCCACTCGTCCAAAGAAAACGCCACCATCTACGTCCTCCTTTCTGAACCACACATTGCGATATCGACTCCTCATTTCGAAGGACGCGATTCATTTTAGGGTACGCTAGGACAAGAATATATATGAGGTGGATTCTGAGGGATGAATTCTGACCAATGAGGTAACTGAGATGTGTATTTGGTAAAAATCTTGAGAACCATGGTTAGAAATGCGAAGGTTTTGAAAGAATTTGGATGGACATAAATGAATGGAGTGAGAGAATGTGGATGGACAAACTCTGATGATGGACATAAATGAGGGGAGCGTGATTTATTGGTTTGCCCATGCTGGGAGAATGGACGAGTGTCAAATGATGAAACAAATGTATGAGGAAGAGGTGAATTATCTTGTGGAGAAGTCATAGACCACGATATAAGTAGATTGATGTTCAGGGAGAGTTTCTTCCACGAAAGATTATTATGGGAATATTACGAATAAGATATGGACAGCTTTGATAAAAAACATGAATGCGATAGAAGCAAAGGAATAAATACAAGAATAGGCATAATGGCAGGAAAAAATTGAGAAAATTATTAAAATGAAGAAAGTTTCCAAAGCCAATCAACAATAACTAACTCTTTGGCCGCTCCTATCTCAAAAGTGAATGGTGTCATAGGTAGATAGATAGATTTAGTTGCGGTGGAGGTCCCCCGAGGAGGACCTGAGGCACCTAGACCTGTAGGTCCTTTGTGCTGACTACCTTGTTTGTATCACTCAAAGAGACTGATGGCCTTGCTGAAGGCCAGAATGTCCTCAATGGGGATACCCGTAACTTCATCTGTTTCCAGAAAGGGAGATCCCAGGTGCCTAATTCTAGTCCTATTATGGTGTCATAGGTAAGTATGCATCTTACCGCTTAACATTTCAAAGTGAATAAATACATCTATAAATCATTCTACGAAGTCAGCAGATATGGGAATAAGTACACCGACTATGATAAAAGGGAGGAAAAGGGAAATAAAATTTGATGGGGAAAAGGACGAATATGAAAGTGTATGTGAAGGAGTGGTTAAGTTCTGACTCCTTTTTTTTTCAATGATCCGTTGAACAATATATTTTTTATCTGTATCGTTTCGGCAGTTCCTCTATCTTATTTTGACACATCTATCATTTCTAGAGATATTGTGAATATTTAGTATAATATTCTCCGTATCACCCTAAGACTGGCTCGATCTGAATGTATTAAGTAATCTTATCCCAGAATATAGCCTCCAATTTTATAAGGGACTCTCGACCTAGTCTTTTCATCTCCTCTGATGGAAAGGCTAGGTTGACTAAGACTAAGTTTATTACCTGTTTGTCGAAAACAGTTTTTAAAGAAGCGTGTAACACGATTTTAGTAGTCGGTTTCAAGCATAAAATGTATCTTTACAGTGTCTTCAATGCTCCCAGCGTATTTAAGATGTTGGCTAACTGGAATAATGTAACCTCTTGTTGATTTTTCATCCACAACCTTCCTATAGTTTTACTAACGCATAGCCACATGTATTGTGTGTGTTTTTCCCAAGTTAAATCTAAAGTTAAAGTGAAAGCCAAGTATTTTAAAATATCTGAAACATAAATGCCTATGCCGGCAGGTATTGAATGGTATTGTACAATACTTCAAATTACTTTGTACTCCACGTATTTTCTAGGCATACTTTTCTCGTTGGTATCTGGTTGTGGTATTGAAGAAACCACCAAGTAAAAAAACCTCATATTTTAACGCATGACACGCAAACTTTAGCCATTTACATTTGGGGAGATGAACGTGAGTCGTATTTCATTTCAAGTGTGGTTTTATAACAATTGAAAAACTAAAAATTGAAAAAAAATCAAATAGTTCACAGTACCATATCGCAAATCATGGAACTCTCAACATGGACTCTGAAAGTAAGGGGTTTTCGAATGCCTAGAATTACCCACCGCGCTCAGAGAGCATTTCTAAAAATACTTATTATTTACCTATAAAATTACCTGGCTTCCATTTTTAAGCTGATTGATGAGTATATTGCAGCCGCATGGTTGAGCATTTTTGTGAAACCATCGGCGCACTCTGAACTTCAGACACTGTCTCCGTATCTCACCAATATCGCGTATAAAAATGGATATTTTGAAATAACCCAACGTTTTTTCCTCACCCTCCCTTCATCACTCCGTTCCTATTTCCAGGCATGAGAGGATCCATCCGATAAGGCGAGAGGCATCTGGATTCTTGATCAAGTCATTTCTTTTCCCTTCTTTTTCTCGCGTCATCCTATCAGTAAACCTCTCCCCAAACTCCTGTGATGAGTTCTCTGTCTCAGGCTCTGAATAAGTAGATTACACTGGGCTATCGGGTATAAACAAGAACTATATTCTACTTTATAGTTAGTATAATTAAAAAAGTACTACTTACATTGGTTACATACACTGGCTATTGAAAACAAGCAATTCAAAGTAATTCCAATAAATATCAAGTGAAGTCGACGGTAGTATTTCAGGCTATAGGAGCAAACTGCCACTCGATTTGATTAAAATTCATAAGTTTTGGCTTATGTTACTGTCATTGGTTAATAATTTAAAACCTAAGAGGAATAGGGGCTCAGGCGTTCATAAAATTCATTGCCCTGAAAGAAATGGTATTTTTATGAACACTTTATGTGAGTATTGCAATAAACTTAGACAAAAACATTCCATATTTCATCCATATCCGTATGAAACAACGTATAGTTTCAGGTTCACAATGTAGCTGAGAATTGTTAAATTTTCTTGTCATATTTGTTAGTTAGATATGTGTTTCTTCAAGTTTATTAAGCATGAATTCAATTAAGATGATGTCTATTGCGGCGGACCCCCCTAAAGCCGGATTTATTTTCTAAATCTACATACTTAAAACAGCTTCCGGACACTCTTGCTGCAGAAAAAAACCTCCTCCCCGTTATTCCTATTACTTTATGTTTTGTCTTACGTTCGCAACAGACGAAAGACGATGCACAGTCGAGATACTGTTGGCGCGATCGTGGCACGGTCGCTAAGGGAAAAAAATCTCCATAAAAAAACAAACAATCAAGCATAAAAAGAAGAGGAGTCGCACTGAAACAGGAGAAGGAGGCGGGCGGTGGAAAATTAGCATTTGGTTCGTCGAGTCTCTCGCTCACGGCGTGCGGTGTTCTATCGTTCCCGTTCTTCTCTCTCTCTCTCTACCTCCCTCGCATCGTGTCTTCTTTTTTTCCATTTCATTCACCTCTCTCTCTCTCTCCCCACCCTCAAGACTCTTTATCTCTCAACTCCCGGGTTGTTACTCCCACCCCTTTTTTTCTCCTCCCATGGGAGAGTTCTCCGTCGTTTTCTCCCTCCTGCGAAATATTGCACTAATTTGTGTGAGTCATGAGAGGACGTCGAGGCTAAGGATCGCTTGCGACGTATATTTCACGCGGCCTCTTCCCTCCCGCGAGGTCGAATGGGATGTTTTGTTTCCTTCCCCTTTTCGTCATTACAACCTCACCGTGCCCCCGTTTTCTTTTTTCCCCCACATGGATGTACCTGTCACGCGGCTCTGAAGCCATCTCGCTCCATTCGAACCTGAAAATGATGGCTCTCGATTTGGTTAGTCTATTAGTGGCGCTCGTCTGAAAAACACCGTCGCCAGAATAATACAATCATCAACATTGTTAAAATGTCCTTCATTGACTAATTCGAAACCATAGTCAGTTAAAATTGAAAGCGCAGTAGATATATAATTATGTTAAAAAATAAATGAATAGTAGGTAGTTTTTTCACAATCGTACTGACTTAACGGGATTAACAAAAGCCACTGTCATTTACTCTTCGGTAACGTAATTGATTCCCTTTACAAAACGACATAGTTTATTCACCGAATGGCTGCATTTTCATCAACTGCGCTATTATCTTCGACGAACTCTTATCTACACATGGCGTTTGTCAGAAAAACACTGCCATCAGTATAGTCAGAATCGTCATGGTTGAAATGATCTCTAAAAATTGTAGCCCTTGAGGAACTTTTTGAAACCATTGATGCTGTAGGTTGTTTTGGTACTGATTCTCTGAAAATTTTTAACGCATACCAGGGACATGTTATTTTATCTTTACTGACGATATGCTATCGCGATTCCACTAACTATATTCACCAAATTTTATAACCTATCAAAATTGTTTCTCAGGAAGTACTTCCGCGATAAAAATACAGCTCAAATTAAGACATGGATTTAAATAGTTAGATAACAGCAGCCCTTGTAATTATTATAGGATTGGTAGGAAAACACTTCATAATATATATCGTTAACACACCGCACGGATTTAGGTGGAGCAGCAATAATTTTCTGTATCAAACATGCTCGTGGCGGGGAAGAAATGTAATTTAGTAGACCATTTCTAAGCCAATATTTCGCCGGTATTTCATCATGAGGCACCTAGGTTGGCAATTTCATTATGCAACTCAAAAATTAAGCTTGCACAATCTCATAACCTCTCCCAAAACAAAGTAATTCACAGCAGACAACCCAATAAGATTACAACATATCATTTGGAGAGTTTTATATCTTTATGTGAAAAAATTTCTCAGGTATTAGTAATGAATAAGGCATGAAATGGCTGCTATAAACACAAATTGTCGTTATCCATGGAATTTTAGTATTGATTAGTCAGTCCAGAAAAGTAAACGATAACAATTGAATCCCGGAATCCATGCAGGAACCAACTAGTCAATGACGAGGAAACTAATGCTAAATAATTTGTTTATAAACTTATGATACATAAAAATTATGAAAATGACAAGTCAAAGCAGCTTGATACTGTTTCTCTGGAAACTTGGCCTCTGAAAGTAACTGCTTAAGCAAATAAAGTTATTTAGATGCTCCGAAGTGATGTATCCCTTGCTGTCTTTCGAAAATCTTCATTTTTCCGCTTATCAATATCATTTCATGCAAAGTTAACTTCTACACAGAAATTTTATTGGTAGGTACTGATTGAATACTAAAAGTGCAGTTTGATACTTAAAGGATAGGCAAAATCATCTTTGGAATGGTGATAGAATGATAGTTTTACGTAAAATTATCTCCGATTTTGCCCTATTTACTTTGTTTCTGATGATGTTGTAACACGGTGAAACTTATTGTTACAATGAAATATCTTTGGACTTTAATCATATAGCTACATTATTAACATTAACCCCTATATTCCCATTGTCACCTGAGGGTGCTGCAACTTTTTGCCTCATTAAAGTTACATCCAACTTACAATTTACGTTCTGTGCTATGTTTTACGTTTCTATGGAACAAATAAGACCTTAAGAATAACGTAGAAGCTCCCTAAAGACAAAACACGTCCTCTTTGTACTATTAACAACTAACTGAAGATAAATCACGAGTAGGATACTATTTCTGCTATGAACAAATAGTTGAAGATAATCCATCCGTATGTGACTCCTGGAATTGACGGGTTAAGCTAAGGTAGTGCGAGCGTGATAGTTCCCTAATCATAATAGAGACCATATTCAAATTATACGTTTCAAATTCACCAACTGTGAGACACACGAATCAAATATTAAATTAGTAATGGTACAATAAAATAGTTTTACATGACAGAAATTGTAAGTAATCAAATGAAAATATCTAAAAAAAAGTCTTTAAGTTGACTCATTTTTTTACGCTGTACTTTTGAAACTCAATCAAAACAGAAGGTTTATCGTGATCCCGAAGAATTTACTACAGTGATAATATGATTAATTTTCAAAAATAGTTGAGAAAACACAAAAACTGCACACTTGATGTTTTGACGAGATCTAAGCGTAGGGAACGCCTCATTTTTAATATAAGGTCTCTCTGGAGTGCATACACGTGCCATTTCCCACACAAAAGGGCTGGTATCTTCTGGCCAATATCTCTAAAAGTAATTTGGTAAGTGGTTGAATTTTTTATGTAAATGAAAGGGTGGTATATTTTTCTTTAAAATGAGACCAAATTCATTGATTTTTAGGTAAAATGATATTTCGCTCAAACTACCTTAAGCTTGAAGCTAAGGGGTTTATCTCAGTTGCATATTTGAGGCCTGTAATGCTTAAGTTCTTTGTTAAACTCACGGTCTCATTATCAGAAAGAGAAAGGTCATTACATCTACACAAGTTATTCCTGATGAAAAGGATTTATTTCGATATCAATATTACACATTTGATCTCATATTTTGTCCGCGTGTGAAAATAGAAATATCGGTCGGTAGTGGGAATGTTCAGGAAGAGAATAAACCTTATATGATATTTTACATTCATTCGAAATGTCAACAGATTCTCAGAATATGTGCACAAACTGAGTAAAGCACCAAGAGAAATACAAGGAACGTGGAAATCAATGCCCTTGAGACATGTTTCTATTCCTTTCAGAGGCGTGAACAATGAGCATTATTGGATATAGGAACGTGAGAGAGGGAGAGATAGTCATTGTTTCATGAATTTTTTAGTTAAATAAAATCTGATGAACAGAGTTTTACATGCAGTGAGATTTATTTGCATATTTGAAAATTTCCTTTGCGTGAAAAGTTACCTTCCGTTTCATGACGACTGTGACTGAAGTTATTCAACGAATAGAAAGAGGTCAAAAACGTGGAACATGAAGACACGCATTAAAAAATAAAACTGCATGTCTGCATACTTAAAATGCAATGTTTGTGAAAACTTTGAGATATTTTTGTAATATTAATGTCAAAGCTGTAAACATAGTATGAAAGTTTAACAACATTAAAGCAAAAGCATTTATACCCCAAAAATCGCATTAAAAACTAGTTTTCTTGTAAGCCCTCACTGATATTTTTCTTCATTTTTTATTTATAGGTCAAGGATTTTTGAAAACTATTATGAAGAACATAGTTCGCGCATTTAATCTTTGACAAAAATATTTATAAGCGTTGTTTTTAAATATCTACATTATATATGTGGACCCCAGAAGTCAAGGGGTCTAAGTGACATTTTTGAAAAAAATAAGTTAGGTACAGGAATGGGTTGTGAAAATTTTATCTTTTAGGTTGTCAAGGGATCCAAGTGATTTTCTTGATAGGTGCTTCTATCTAGGGTAATGCCTATTTAGTGGGTTGTACCAAACATTTTCAACTTTGACTTAAGTTTTCTCTGAACAATGGCTTTGTTACTTAGACCCCTCGACTTCTGGCGTCCTCATATACATTAGATTACTGAGGTAAACCATTGTACATTTTCGTTTCCCTAGATTATTTTATTTCTAGAGCTTAATTTACTCTATCACGGAACTAATAGTTCAAAAGTTCCTCAATTATCCGTGCGAGTGAACAATGAATGTTTACACGAATAATTGCAAACCGCGCATTCACGTTGAATGAAAAAGTTCTTTAAATCGACAACCAAGCGTTTTACAGAGCGGCTGAGGGAAACGGGTGGAAAAATAAGCTCCCGCACAGATGGAAACAAGCGTATTTAGCATATCTCGAGTAAGAAGAGAAAATCCCAACTGAGGGCGCAAAAAGAAAAGAATACGGGTGAATCGTAATGTAAAATAAAAGAATTCCCGAAGGACGATGATGGTGGTTCCGTTCATTAGATGCAGTGGCGCTGTCGACGTTCTTCGAGGGCTCGCTTTAATTGGATGGCTCGGCGGCGGTCAATGAGGCCGTGCCGAGAGAAGGTTAAGAGTTCGTTTGGAGTGCCGGATTGTCTTCCATCCTCCCACCCCACCTCTCCGCCTCCTTCCGGAGAGATTATATCTCTCAGTCTTCCTGTTGCTCCATCACACCGAAAATAATGTCTTTAATGCTGAGTTGCGTGTCGACGATTATTAAAATCGACGGGGGTCGACTCAAGGAGTGATTATGTTTTACTCAATCCGTACAGCGAGAACGGCGGAAGGGTCGACAATTTAAGCGGACGGAGAGGGAGGCAGTTTTTTAAGCGAGTACATGCAATAACACTTTCCGGAACAAAGAAAAACACGTCGTTTAAAAAGCAGACAAAAATAATTATCTGATAAAGGACAAAGTGCTTCTTTATAGTGGCGATTAATTTCTCAAATGTCGGATTTTTGAGTTGGTGATACTGGTCTGACACGTAGAATAAATTTCCTAGTCATTATAAAACGGTTATATTCAATAAATATAACCTGATATATTTCAGTCTTGATAATGCTCTCAAATAAATATTATTGCTCTTACATCATTGATCCGTTATAGGATTTTAAAAACTTCTTATGTAGTATTTTACATCGCGCTAAATAGTCCATCCTGCTCAAAGTGTGAGAGAGTGTTTATTCATGATCACCATAATCATATTAAATATCTTGAGGATAAAATTTTCGGATATATTTTACTTCATTTTTACATACCCTCTCACTTGAAAAGTGTTAACTTCCCTAACTACAATTTTTCTTATGTGTGTTAAATCAGGTTGACTAGCCAAGAGTACTTGCTAGATCAACTAGATTCAATTTGAATATCGCCCCACTGCCAAATATTCCCAATAAGCAAAGCCACTCTTTAACTAATTCTCCTCGAGAGGCTGATGCATGCTTACATTATTCCACCAAGTGAGAAATGAAAACTGATGTGGGAAACTTTAGTATGAACATGCTTAGAAAAAGTGTTTTGGAAAATTGAAAAATAAATCCTAATCCTAAAGTTGTTATCTGTATAACCGTGAGGAGATATGAATATTTAGACGTGAGAAGAAGCGAAAAGAGATAACAGTGCACCTAAATTGCATGATATTTCATTCACATACAATACTATAGCAAGACAGGTCACAATGATTGGCATTCAGAATGCCAACGCGAAGTTTTTTGTTTCTACCCAAAATATTTAGTTCGTTCACACAGCCAAAATATAAGACAGTGTTCTGTGGAAGAGCTAGGGGAAAAAGCTAGTATTATATCAAAAAGATGAATTTTCAATATCTTACCTCAACTGAGCTCTTTATACTTTCTTCAATCTTTTATTCCTGTGATCATGTGAGCAATCTCCTTTTCCCAAGCTGTCCCAATATCAGTATTTTTATTTCATTTCCATTTTAAATGCGCCAAAACACACATTCGAAAGCGATAAAATTCTAACGGCGCGGAGTCATGCGGCGAGGCGATAGGAACGTAGGCCGGCGCGTGCCTCGGCCGCGCCGACGAAGGGATCGATTCATCGAATACGGGAGCCCGAGTTTCCACCCGTTTCCACTTTAACGATATCCATTTCATTCTTCCATTCATTGATTGCGGGGACGTTCCGTGGTTTCCCACTCCGGTCGAAGGAATGTGACGAGAATTCCAGTTTACAAAAAGATGTGGTGCGGGCTGCCATCGAGCTGAGTAAAGAATGATTTTAAATTCTCCACAATATTCGGTTATGATGCACCGGCGATGGGCATTTCCTTCTACAGTGGTGACATTATGGATATGATTCACTCAGTGGTTTTAAATGTTGGCATATCATCCAAAGGGTCCAGGTTCGAATCGCGGGAGTGAAGTATAATTTCAAAGGAACAAATTTCTCTATTTATGGCGTATGGAAGCGTTTTCTAACTTCACTTGGTGGAAAGCTATTTTGTCTTTGATACAATAAGTCTCAATAGCTATTTCCACACTTGCTTAATGAAATGAATAACTAACAATGGTTTCAAAACTTGTTATATGAGTGCCAATGGAAAAATGGGCGAATATAGGAGGGGTGATTGAGGTGAGGGTTATGAACGGAACATGATTCATGATGACGTGTTCTTTTTTCTTGATAATGACACTAAGTGTTGAAACCATTGTCAGTAATTTATTTCATTAAACAAGTGTGGAAATAACTTTTGATTTTTATTTCATCATGGATACGCTATTTATGGGCTTAGCGAGTGGGACTTTAAGTACAGTACACTCAAATTGTACGTTAAACTTATCACCCAATAGGCGCCCTCCTTTGAGAGAAGGATGATACTAGCAAAGGATTTCATTACACCACCATTCAGCTCCTCAGGTTAATGCATATATTACCACCTAACCCACCTGTCCTCAGGTGCGCTGTGGTCATTATTAGTCGGTCTACTCCACAAATATCTCAACTAAGGTTAATCAATTCAAAGAAAGAGATCATAAGAAAGAATTATGCTCATCAATCATATTATGGTTCATGATTTTCCATTGTTTCCGTAATAGCATTCACTCATAGTGCAACACCTCCTAATGCTTTGAGTAATTTAAATTGTAAATATCCTTAGGTACTACACCATACAGTGCCCAGTGCTATATGAGAATGTATTAGCCATAAATAACGATGGTACAATGCTCTTCTATGCTAAATTCAAAACCGATAAGCGCTAATCATCCTGTCAAAACATATATGGCTCCGATTTGGGACCATTGTTGGTAAAATTCAGGTTTGGAACCATTTTGGAACTAACGATATTGATTGGGAAAATCTCAAAATGTTACATTTCTCGTTTAATTTTCATCTAGTAAAATGACCATATTCAGCATATATTTCATTTAGTAAAATATTCATTTATTCAACTATAACTGGTGGTAGGTAACTCAAAATACAGCAATGGTAGAGATCATTCAGGCTCACCATGTCTTTGGTATTACAGGTACAAGCAATATGTAAATATATTATATACATTTTTGAATTTCCTAAAAAATATATAATCTCATGCCTGCCCCAACAGGACGACAGGACCGAAGTCACTAAAGAATTACGAGAGAAGTGACAAATTAAGTGATAGACAATCCAAGAGAATTTAACGAATGTGGCGTGCTCAACTTTCGCCAATGTTTCCATGCTCACGCCAAATATAGTTCAGAATTTATAGTTAATTAAATATAAATATAAATGAAATATTATTACCGATAGTAAATAATTGATAATTCGTTCAACCCAACATTTCGAAGCATTGTCTCAAATTACGCCCATTTTCGCGGAACACTGGCAATCATTGGGTAATATGTGATTCTTCTATGTCTTGTGAAAAGTTCTGTAAACACTGTTCCAATGCTTTGCTATGTTGCTAAAAATATTTTACGAGTCACTAGGAAACTTTTGAATGAGTAATGACGCCTTAAAAAGTGGATAAATGGTGCATAAGCCATCCGTAACCAAATAGCTGTAGCTCTACAGCAACTTATAGTCACTCTCCAACGGATTGAATGTAACATAAAAAGAGATCAAGCATTTCACTAATTATTGACCAGATTTTTTTTCACATTGACAATACCAATACCGAACACCGATTCATCCTGTGAGACCGCAAAATTTTACAGAATTTGAGATTTTCGAGAAATAAAAGGTTAGTATCTCCGCCATCTGAAAGTATGAATATACGGTAACTTTTCGTAATGTGCCATATGGTCGGTTAGATGAGAATCAGAAAAATCGTGGGCAGTGGAGTAAATACCATTTGCAAAAATTACATGAGATTGTCTAGATAAAAACTTCCGTACGACGCAGTGGGCATAAATAAGCCTTTTCTTAACTCAACATTAATGACTACAATACCCAAGGGAGATTTATAATATTCCGTTCACTTGCAGTCCACTTCCCATCCACGTATTAGAATTAGCGTACTTTCTCTAGCGCTTTATAGGCTTTTTGAGGGGTAAGGTTGGGAGCCGCCAGAGTCTGGGAGGCTATGCACTATGCTTAATTTGCTTAAGAAATTCAAAACGTGTGTTTAAAAGCGGAAAATAATGTCATTTTGATGCCACACTACATATCTAGGGGCGACAGAAGCGATAAAATGGAAGAGATATAATTCCGCAGAGAATGGCACAAAAACTCGTTCCTTACCACACGTTTCTTTACGTTCGTTCCCACACTTAATTAGCGACCATAGTGAAATGGAGCTCTAATCAATATAATCCAATTATGTACTTCACCATTCAACCTCCAATAATCTTATTCTTGGATAAACAATGAAAATTATAACTATAATATAATATAAATATAATATAAATAATGCTAAATCTACAAAATTCTTTATTGGTACAACAAGTTTCAACGCTACTGCGTCATCTTCGGGTACTTAGTATTATTTATTCCATATTGAATAGGCTTCAGGTACTTATTATTATTTATTCAATATTCTATATAAATTATTCAATGATGGACTTCCACAAGTTTACACCTGAAAGAATTGAATTCAACCTTATCCTTTACACGGCTGTTGTCTTATCATCTCCTGCCACGCGCACATGCGGCGGCTCGGCGGGTAGTATGTAGATGTAGATATTTTTATTCCCTATTCCATCCTATTATCTCATAACCTGCATTCTAGCCCCACCTGCCGCACGCCCCCGAGTCGGTTTGCCGGGCAGTATTCATGCGCGTTTGTCTCTTTCCATGCTGAGCGTTTCAACGTTACTGCGTCATTTTCAGGTACTTAGTATTATTTATTCAATATTGAATAGGCTTCAGGTACTTATTATTATTTATTCAATATTCGATATTAATTATTCAACGATGGACTTCCACAAGTTTACACCTGAAAGAATTGAATTCAACCTTATCCTTTACACGGCTGTTGTCTTATCATCTCCTGCCACGCGCTCATGCGGCGGCTCGGCGGGTAGTATGTAGATGTAGATATTTTTATTCCCTATTCCATCCTATTATCTCATAACCTGCATTCTAGCCCCACCTGCCGCACGCCCCCGAGTCGGTTTGCCGGGCAGTATTCATGCGCGTCTGTCCCTTTCCATGCTGAGCGTACGAAAATGGAAGGAAAACGATTCGGAGCATGATAACGACGTCGAATCCTCTCTCGAGAACTCAATTAAAGGAAAACTCCTTCGCTCCGCAGTTATTTAAGACGTGCTCCTCCACCAACCCCCCTTCCCCTCCACCCCCTTCTCCTTCCTCCCCGATCATATTTATGGAATGTCTCGCTCACGCTGTCGAACATTCGGACCCCTTATAGCGCCCCGCGGGGTTCGAAATTCATCTGAATATCGATTTTTATATCCGGGTCGGGTTGAGAGGGCATATGTCGAGATAAACAAATTTATTCGAGTGGCTGAGAATTTCCGGCGGCCTTTCCTCGCCGTTTTAAAGGATTTTTTTTAAACCCCCAAATTGGTTGAAGGGAGGAGGGGAAAAGGCAAAAAGGGGAAGTTGCCCCTTATCGATTTCAAAATCGCCCGTGACGGAGATACGCAGCATGCGTGCTTGCATTTATTCGGAAGAGATAGATTTGCTATTTTTGTTTTACCCGCATCATTCGAGGAGGTTGAAAAATATACCGAAGGAGGGCCATGCTGGTCTCCCTGGCATGGAACTATGGCGATGCAGAAAAAGGGGTACCAGGGATTTGAGGACCATGTCTTCTTTTACCAAAACCTTGAAATCGTATTAAGGAGAATGATAATTTCTTCCCCTATCCATTTTCTCTAGTACCCTTCCAACTTTGCGATACAGAAGAGCATTTTATTTCCATTCGTTTCAGACTCTACGCAGTAAGCAGCGCAGATTAAAACTGATCAGCGACAGAAGAGTAAGAAATTATTAATATATAGAGATATGTTTCTCTGTCCGTCTGTCGTAGTAGTAGTAGTATTTGGTTTATAGGGTGCGTCGACAACATGGTCATTTTGCACCACTACCCGTCATGTTTATAAAAAAAAATATTTTACATATATTGGTATTAAAATAAAATTGTTAATATGTACTCTTAGTCAAAATTAAAATAAATTTTACATCCTTAAAATACTGTTAAAAAGGCCAGTTTCATTTAAAAATGATAAAACACGGTTGAGAACATCTGAGTCATCGCCTAGGATCGACTTTATGTCTCCCGCTATTTATGGATATGGATATTTATTATTTATGTTTCTCTGTCCGTCTGTCTCTGCGCAAATTATTTTCCCATGAATGCACGAATTCAGTTCACTTTATATGCTTTCAGAGTTTCCAATCATCGCATTTAACAAATGATGTGGTACGAAGTCACTCGCACGGGTGCATATACACCAGGGTTATAATTCGCCATGAACAACTCATTTGACTTGACCGGTATTCGAACCCAGATCTCCCAACTGCCGGTCAGATGTGTTAGCCAGTTACACCACCAAGACATCTTCCTTCATATCAAGGCGAATTTCGAGGGGGGGTTCATGCAAACTAGATGTTCAGGCCTCAAGTCTACATTGTAGCACATGAGACGAAGTCGTGCTTACAAAGCCACTGTCGCGGTGGATAAACCCAACATTGTTGTTATTAGAACGACGAAATTGACAAATTTCCAATCATTTCATTTAACAAATGACATTTAACAATGAAATTTAACAACGGAAACAAGGCTACCTACTCATATTCTCCGGATTGCAGACTGATATCTCCGGATTGAAAAGGACTTAAATTTGGTGTCTCAGCAGAATCTTACTTTTTCTCAATTTTTTATTTTAATCTCTCAAATCGTTCTATGGAGTGAAAAAATGGTACCATAAAATATTCGGCTTCATTAGTTGACATTTAAAGGTTCGTCAAGAGGTATAAATGCAATTTTTCCGATTGGATAACGTCATTGACGTGCCAAATTACAACTTTTTAGGAATTTATATTTACTCCATTCTGACATACGTGCCTCCGTTTCTTATAAATAAAATATATTTTTGGCAGCTGCTGCCGCGCGCCCTATATTACGCTGCACCTGGTGCGCGCGGGCCGCAGCCCTAGTCAGCTATTCCTCCTGCGCCCTTCATAGCTAAACGCCACCCACGTGCCTTCCCTAGCTAGATTCGGTGGAGTAATTTCAATTGGGTTACATAGACTGCTAGTGACACATGAAAACTTTCAATCCTTGGTTTAACACAATCGCTTTACCGGAAATCATTGAAATGCCAAAAGAAATGGCAATTCGATCTGTTGATAGACGTTGCCATCACATCACTAAGATATCCAGAATAGCACTTATGATCAAAAATGAACGTGGGTCCTCGCATTGGAAGCCAATACTTGTCATACCACCAATCCGATACACTTATTTTGGAGAGACCACGTCAATTAACCACGCCTCCTCCATCACGGAAAGCCAACAGCATGAGTTACTACAGGGATTGAATGAACGAATGGACTAAGGGTCAGGTTAAATCGCCCAAGGCAATCACGTGCGTCTACATCCATGGTGGACAGATGCGGACATCAGATTTCGTGTTGTGATATTCCCTTCACGGAGGAGGGTAGTTTGTTTTATTTCCAGCAGCACTAACCATGCCCAAATTCAAATATCGAACATTACGTAGAGCATGCTATCTTCGTGGTGAAATGGAATAGGACCGAATGGATCAAGTGACCTTCCGAATACATGACACACTGAACTTGCGTTAGATGGAATATTTTTTACTCAATTGGAGGTCCAGGCGTGATATCAATCTTAGTGGTAACCGTGCGATCGTCAACTGTTGTCCCGGCCCAACTACGTCGTCATAATGTGAAGGAGTACGTTGCGTGGCTATACGTAGAATACAATCAAGAAATTATGGCAAGTGTATTTGTGGTCTCACAATTGCAACGGGAGGGAAGCAGTCATAGGTGTGCTCGGCATATTCTGATATCCCAACTGGGACGTATCTAGTCTGCACAGACGAAAACTAGGACAAAATTGGAAACTTGTTCGTAAAAGTTAGCTAATCACCTACATTCGTTTCAATATTTGTTCATAATTACAAGTTCAAAAACTAACCTACATCAGGGTGGCTTGCTTAAGTTTCATGTCCATTAAGAGGCTTCGATTATACGTAATGCACGCAGACATTGTCACCATAAAAAGATCGGCCTCGAGTGCGCAGACCACTATGGTCATTTTGTTGTTCACTTAAGAAATTTAATTCGGTATGGTTTCAGACATGGATATTCGTTTGTAATTTATACCCAGAAGATGACAAAACCTTGCAGCATCAGAAATATCTCACAACAAGTAACCGAGTTAAAATCTTGGTCGGGAAATATAATCTACTTTATTTTCAATAAATCGATAAATAATATTACTAAAATATCCGAATGGTATTGAGATCGATGATACGAGTTTTAAAATGCGTGGATCTTTTTCGTTAAAAACTTTCGCCGAGAAGAGAAGGGCCTAACTAAAACGCCTGTGAAACATATAAATGTGATGATATTATTTAGAAATCAGGGTATTTCAGTTGACCGTTATTTGAGTAAACGTAGACAACAAAACGCTATTTCCAAGAAACGCCCTAAAAGTTGAAATTGGATTTAAATGCTATGATGAAAAGAGATAAGGGTCTCAAGGGTGCTTTGTTAGCCCCTTTTTAAGCAACTTTTACTTCCATGAGAAAAATGTTGGATTCAGTGAAGAGGTTTACGTCTTACTAGTATAAAAAATATCCTAGAAATTTTTAATACTGAATGACAGAAAAAAACGAGGCTTTTATTGTGAATTCGGTTTTCGTATACGTCTCGTCTTTTCCTAAAATTTGAGGCCCTGACTTTTTGTAGTTTTGAGTTGATGTTGGACAAATTAGGAGTATGGACTCATTTAAAATGATAATTTACATAAATATTTTCAGTACCAGATAAAAATGAACATGTTTTATTCCGCGGTACATGCGAGAGGAAAGGAAACATCCCAGGTAATGGCTACGGAAAGATCATTTATGAACGCGGTTTTTTCCAGAAACCCGAATATTGCAATGATTTCCGCAACTTTATAGATGTCCAGACCATCAATCCCGAATCTCAATATTATTTCAAATAGCCATGAACATTATATTTGTTAGAATGTAAATACAAATTAAATGAAATCGAAATGATTTATCTGCCAAACATGACGTATAATACCGAAAATACTTAATGAACTCACAAAGATGAAAATTTTGCGTTTTATAGCAATGGTTACTACTGAAAAATACGAGAAGGTAAAGCATTGATGGATTAAAAAGAATTTTATGCATCATATTGAGAAAAAGAACTAAATGAAATGTACACAGTAAATAAAAAGAAATTATGCTCATTCCTAAACAAAGAAAGCTCTTTAATATCTTTCGGATTAAAAAAGTTGAACATCATGAATTTACGTTTTTTGGTAAATTAGTGGAGCAGTTTTCAGCTAAATTGAAATGGGGTGATTGAGTAAAGCACACACAGAACATTAAGCAAAGTGGTTTAACTCTCAGTGAAATTATCCTCTCAAGAATTACTGATTGCTGCCGCTTCTTGTCGTAAAATACTCAACCCAATCAATGTCGATTAGTTGTGGGTATGGCGATATTTTTACTGCTGTGGGCACATTTTATTGTAAAAAAAACTGTAACATAAAATGAGTGGCACATAAACTTGGCGCTTCATGAGCGTTTCTACCAAGTTTTATGGGATTTTTCAGCGTTACGGGAACGATTCCCATTGCATGTCAACCGCTTCCTCGGTCATATATGTTTAATGCTGATTACTTTCATCAAACTAGTAAATAAATGACAAATATACCCATTGCTGTTTATCGGTATTCCAAAAATCTCGGTCGGGCAAATTAAGCGACAGGGCATAAAATTTAAAATATGTTACCAAAAAAAACATTCAAGACTCCCAACGGGGCAGAAAAGCGTTGCATTTTTAAATGCACGGAAACCATACACACTTGTAGGAATAATAACAATATATGTAGGCAGTTAGACTTGGATACATCTGTACTAGGAGGGCAAAACTACAGGTTTTGGTACCCAAACCAACCAGTTACAACAAGAATGACTTCCTGTGGATCTCGCAATCACCTATATTACTGTAAAAAAAATCCCATCCCACTATAGTCTTAGTATATGAACCAAATTAGTTGTGCTAATCAAAGTATTTCAATGAATATGGTACAAATACACAGCTGCGTATGACACTTAGTCAGGACACGGCCATGGCCAATGATGCTTAGCAGCTTTTAGAATCCACTCTTTCGTTAAAATAGAGAATAAATTGGAAGTCTGGGCTGAGTTTAATTTTCAGGACAAAATGCCAAATTTAATATTCGTAAATATTCAATATTTTAATGAACCCTACTGCTGTTACTGTGCAAAGCAAAACATGCCCATACAATCATATTCATAAGTATACGCTAAAGTATCTCCATAGGTACCGATAAATACACATAAAATTGAGATAAGATCAAGTCACACATTTTCATTAAAGTACTATTAAAGGAAAAGACGTGACCCATTGAAATCCTATGGTCATTCAGTGAGAAAGCGCACGGTCAAGAGGTGACTCCCTAATTGGGAAATTTTAGAATTTTCCCTCGCAGTTGTTCATTTTGGTTCTTCCAGAATCAACTTTTTTGCGGTTCCCACTCTTCAACGACCAAATCCTCTACGAATGTGAGTAACCCAAACTCGGCAGCGGGAACTGACCCATCCTCTGCTGCTAGTGCTTACAGTGCAAAACTTAGTGAATTGGTTGCATTTGGATGAACACACGTTGGCATAACCATCACTCGAGCGCACACACTTTTTCCGCAAATGACGTAACGTGGGTTGGCGCGCTGGATAAGGGCGAATGAGGCAAGGGGTAAGGAGAGAGAGGGCTGGGAAAATACTGGTGGGAGAACGACAGAAAAAACGCAGTGCGCATACGTATTTCCTTGCTTTCCCTCATATCTCTACGCATTCTTCAACTCATTTCCATTGTGTATGATCATGTGACTTGTGGACATACGCACAAGACATCACACAGGTCCCATCTTTGCTTCCCTCTCTTTTCTGCACAAATCCGAGAGAAATATATTCTCCCTCGCTCCTACCTCGCACTAACGTAGGTCACTTCAGGCATTTCAATTAAGGCGTTCAAGTTAGCACAGGTTGGCCCCGTGGCGCCCAAGAATGATCCAGAAATGTAACGATGTATTTGGAAAAATAGCACGGTAATTTTCTGGAAGTTGCGCAACAGTCCTGACCGCGATGGCTCAACGCGCGTCACATATTAATGTCATAGCTCGTTATTTGGTGACAACTCCTCGTCAGTATACTAGAAACCAGCGCCACTCCTCCTGTTCCGGAGGTATCTTCGTAAGTATATCAAAGAATGACAGCTCCAATTATGCCTCGGATATATAAGAAGAAGCGTTAGAAAAAAAATCAATGGTTGGCGAATTCACTTTGTTGAAATTATGATTTATCTTAAAAATGAAAACACTTAGTTTTTCCGCCAATATATTTAAAACACAAATCAACCGGTTTCGGCCTTTTAAGGCCATTGTCAAGATTACAGAGGGGATATATAATATGTGCAACTACGATATGCTCTGTCATCTTGATAATGGCCTGAAAATGCCGAAACCGGTTGATTTGAGTTTTAAATATATTGGTGGAAAAAACTAAGTGTTCTCATTTTTAAGATGAAGAAGCGTTAGGTTAAGATAGAGATGAGATAAGGAGAAGAGAGATTAGGTGAGAAGGTTAGAATAATTTACTGGAAAGTGCGTAACAGTCTTGAGCTCGCTTTTCGACAAAATTTAAAACATTAGTTCCAACTGCAGGGTTTTGGTCAGAGTAATTTTAAAAAACTACACAATTTACCCTTCTTATGGTATTTACTGAAAATCATTGAATGAAGAGCAATTAAGGTTCTGATTAGCGTTTATCTTTTTCTACCCAAAACACACTCCAGTCTCTCTCAATCAACAATACTTCCAGTCTACAGTCAAATGCTTAGTATTTATTTATTGCTCGCGCCGACAGTGTTCGGAAGTAAAAGACATTGTGCTCAGGGTCCAAAACGAATAATAAGAAATAGTATGATTGCGTTGCTAAGTGAGCTGCTAACTAAAAACAATGGAAAGCGCCCATTTATTCTTTTTTAAACTTGATAAGTTGGCATAACTTATTACGTACGGAGCATCTGGCAGAGATGATCCACAGACACGTCGTTACACTCGGCTAATGTAGTAGCTACCAGCAGAGGGCGCAAACGAGGTGCACAAAAAGCAGTCCTCTTGTGTACGCTACATATTAGGCTGGGAGGTTGAGATGTCAGAATTGCTTGGTTGAGATGAAGAAAAGTACTATCAATATAACTATATGATGTGGTTAAAAGAGTGAGCAATACTAAATCGTATCCCACCACTGTATCAACCACAACTTAAATTAGTTTAGCTGTTTTTCTTACAGTTTATTATATAATAACTAGCTGACCCGTGCGAATATTTCGCACAGTATGTAAATTCTTCCTGTTTCTTCCTTCTTTCTTCCTGTTCTTCCACCTGTCGAATATTTTGCACAGTTTGCAGCTTCTTCCTGTTTCTTCCTTCTTTCTTGCTGTCTTTCTACCTGTTTCTTCCCATGGACAATTATATGTTATTTATGTTTGTGTTCGAGATACATAACGTAAACGGTAAGCGGTCACAACGATTGCATGTAGAATGTAAATAATCTAACTAAACGATGTGTTAATAGATGACGCTTTCTACAGTCTTTTAAGCACGTAACCATAGCCAATATATTAGTTGATTATATCGGCAACCGATGGCACTGTAATGTTTTTTTAAAACTAAATTTTTAATTTTAGGCTTTTTGACAAAAA
Source organism: Ceriagrion tenellum (assembly GCA_963169105.1). Lineage (NCBI taxonomy): Eukaryota > Metazoa > Arthropoda > Insecta > Odonata > Coenagrionidae > Ceriagrion > Ceriagrion tenellum. Next base: position 113,195,240 of record OY720640.1, on the reverse strand, counting down.
CTTTAATTTTAAACCATTTGTCTATTTTTCATCAATAGAGGTGAACATAAGCTTTAAAACGATGTTTGGATCATTAATTTTTATGAAAAATTATGGGAGTTATGGCGTTGCGACAAAAAAACACCTTTGAGAAATAATTTATGTGATGAGGAGTCATTGATTACTAATTTTTTACCAGCTCTCTATTCTACTCTGTTTCCTACAAACTTCTGTATTCATTATAAGTATTTTATTTCATCTTCCTCTCTAGCTGACATATCTAAGTTTCTTTCCTTCTTACTCAAGGGACCTTTAGTACTTTCCTAAAATTTCATAGAGACCCAAAGCGTGTCATGTAAAAATTTCATAGCTCCTTCTTCGGTGACAACTTCACGTCAGTATGCTGAAAACTAACGCGACCCATTCCGTGAAGGAGGCACCTTTGAAAGTGTATCAAAGAAAGATAACTCTAATGATGACTCGAATACATATGAAGAAGCGTTCGGTTTACAAACAATCGTATGGAGATATCTAACAAGAGTTTTAATATCAGGAACTTCTCTTTATTGCAGTGCTCCACTCTCGTGTTATCCGTACATTTCCACGTTTCAGGTGTAATCATTTCATTAAATCTTTAGCATCCGCATCAATTTTATTAAATATGCATTTTCTTTATTCAAAATTAAAATGGCCCATGTTCCATAGCTAATACTTCCACCCTCACACGCCAGAGCGTTCCTGCCACCGACAACTCCATTGTCACCCTCCCAACACTTGCTTTTGTTTCCATTTTATCCCCGTATACTTCACCCATACTTTCCTTTCCCTCAACCACATATTGTACGATGCTGCTCCCGCCCATCGCTTCTATTCTCCACCGCAAATCCCCTCCACCCAATACGCTTTCCCACCCATGCCCCCCCCCCTCCCCCCCGCTGCTCAGGCATGGGTGTGACGCCAACGATCAGACACGGGTAGTTGTCACATGGGCGTTGCCTCGATGATAAGCCAAGTATGGTGGGGAAGTAAAAAAAGTGTTGCATCATGCACCGTGGGCCCATTCTGTGTTACTCAACCCTCCATAGAGCGACCTGAGAACCCTCTATTGGCGGTCAAAAATCAATGTTTGCAATTCGTAAACACGTACTCACAGAGTTTTGAAAAACATATATATAATAAATGGATGAATATGAATCAAAAACTCACAGTTGCATGAACAAATCTCTACCATTACATAGGGATATTTAAGCGAGCAGTACTACCACTTGATAATCTATAAACCACGATACGGGGATCAAAATATGAATAGTTTGAACCATTTTTATGGCTCAAATCCGGTTATTAACCCCTAACAAGCTCTTCCATAAGAGTTTTCTTCACTCTATTGATAAATAAACGTTCCTATAAGCGGAAATTACACGATTTTCTAGAAATGAGGTAATGCTTGAATCTGGACAAGGCAATGAATGAAGCCATCTTTCGATAAAACCGTGAGCTAAAATGTAATATAAGCATCGATGTTCAATTATTCATCATCTCCTTACTGAGGCATTTCCCACGACCAAAGATTAATTACATGATGAACATGCGTGCATGAGGTCAAATATAACATCGCTCTCAATTCTCAAGATCGCTGGATATTGATTAACGTTGTAAGGAGATAAAAATAATGGTACCCGTTAAAAAACGTGTTATTATCTCATAGATTAGGGGAAAAACACGGTATGAAAATGTTTGGGATCATAAAAAATGTCTGTTGTGTTTCAATCTGTATGCGCATTAATTCTGAGATGAGTTTTCTGATTGCTCTGAAATATTTACAAGAATAAAATTATTGTTATTAAATTCTATAATAAATATTGTTTATTCGCACCAAGCGGTGGGCAATCAAAGATGCATGATGTGGAAAAGCGCCATGTAATTACAGCGACGGTGAGAGAATCATCAATTAAAAGGATATAGACTCAGAGGTTCTCCAGCCACTTGAATCAATTCAATACTCATCGTGAAACATGACTATTAGGGGAGTGTGAATTAATTGGGTCCAGGACCTTAACGAAAGTTTTCTGGCAGGTAGCCTTCCGATAGTACATTATAAATCCACAAAATAACATAAATACACCTCCCCTTTCTGGATTATCTATCCAACAGTTCAAGCAAAAAACGAACCAGAATATATGCCGTGTAAATAAAAACTATCGTATCGCGTCAATAGGTAGTAGTCACGGGGTAAGACATATGACTGATGGATCCGAAGGTCATGCTATCAAGACTCAAGGCCGGAGAATTTTTTCCGTCGTTACACTGTTATATACGTGCAACACTTGTCATTCTTTTACGCCATTGTCCGAAATGAATTATGACATCGGTGCATCTTTTTGTTCAAAATTCGATCCGTTATCTCCATAGGGATTCCTCTGGCCATACTTTGAAAAACTTTCTAGTTAATAATTTTTAAATGTTTTTACCTCATATGCTAAAGGCTGGACTAATAACAACCAAATACAAGTAGAACGAATTTTTCCCTGTTGATAAAAAAATGTTATTTCTTTTCAATCATATTAACCGATAAAAACGTTTTCTCAAGGCGCCTATCTCCACGTGGAGGGCAAACAACCTTGTTATCATACCCTTCGAAACCGCCTGCATTTACTCCACCCTCATCCATTTTAACCCCACCAAACCTCCAACCAAACCCCACGAACATATTCTGCCGCTCTCACAAGGCATGATAATGGCGTCGTACGTAAATCTTCCGAGTAGCCGAGCAAAAAAACGAAAATTTCCTTGGCGGTGTCGTCCGATACACCTTCTTCTTAAAGGCATTAATGTGTGTGCAAAGAGGATTGACTCGCCCTTACACCGTCAACGACGCCCCGAGCCATGTTGACGCGCATTAAGACGGCTTGTCGTGGATGTCGCGTTTTTTTATGGTACTCACTCGTTTCCTGTGCTAGCTAACCTCCCCTTTTCCAGGCCATCGCAGTCACGTCCTAAATATCCCCGAGGGAACTCAAAATAGTTCAGGCACCAGATGCGTCATGACCCTGTTTAGTCATAGCGTTGCTCTCTGATAAATATTCCCTGATTCTGATTGAGATGTGTGCTATCTCGTACTCTCACGGACTGAAGAAGAAAAATAGAAAGGCTGTTGAACACCTATCAAGTAAATGGTTCCCTAAGAACGAATATAGCACTTCATCTTGTGATGCAGGCACAGATTATATTCTTTTACGCTTTCGTCCAAAATACGTTAGAAGAAAGTATGAATTTTTTTGTTCAAAAGTCGACCCTTTATCTTTTTCGCCGTGGTAGAGCTTAAGACGTGGGTATCGCTTAGTGTTTTTGAGTTCCAAATTGATTCACATCAGCGCAACAGTCTATGATAAATCACTTCTTTAAGGATTAATTATAATAGCACAAAAATATAAAAACCGTACCACTAGTAAATATAAGATTATATAAATAACCACCGAAATGAATTAATGGTTGCGGCTTCAAATATATTTTTTTATGTCTTGAAGGGTCACGATCTACATTTCTATCGAATATCATCTTCCTGGCTTAACTGTAAGCTCTTTCAAGAGGAGTGCCAAATAAGCGGACGGAGGGATAGACACATGTCATTTGTAACAGCCATATATAGATAGAGAAGAACATGAGTAGGGTGATCTACCGGTCAAGGTAGACGTAGAAGAGATAAGAATACCTTTACGACTTTTGAAGATAATGACACAATATCCTACGCGGTTTCTTTCAGGGGGACTAAATACGTCCTACCTCCATTTATCCTCACTGAAAATTTTATTTTTTCTCATTATCCTCTTCCCCGCATTCCTAACGTCCTTCCCTCCATCACACCTTACACTGTCCCTGGCTACTCATTTCTGAGGACTGGACGAAGAAGGGTAGGACAAAACCCGAAATGAAAAAAGAAATTGTAGAGGTAGATTGAGCTCTACACGCATAAAAATCTAGACAGTTTAAACTTACTTCCATTAAGACCTGCCATAACCAGTAGATGAATTTCAAAAACAATAATCTAAGCCTACATCCTAATTTTCTTCATCTCCGAGATTAGATTATCAACAGATGAAATCATGAGAATTAAATTAGGGAAATAGACTGCATGGCAGACGGGATACAGCATGACAGCTCCTACTACGGCAGATTAGATCGCGCCAATAAAATTTGAGAGATAGATTGTAGAACCGATAGGTGAGATCAGCTAGATTGTAGATCTTTCTCTGTATAATCTCTGCGTTCTTATTTATGCATGATGTAAATATTGGTGTTTCCATTTATACATGATATTTTGAATGTGTAGTAGTAGTCTTTGTATCATTTGCATGTTGGAACGATTGACGATAGGATGTTTCTTGGTAAATAGATTTTTAATTGTCGCGTTGCATGTGTGATACGCTGGATTCGATGTAGTTTCGGTGTTATGCCGTATATTTCACGCATGCCTGGTGTGGAAGCACCCCATTCATAAAAAGGATGAATTATGTATTTTTTTAAAATAACTATGCCACACACCCTTTGGGTTGCTTGCAGGGTATGACACCCGCTCCGACATATGCTCCGAACAATCCTCACGCCATATTATACTAATGGAGTGTAACGTTGTGTAAGACAGAGGCGTGGACTCATTCTCAGAATAGATTTCACTGACAAGAGTCCAAGTTTTAACACCATACAAAGTTACACTATTGAGCTTTTCACCTTCGTCTTCTTTACATTCATACCAAAAATCCCCGTCATCAGATCCTTATTACTGGTGGATGCTTCCTTCGCAAACGCTTCTTTTCTTCTGACGTCTTTGCTTCTTTGACCATTTCTGGTTTTCCTACCAATGTAATCTTTAAATAATTGAGCTAATGCCTTAGATTACTCATAAATCTTCGTTCGTCTGGTACAAAGTAACCGAGTGAAACTTGAAATGCATAATTTGGGCTCCGAAACTTTTTCCGAAAATCCCGTCCGGAGGGCTGAAAGAGGTTTCGGAACGAGATAACCTGGCCCTATTGTTTTATTTCCTTCCGGCAACGAGGTTGGCGAGCCGTGGGAGAAGTGACCACCGGGGGACATCGATCACTTGGGGGAGCGAAGAGAGGAGAGCAAAAGGGGATTTGGGGGGGGGAGGAGACTGCTCAGGGAGAGAGCTCAGGGAGGTGTGGCACAGCGCCCCACCCCCCATTTCCACCCACCGGCAGAGGATGCGGCCCTTGATCCGGCCAGACATGGGGGCGTATAATCCGACGAAAAGGGAGAATTTCCCGTAAACCGATCAATCACATTCTATTTCCGAAAGCCTTTCGGGTGAGGAAAAAAAAGATAGGAATAAATCCAAAAATTTCCTCGCAGATTTAGACACGTTCTCACATTTTTAATTCCGAGATGATCTCCTGAAACGAGATTTAGATCGAGGAAAGGGCGGTGTGATCTTCGTGAGAAGCTTTGGCTCCCGTGGAACTGAGAAAAGGATTGGGTTATCGAGGAAAGGATATCGTGGCAACATATCAAGGTTTATTTATATTATAATTTAGATCTATGACCTTGGACGAAAAAGGAATGATTGAACTAAAATTCAATAAATGGATTAGTATAAGTTATCAAATAAATCTTCTATATCGATTGAAATCAATGCATTTTTTTATTACATCTGCTTAATAATCAAGAATTTAAAATATAAAAATAACTCAAAAGTAACTTCCATGGCTAACAATAAGTGGGTCGATGTGCTATGCAACAGTTTAGTTTTTACGAAATTATTTTAGCATATTAGATGAAATATTCGAAAAAAAAACTGAGAAAAATGGTTCAAAGCTTGTTCGTTGAGATCAAAACTCTTCGGTCTTTCTCCAGATATAAACAAGGGATTGACACTTATTTCACTTTAGTTTCCTATCTTTAGAGGTAAAAAAGGAAATGTCATTGAGTATCTCTGTAACTTTTACGAACTAATCCAGGGCTTGGTTGTACATTCGCAAAATGGATGTCTTTTGTATACTTATTTGTCTTTAATATACCTATCGTTAAGCTGTAGTGTAAAAGTATAAAATTTAAGGGACCAGATAGCCCTAATCTACGCCGCGATGACATTTGATAATATTTGAAGTTTAAAAGTTGCGCTATAATTTGTCCTCTATTTTCATGTCTTCTCTCCACCTCTAAAACCAACACCATCATCCTGCCCGCATTAGCATTTAGCAAGTTGCGTCTCAATCATGATGAAATGCTACCATTAAAAATTTATTGAAATATTTTTCAATATGAACGCAAGTATTTAGCCAATTACATCAGGAAAAAACTTTATATGACTTAATTAGACTGAACATAATTTTATCCCAAATTACAGGCATTCATAAATTAAACTTGGTACTTCTAGTACAATTAATAGTTCTATTGCTTAGTGCCAATATTTAATGGTACAGTTATATTTACTATATACTTCTACGAGACTCTCAAAATCTTCCAATATTCTTTAACTTGCCATATTGCATAAAATGCATAAAATTCCTGCATAAAAATCCTACACAGAGAATGTGTGAGCATATATTTAATGCACTAGTTAGATTCAACATTTAAAGATTGAAATGCGTGGAAATATATAAAAAATACTGCACTATACATGCAAGGGAATATTTAAAAAATAGACAAGAATAAGCTCTCAGTTCCAGGGATCGTATGAAAAAATAAAACATTTGTTATAGGCAGAAACTAACGCGGTTGAAGTGCTCCGCACGATTTTAATGTCCCAGGAAACGCGGTGACGTTATGTTTGCGGTCAAAGACTTTTTTCGCCCTAATAAACGCGCTCATTGGTGCGTGAAGAGGATGAAATTGAACTTTAATTTCTTGTGGCGAGCCCTCATGTTTGCGTGGGAGGCCCTTTTCAGTCTCTATCGAGGTTTAGACTCAAAGAAACGTTTGCTTTATTGCCGTGGGAACATACCTGGCCGTGCTAAATTCGCGCGCGATGCTCCGCGGTTTTCCGCAATATGCTTTGCTAAAAGCTGTAATGGAGAACGGGGAACGTTTGTACAACCTTTGCAGAAAAAGTTCAGCCATGGTATTGTGGTAAGCAGGCATACGTTTTCTGTGACCAATACATTAAACTATTATCTTTAGAAATGCGACGCCATGCAAGGGAATTGGCGTGAGGAATCCTTTGGCAATAGAAAACTATGTTATCGTTTACAATGTAACAATCTGCAAGGAATTTGCAGTTAAGAACTTGAGTAACCCTTTACAGAGGGTGGAGAACAATTTTATGGTAAATAGTTTTTCTGTACAGATTATTATTCATGCACTTGAAATTAGAAATGAATATACCTCTAGATATTATTCTTGTCTCGAGGTGACTGTTCATCAAACTTGCGAACGAATACAGAGTTGATATGAAGGTTTTTATACCGGCACAGGATAAATAAATTTTCAAGGTAGTTTTAACTAATTTTGGAATGTTAAATTTATTGATTGTTGAAGAGAGCAGAGCAAATATAGAAAAACCCTCAAAATGAAATATGAAGCTGAAAAATTGTTCGTCATAAAAAAGTCTTCTGCAGTCAAAAATGTGAGCGGGGCTCTAATTGACGTACATAGACAAAAAATACATAAAATAATATATCCTGTGAATTCCTTTTGTTACGAAGTTTTCTTGCAAAACACCCTGGATATGGATGTTGGACAGAGATTCAGAGGACTTGGATTCGAGTCCAAGTACAGGCGTATTGTTGTTTGTTTTAGCAAAGCCTATTCTTTGTATTAGGAGAGTAATCGCTTACCTTTGCATCCAAATCTAGTACCCTTTGGTCAACAACTACTGTTTCCCCAAGAGATAACAACACTATAATAAGGAGAATGTAAAATTCACCGAGTTCTAACTCGTTCTGCTCCGTCGAGGGAAAGTGCGACTAAGTCCCCAAGGGAGGTCTTTGCTGTGAGTTAAGTATCCCCAGAAAAGGGTCGGCAGTGAGCGGAACCGCATCTCTCGACGGCCAGCCGCCCCTGCCGTAGCACCCTGTCCCATTCACGTCTCCCCGCGTGATGAAGGTGCGTAATAGCACAGAGAGACGCCGTCGGCCCTGGCGACGAGGCCCACGATCTTAACGTCCGCCCTCCCAATGATCTTTCTTCGCTGTCACCCACCCTCGTTCCGCCATACGGTATCACCCTTAAACTCTATGGTACTTCACAAATAACGTGCATCCTCTATCTGGGCAGTAGAGTTATAAGACTTCCTCTGATGGAATGTAGGGCATATTATTTCTCCAGCAACCCCACTTCGAAGTTCAATCTACCTAAGATATCAGCCATAGTGAATATTTATCGAAGTCATGTATTGTATCGGTTATCATTAAATGAATGCTAGCTCAAGATAGAATTGTTTTTAGATAACTATTCATAAAGGCGAAACAAAACGATGTTTCGACGCAAATTATCGTTGTAGTTTTGGCATTATTATTAATCGAAGGTCCTTCACACTTGTTACTACATTCATAACTAATCTAGAGTATTTCTGTTGTTTGAAATTGAAATTTTCTTTAACTTACTGTAGAAATACAGTATTTTTAGAGCACTATGATCAATTAATGGATTCCGAAGTGTATTATTTGTTTTTCTACCACGTATGCTCCTTAGCCTAGCCAATTTCAGGAATACACAAAACTTCACACATACACCGTGGTTCATAGTTATCCTGATGTGTTTAAAGAACTTCCTAAGCAGCAAGGTTAAAAGTGGTCGTTTACACTAATGTATATGCATTAACGAGAACAAAATGCTTGAACGCAAGATTCTAGCGATCACGTTCAATACCTCCCCTTTTGGAAATTTTTGAAAGAATCGAATGGGTGTTTCTCTTATTATCTAAGTCAGTTACTCTCCTTTCGATGGCGTAGCTAACTAAACCCTGACTGCTGACCAAACCCTGATAAAGACCTAAGCGTCATTAATGTCGGAAGACAAGAAGCCTTTGGTTAAATACTAAGCCTTGACTTAAAACATTTTTATTAGAAAAAGTTCAGAGAAGTAACTTTAACTCACTAAATGATTTACTAACTCTCCTTTCAACTTCTATACAGTAGAGAGTAATATAGTAGGCTGGATAGGAGATTTCTTACATGAACGCGTTCAAAGGGTGGTATTAGATGGTGCCAGCTCCGGCGAAGTAAAAGTTACATCAGGTGTTCCCCAGGGAAGCGTGATAGGCCCAATTTTATTTCTTCTGTACGTAAACGACTTAAATACAGTAGTAAAAAATAGCAAGCTCCGTCTTTTTGGCGATGATGCAGTAGTGTATAAGGAAATTAGAAATGAAGAGGACAGACAATTTTTAGCTAAGGATTTAGATGCGATTGACGATTGGTGTGATAGATGCCAACTAGAATTAAATTTGAAGATATGCGCGATTATGAATTTTTGGAAAAAGAATGGCCTTCCCCGGAATAATTATTGCATCAAAGAAAATAAAATATGTAACGTAGATTCAATTAAGTACTTAGGCGTCACTATCACTGAAGACATGTCATGGGAAAACATATCAGGGAAATAACTAGTGTAGCAAACCGTAGATTAGGATTCGTAAAAAGGGTTTTAGGCAAATGCGATGAGAGAGTACGAGAAAGAAACTATTTTACACTTGTCAGGCCTCATTTATAATGTGCCGCTAGTATATGGGATCCGTACGAGGAAGGTATGATAAAAGAATTAGAGCGCGTGCAAAGGAGATCTGCTAGGTTTGTTAAAGGCCGTTATGATAATTGTATTAGTGTTACGAGGTTAATAGAAGAACTAGATTGGGAATTACTATCAGAACGCAGGTGAAAATTTAGGTTAAACCTTTTAAGTAAATTCGAAACAGAGTTGTTCACAGATGAAGTTAGATATTTATTGAGAACCCCTGCGTATTATGCTAGGTTTGATCATATTAACAAGATTAGAGAGATAGATTGTCGTACCGACAGATTTAAAATGTCATTTTTCCCTCGTACTATAAGAGAGAACAATAGGCAGCGTAGCAAAGGGATAGGTAGGTGAAATATAGTTAGAGTAGTCTGTAGTGCATGATGCATGTAATAACAACCAATGATCCATTTCATATTATGTATATACTAACCATCTAGCTGTATGTGACCATATTATCTAGCAAGTCTCCATTAAATATCCTAGTTGCATGTCAACAGTGCATGTTTGGTGATCTTCACCCCCTGCCACACACCCTCGTAGTGATTTGCAGGGTATCACGTAGATGTAGATGTATACCACGATATATTCAACGAAATCACATTATCTTTGGCAACTATCACTTTAGTGAAGGGAAATTACATTTATCGCAGCACGCCTTTTTTGGATGCTGAGACGAAATGGATATTTTGGTGATGAACTAGACCACGAGTTATTTAATATTAGCAAGAGAAGATAGAGGACTACATCTTTAGCATAGCCGCCCACTATGGAAGACTAAAATTTTTTTAATTCATTAAGACTTGGCACAAATCCAAATTAAGCAACACCTATCCACATCTACATAATACCCTGCGAGTCGCCGAATGGGCGTGTGGCAAGGGGTGTTAGGTAACCAGCCGTGTGAATATGTAAGTTTTTTGGAGGTGAAATGGTGACATGTATTATAGGAGTGTATTTAGTGGAGCTCAGTTTTTATTGTGGTTGCTTATTGTGCGAGGAAAAAACGAGGTTTTGTACCTATCTGTTAGGCAGTGTATCTCTTTTATTTTGTCGCATCTGTCAGTCCTAAAGATGAAGTGAGGAGTCATGATAATATTCTGTGTGTCACTCTGAAGAATTACGCATGAAGAAATATTGAGTCTCTCGCTTCCGAAAGGTAGGATTTCTTACGTCATTTCAACGTTCACACTGAATTATGTCTTGAAGATTAGTGCATTCTTTATCGTAACTGGATATTTCTCTAACTTGTTGGTAAATTTTTGGACTGTATTCGTTTCAACTTACCCATGTTTGTAGCACCACTTCACATTTCGGCAATTCATTTAAAAATTCGTTTTGGCATTCGATAAGAAACCATAAGTTTAACTTGCTCTCGGAAACTCCTTATGTTATCCAAAATCACTCTCTTCTTCCTCCCTCGTTAATTTCGCCGTGCAAAATATATTTCTGTGCGGGCCAAACGCAAGCCAAGGAAGTGTAAAATACCCATATTATCAGAGAAAGTTCACATCAAAATTATGACCACCAATTGAATAGAAAACAGATGCATTTTATACAAAGTGGAGGAAAATCATTTGCTTGAACTGGTATTTAAACCTAGTTCTACCGAAACCATTCCACGCAGTTTAACATAGCGGACTGCAGGGAAAAACGTACAATTACAATCATCACGTGTCATTGCATGCAGCATATCTAATGTGAAGATCTTACTTTTTTATATTTCTCGATGAAATTCATTGGGATAGAAAGTAGTCAGGATAGATTCCGCAGCTTATGTAGTCAGCATAATATTCGAGTTATATGAAATCAAAATTCATACCAGGAGAATGTAAAACTTGAATAAACAAGTTTTTTCATACACGGTTAACGTATAGTACAGAAAAAAGCGCCACTGAATGGGGATCTGAAGATAAATTCGAAAGAAAGACTCCATGAAACGTTACCAGTTCAGTGTTTTCAGAAACGTTCAGTATTTTAAACATGCATTGTAGCATAACACACAAAATAATTAGTTTGATGAAATGCATGTTAGGAAAATGTCCTTTTTATCCATACGAATAGCTTAAAATTTGCCACACTTAAAAAAATCAGGCATAATGCCTTAAACAGCCAGCAGAACATGAATAGAACATGTAGAACATAAATCCCTTGCAGTCCAATGTGAGAGAAACTTCGCCTGAAATTGTTACGTTACTCTTGGGCAAAGCTTGGGAGGTAAATGCCTTTCGATAATTTGTGTTGTCGGCAGAAGGTTGCTTTTATAGGAATGAAATTGAGAGAATAATATTTTATCATAAACGAGTACATAAATATCAGGGGTATTTAAAGCTGACTGTTTTTCCATTCTATACCGACGGGTATTTCAATTTAATTCCTAGTTGTTCTTTTTGATGAAGTAATGAAATATTTCTTGGGAAGCAGTCAAACTATCTAGGTATCTAAAATCCTTATACTCTTGGTTTTACATGTGTAAATAAATGAAATTTTGAGGAATGGGAAGCTCAAACACCGCTTTATACTAGTGAGACCTCTTTAATGACTTACTTTGACTGGAAGTGATACTCGAAGTAATGCTGCAACAGCCGGTAATGGGTAAAAGATTCGAGGGATTGGTGCAGATGGGAATCTCATAATATGTCATTAAAATTGACTTTATATTTTTTCATCTATCCGGTTGCATAAATGGCAAATTAGCCTCACACTTTGTTCCACTCCATTTTAATATCAATTACATGTGTAATAAAACAATTATCAACTTATTCCTAAATAATCCACTCCATATATTTCAGAACGTGAATATTTTAACCTGTGTGCAAGATTCAATGTTCATTGGATTCACACCTTGCATGAATATAAATTCTCAGGATTTCCATGAACATAATTAACTAAAAAATATCATTAAAATTCACATCAATACTTAAGTAATATTATAGTATAAATGATATGGGTTTACTAACGGTTAGCTAATTTGAAACTAAATATAATAGGTTAACCAATGGGTAAGTATCTTTATACCGCCGAATGTAATATGACTGTAACTCTATTGTGACCATTAAAGTGATAAAGAGAAGGTAATTAAATCAAGAAGAATTATTCTCATTTCCTCCCAAATTGTGCTTTTTAGAGGTATCCGATCCGCGTTTCTATTTAGAATGATTGCCACCAACGATACTTTAATTTAGCGTGTTGTATTGTTACCTGTTTATTGATTCAATTTTAAATTTAAAATGCAATTTAGCACTTTGCATAAAAGTGATACGGTGTTACTAACGCCGTAACATCGCGAAAACGGATGCAAATCATATTCCGCTTTAATAGCAAAACAATGGCGTAACTTGACCGTTTGGCCAAGTAATAAAAAAGTATTTTCTAAAAGAGGATTATGCTGTTTATAAATCACAAGGGGTATTTGCTTAAAGTATAAATCCCCCCAAAGCGATGTAGTTTCCTAGTAGTGCTGAAAAGTATAAACCCTTAATTCTACTCTATCCCCCGAGTATGTAATGCACCGTCATGTCTTCATACCTTATGCAGAACTCGGGACATAAAATTTGGTGGAAGTGCTGCAGATTGTAATTCCCACATTATCCACAGCTGTAAATGTCAAAAGAGCAGCAATGTCACACACAAGAGTGATTCCAACCAGCGTCATACGACATCTCCGGTATACCTGTCCATGATCATTCATTAATTGAGTATATTAGGTCCGTCAAATATCATGTTGAAGAATTCGTCTGCTGGAAAATTCCAAAACATTGGTCATGTAATGCAGCCCATTCTTTCACTTAAAATTTTATACAGAACGCTATTCATATTACTATGAGAGCCATCCATCCACCACTGAATTTCATAATGGCTGTAACTGCTTGAAAATATTTTGCAATTATTTAGAGCTCGCGCAAGCCCAGGTGGCTTAACAAGAACTATTTAATGAATAGCGTTAATAATTGATCAAAAGTATAGATAATAGTTAAGCGTACCAATGTAAACCCTGTGATCCATTGATACATTGGAAGATATCGATGAAAACCCTTTAGTAAGCTTAGGTGATAAGTTTGTTTTTAAGTTAAATCTCGAAGTGATCAATCGTCTAAATGAAGTTATCCGCAAATCCCTAGCCTGTTATTATTTTGGGATATTTTACAAATATTTTCCAAAATAATTATTTAGGGAAAATGTATAAGAATGGATCCTATTATCAAGTCAGGTAATATTGGTTTAAAACGGCTAAATCTTGATCATGAGTTTTTATAGAGATATGCATAAAGTTAGGATGTGCACTGTGACATGCCGTTTGTTAGCGTGAAACATTAATTATTCGCTGTCATGGGGGTTTTTATTTTATAATATATTTTGTTTTATTAACAGGAGCCTAACCTAACGTACGCTAAACCAAGTCAGCCTAGTTTCTGGTTTGACCGTGCATTGTTATCCCGACTGCTTTCGGCTGCGCCCAGCGGCCGGGAGAAGGTGCGCGGTTCTGATTTCAGTTGGAATTAGTACTGCATGCTCGGCATAGAGTCACCCCGTGCCACACACCCTAGTGTTGGCTTGTAACGAATTTCGTAGATGTAGAACTCAATTATCGTTGGACGCCTGGAATAAATGGTTTAAAGTTAATATAGCAAATCAGCCATTACTGAGTAGTATTTACTGGACATTTGACGCCTTCAGGGTATAGTACCTTAAACTTTTCCCCTTGTCCAATATCGATCAATTCAGAATTCACATTAACTAATGAACAAATAAGAAACTGCTAAAACCAATAATTTTCACATCTTGACATATCAATTTTTTACTAAGAAAACGTGTTTATTGCCTTAACTTGAAATGATTTAATTGTTACACGCCTTTTGGTGAAAAGTCCTTCAAGACTAAAGACTTTTCTGCGGCAATATAAAATTTAGAACGCTGTGGATTTATTTCTAAAATATTGGCGATTGGGAATGAAATTAAAACGGTTATAATTTTGATCTGCGCAACTACATTAGGTCAGTTTTTAAAAATGAATACCGATGAGTAAATGGGTATTTTCTTTCGGCAAAATCTACGTGTTAGCAGTCCAATAAAAGGCATATATTTTCGTGAAACGAGAGAGATGAAATACGCTTCTCGATTGAAGAAATGCCATTGAGTTTTAAGAGAAGTGATGGCTTGCCAAAACTACCTCATAAAATTCCCAGTCTCTCCGCGTAATTGGGAGCCGCAAATATTTCGAATGAAGGCGGGAAGGGCTGACTTTTTATTCTCGCGGGACGCGATCCACTAAATGCCGCTTGTTGGGTGGGTAACCCAATTCCGAACCGCATGTCATGTTGACAGCCTCGAGCGCGGCAGGATCCTCGGGGTGGGAGCCTCCCTACGCTCCCGCCTCGCCTCGACCCCCGCCTCCTCCCACCATCTCTCACCCGAGCCTCGATCTCCGCTCACTCAAGTCACCTAACCCGTCGTTTAGTGCCTCAACTGCAGCGGGTGCATCGCCCCGCATCCACATATATAGTGCACATAGACGCGCAGACAAATGCCTCCACGTTCCCAACTCAGGTTAACACACACGCGGAGGCTTTCTCCCAGCGACCAGACCTCGCCTTTCCTCAGTCCACCCATTTTGCACGCGAGGCGGCGAGGGACGGAGCACTCAAGTCAGTTAAACTCACGGTAACCAGAAGCGTTAACGAGAGTCTGCATCCTCCCCTCCTGTCACTTAGTACTCCTGTGCCGTCATCCGTGGACCCGAGGGTAAATATAACCCTAGGAGAGGAGTAACGAAATTTCGGCTGCGCAGAATGCAGAGGTGCTGGCGATGAGTTCGCTGCTCGCCTCTGACGGTTGAGAATCAAAATGCTCTGCTAAGAATTCGACTCGTCGTAAATCTTTTTGCAAGGGCTGTTAAATTTTACTGACATTCTTTCGCACGACAATGTATTCTGAGCATTATGCTTATAAATCCAGTCGTAATACAAACCATTTCCGATTTTTATTACAAAATACAAGTAGTTACAAGAAGTGTTCAGTATATGTAGCACTATTTTTGATGGAAATTATTCCTCCTTTTTTAAGACTGATATTCACTGTGATAAATTTAATGAAATTATTTTAGCACCACGGTGGAGGCAGTATATCAAGCCAGCACAACTAACCGGAAATTCGGATTACCTGGTTTTATTCCCCGACAAATCAAATTAATTTTGATGGTGAATTTCAACCACATGGTACAAATATAAATATTTTAGGCTAAAATATGACTTATTTCCTTGCACATCGTAGGCTGAAAAATGCCTTCACACTTGAAAGTGTATTTTATATTTCATATTTAATGTACTGATATGCGATTCATCCTTTGGAAAAAATTGAGAAATATCGGAATCACACATCGTGGCATAAATGACCTGATTTAGGCGTCAGAACCTCTTCCTATATTTTTAATAATGTTTATATGGAATTAGGACCGTATCAAATCCCATTCAAAACTGCTTCCATTTTGTAGGCAAAAAAATAGTGCGGCTATTAAAAAATATTTTGGGATGTCTTTCCAGGATAGATTCACCATTTGGCTAAAATTTTCTTAATCTCTATCTGCATAAAATAATCAAAAGTGGATATCGTAGAGCTCATAACTTATTTTAGATACAGTTGCATTAATTTTTTTCAAGCCCTTCTAGTACGTAAAGAGCATTCAAAAATTTTATTGTTTGTACTCGTACATTGGTCACATGAGAAGTGAGCGTGTTAGGTCCGCATATTATCACTTCTAGCGATCGCTAAATATAATGTTTCAACGTATAAATAAGTAAACATTTACCCAAACGCATGTAAAGTTTCTTTCTCTTCATCAAGTTGCTGTTCTGGTGTATTCTTATAGAGTTTCATGCACTAACACTGTAATTTAGTATTGTTTATCTGTTTTTCTTCACTACATATATACATTCATACCAATCATGCCGTTCCCTTCCGGGGTAGGCACAGTCACAAAGTTTCACTCATAAATACATATTTGTACACCTATTTCTGCTTCAATAATTTCCTCCATACTGACATATCCTTGCAATCCTCTTTTGTCTCATTTACCCCATACACTGCTTCATACACGCCCTTCTGTTTTTAAGACTCCTAATTATCCTCCCCCTAAGAATTTCCTCAACCACATTCAGCCACAACTTTCTCGGTCTACCACTACCTCTCGTAGCATTCATTTCACTCTTATATATGTTTCGTCATCCGACTCTCATCCATTCTTTCAACATGGCAAAACCAACGAAGCATCTTATATAAAAACGAGAGAAAGAATAGGAATTAACTGTTGCCATAATTCTTCGCCGTTTTGATTTCAGAATTCATCAGATCGTTTCTATCATTCGCAGTGTTCGCTTATGCTGTAATTGTTTCATACTAAGGATTGATTTCAGGAAATCCTTCGAAAAACTTCCGACAAAAAGTTCAGATGTTTATTACGTGCAGTATAAGCAAATCAGACGATTATGTACTTATTTAATCACACCTAAAACTTTACCATTATGAAAATATTTTTGAGAAACTTCGATATTGTTCTTCGGTAGTTATTTTAAAAGTGGTTTACAAATTGCATAAGACTCAGAAGGGAGAGACTGCTCCAATGTATACATAACTTTTTTAATATTCATAGCATTTTCAAGTGACGTATTCCCATAAAAATATGACATTACTTACAAGAAGACAATTATAGGAATGCAAGTTTTGATATTATAGAGTAGGTCGATAGGTTTGTTCTCATAGGGTTATTTGAAGAACCCAGAACGAGTGGACGGGAAAGAGTTGCTTAAAACTCCTCCTTTTAAAGAAATGTACCAGGATGCGAAGATCTTACATCTTACAAAAGAAGATCTTCACGGACTCACAATTGCACATGTAGCAACAATCGGTGGAATCAAAGCTTCCATCATGCTCATAATTGCAGCTGCGTAACCCAAAGGTGGTGGAATGAATGGACATAATGTTACAGGGCAATGTTTATAAGTCTATAAAAGCTGCATCAAAAGACACAGCGATCGAATTACAACAGAAAAGTCCATCCAAGCAATGGGAATTAGAACGCAGAGTATTTAAGTATAAGCAAATGACTGAATAGACGTTTTGATACTGGCTAAAGAACGTCTGAGAAATTGATGACCGTGGAAATAACACACCAGATTTGCCTTTAAACCCAGTGCGGACCAAGTTTCTTCACAATGACCCCTTTCGAAGAAGCGGATAAAGTAAGCAACTGCCACCTTGATTTGCAACCACTTTACGCTCCATTAATAACCACTTGTACGACAGAAACTTTTAATAATCTCCTCTAGGTACTTCCGGGAATAAAGTCAGAGACTTCGAAGTAGAAAACTGGTGTTCCAATCCAATATACAAACTCAATTATCAATCTCAATCAATTACTTGAATGATTTCTCAATGAGAAAAGTGTTTTCAAATATTTACTATACTATAACTATAAGAGTCTGGGTTGAAAAAATATTGAATACCGCAAGAGTTATCGGAGAAAGGATGTTTTAAATTGAGCCACCCATGCAAAACCTGACGAATGATTACGACCGCATAATATCAAGTTAAAATGATTATGATAGTAATAGCTCACAAGAATATATCTAAAGAACAAGGAAGCAAGAAAATATATGTAGTAGTTATTGCGTATTCTTGATAAACATTTAGCATTATGGAGACAGAGGGCTTGCCGGTATTTAGAACCTAAAACTATTAGTCCAAAAATTAAAATAAATCCATTCAGAGGAGAGGATTATGAAAGGTCTTTTGGGGCCCGTCAAAACTAAAGCTACTTAATCACCCGGAAATTAATTGTGGGCACTCTCTCGATGCCCTCGTACTGTTATCCCAGGTGATCATTTTGTATTGGTAGTAATTAGAGCATTAATCAAGGTCTTATTTCATGGATTTTGCTGAGACTTACACCAGGCTTATAGGCTTCCATAGGGGCTGTTACCTTGATACAGAATGAAACCATTTACGTACATAGCCTCTTCTCTTTTTGCCTCTCAGTGACTCTCTACTTCCTGTTTAACCTTTCCTTCCTGATGATTTCCCGTACGAAACTCGATGTGGTAGCACGGAAACGCGGTGGTTTCGCAGAAGTTGATTAAGATTGTCTCCGTGTTTCTTCACCCGGATATCCAATTCGCAAACATAATTTCTAGCGTAAAAATGCTTAATATTTTGTCCACTTCAATATTCTAGCATTCTATATATCCTAATGCACATTACTTTATGAACTTCTCCCGTTGGTTACTGGCAGTATCATCTAAAAATTCATAAAAACTCCCAGATACCTCAAGTGCGTGAGGAAGGGGTGAGCTCACTTAACACTATTTATGCTGCCTTTTTCGAAATCTTAAAGTTAATGAGATGATGAATAGGCAAAAACATGCAAATACCGGTCAAGGTGTGAAATTAACACTACAAAACATGATTTGACGGAATACAATAAACTATGGGTATGCTACCAAAGGTTTTGACAGTAAGTAGTAGAGTATTTGGAAAATTCATTAATGCTCAGATATACTAGAGATACCGAAGTAATGCCGCACGGGTTGATACTATTATAAATCATGAATGCGTCTATGAAACGAGCATAATGGAGCAAATCAATTAATAACAGCACTACTTATCGACAAACTTATTCCTTAAGTCCCAGGGGCACCTGTTATGATGTCTTATTTTAAGATGGAAAAATGACGTTCAAATCCTCTTCATTTTGCAGGCTAATCACTTACTTTATCCTCATGTTTAAATCTTCCATTTAATATTGGGATTCATAAAATGCAGTCCGGGTCGGCAAACAATACATACACCAGCGCATTTTCTCTCAGCTTTCCCTTGGATGTTAAACATCGTCGAGAAAACCTCTGCAGTTGCATATACTCCTCCACAAGTGAAATTAAGTCATGTTGATAGCGTAAATTGCTACATACAGTCCTCTCTTCTACGCTCCAAAGCCTACCCTATTTTTATTACATGTCTGGCACAGTTAAATGCCACCATACTTCTCCACCACTACACACCTACAGTATAGTCTGCCGCGGCGGGAAAATGAGCCTAGCGAATACCTGTCTCGTCCTGATAAATGCTTCCTTTAATGGAATAAGTTTTCATGCAAAATTATCACTAGTTACAAGGAAAAATTTCAAACGCGATTACGGAGAAAACTATCGAACACGTGAACTAAAGTTGAGCGATATTTCGTGTTAAATTTCATGGAAAAAATTTTTCTTGGTCCAATATATCTGAAAATCATTTGGAGAACTGTTTGGAGAACACAAACAGATTTTAATGGCAATGTTCTAAAAAAAATGTACCTATTCACTTTGATTTATGCTTCTCCTCGTGGAAGATATATGTCTAAATCAGCAAAATATTTTTCATTTAAAAAGATAAAATCATATTTTTCAAAGACATAAAAATGACCAAAACCACTGATTAACTAAATTCAACATTGCAACACAAAGTATTGCATCGTGTTCAAGAGGGTTTGTACACTTATATACTGGAACTAATAGAAATAATTAGAACTATAGTGGGCACCTGATCGGCAAATAAACCTTTGCCCACGCAACTCTAATGCTTGCAGCTCGCATTCCAGCTTAAGCAAATAACCTAAATACCCCCCTACCCTTCCACTTCACCCCTTCACTGCATCCACTTCAGCCCTCCCTCCCATTGCCTCCATGCCACTACATTCCCAAAGCTCTTCAACCTTCAAACCCCTCAACGACCCCAACCCCCCGCCGCCGCTATTACTCCAAGGCACACGTTCAAAAGCTTCTTTCCCACTCCACATACTCAGGTCACGCGTAAGTCTACACAGAATGCAAAATTTTGGATCAGTTAAATGCCAACACAGAAGACATAATTCCAGCATACCTCAGTAGAAGAGATACCAGAGACAAAGAAAATGGAGTGAATCCTTTCCTAATTCATCAGTCATGATCCAAACGTAAACAGAGGGGGATACGATTACCCTAGTATCCTTTAATTCTCTCCGAACACCTTTCTCAGAATATTTAATTTTATTTTTTAAGTTTGATGTCCCAGCGCCATGAGCCACAAGGGCTACAGGCAAATAGCATAGCATCATACAAGTATGAAGTAACGAGGGATACATACCAAACTTAAAAGCTGTAAGTTCACGTGAGGTTTGTTCTACTAATGTAGGCTTGCCGATTGACTTTTGGAACTTTGCAAGCCATTATTGTGGAATCAATGTTCATACTTCTCAGATATTTAGAAATGCTGTACGCAATCTTGATACCCTAGACAGTGAATCAAGACACACTATTTCACGTTGTTAATAATTTTATACGTCGGACAAAAATACCCGTGAAGCTTATAGACTTCTACTATGTCCAGCTAAATGACAATGAATTCCTAATTTACATACAACACTGGAAAATAACCCTCATGGTAACATCTAACGGTTTTTATTTATGAACATCGAATATAAATACTCAGTATAAGTTCATTTTGGATGAAGAATGTACTGGACAAGAATTACTTGATCAATATGAATATAAAATATAACAATATTCAATTGAATTCAAGCGTAAGATGAATGGGGCAGAAAGAATAGTAGAGATGCCTCGTAAACAAAGTAGTCTAAAGTAAGAGAAGTTTTCTCTACTCACCACATGACGCTAAGACTCCATGGAAGTTTCTAAGCTCTGCCAAATTGTGAGGCTATGCCCAGAATTGGAGACGATCGGTTTTTCTTGAGAATGATAAGATCACTCACGCACTCGCAGCTTACAATTTCCTAAACACACAAGACACGACTTAATGGCGCGCAACTGAAGCTTCGCGCGCTGAGAGCGAATATGACGATCCAACGGCGTTGTGGAAGACTCGCCTAGATGCTTCCCAGTTGAACAGATGAAGAGAGTAGGCTCACTTACCAGCCTTGAACTCCCCCTCCTCGCTACCCTCAGAGTAAGTCTGGAGGACGGAGTAGGATATTCTACTCCGTGGTCTGGAGGCGGTTCAGTTGGAAGGTTTGCTGGCCAGCCTAATCGTCAATATTTGTCAGCCCTAACAGCTGTGAGGCGGATATAATGGAATGTCTTGGGAAGCAAAAGCGGAGTCCTTCGGTTAGAATCTTAGAGTATATCGTTCTAGAGTATATAGTACCTTAATAACACTATAGTCAGAATTCACTAAAACGTGTCGTTGGTTTGAGTGAGCCGTTAACTTAGAGGGTTGTTTTCAGACGGAGATTGCTTATGACAGTTAGTAATTATCCTTATTTGTAACAATCTATTGAGATTCGCTGAATAGTATATGCAGTAAACCTGATTGCTACAATGGCTTGGTTGCTTATTTTTGGAGGCGACCGACAACTTATGAAACGCTGCGTTTAAAAGAGGTGGATGGTTTCTTTGGGGATGGATTGCTGAAGGATTGAAGAATAAGTACAGAGAAACGTGCCAGGATTGACGCGCTTCGGCTGACAGGAAAAAAGTTTCAACGTGTTATCAGACGGACTGAGTGATGCACATAAAGTGGTCACCTCATTGTATCCAAATAATTGATAGAACTTTTGTCGTCAGTTTTACGAGAAAAAACGATTTTTCGGTTACCTTTGCTTAAAACCTTGTTCAAATTGTCCAATTGTCGGGTGCGTCCTCTACTCAATAAAACCAAAATATCGTCAACATATCGATATCAATAATAATAATGTCCCGAGTTAGTAGGTTTATATTCATAATTATGTGAAAAAAATATCACTAAGTAAAGGAGAGATCGGGGAGTCCATTGCTAAGCTGTGTGTTAGTAAAACAAATCATTGAAAAGGAAATAGCTATGACTGAAACTGGTATTTGATATCACGAAATGTTCCTTTACCTGTTGCCCTCGCTCATTTGAGGGTCACCGTTTTCGGTCGTGCATACTTTTCTGCAATGATAGTTTCCCATAAATGTTTACTTAGGTAGGCGTATATGCTATACATAAGAGTAAAACGTGATCTTCACATACTTTGTGGTGCTCCATCACAAACTTTTATTAATTTGATCAAACGAGCATTCCCGTTCGAACAGACCTCGTCTTAACCCCCTCCGTTTGTATTTTTTTATCTGAGTCATGAGGTTCCATTTGGGTCGGAAGGTTAAAAATGCGGAGTATTGTGAGGGACATTGACGTCTTTGATTTAACTATGAATTTCAGGGAGTTCTTAATGCCATGCTTTGGTTTAAAGGCCGTAAATGGCGTCACTTGAATGTTTAGATGATATGCCAGTTTTTTACTTGTTGCACAAACTCCGGAGACAGCAGGTCTGATGGGACATCCAGGCTTGTGTACCTTTATGAGCGCATACAAGCGCGGGGGCATTGGTTACGAGGGAAACAAAAACTCAAAACAAGACCTTCAGTCTTGATCTGCCTTTTAGGACGGGCTGTTTTTTTTAGTACACTTAGTTTCTTTTTTCCATTGACGTCATTGCGTACCTTACTGAACTTATATGCTACACTGTATTTTAAATTGTGAATCACTCGATGCAAAGCAGCATCACGGTTCTCCTCTAGTCATTCTAAGCCCTGAGGAGACACAGTAACCAATGGTGTATACTTTTAATATTTCCTGAGGATATCAAAATTATCCTCGTTCACTTGATGATGGGAGAGGTTGGGATCGTGAAAGCCATTAACGCGAGGTATTGTGGGAAACATGAGAGCTAAGAAAAGGTTGGCGTTAATTAAATTGCACTAACTAATCTTCAATTTTTTCGCTTTTTTTAAAGCCACCACACTGCACAGTTGCCACACAGAGTCATCGATAGTCTGCCATTCAACAAAATGTAATGATTGAACAAGTT
Source organism: Ceriagrion tenellum (assembly GCA_963169105.1). Taxonomy (NCBI): domain Eukaryota; kingdom Metazoa; phylum Arthropoda; class Insecta; order Odonata; family Coenagrionidae; genus Ceriagrion; species Ceriagrion tenellum. The sequence continues at coordinate 113,171,719 of OY720640.1, read as the reverse complement.
CAACGTCCAAAACAAATATGTAGCACGAGATTTTGTCCCTGATGGCATAAAATCAACAGATTTCCATACAAACCTGCGCCTTCACAGCTGCCATCGTGCGCTTGACTGTTGGAGACTGCGCAGTGGTACACACCTTTGTATAAGATGACACAAGAGTCCAACAGAGGCACTTACTGTTGAAGTATATATAAGGACGCGGTATGTTTATTTAAGAATAGTTTCGCATAGATCTTTACATGGGTAGACAAACATGCTGTACGTAAGAACCAAACGGGATCTTTACAAACTTCGTGGTCCTCCCTCACAGACAGTTATTAACTTGATCGAACGAGCATTTCCGTCCGAAAACACCTCGTATTAACTCCCTCCGCCCGTATTTACTACTCTCTCCCTCAGTTTACATTACCGAAACTGAACCCACGACATCACAGTGTGTACTTTCAGTATACTGGCCTGAGAGTTGAACCATTCCACCTGTACCTTAAGAGAGAAGAATAGGCAGCGTAGCAAAGGGATAGGTAGGTGAAATATAGTTAGTCTGTAGTGCATGATGCATGTAATAACAACCAATTATCCCTTTCTTATTACGTAGGTACTAACCATCTAGCTGCATGTGACACTGTTCTCTAGCATGCCTCCCTTAAATATCCTAGTTGCATGTCAATAGTGCATGTTTGGTGATCTTCACCCCCTGCCTCACACCCTCGTGGTGGCTCGCAGGGTATTACGTAGATGTAGATGTAGATGTACCTCTTGATTCATCAGAGGACGTGAGAAAAAGTTCTTCCATTCTCTGGGGTAGAATGGCGTGTCCCGACATCATTTCTGGGCGGTGGAGGGCAGCTGGAAATGGAAGATATATAAAGGGAGGAGAAAGAAAAACTACTCACACGATTTGGGAATCGGGAAATGAGAAATTTAGATTGTATGCTTTGCTTTGATGTGCATATGCTTTAGCATATGGAGGGATGTATTTTTATTTGATTTATCTGGTAGAGAGTCATAAAGGCGGAAACGGTGCTCTTATATTTACAGAGAGATGGTTTCCGGCTCTATACTTTCTTGTCTAGTATCACGGGTGAAATAAATGATATCTTGTAGATCTCTCCATGTTTCCGGGATTTCTTCCACGTAGGTTGTTTGTGGGACAACAGTTTCACTACAATTTGACCTGAAGACGCTGGCAAGACTGCCAGCGAAACTGTTGTCCCACAAACAGCCTACGTGGAAGAAATCCCGGAAACATGGAGAGATCTACATTCTAGCTCCGCGGAAACCTGAGAACCAACATAAATGATATCTTGTTTTACTGATTATCTTCAACGGTTGGCTTGACATATACGATGCCTTTGGTTGACTCCTCATAGCGTGGTCAAAGTACCGAGTCAACCGGAGGTCATTTTGCGAGTGAACGAATATTTCTGCGTTGAGGGTCTCGAGAATCCGATGAAATTTGCCGTTCATTTTGGTGCAAAACCATATATTGCCTCGGGATTAGAAAAAATTGCAGTCACTGAATATTTAAGTACTAATTTACAATTTGTCAGGTATTCTTAAGAGGGCTGTTTACCTGGGCCTAAAACGCTCTTTTCTTCGATCTTCGCCTTTCCCCCGATTACCGACCCCGGGTAACAGCACTACTGATGGCGCAGAAATCAGGAAAATGTTCACAGTGACGATATAGTACACGATGATCAATATTGTGTTATTTTTTCTCTGAGATGAAATATTCCAAATAACAATACATCCAAAGAATTTAAAAAATATATGTCCTACGCGTCATAGTGAACACCTGATTTTCACCAATTGACGCTATTCCGCGGTCGATTAAGTCATTTTAAGCAAAAAGCGTCAAGTAAAAACAAAAAACGTGAAGCGGAAAGGATAGGGCGGCCATGTCGGCGTAGGAAATTTCTATATCTACATCTAGATACTACCCTGCTATCCACCGCATGGGCGTGTGGCAGGAGGGGGTTAGAACACCAGCCATGTAAAGTTGTAAGAATTTGGGAGGTGAAATGGTGACGTGTTTTATAGGAGTGTATTTAGTGAAGTTCAGTTTTTATTGTGGTCGCTTATTGTGCACGGAAAGAGCGAGTTTTTAAACCTAACTGTTCGGCAATATAATGTCTTATTTTATGGCTTCTGTTGAATCCAGAGATGTAGTGAGGAGTATATTACTCTCCTTGTCGCTCAGAAAAACATCATTTCTGAATTTGTCAAACAATCTAAGCCTAGCGTGTAGCCTCCGAGTCTTTAGGGGCTCTCACCTTAATCCCTCTAACAGCAGTGAGCGACTATATGTTCGCTCGTAGCAGAATTTAACGAAGCATGCTGATTCTTTTTGTATTTTATTAACTTTGTTGTTAAATCTTTATGACCAGAGTCCCAAATACTCGCGGCGTACTCGCGGTGTGGCCTAACCAGAGCAAAAGATCATCTCTCTTTCACTCTTTCATCCGAGGACCTTCCTATTATACGCTTAACAAAACTTAGATTTGATACGGCGCGCGCCACAATCGACGGAAAACATACCACGACGGTCGCAAACGCAGTTCTGTATGCTGAAAAATACGACCGTTTCTATAGAGAGGAAGTATTCAAAGGTTTAATAATAGTAGTGGATCCAAAGTCGACTGATTTTAAGGGAACAAACTAACAAAATTCAAAATGAGATCTACTGGTGTCCGAATGGGTTTACATATCCGGCATTCTATAGTCAAGACTTACACTGAAATTATAATAAATAAAAAGCAGGGATGAGGCTGGAAAAAGGATAGGCGTCCTGGCCGGTATGAAAGACGTAGATGAAGCTTGCCTATCTAGAGAGGGTAATACCCTATGACCCGACGACCCTGAATCTAAAGATTCGACCAAAAATATTGATAAAATACAAAGAAAATCAGCACGCTTCGTTGAAAACTGCTACGAGCGAAAATATAGTGTCTCACAACTTTTAGAGGGATTAAGGTGGGAGCACCTAGAAACTCGGAGGCTACACACTAGGCTTAGCTTGCTTGAGAAATTCAGAACTCAGGTGTGTTTCAGAGCGACACAGGGAATATTATTATGACACCTCACTACTTCTCTTGGTCTGACAGAAGCGATAAAATGAGAGAAATACACTGTTGAACAGATAGGTACAAAAACTCGTTCTTTCCGTGAGCAATAAGCGACCACAGTAAAAACTGAGCTCCACTAAATACACCCCCATAATACACGTCACCATTTCACCTCCCAAAACCTTATCCCTTGCATCTTTACACGGCTGGTGTCCCAACATTCCCTGCCACACGTTCACGCGGCGGCTCATAGGGTAGCATGTAGATGCAGATGAAATAGTTTAAGCCAAGAGACGCACGAAGAACGTAACACAGAGCATAGCTGTTTAAAGCAAAACACCCGTTTATGGCGGAATGCAATTTGTATTGAGGTGTAGAAAGTAAATCTCATCATGTCACTATAGTCCGACTAACCGCAGTCCAGAATATTGAATTTCATTTCCTTTTACGTCATCTGAACCCATAGAGCGCTGTTTGAGGATACAGTGAGTCTCATTCCTTCTCATATTTTTCAATGAGTAACGTGATAATGAATTTTCTCGTTGCTAGAGCCCCTTTAATTCTACCTTTGACCGTAAAATGTGCCTGAGATATCCATGGAAAATCCCAATCGCCGGTTTTATTGATTCTCGGTGAGGTTTTTTTTGCGTTCCAGTACGGTAGTATCAACAAATATCACCGCCGCCACCGCCTTAATCTCGCTGCACCCCGTTCGCCGATTTTAATTGCTTCGCGGCGTGAATGCTCGTTGCCGTAACAAGGAATCATTGTTTTATTTGAAGGCATCTAGGAAAACACGATCCACCTAAGACTCCTATATCCTCCCACTTAAACCCAAGAATGGCTTTCGGTTCTCATAAAACGTGAGAAATGGTAAAAAAAAAACTTTCGCGTAAATGAATCTATTGTCGTTGAGAGGAGAACTATTGCAGGTGTCTCGTCCAATTGTATACCCTGAACATAGCCAGTAAACAATACTTTCATCTGCACATGTAAAAGCAAATTGCTAATCAATTGACTTCGAATTCGCCATTAATATGATTGATGAAGGGAGGGCGAGTTGGTATAACAGGAGGATTCTTTGGACGAGACGAATTGCCCAATGTATGAAATATTTCCATCTACGTATCTCTTTGAGACAGGTTACTCGCAAAAACTATTGAGATAAGTAACACTCTGTGGATATTTGCTACGTTATGCGCATTTAACTCTGCAGTGGTCGCGCCTTAACACTAGAACCGCGGACGGGACATTTTTGTCCCATTAATACAACTTTCGATGAGCTATGACTCTCTTAATATTTTTCGTAAACATTTCAGAGTTTTCGTTTTCGGAGTAAATACACGTTGAATAGCTCCACTTACCTTGGCTAATTTGAAATTCGCCCTCGTTCTCAACATCCTAGCGAATATATAACGGAAAACAGGCCTCTACCCATTAAATCACTATGAAAAAAGTACCAGAACAAGAAAGGAATAATGTTTTCGGTTATTTGGAGATTTTACACATGAACTGTTGGAAATAAGACGCTATGCGCAATATTTTTAGTTATGAGTCCCGCCATATTTTATTATTGAATCTGAACCGGATATTATCAATTGTATTTGAATGATATGAAAAATAATTTGATCCTCATTTGGAAACTGTGCTTAAGTAAATAAATCCTTTTTGAAGAACTGTGACGATTAACAGACCCTGGAATTGTCGGAACACCAATCGGACATTTTTGTCCCAGCTGTGGTTTTAGAGGGTTAGCAAAACCCAGCGGCTCTAGTGTTAAAAAAAAGTACGTAAGTGATCGCGTAGTTTATATCTACAGTCCAATTTCACCCTAATTGGTCACACTTCGAGTACTTCCCTTTGTGTAGATTAGCATAACTGTCACACTGGGTGAAATTCACCGCAGCACCGAAAAAGTGATATCCTGCTTCAGCTATAAGTTCTAAAATTCTGAAAAAAAATTTTAGGTATTGTTTAAGGATTGCTGAAAAAGATGTCTCAGTTTTCCCACCAAAATGTATTGCTTAAATATTGTAAAACTAGTCGCCAAAATTTAGGTATGAAAAATCGCGTTTTTTACGGATAAAGTTGTTTTTGTACAGAATTGATTTTGAGCAAATACTATGAGAATATATTTCTGAAATATTATATTTTATAAAAAAATGTTTTTCAATACTCTTGGTAAAAAATATTTTTATTTTTAAGATTAAAAATGTAAAAAAATTAAAGGTCTTTATTTTGCACGAATAATTAAAATTAATGGAGTTATAATCGATATAACACAAAAAATATTTTACAAAATACGTTTTATTACAATACTTTAATATAAAAAATGGTTTGGGTGTATTTAACTCAATGTGATCAATTAGGGTTAAAATAAGGATGAGACTGTTTAATATTAATAAAAGTTTGTTCATATAATTTAAAATGCGGCAATATAAATGTAATTCGTTGCTACTAATGGACATTAAATGAGCATGTTTTCCTAATTCTTCAAAATTACCATTGAAAATTTTCTCAAATATAAAAGGCAAATTGGTTTCAAAATCATATCATTAATTGAGCATAAGGTAAATGTCTAATTTTGATCATCCTAAGTGAAAGATACATATGAAAACATAATTTATTTTATACTCGTCAGTAAAAATAAAAATTATGGATACCATCAAAAAAATAGGTTGTCCAAATACGTAGTAGGTCCCGTGGATGAGAAGAGTAGGTCGTGGTGTTCCCGGGTCTCTCCTTGCAACACTAAACGTGACCGTCACTTGTACTGCACGGAACTCGCCCGCTAACCATTCAACTTTATGTGCGTGGAGTAATAAAAGTTTTGCTCCACTGGCTTTTCGGGAATTTTCCATTTTCAACTGTGGATTACAGTTATAATCTGTACGTTCTCTGCTGAGTTATATAAATCACTCGTAATATGCCATCATTAGGTTACTTTAACGGATGAATTTCAATATTTCAATGACTATACATCATTACTCATTATCACGGGAAAATTAGCATGAAAATAAACTCTCACACCATTCATGCATGAAGCTTGATTGGGGAGTAGGAAGTTTTGTTTTGATTCAATGTCAAGTGCTGACGTCTGTCGAAAGCGTCCGTGTTCCGGGGTATGGAAAGTAGAGGAATGGACAGTTTGCAGATTGCAAATCAGATTGAAAGCCACTGCAAACATTTTAATTCCGTTAAATCAATTAAAATTTGCTCATAATTTGAAATTGACTGGCTGAATATTTCACAATTTTCTAAAAAATTCAACTTTTATATATTTTCATGCACGTGAAATGAATCAGCATGAAAGTCACACTTGTGTTATGTGTCTTAAAGCGTGTGTATGACAGTCACACTTGTGTCACCCCCTGAGTGGGAAACACAATATGTTTACATACCATCATTGGTAACGAATCAATAAAACTTACATTTCTCATTAGCATTCAACGTAAGTGACTTTTGTAAATTATCTGCTATGCATACTGGAATAAAAAATACCATTACTGCTCGATTTTGTGGAAATGCAGAGGTTTTACGATGATCCGGTTTATATATTTTATTTAAGTTTTAGGCTCACGTTTTTGAGGTCCAGAACTTTCAGAGCAGGTGATAACAGGGTAGAATTGTAGTTTTTCATGGTAGAGGACTTTCAATTAGCAGACGGATCGGGAAATTTTGAGAAGGGTCCGTTCAAGTATTACTTAAGTCGATTTATGCCATTTTGACCTCCCACCTCCCCCTATGTAAGACAGTTTAATTGAATTATGCAATTTTTTCCACCACCTCCCACATTCTCCTTCTCTCTTCATCACTAAAGCCTCTCCAACCGACGGTGGTTAACTGATCACTCTAACCTCAATGGTAAAACTCCCAGATATCTGTTGTCCATCTGGGCCATTCAAGTGCTACGTAAGACGTTTTTGGGGGTGAAGGGGTTAGGATCATCTTACTTCGTCTTGTGAAGGCGGGGGAAAGGGGGTCTGGAACCACTTTGCGTGAGTTTTTTGTCCGTCTTGAAATATTGTATCGTTTCCAAATATCCTGTGATTGCTCACAACTTCAATCAGCCGTGGTACTCTTTCGCTCTAAATGTTAATGAATGGTAATTGAACACTACATAATTATATGAATGTGAGTGTTCAAAGCTGTAGGATGGGTTCTTTGGAAAGATCAAACAGTTGAATGCGAGCATTTAACAAAGAATAGATGCAAATATCTAACGTGTTACGTAAGAATAAGAGGTATGGGGGGGTGGAAAAATATTAAGTGGTGCTTGTGTTACGCACTTGAGAAGAGGAAAATTACAAATTGGGAGAGAAAAAAGCACACAACAATGACGAGGTCAACCTAATTAGTGATGGCTTTGAGTTACTTTCGTTTGATATTAATTGTTCTTGTCTCAAGTGTTAAAAGAGTTCCCCATCTCGCAGCTCGTTCATGTTGTTGGTGTTTTTATCCGACATGGCCTTGTTGTCGGAACACAGCTCAAAAGCTTGACCACAAGAGTGCATTGCCTTCGCCCAACTCTTGCTTGTTTTGCTTGTATTTACAAATTATGAATATAAACGGAGTCTAGAAATGGGTTTAACCACTCACGGTCATGTTTTGTATATTTGTGTGGGTTGCGAATTGTCAATGTAATTATTTTTAATTCATCTGCCCCTTGAATTTTGTTCACATCTTCTTCTAATTCTTTTCCTAGTGATTAAATGAAATAATATGGAAACTAGAAGCTTTGACCATCCATTCTTGAATATAAGCACTTGTACAATTTCCAAACTTTTATTTCCGTCGCCAGCAATGGTTTCAGCTCATTGTGCCATCATTAGGGTACATTACTACAAATATCTCAGCCTTTTATACATTTACAAAGTGGGTTGGGGAAGAGACGGGAAAAGGGGGGGATTTTGAAATGAGGATAGCAAGTAACGGTTGAAAAGTAGAGGCGAAGGGAGGGAGGGGAAGTCTTTGGGAAAGGTTGAGAATTGTGAGGGGGAATCGGAGGCACTTGCTGTTACGCTCTCTTATGATAGTGGTATACGTTCAGAGCACTGTCGGTCAATACAATTTTAGTGTGAGTATGTGAAATTAATGAAGATTTCTTTTTTATTACCACGGTGATGACGTCATAAACGTGGTTCCAGAGGATAAAAACTCCTCTGCGTGATAAAACTCATTTTCAGAGCAAAAATCACTTGTTCAAATATATTGCGGCCGATTCCAATTGTTAGATGACACGTTCGGTGGTTGGTTGAGAGGTATACGTATTGTGGCTGTTAAAAGTTAATATTTTATTGGAAAAAGCTGTGTGTGGTGGGAAAATTTCCTTTCAGTGCGGGTTTGTCGTCGGTTATCAGATGAAAAAATGAAAATTTCTCCAGTGAAATTTTTTAAATTCTATCAGTTCGCTATTCATCCTCCTAAAACATAGGGGGTAAAGGATTTACGTGTTGTGAGTTACATAGAAACATCGATTTCTTGTGATTTTGATGAGATAATAGCGAGTGAACTGCATTCATATGTATTTAAAATGAATTTTAATGTATTTTAATGCTCGTGTTATGACCACAGGTTATCGAGTTATCGAAAGAATTTCAGTCGTTCCTTTATGAAAAAATTCCACACCCACGGTGGTAAGAATAAGATACTTCAATTTTAATTTCTCCACTCATTTTAATTGAAAAGGACCATGGTTTCGACATTTAATGTCATTATCAAGACAAGAATGTGGTAATATCATCATAATGAAACTGTGTTGAAATCATGGTTTTTATTTAAAAGAGTTTGGATATTACAGCTGAGTGAATTTTTTTGCTTACCATCATGGACACCAAATCGAAGTTTATGCTAGGAAAACCTTGAAAACTGTGAAGACCTCGTTACTATGGCTTTGGTTAATGAAATACCTTCTCCGCTGGATACGCTAAATCTCCTTACATTTGACATGTGTATTTTATTTATTGATATAGGGTGGATTTCAATTTTTTTACAAGTTAGAATTATTTTTTTTATTGGTATTGTACGGAAAAGTAGGAATTCAAATATATACCCAGACTCGCGCACTTTTTCCAGAGGAATATTTGTAGCAAAACGACTGGTTTATATGTTTTGTGGTGATGCCGGTGAAATTTGTTAAAAAGACATTAACATGCTAAATTCTCCAACTTTTATGTATCTCTAAGAGTTAACTAAGTAATTTTCTCGTTGAAATTGTATTATGTTAGCAACATCTGCTTTTTCTTTAAGATGACATTTGAAATACCTTAAAAGTACACTACAACAATTCATCTCAATGATATGAGTTTGGTAATAAGGAGACTTAATCAAAGAAATAAAAGATACGCATTCTATCAGGCTGTTGGAAGAGTGTTTTGTTTAATAACGACCTTGTTCATATTCATTCATTCATATTGATTCATTATAAATGACCTCATTACATGATATAAACACTCTGACGTTTAAAAGTAATGGTTGAAGGTGTTACTTTGTGGAACATAGTCACAGACGTGACGAAATAATATCTTAGTGTATTCCACTTTTTAAATGTTTATTACCGACCCAAGTTTCGACTGTACAGCAATCATTATTAAGGTGTATTTCTAACGTTTCTTCATCCCAGGAAATGCATATATGCTTGATCGTTTCCCGTGCAGTCTACAAAGCAATTCAACTCAGCGGGTTAGCTAAAATTTAGAAAGGGAAACAAACCATTTTTCCAGCATCATCATTAGTCGTCTGCTTTCGCATATCCTTGGTGCCTCCGTCTCTCTCTGTCCTCTGCTCTCCTCTTCGCTTCACTGTAACTCCCTCCATCCTTCAGGTCATCAAAAATATTTCTTTCCACCACATGCAAGAACAATTTAAACCACTCTATTTGTATTTGCGCCCCAGGCGATAGGCATTTTAATCCGACTGAATATATTTCTCCCAGTCGCCTCTGCAAACTTTTACCATTTTATGGGGTCATATTCCTTTATTTGGAATAAAATTCCCATTAAAATAATAACATTTGTGAGAGTGCGTATTAAAGTATACCTACTATTCGGAGCTATGTTACAAAACATAAAATTCTGCTGGACCTACGCCTAATGGTTATTTTTTTAATATCCTTGATTGCGAGAACCATTAGCAAATATATAATGTTAAGTATTTACACTCAATTCTTTTATGGATTCGCCAAATAAAGCTATTAAAAGGTTATAAAACTTGGTCGTTCAATCCGAAGATTGGTTGACTGCCGTCCTTCATCCATCCCGATCTAATTCTGGTTCCCATACTCCTTGGCAGTTATTGGGAACTTGCCTCTATACTCGCTCTATGAAGCTGTCCCTTGGGCTTCATCTTGAGGCTTTTTATTTTTTAATCCCACAATTATATTCTTCACCAACCATTGCACTACTGGGTGTGCCCTATCTATCTAGTACTTTTTTTCTGTATTGTCGTTTTCTCTTCTTCTCCTCTGAAAGACACTTTATTTTTCATTTTATTTGTCCTTTTTTTCTAGAACTTCCTCCTTTTGCACCAGGTTTCGAAAACTTCCAATCTTTTCTCGTCAATTTATTCTACAATCATTGATTCCGATTCTTTGAGTGACAAGATTCACACAATTTTTTTCGCTTCCTATTTCCTAGTTTGTTTTTCAATCTTACTGGAACACTGCCATTGCCTTTTTACCGTGAACGCCTTCTTAGCATGGGATATTCTTCCCTTGGGAGTCTTTTGCACTTCTTTCGTCGCACACGATGGTACCTCCACTTGCACTTATATATTTTCAGTTCGACTTCTGTATTCGTCCTCTCTCTTCCGCATGTAAGGATTTGTCTATATCTTATTTATTTTATTTTCATAATAAATTCTTGGAGGAATTGGTCCATTGCATGAAGTCGTCTCTAACGATGCATGCGTACATTCTGACAATAAATAACTGATGGGAATATGTAAGAACCTAATTTGACTGACATTATATTTTTAATTGGGGTAAAAGTCATTATAATTGAATAGTTGAAGTTTGAAATTGAAGTTCCCGTCTTAAATATTGGCACATTCTTCATTCATTTAAATTTCTCTGCCACAGAATGACAACCAATGGGAAGCCAGCCGATTCGGATGATGGTGCTCATAAAACTAATCTTGGTTTGAAAAATAAATGTTTTAACGAAAGAGAATTCCTCATTTTTAGTAAACTCTTGATATTGCCACCGAGCGTTAGATATTTGCAATCTCGTAAATTTTGAACGTTAAAGCTCATGTTTCGTTGTTTTGCGTTAAAGGTTAAGCCAAGGGAAGTCAACTCCTATTCGTAATTCCTACTCCTTAAGTTAGTGAATCTCAGATGGTTGTAGACATCCACGCACATATATACTCCCATTATCGTCCCTGAAGAGGTTCATGTCGTAAAAAAATCATTGCATAAAAAGTTTGAAGTTATTTTTAATCCTGTAATTATGAAAGTTTAAGTAGCCTGAGCAAAAAGGGTTTTTGAGAATCAAATCAAAGTTTATGCACTGTGGCAAATTAATGGAACGTAGTTGTAGTATGTAATGGGATCACTAGCGTTTCAAATTTTTCCCTTGCTAAGTCATTTTCCTCATGCTATAATCTTAATTAATCTTTCACGGAGCATCTCTTTACGACCGAAAACTTCCAGCCAATAGCGATTCCCCGTTCTCTTCCCTTACCCTCCTCTTTCTCTCATTCCCCCACACCAGCCTTCAACTCTCTCATTCTTATCTTCCTCGATCTATTGCTCAACTTTCCTCGATATATTTACGGGCGTTATTTCCCAGGGACCGCCTCCACCGCTTCCGACCCGTGAGATGCCTCGGCTCCTCAGTCAGGGAAACGCACTAGAGGAAAAAAACGGTGGGTCTATCAGTAAAGGAACGAGTACAAAACTGATGAGCTTATAAAAGAGAAATCACAATTCGTGGATCGTATCATCCTACCCAAACTTAAGACCCTTGCTCACTTTGCCTTCCCCAATTACCCTATCACATCTGAGTCACAAAGAGACCAATTAAAGTTGAGACTTTCGTTCGGTAGTCCTTGCTACCTCTTTTTTTAAACTTTTAATGGACTTACGTGAAAGAAAAGAGTGGGTAGAACCGTACATAATAGCATAGGAAAGTGGTGAGGCTATTTTAATGCGCGGAGACCGCAATTCCTGAATAATTTCTACATTCAAAACGCTGGAAACAGGGGTATTAGAGGACGCATTATCGTGGCAAGATTTTTAATGACACATAATGTAAACTACGTTAAAAACTTCATGTGAATCGTGACACTCTATGGATCGGGAGCTTGAACCATGGTTAAAGGAGCACAGAAAAAAATTAGAAGCCTTCGAAAGCTGGTGCTGGAGGAGGATGCGGAAGATAAAATGGACGGTTAAAATAAAAAATAATGAAGTTTGAAGATCATTTAAAGTGGAAAGGACCATATTTAAATACTATTTATATAGGAAGAACCAGATGTGTTGGACACACACTCAGGCATAATGGGTTTGTTAAGAACATTATTGAAGGCAAAATAGTGGAAAAGTCCCCAGAGGGAGACGAAGAAATAAGTTCATGATCACCAAATAAAGAGAATAGCAAGAGCTACCAGGAAGTAAGGTTCCTAACATTGTATAGGGAAGGGTAGAGGGCTTAATTAAAAAAAATATGATTGAATGACTAAGTAAGAATGCAACCTACCGTTTACCATAGTTATATGTGGAAGTGAAGTATTATCCTCTACGTTTCTAAATGTGCAGTGCCCCATTTGACGGTAATATTTCCTCTCTCATCTCAGCATACACCTTGCTTTTCTTCTTCCCGTCCATAAAGCCTATTCCCTTTCTCCCCCATCCCTCCCTACTCAAAGTCCACTTCTTTATCGCAGCTTTGAGCAATCCTTTGCCTATCGTCACCTATAGATAACACTTATCTTAACGTTTCCTATTCTTATGCATTAGTTTCTATTAATTACCAATAATTGCTAGCAAATTCTCATTTGTCTTCCTTTCCGTCCACTGCACATTCTCCATCCCTCTCCACTCCCACCTCTCAAATTCCTTCAGCCTATTCTCGTTTTCCTTTCTCATGGACCGTGTTTTTGCCCTAAAAAATGTTACGCACACTATCTAGCTCTTCACCTGCCTAATTTTCATTGATAAATACGGATAGGAAATATTCTGCAATAAAGGCTTTGTATTGTTCATCGACTTTTTTAAATGTGCACGTATCCATATAAGGTTGATCCTAAAAAAAACAACCGGTTTCACTCTTGTGCAGTAAGACGCCATCTACTTTCCTCTTTAATCTTTCCTTTCATCACTTCCTCTCCATCCGGATCCTGAGACATTTCCTGACGGAAGAGGATGTAACGGTATTAATTTTATATATTAATCATCCGGGAGATGAAGAAAATGTGTTCCGTGACGAGTAAAAATGTTTTGAAGACTAATTAAATTTTTGAGCTTCTCGGGATTTCATATGAAATTGGTTTTCGCATTTTATTGAATTAAACAACGTGATTTTGAATAGTTATGATTGCTCAGTAAAATATATCACAAAATACGGTAATTTCCACTTACAATTCATGCTAAATGATTTATAAAAATGAGTACGGAATATTAACTGAGTAGTAGTTTCTTTTCATAATGAATATCCTGTTTTTGCAGAGTGACGATTGATTATACTTTGTTAATAATTTTAAAAACTTTAAGAACTAATGGATCTGTGAAAAAACTATAGATGATTTATTTCAAATACTTCTTTACTACTCCTCCTTGAGCACGTATAAAGCCAGTGTGCGTCCGGGGGCGTACATTTGAGAACCTTTTCATTTAAAAAAGAGAATATACATGCAAGATAATGAAAGATACTAGATGACTAGACTAAAGACTGGATGAAAGAGACAAAAGACTGACAACTAGATAATGAAAGCAGTAAGTCGGAAAGTGCAGGCGGTTCTCGTCAAAAAACGAATATTTTAGTGCGAGGCTAATCCCGCAATATGTATGAATGCTCTACTTATGAAGTGGAGTTTTCTAATTACTAAACACCAGTTTCGATGACATAAGCCATGATAACCTTATGATGCCTTTATGGTATACTTGAAAATATTTTGGGGTCAGAGACGGAGGAGGGAATGAAACCAGAGGGGATCATGAGTGAATGTTTTCCGATATAAGATAATATTGGTGAATAGCATCAGACTTATAGTCTGATAGTCTGAAAGTATAGACTGGTTTTATTCAATTTCACTTAAGTTTTTAGAATTGAGTATCATAACGAATAAAGTATGGAGGAATAAGCTTTCACAGGGAACATTCGAGGTGAAAACGGAAAAGGATGTACCTATTCGGAACTTACCGTTTGTCCGTTATTTTAGGTCTAGAGAGCGAGTGTTTTCAGTTATTAAATATAATACCGTGATCCGAGGAAAAGCCGGTGCATTTTTGAGGTTTTTCAGGTGCCCTATGCTAACCTCATTTACTTTATTTTTATTTAAAGAATTATTACCGAGGAAATAAAGTCTATCTACTAATTCTTTCCTATTTGGATGTTAACAATTCAACCTCAACGTTTGGAAATATGAGTAAAATTTTTACTGCCTTCACTCCATGAAGTTGGCTAAAGATGGTAAATCAACGTTTCTGTTGAAACCTCGTGCAGTTTGTCTTAAATTTATACTTTACCATTGAGCTACCTTCTCGGATACCACTTAAAAATCCCTGCACTTAGGAAACGCCTTACCAACCCTCGATGCTCATTTGATTTTCCACGGCAAATCGTTGTGCATTTCTCAAAGCCATTCCAATCTTCATGAAATCTTTTGGTGGCGATATCCTTGATTGCCTTCTTAAGGTATTCTGGTGGATTATCCTCTGTCCTCCGGCCATGGGGTAATTTGAAAATTTTGATGGTGGGCAGACAGTCCCGGTGAGTTCGGGTATATTGGCAGATTTATAAGCCTTTTGCTATAAATATGCGACCTCAGAATAATTGCTATTATTGTCAATTTTCTGTGTCAAAAAATGGTGTTCTATTTTAAAATTTTAATTTCATTAATTGTTTGGGATAAATTGAGCAGAATAACGGAATATATTCCTATAAATTTTGTAATTCCTATTTGTCGATATTACGAACATTTTTTTCCTTGAAAATGTTGTGTCAACTGCCACTCCTTTCACCCCCGAATTTAATGCCTCCGGTCTCTCAAGTTTTTTGTGATCTCCCAGTCCGTGATATCCAGAAAAATGGTAACTATGACGACAAAAAAGCAAATAAGCATTAAAATTCGATGTACCGTATTCACCCTGCGAACTGTAGTATTAAAATCTTTTTGAGGATAAAACATTTTTAGAATTAGTATTTTCTTTTTTCCACGGATTAATACTCTCAAATAGTTTCTTGAGCAAGAAAATATATTTACTTGGCCGAAATAATTAATCAAGCCGACATTAAAACTGATGTTTGGCGATGTTTTATTGAGAAACTGATAATATTGAAGGCAGAGATAATTTAACGAAATGGAGGCGAAACTCGAGATCGTAGTTTTAGTTCTGTCTCGTAATTCCATATCCTGTACATGAACCAACCACCATTTTTTGTTTGATACTTTAGGCGAGGAGCCGAAGGGACTGTCAACAAGATAAATCGAAGTCATTTGTTCAAGAAACGAGATTAAAGAAACCTGACCGCGTTTAAAATTTGTAATTCAAATTGTCAAATATTTCGAATTTTCGTGTTTCTACCACCTCGCCCCACCTACCGTCTTCACCCAGGTTTACGATATCTTCATTTTCAAACCCAGAATTTTTCTGTTTTTTACGCTAATATAATTGCACGTACTGTAAACCGTGGTAACAATCCAGGAAACATTTACCTGTCTGGCTTTTGTGGACCATAACTTCACAATCAGAGTAGTTTACTTGCTCTAATCGTTTTGTAACTCGGCCCTTCTAATTCTACTTACCTAAAAACAAACCTAATCCTTCTTGTTGTTTATTTAGTAGCCAAAGAGTCTATAATTTCTTGAGTACCTCTCACGAATCTTATCGAAATTAGGACTGGCCCTCTAGGAATAAATGATTTGGCATGCCATTTTGAAGCCGGAGGCCTGGATTCGAGAAACGAAGGACAGTGTGGATATCGTTTCTGAACCCTACGGGGATATTCAAAGTCGGGCGAAGCATTCGCGTAGCGCTGGCGCGAGGAGAGCAATAGAGATGTAGAATGGAGCAGGGAGATACAATGCGCGAAAAGAGAAAGAGAAATTAGATTGAACGCAGTCAGACTCGGGGATGGGAACAAAAACTGGAGGAAAAACAAACTGTGGTCACCCTCCCTCGTGATGTTGTTATATGAAAACTGGGCCACTCCGGAAGAGTTTATTAAAGGGAGGGCAAGAGGGGGAAAGAACAAAGTTTTCCTGGCGATCGATATTTTTTCATTATCCGCGGCTTTTCGTCGTGAGGCAGACGAGCAGCTCTCGGGCAGATTCCCTCCCCCCCCTCCAGCCGAGGAGGATGAGAGAATATGCGTGGACACGGGAGAACAGCGGAATAACACAGCACTCAGTGTAAACTTGACGTGGATTTGCGGTTTGGAAAATCCCTATATCGTGTTGCGTGTAATGTGACGTTTTTTCCTCTCTCTCCCTCTGAAGCGCCCTTGATTTCGACGACACAAACAAAATTGTGGATTCAGATCAGGCTCGGGAGTGGTATTGAGAAAGAGAATATTCATGGAAGAAGAGCATATGTATCAAGGATGTGACAAGATTTCGACTGCTCAACCTCTGATTGCGTTGCTTTCCACAAATGCTTTGCTTGGAATATTAGACATCGGTGGTGGACTTAAAAAAGATTTGTTATTGATGTTGCTCGTAGTTGCATGCGGTTGCCTTAAAATTAAAAATGGTCTTGGTTTTGGCGGAAAAAAAGGACTGGTTGATCAAACGCGGGTGTAGGTGTATTAGGAAAGAAAATACCAAAGAAAGAGTAAAGAAAGGTGCCTAGGTTTAAAGCGATAATTTTGAGTGAGATTTTTTCAAGTAGCACTGAACTTGGAACGGCAAACAAAATTATTCGTAAATAAGGAGATAGGGAGTTCTATTTGTAAACTTAACGATGAAATGTATATATGCTATATAGCGAGGTAGCATTTATCGGAAAGGTTCTGATCTCCCGGGACAAAAGACAAATACGGAATAAGATCAAAAATGCGAATATGTATAATATTAGAGCTTTTGTTCTTAGAAAGAAGGAAGGTAACACTCAAATTATTAAAACTTTCGCGGTCCATGTTCGGCAAGCAGTGATGGTTTTTTTTTGGGATAACCCGCGTCAAGATTTAAAAAAGCCAACGTTTCTTCTCCTTTGCCGGAGACCTCATCAGGGCTGAATGACCTAATTGCCTTTATTTTGCATCAATTTATATCGTCAGGATACAAATTAATTATCGTGACGATATCAATTGATGCAAAATAAAGGCAATTAGGTCATTCAGCCCTGATGAGGTCTCCGGAAAAGGAGAAGAAACGTTGGCTTTTAAAAATCTTGACGCGGGTTATCCCCAAAAAAAACCATCACTGCTTGCCGAGGGTAACACTCTTAAACTTGCATCTACAGTTCTGCATCATCTGTAATTCAAGGCCTGGTTGTTTTGCTGGAAATATTTTGATAAAGAGGAGCAAGTGCTGTTTAGAAAAACTAATCCTTTTTGTGTAAAATGCAACCTTGTTTATTTGAAAAGCCTTTAATTGTGGAGACATCAATTAATTATTGTTATTCCAGGGCTGGGAAAGAGTAAATAATTTAAGATATTGGATACCCGAAATGAAGGGCTGGAAGATGAAATTCACGTAACAAGTGCGAAAATAAAAAGTTTTTGCTTTGCTGAAGCCGGAATCACGTGAAGGATTGCATCTTTTCGTCTCTCTACACTGCTTTAATCATCATTTGCACACCTTCCTCACCACCAAAATCTCAGCACAGCCTCATAGATTCCTGCTGGCCTTTTTCTCTCCCTTGACCTCCCTCAACTATCTCACTGCGTCTTTTCCCTTGCCTTCTCCGGGCTGCCTGCTCATTTCACGGGAGCTACTCGCCGCCAACGTAGCGAAACCATCCGGAACCGCTCCTATTCCTTTCCTTCCATCCGCACGAACGTGTCCCAACTCCAGCAGTCGCGCCACCAACCAAACTCTGACCTGTCTGGAACCCACTCCCTCGGCTGTTCTCCACAACTTTCCTCGTTTCTCCCTCTGCATGTTGGTTCGGTTCTCAAGTGTTCTCGTTTCTCTGGAAGATTGCCGGCATTTTGCAAGGGTTTTTGAAATCTCCCACCTACCGTACAGTGGCATTTACCTTACTATTTTATATTACAAAAAATTGTAATACTTACGTCCTTTTGTTACTGTCGCTATCCGTAGCTTATAGCGGTTGTTTGCATGTTCATTGCTGAAATCATCATAGATTTAGCAAAACCCTCGATAATTATTAGTAACTTAGATTTTACAATCAATGCATTCAAGTTCCCGTAAACCCTCCAACAAAATTCACCTTGAAGGAAAACGGTCTATTGGTATAATTAGCTAACACACCTGATGATCAATCAATCAAAGGAAGTCAAAAGATTTTATAATGGGGCGTTTCAACCCTTGTTACTTTTATATATGTCTACATCTACATCTACATAATACCCCGCGAGCCACTGCATGGACGTGTGGCAGGAGGTGTTAGGTCATCAACCGTGTAAAGGTATAAGTTTTATGGAGATGAAGTGATGACACGTATTAAAGGAATGCATTTAGTGGACCTCAGTTTTTATTGTGGTCGCTTACTGTTCGCGGAAAGAACGAGTCTTTGTACCTATCTGTTCGGCAGAGTATCTCTCCTGTTTTTTCGCATCTGTCAGACCTAGAGATGTAGTGAGGAGTCATGATAATATTCTCTGTGTCGCTAAAAATATCAGTTCTGAATTTTACAAGCAACCGAAGCCTAGCGTGTAGCCTCCGAGTCTCTAGGGGCTGCCACCTTAATCCCTCTAAAAGTTGTGAGACACTCTATGTATTCTCGTAGCAGTTTTTAACGAAGCGTGCTGCTTTCTTTTGCATTTTATTATTTAATGCACTATTAATTGTATGTTTAGTTTAATTTGCAAGTATGAATAGATTTTATAGTCTAAACTATTGAGATTGATGGAGAAGACATCGCGCCATCAAACTGATGCCTGGTAACCGACATAACAACCATGTTGGTTATCCTCGTTCTTTCCTTAGTTTCCTATGGATAACACGACGCAATGGACCGATTAAAGGATTTAAAGCAAGGATATACCCAATATGTTTAAAATTAAAGGCAAATTGCTCTTAAAACATATATTAGCAACTTTTTGCCAAGGAGTTTACTTTATTTTACCTGAGTTTTCTCTGGGAATGCCTATTATTTTTAATTCAAATAAATTAAAATATATATGTTATGAGAATACATTTTTATAAAGGAAATTAATGCTGATTTATAATTATTTATCAATGTAAACATCGGAAAATTGCAAAATTAGTGCTTCAACCCGTAGGCGTTAAGAAAAATCGGGGTTAACATAGATGGTGGATGGGCCACGCCCTCTTTATACCTTCTAGTATTGGAAAAAATATCAAGAATCCTCTTCATCTACCTCAGCGGTATGTACATTGCCAAAATGTAATCCTTTTTTAATTAGGCTTGATTAATTGTGTGGCTATCGATTTTCGACTCTTGAATAGTCCTCAGTGTAAGTTGCTCATATCGCCTCTAAGACAAACCATTCAGGGGCAGGAATGGAGGAGTGTAAATACTTTTAAGAAGTCGTTTTGGAAATGGATGTTTGAGGATCAATCGGACAGATAATATGTTTGATACTTGGAAACGTACAGGGAGGAGTAAATCAATTGAAGCTCTCTCAGGAGGACAATGTCCAGGTGGATGGACACACTGAGACATAATGAATTTACCAAAAGCAAATGTAATTGGAAAGCCCCACATAATAGAATAAACATAATTAAATGGAAATTAGTCTCCTCTCTCTCCGATTTCATGCATGTTATTTTCCGGCCAAATATATTTCAATTTATAATGAACGAGTAAATGGATGCTTGCAATTTGCAAGCAGGGGGGGAAGTGTTATATGATGATAATTTTTAAATAAGGAAGAAAACGATGAAAGCTCTCAAGTCTGCGTGCTACATGCAAGCAAAGATAAGCATAATTCTCGAAAATGAAATACGCGCCCCATGAGGTATGGAAACCAGACAGTTCTAGTACAAACTTATATTGTATGTCATCCGGTTATTAACGACTTTTCACAATACTATAATCAGTATACTGAAACGAACGTGGAACCACTTCAAGTTCATCATAACCTCATTTGACGGCATATAAGACGCTATTCTACGTTAAATTTTCCATTTCAGTACAGCATACTTAATAAGGGCTTACATATAGAGTTTTACTATAAAAATTCGATCCGAATCGAAAAAATTATATACGTACTAATTTTCATATTAAATTTTGCTCTTCCAATCTTCTACATGGACTGCATGTTTTTTTTAAATGAAAACTACAATACCATGAATCTTGGTTGGTTGAAATTGGTCATCAAAGCTACGGTAGAGGCCAGGAAAAAGTTGATGAAATTATACCTGTGCGAAAAATGGTATAAAGAACATTAATAACATGCACTTTGGATACATAACTCATATATGTAAAGATGTCAATTGCAATATCTTGAAGCCTAATCAACTTTTTTGACTTTTCCGATTTTACACAATATCGACACATAAATCTAACCGTCCCCTGAAACTAGCCCGCCTCGCTGAGTTCCAAACCTCGAATCGACACTCGGCCCGGCGACAATGGAGAAATATATCCATAGCTACAAAAGTGAAAAAATTTCTAAAATCCCAAATAAAAGTTTAAAAATAACAGTTTTACGGTAGGTAGGGAAAAATATATTGCAATAATAAGATTTTTCAAACTTTCAGCCTCATATAAGTGAAAGAATCAATCTTGTATCTCAATTATTTCATATTTTAATGAACAAAAGAAAAAAGGTCCACACTAAAATTTAAGCCTAGTTTATCGAAGCCTAATCTCCTTTTTAACTCTTTCGGTTTTTCGCTCTCTACCCTGAAAATTTCACCCACCTAGCTCCTTTAGAAATGCCCCAGGAGTTTTGATGAGTCAGTCAGTCAGTTTTGTAGCTTTATGTATATTAATTAATGTTGTTTCGAATTTGAGAAAAGGGTTTCTTGAAGACGAGAAAATAACTGTATATGAGAAAATAACCTTGTATGGCAAAGCGATTTCAGACATATGGATACTGAGTAACATCCTTTGTTTCATATGGAAGGCTTCGATTTTATATGGAACCGTAAAAAAAATATGGTTTTTATAGGTGTAGACTAAATTTTGTCGTTTTAAATTGTGTTGAATTTCCAAATCTTCTCCCATGTAAACTGGGGCATAAAAACATGTAGTAGGCTTGAGTCTTATGCTAAACTTTTTGCGGTCCAATTCATATTTTAGCTGGATTATTGATGCCAATGCATATCCTGTTGACTGTACTTTTAGTGTGCACTGGCCCAAAATTTTTCAATTTAATGTGGTTGAATGTGGTTGAGGAAATTCTTAGGAGGAGGAATATTAGGATTCTTAAAAACTGGAGGACGTGTATGAAGCAGTTCATGGGGGTAAATGATACAAAAGTGGTTTACAAGGATAGGTAGGTATAAAGGAAATTATTGAAGCAGAGTTAGGTTGTACAAATATGTATATATGAGTGAAACTTCGTCACTGTGCCTACCCCGGAAGGGAACGGCGTGATTGGTATGTATTAATGTATGTAAAATCCATGTTTTATTTAGTCGAATCGAAGAAAACGGTTGGACAAACTAGGCGACATCTTCTCTCTCGGCGCCTCCTCTGGGTTGCGGCGTTGGTCGAGTGGAAGAGATGGATGCAGGTTCGGCGCACAGTGCTTACGAAGGAGACGCACTCTGTATACATACATTATGTAAACGCGCCCACACCCCGCACACAATTCATACCTTGGCGCCCCGGCGCCTTTTCCCTGCCCGACCATCTCTCGGCCACAAACCACCCGGCGTGTCTTGTGTATGTGGGGGGGATGTGAGAGGAGTGGGGAATGATGATGCAGGGGAGGAGTGGAGGAAGGGAGTCGTGGGAGAAGACAAACTGCGGTCTCCACGAATACACACCCTCACGCCCTCGGTAATATATTCGTCGCGAGGATGGAGTGCGAGGAAGAGACAATATCAAGGCACGCAACCGTATATGCGCGCCCGCCCTCTATGCAGTGAAAACTTGGCGCACGACGAGTAATAGTCACGCAAATCGCCGAGAAAAAGGAGGAACGTCTCCACATTTGGCGTTTGTAGTTCATTTATGTCAGTTTTGCCTATTTTATCAGTATAAGTTAGTTACACTTCTATTTTATCAGTAAATTTATCGTTAAAAAGGGCTCTTTTAAATCCCTAGTCAAGTAATACGGAAGAAATTGATGATAAATTAACTTTGTATTGAAAGTTCTTAGGTTTTCCCAAAAAATGGCGCGAATACCAGACACCCCTAAATCTCCAAAATTTAAGCGTACTAGCACATTGGTATCACGTTAGGCAAGTTACTTCTGATGATTCATTATATCTATTTAATTCCTACATCAAGACATTAAAACAATATTTCCAAAACCCACTCTTAGGTAGACAAAAATTCAGAAATCGTGTCATTTGCACTGCACAGTATGCGAATTAGTTGTGAGCTTCTCTAAATAAATAAAGGATCACAGTCATTTTTTCATACACTGCCACGCATCATAATGTTACCCAGAGATTTAAAAGTAGAGCACGAATAATTACCATTGTCCTTTTATCGTCTAGTAACGTAATATAGGTTGGTACGGGCGAATTTACTTTAGCTCTGCTTCGCAATTATTCCCTCTCATTCCCTACATGACTATCCTAATCCGAAAAAATGCACAACACCTTGGGAGAGAGAAAGTGCTGTAATGATAGACACTCTTCAAGTTCCCACCAATGAAAGTTTTATTGCCGCAATTTAAATAATCATAAAGAGAGGGAATTTAAAAGAACAAACTAACTGTACGGTGAGGGTATTATTTTATCTCTGCTGTTTATAACCGTAATCTGCATAAAATAAAGAGGACGACCATTATAACATTGGAGTGTGAAAGCTCTGGGTGAATTCATTTAGTTTTTATTCACGAATGTTAATGAAAAGAGTGATGAATGTATGGCATTTACATGCCCGCGTTGCCACATTGCTGTGACGGCGTTGGTCCGTATGGTCAAGTATCCGCTCTTCAATGGAAAACAAAACTAAATCGATAGTGAGAAAAAGCTTTTTTGATATAGTAAACAACATTTTTCGTCGTTATTACCGTTAATATAAAACTAATTTTGAGGATATATATAATAGAAAAAATATAATAAAGGAAAAATATGTTTACTACTTGGGAAAATCTATTAAACTGAACACATTTACTGATATCTTACTGAATATCTGTTTTCACTTTCTTTCGCTCATATTCGTACAATAAAACATTAATTTGTAAAACTCCCGATTTTAATCCTAATGTAACTATTTGTCATATGTGTATTGAATATATAATGCTTTGTATTTAAATAGGAATGGTTGTACTGCTGTCATTGATTATGATTTCGTTATTTTATATTTAAAGAATGTGCTGTTGTAAGCGATAAACTTTATTCGTCTGACCCAATAAAAATTTTCCTCTTTATTTGAAGTGAATATATGGCTCGAATTGCATTCCATCGTATTCATACAATTGAACACAATATGTGGACCCCAGAAGTCAAGGGGTCTAACATAAGTGACATTAAAAAAAAATAAGTTAGGTACAGGAATGGGATGTGAAAATATAAATCTTTTAGGTGGTAAAAGGGATCAAAGTGATTTTCTTGACAGGTGATGCTATCCAGGGTAGTGCCTCTTAACTGCTTAGTGGGTTGTACCAAACATTTTCAACTTTGACTTAAGTTTTCTCAAAACAACGATTTTGTTACTTAGACCCCTAGACTTCTGGGGTCCTCATATTTGAAGCCCGTTTTTTATCCTACTACGTATCAATATTTAAAGCTATTTATTACAGATTGATATAATTGTACAACTCCATTATGTCAATCAATATTTGATGACGGAAGCAGATATTAGAAGCATGAATTCAATTCTTATTGCAAAATTGAGACATGGATGTACTGTTAAATGTTACCTAAACATGCATTTCTTTGCATGCAAATTTCACTGGAGGAGGATACGGATTGTTAAGTTAGTTAAAATTGTTAAGATTGTTAAGTTAATAAGTGATATATTTCGAAGACTGTGATACTTTTTTTACAGGAATGTGTGTCGTTCAAAATAATCACGGTCATTTAATAAAAATAATTAATGATACCGCATATGCCTGGACTGCAAAAACTTGAAATAAATTTGTATCGATATTTGCATAGAGAATTTTATCGAACCGTTGCCTGTAAATAATGGACTCGGTGGAAACCCAATAATATTGAAGATATCCTATGAACGTACACGGTATCTAATAAGATATTCTTGAGATGAGGGTGTCCAAGTCTGTTCAGTGCGATATTATTTACCCTAATCAGCCCATGGAGAATATCTGCCTCCATTACCAGGTTTCATTAAATTGCATTCCCATTTGATGCGAATTTCCAGTGGTCCATGTCTCTAAGCTAGGGGGTGAGACACTTCAGTCAAGTGCCATTCAGCAATGGTTCCTTAGATTCAATCAGTTTGTTATAGGAAGGTTGGCCTGATAATGGGGTACCTCTGGTGAATGTCCAGTCCAGGTGGATGAAATTTGTTTCTCAGAAAAATCCGAGGTTAGTTCCTAATTACTATGAATATCTATCTCAAACAAGTGTAGGCATTTAACTCTAGGACGACTCAGATGCAAAATGAATTATTTATATGATTTCAAATCTGTGAAGTGTAATGAGTCATGTAGTGAGTACACGAATATTAACGACGAAAAAAGTTAGTTTGCACAACTTCTCAGTAATTTCTTTGATATTCGTTTATAAGGTTTCATCGTGACTTGTTTGTTTTTCGTTACACACGGGAAACGTTATTCAACCCAACGTATAAGGGAAATGTTAAAAAAGTGTTACGGTGAACAATATTATTTTGAAATTGGAAAAAATCCGCACAGATTTACCGTATCCAACGAGAAAAGGCTTTCATCTTTGGAAAGAAAACTTTCGGACAGAGCAGAAGTGGGTGATGTTTTTACATAACTGGGAATTTGAGATTTATTAATTTACAATTTACAATTTTTTGAGTTCTCCGTGTGATTCAATTACACAGTATGTACCTTGATTATTTTAAGATATCCATCTACCGTTCTTTTTTGCCAATACTCCTTTTTGGACTGACGTACCCACCAGGTCACCCTTACGGAAACACAGGCTCATGCTTGGCCACCAAAGCTAAACATCGTCCGACTCGGCACGGATTCCAAGGGATAACCTTATTCTTTGTCCGAGGGCAATTTTTAAAAGGAATATATATAGCCAGCAGCCTATTATAACGTTTAAAAGGCTTTTTTAAAAGAAAATATGTCAGAAATAATATAAAGAAGTGACTCATTTTGTAAAATATTCAGAAAGATGAAATATTTATTTTGCAATGCAACCAATACTTTGATTTTTGTGTGTAAATATGTTTTATACTATCAAACCGAAACGTCTGTGGGCTCTGCATTAAATTCGTGGGGCTTTTCCTTCCATTCGTCAGAGTGCCGCTGTCCGTGTGTATAAGGGAACAAGAGCAAGTGCAAAA
This sequence comes from Ceriagrion tenellum, assembly GCA_963169105.1. Classification (NCBI taxonomy): domain Eukaryota; kingdom Metazoa; phylum Arthropoda; class Insecta; order Odonata; family Coenagrionidae; genus Ceriagrion; species Ceriagrion tenellum. Next base: position 113,145,769 of record OY720640.1, on the reverse strand, counting down.
TTACCATTGTCATCCAAGCACGCTACACTGTTGTACCTATACCACTACAACTATATTTTCACTTGGCATGCAAGACTTTGATCTTTGCTCAAGGGATTTATAGTCACCGAGTCCCTAGCCTCAGAACATTCAGCCACTTTAATTTTTTTGGAATTTTATATTTTACGACTCCCTTGTCTTTTCCATGTCCTCCTCGTATGGCGAAGGAATCTGGACCCATGAGGGAAGGGGACGCGAGAGGGAAGAATAGCGGGGGATAATAAAACTAATGCGGATTTTTACGCGCTAGAGTCATGAGGGCTTCCTTCGCCGCACTCTCCCTTTCGCGGTGACACGACATTTTCGTCGAGGTCGCAACGATGAATGATGGAGTAATGAAGATGAAGTCTCCCCTTTTGTGTTCTGCTGGAAGACTGCCTTGGGACTCTTGCCGGGTCGCGAGCTGAGAAAGCGTAAGGGAAGTCGCTGAAAAATGTACAGAGGTCGGCGAAAGATTTTCATGGCGGGAGGTGGGGCGGTTTTATTTTCACGATCGCGTCGACAGGAGTCACCCAGATATGTCACTCTTCAAGAATTTTCTCGTCATAGACGCTGTGCTACAGAGGGATGGGTTGGTGTCTCAAGAACCATTTAAATACGCTAAATTTTTTTGGGGAAACAAAATTATTCCCTTCTGGGTCAGGTACTTAAAAGACATTCCTTCGCAATACGATAATGTACATACAAATGTCATTCCGACTTCAAAAGGAGATTCGCACGGCGTAAATGCAAATATTTTAGCATTTTTAATCCCACCTGACTCAACCTCAGGGAAACTGCGATGTAATGAAAAGACAACGCGATAAATACCTTTCGCGTGAATCTTTTCAAGTCTACCTATTGAAGATGCTAACAAAATGATCTCCATACTTCTCTCTGCATCCAAATTTCAGAAATTTAAAACACTGATGCTTATTGACAACAAATGTAGGCAGTTATTTTCTTGATAAGGCACAAGAAAAATCAGTCGAATAGAAAATAACTAAATTATAAGTCCAACAATACACCGCGTCATTTGTATTTAAAAGGTAGCCCCAGACTGAGGAAAAACCTAAACTTTAGCTCTTTTTCATAGCCTAACTGATAAAGCGTCTGCTTTGTTTCTTTTTCAATAATTATATAACTTATGTGAAATACTGGTTATGTGCACTCAACATTCGTTGTATCGATTCGTGCTTATATTTTACTGAAAAATATATGTGATAAAACTCACACGTATATAGTGTGGCCCAGATAGTGTACGATTCATTTGTCCCTTCAGCGTCTCCCAGTTTTTATCAAGCATCTTCTCCCCCATTTACTGCGTAGGAACTCCTTTGTGGCAGTTTTCTCAGTCCATAGTGATTTCATTATTTTCTTTAACACCACATTAACACTGTTGACAAAATTTCTTGATATGTGGTTGTTAGCATCCCAAAGTCACGGCTATGCATAGGTAAGCTCATTATCTATATATTAATGAAGTGCTTCCCTACTTCTACAATTGCTATTAGTCGACTTTAATTTGATAAAGTACCTTATTTGCTTGGTATATTTTATTGCAATTTTTGCGATCAATAAATGCAAGAAAAAGAATGGATTGAGACACATGTTGAGCAATTCAGGTATGAAATAATACTTTCACGGTTCAAAGAAACTATGAACATCTTGGAATTATTATCCTCTACTATAGCAATGGAAAAATAACAACAAATGAGTTACGTGGATTTACATCGCTATTATAATTTTATAAAAATGTTTGATAACTTTTTCATATGCTCTTGAAAGAGATGTTTCTTGTTTGAATAAGTAGTCAAAACAACAGTGACTGCCATCAGTCAGAGAGAAAACTTGACAAATGTAGGCTCGTCGTTGAGTGCGTTGAATGTGAATGTGTGAGGTGACAACGAAATGAGCAATTCAGTACGCTACGATAGCATTGTGTAAGCCTAGGACAGATCCGTGGTACATCAAAGATGGGAGGATTCAAGGTTAACCCTGAGCATCATGTTGAATCATTAGAAATTGTAACGAAACTGTGATGAGGTATGTTGGGCTTATTCAGATTCACCCAGTCAGTGACAATTGATTGCTCATCGCGAATATTGCGCCATTTTTAAGTACCTGCGCTCCCAGAAACAATGCACTTGTCGCTGGAAGATCATTTCTCCCTTTATTTGTCACTCCAACGAGGCATCGGTCAGATTCTCTTGATGAAAACGAGCAAAAAGTGGAATAGTGAAAGAGGCAAGAGGTGACGTTCGCGGCCATTGGACCCAGGAGCGCTCGTCGATCCTGGATCACGCGAGTTACCTTGGCGACCTCGAACCCGTGGCCGTTCCCATCCGTTCGTCCGTCGCCCTTGGCTGCACGTTGAAGAGCAGGTGGAAAAATAAACACGTGCTGCACAATATACATATACGACACACGCGAGGACGCGGGTCCCCAGCCTACTTCTGCCGCCCCAGTTACTCGCGGAGCCGAGTATCATGAACCTCCCCTATAGCGGTGACTAGAAGGCACGGCGCCAATTACCGAGGACAGGAGGAGACGCCACGGAGAAAACAGGAAATAGAAAATAAATAACAAAAAATGATATGAAAGCTTGCTCCACCCGTCAAATAAATAATCTCACCCAAGGTTGGAGGAAAAAATAAAAATAACACGAATATAAAAGTGACAGAATATCCCTTCGGCGTCATGCTTTTTTTAAAACTCGTGGTGGGTTGGAGTTTGGAGGATGTAGAGGGGAGAACATTGTTGTGAAAAGCTGTGCGGCAAGGCGGGGGAATAGGGTATGGCGGCCTTTCAAGTGTTTTCGCCTGCTCCATTGTTAAGAGGAGCGGGCGAGGGAAGAAAGGTTTTGGACTGCCTGAGACCATAATGGGGGCATAGGTGGGGGGAGGGGGGCGTGGTGCCTCAGGTGCAACAATGGGGGTCAAGGCTGGGATAGTCCCTCGGGGGGGTTTTTCAACCTTTTTGTGTGTATACGCTGCACGGTCGCATTTGGGTTCTGATTTTGACCCTTCAGGTGCAAGGGTGTGGATTTCGCGGAGACAGGTTGCACGAGGAAGATTTCCAGCTTGTCTCTCTTCCGAAACGAAAGCACAATGCCTCTCCAATCCGTAGACCTACATCCTGACAACAGATGAAGCGCCGTTTATCTACTGGAGCGTGACCGAAGGCGTAATCACAAAATTGGACGTATACCGGAAAATAGTGGCTGGGATTAGTAAGAGTTCCTTTTCTCAAATTGGACCTCGTTAAATATATCAATTACATTTTTAAAGTAGCTAGTTATTGATATATTACAGTACATTTTGATAGACTCATTAAGATAGGACTCTAAAAAAGCAATTTATTTTGAATTTATACACCGACGTTCAAGAAAAAAGAGAGCAATTGTGCTCTAAAAACCGTTAGGGTATTACTAATGAAAGTCATTTGTTTCCATATGAAGCGGTTATTAGCTATCAGTAAAAAAACAATAGAAGTAGTATAATTCGTTAATCAGTTACTATTGTTCAATTACTCTCTTTCACAGGAGGTGCCATTACTAAGACTCGAACGCCAAAGGGAATACTTCGGCTCAAAGAGTCACCCAATTGTGCATCTTCATCTAGTGACTGATGTTAATATAATGAATGGAACATAAGACCTAGCGTGTCTCCATCTTACTCTGCTAAATGCACTATTTAATCATATGGTAAGGGATTATTTCGAAATGAAATTCTGTAGAAAATCCTCTATATTTTTTTAAATATTTGATTTAAAATAGCGATAGAAACAGGAGGAATAGGAACGACCTAAAACTAAATGAACTTATAGTAAAAAACATGAGTGAGCCGAATATTCTAGATTTGAGCATACTTAAGGTGAAATATTTATGCCATTAATATTAATGACCAGATAGCGATTCCTTATCTCTTGTGATTTCCAGTAAAGGTATCGATTATCATTTACAAAAGTTGGACGCTTGACTTTTTTAAATTTTGTCGGAGAAACTAGGTGCTGAACTTGATGGAATAGTTCGAAGACTTGTCCATGATAATATTTCCAGCATTGGCCTCCTAGCTCTAGTCGTAGCCGCGATGTGAGAGCACCATGCCACTTCATTCCGTGGTGTAATATCGGAAGTGTGGCCAAAGGCATTATGGTCCACGGTTCCTAGAAAAGCGTTTATCTTCAATTTTCTTGACAAGTCGAAACTTCGGATTGGACGCCTTGGGTTTATTTTGACTTTATGAGGTATCCAATTGAGACGAATAGCGGGGCATCAAATTTTCCTCAGGCAGCGTGCACACATCCACGAGTCGAATATCGAGGGAATCTTTTGACTCGAGGAGTAATCCAATGGAGAATTTGCTTCTATTGCCGTCTCGTGCAAACTCAAGTCGATATATCCGGAGGAAACATTTCTACTGGAGAATACTAGCATCGGGAACGGAAAAATATGTTCCGTCACTCATGTCCGCATATCATGAAAAAGTTTTTTTTACTACCCTGAGGGTAGTTAATTTCTACTCATAAAAGGTGAATGTAATGAATTTTTCCCCCTTAGCGTCATTCATAAACTCGTTTGTGAGCTTCACCTCCAGGGACGCGGAATACATTCTGTAAACTGCGGGAGGCAATGGGGTATTCGTTTGCAAAGCCACATGTTTTAAATATAAAACCACATTTTAATCGAAAATTAAGCTAGTACTTAAAAGTACTCTAAGCTTAAGGGATGAAAGCAATATGCGCAAGAGTATATTTTCCTACGCTAAGCCGTATTTAAATTGCAGAGGATTTTTTAACAAAAAGTTGTGGAGAACGGTGAAGGGAGAGGGTAGTGATGGCGTGTCGGCTCAGCATCAGGCATCAAATCAGGCATTGCATCCCCAGGGCACAGATTTGTATACGGAGAGGTTGAGATTAGTCGGTAAAATTCTGATTCATACATGATCTCTAAGTGGAAAACGCTTCAAGAGCAGTACTACGTCCGCCGGATATGACGTTAATTGGCTTGATCCCCATGGTATCTCTCGTTCAGAGTAGTCTAACAGCGACAACGGTTTTCATTCACCCATCCTCCACTTCTAAATGATTCCTCCAGTAACAATTCTACCCACATTTCCTTAATGGAAGAGGATGACTTTCGAAGAGCTTGGCGAAATGGTCTCGTCCAACTAGTTCTGAAATCCTTTGCATAGCTCCCTGGATGATTCCTCGCTTAAAGAGGCAGTGGTACCACCATTCACCTGCACATAACGTGGCGGTCTACCGAGATAAGCGCTGGAAATACTTGCTAAACGCGATTACGGAAATTGTGCGTTAAAATAGGGATTAGTGTCTGTATTCGAAGATATAGAATACAGCTGGTACTCATTCAGTTGTTAACTCCTGCATCGCATCCTAGTACCAAATACCTTTTCAGCAGTAATGGTTGATTTTTAGGTATGTTTGTTTAATTTTATATTATGGCCTGGCAAGCATCAATTAAACGCAATAGAAAAGGTCTTAGCTGTATCTGTCGTGCATCGAGAGGTAAAAAATGCTTTTTTTCTTTTATCCTTGAGTATGCTTGTCGGGAAATGTAGAAATAATGGCCGTTTTTTCGTGATTTTGAAAGAAATTTGTACAGATATACTGGTGCAGGCAGTGTTTCACGAATTTCAAATGGTTGGATTAGAAAAAGATAAACTGAGCAATCAAACGTTATATTTAAATTTACAACCTTAATTTTCTGCAAATTAACCACTGGTTCTAAGTTTTTTAATCGTATATATCTTATTATTATTTCCTAATCTGTAAACACTGTTCCTTCAGATTAAGGAAAAGAATTTTTGGAGCGGAAAGGCACGTTTGGGTGGATGGAAGAAGACCATAATTGGCATTACCCTAGTCTGAACGAATGATACCGAGAGGACCACGGATAAACGTACCAAATGACGGATATAGAGTAGTCCCGGCAGAAGCAGATAGCGGATGCTCAGTGAACGATTTTGCTAGCAGTACGGTGTATTTCCGAGCCCTGTGGGAATATGTTTAGAAGCTGTTTCCTCCCTGCAAGCCATGAACCTATTCCAAAATTTTGCAGAGCGGATTCAAATAGTCATAGATAGTTATCAGTGGACTACCATAGTTTCTATTCAACACTATAATCTCACGTTTTCTGGGAGGGAAAATTTGAGACAGTTCTGGAGAAAACCTTCTTAATGGCAGGTTTCGTTGCATGCAAACCATCACCCCTATAAATGAGTGTAAGCCAATCTCCACTTTTGGTTCTTTGTTCTGTCATGGCTCCTTAGGTTTTCAAACTTTTACCTGGATTCAAAATGCTCTGCCTGTCATTAACCCCGCCCAATTTGTTATATGTTTCTCGTAATGTAGTTTTTTATAAGATTATTACATGGGTTGTGAACAATATTAGCGTACTTTAACGAATTTTATGTTGTATTTCTTACGTTGTGCAGAAACGCGATTCTGACATTCAACCATCCTATCAAGTGCCATAATGTGGGTATAGTTGTTTATTATGAACTACCAAAGAAAACGTTATATTTTTTAGATTACTAACAAATGTATTCTTATCTTTTCAGGTGAGTACTGCACAATTGATACCAGGACTTCTTAGAGCGAGATTGCTGATGCTTTGGCGGTAGGTTAAGAACCTAATTTATTGTTTAACTTTTCAAAATATGTGTTCGGCTTATTTTGCCTCTATTGAAGGTCATTTTCTGTCTCTCTCTCTTGAAATTTATCGTTTCATTCGAAATAAAAGTTATTGGACAGAATACCAATATGCTCTATCTATCTCTATAAATAGCGCTATCTATGTAAGCTTAATAACCGGAAGATCACTCAAATTATGTAGTCTAAAAGAAAAAATTTATATATGAAGCGATGAGTGAAGCGATTAGTAAGTAGTAAAATGTAATTTGGTATTATTGATTACTATCATAGGTGTTTTATGGGCTTATACTCGCTAGCTCAACAGAACTCCTCGATTATTTTGTCTAAACTAGAATTTATAACTGAAGTGGACACTGGTAGCCTAACTGGTGATAAAACACTCGGCGCAAGATCGAGCTGGGTTCCAAACCCATTCCATGCAAATGTTATTACCACTGCGACTTCCCCTTATTAGTGTGGTACGTAGCGATGGCTTCCTGGAAATACTGCATTACCTTCTGTCAATGTTAGTGTTTTTATGTTTCTATTCTGTGTACATGATACTTGAGCACGTTAGTCCATCAATTAGCCTCCAAACTAATGCGACTCGCTGAAATTTATTGCATCCTCTTCCCAATTTAAGGAACTTCGATACTATACTGGTGGACATCAAATTCATCAATTTAAAAATGAGAATTGATCGGAGTGATAATAATGGCTTGACCGATATTAGGTGGCATCAAATAATATTTAAATGGTGTCCTATTTATGTCGCTATTATCGGGTGTGACTGCCAGCGCATGTCACTAATAGTGGGATATTGTGCAAAGAGAAACTGGATTACTATTGGGAAATCAGGAATACTACATCTACATCTACACAATATCCCGCGTGTGGCAGGGGAATTTGGTCACCAGTCGTGTAAAGATGTAAGTTTTTGGGAGAAGAAGTGGTGAAATGTATTATAGGAGTGCATTTGATGAAGCTAAGTTTTTATTGTGGTCGCTCATTGTGCGCGGAAAGAACGAGTCTTTGGGCGTATCAGTTCGGGAGTGTATCTCTCTTATTTTATCACATCTGCCTGACCTAGAGATGTAGTGAAGCGTCTTGAATATATTCTCTATGTCGCTCTGAAAAATATCAGTTCTGAATTTATCAAGCAGCCTAAGCCTAGCGTGTAGCCCCCGATTATCTAGGGGCTCCCATCTTAATCCCTCTAAAAGTTGTGAGACACTATATGTACGCTCGCAGCAGAAGCAGCAGCTTGTTAACGAAGCGCGCTGCTTTTCTTTGTATTATTAACTTTTTGTTTATATCTATTTGACCAAGGTCCCAAATGCTCGTGGTGTATTCGAGTAGTGGCATAACCACAGCGAAGCATCTCTCTTTAATTTTTCATTCAAGGGCCTTCCAATTGTACGCTTAACAAAACCTAGTTTCTTTAATGCTGTGCATTATTTTATATATTTAATTCTAACCCCCACTCCTGGCCCCACGAATAAACGTTGTTAAGGGCAGATGACAGAGCTTCAAAGTCTGCGTCATCTTTTATTTCACGGTTCATAACTGTATCGTTTCAAAATAATCTTAATTTACTGCTAACTCGAGAACGTGGGTCATTAATATAAATTATGAATAAAAGGGGGCCGATCACTCTTTCTTGAGTAACACCGGATGTAATTTTGACCAAATCAGAGCTATACACTATTTTTCTATCAACTCCGCGTGATTGCAATTTATGTGAATTTTTTTGTGAGGAACCATGCCGAATGCCTCCTTGAAATCAAGGAATATCGCGTCGACTTGCTTTTACGATTCCCCTGATTTTAAAACATCATGAAGAAAGAGCGTAAGCTGTGTTTTGCAGGACCTGCCATTACGGATGCCGTGTGTAAGATGTTACGATGATCCAAAAATGTCATAATATTACTAACGACAATGTGTTCGAGGATTTTGTATTAAATTGATGTTAACGATATAGGCCGGTAATTTCCTGCGTCACTTCTATTTCCTTTATTGAATATCGGAGTTCCGTTGGCTATTTTCCAGTCTTGGGACCCATCACCCATCAAGCAACCTTATTATAAAGTCTCACCAGCAGCTAGTATGGTCTATTATCTTTCGCAAAAATACTACATTTTAAACCCATCCGTTTGGCAGTCTACTATCCAAATTTTAGTATCACAATCTAACTTCTCGTAGTATATCGGGTTTTAACTTCGCCTGAAATATGTGGCCGGAGAATTTTTATGATAAGTTAAAGTCTTAAATTTAATCTAATGTTAAATTGGCCTAAAGGTACTGATCTATACGTAATCAAAAATTCTAATGACCATAAAGTATCTTATACGTCTTGACCTTGTGTTACTCTGTATTTAATCATACTACAAGAGAATTTTTGTTTCTAAACCTGCCGATTAGTGCTAACACCATGTTTAGCACTCTAGTTTAGCACTTTAGTTTTAACTCTTGTGTCACGTTTTCATAGTCACATTATGGATCATTTGGTAGTTACTGTAGCATTTGTAGTATACCGATAGTGTAGGTTTTGTTCTGGTGAAAGTAAATTTCTTCACTGTAGTTCATGTTGGTTATAAGTCACTCACTGCCAAACACCCTTGTGGTGGCTTGAAGGGTATTAAGTAGATGCAAATGAAGAATCCCCTAGGCTTGCAGAGTGTTTCTAAATTGGACGTATGATGTCCTCTTCGTGAAAGTTGAACTGAATGGTATTCATTCACCAAAATGCTCTAGTTTTGCGTTTCCCATGGTACTCCTCTGCGGGTATACTTATATCTTCCGGTAAAGCATCCGCCCCAATTGTGAGGACAGTAGCCTGCCCGTCTTGCGTCTCATCCCTTAACCCTCCCGTTCATCCGCACACCCTTTAAGTCCTCCCTCTCCTCAAAGCAACAAATGATCGCTAATTAAAATGGCGTTCTCAAGGCAAGTGGGACAACGGAGAAAGATATACGGCCATTCACCTGAAGTTTCCCTTAAAATCCCCGTCGTAAGCTGGCCGAATGCCCCTTTTCGGGGACTCTTTGGGGAGGCTTTCTGAGGAATTACATTCCCTTCCGGCGCCCTTGGTTAGCTCGTCTGCCTAGCCCATGCATTCTCTTCTACCACGATACCCACGGATCTGTAATTTCTAGCTCCTCCTTCTTTATTATGCTCCCCACCTTTCTTCAGTTTTCTCTCGTTTATTCCTTTCTCCTTTATCTTTTCTTCCCCGTCTTAATTTCCTCTTGTCCAGGAACGGCAGCCAGAGAGTACTTTTGGTGTGGCATCTTACAGTCATATCGATTGACTTTTCGCATAAACTACTCTCGTAGCATCATAATATTATGAGAAGTGAAAAGAAACTGGAAAATAATTGATAAATTTCCGAGTACGTTAGGTTGACCACTGTACCACTGCAAATTTAAGTTGTGTGCAAGTATAAGTTAACATATTGGTAAACTAATGTTAATACGGGCAAGCTACTTTTGTTACTTAACCGGGCAAGGTGAGTCTAGTAGACTTTTTTAACTTACTTTTTTGGTTTATGGGATTTCACTATGATAATTTTTAGTTTTTACATAACCTTCGTATTCATTGTATGCTCAAGTAATACAGTACCACGAAATACACTTCTTATGGTAAAGCAAAACGTTTGCATTTTATATTAATTTTTTACATTTTACGTACAACACTTTTTGTGCTATGTTCACCGCAATAATGCTTACGGCATTTATGACAAGATTGTTTTTGCATCCTGCTTCTAGCTGCAGGGCACATAAAACATAGCATTTTTTCCTTGGCACTTCAATGGTTGAATCTTATTCTACCTCACCATGTTAAACGGCAATTACTGCTTGTGTCGGTCGCTGAAGACCTAGCGGGATTCGAATTCGAAGAAAGATAGAGATTGAATTTGCGCTTTGATAAGACCATCTGCAAAGCTAAGGATGAATATTAGCCTCTTATTTAGCTTATTCTCATTCCAGTTTGAATTAAGTGAGCACCACACTACGTATGCCGCAACTCCGCAAATATCTAACCCACTCATAAATATGCGAATCGCCAGCGAATGGTTTTCCTCTTGCACGTATACTAGTGACCGAGTTGGTCTAAGGAGTCAACTCCTCCCTTAGTTTGGTTAGAGTACGATATTATTTCTGGTTTACAACTGTCACTAATTTCACCAGAATGGTGCATTGCGGATAAAAGTATATCACTCCTATTGTTTTCGCGACAAACGAAACTAATGTCCCATTCTCTCTAAAACCAAAAAGTGCCAACATTTCCGGTTTATACTTATTTGGAAGAAACGTAAAGGGGATAAATGTTTTGTACTTTTTTACTATTCCCGCTAACATTAGTTTACTAGTTCCCACTAACTATTTAGCAGAGCTTGTTTCTCGTCTTAATCTGTATATTAATTGTCGCAAATTTCATTGCGAGAGCTCCCTTTGAAATTTTCCGTGTGTGAGAGAAGAACAGACGAGGCTAGGTTATGAGATCTTTTATCACCTTTACCCAAGTTGTGTATTCCATATAGGGGATACAAAGTTCTGGAATCGCATATCCACCGAATTTTCATACCGTATTTGTCAGACCTTGGCGGTATATACTGTCTGAAAGGACACTTCCCTCTAAATGGAACTAATTGCTCATCTCTTGTAAGATTCTCTCCTGGAACATAATAGTTTTTTAGGTTGTTATTTATTTCATTCCATACGTCACGAATAGGAGCCAATTTATCATTTTACTGCGCTCAGAACAAGTTAGTTTATCATCAAAACGCAGAAATCGTAAAAAAAATTTGAACCTTATTATCCACATTGTAGCCCGGAAAATTGATGGCTCGTGCAATTTTTCCCATATAGATTTGTAATCATAAAAATTTGATTTCAAGTGGCCAGTAGTTAATAAAAGTCCAAAGAAAGCATACATTTCCTATATGTCACAAAGCTTCCATAGAGGCGCGTCTCTGTGTTCAGAAATTTTACAAACGCGCTCCATCTCCATTTTGATATATTTCATTATAGTATCTACAGTCGAGTCATTAATAACGAGACTGTTGATTCTGTTGAGTTTTCTACTTTTAATTTCGTGGGGAAGCAAAAATTTACCCACGGACTCTTTAATTATAACATGCACTCGGACTTGTCCTCTTTTTATTTCTTGTTGTACTATCACTAACACGAAAAAAACATTTAACTAATGTCAGTCATACGGCGTGATCTGGCTCATTATTCTTTGAAAAGATGAGCCTTGAAATGTGGAACTCGATGTAGCTGTAAAGGGAAGATAAGTAGAGAGGTAAAAAGCAAGAAACATTATGAGCCTCATGGACTCAACTTGCCCAGATTTTTTGCAGTTCAAGAAAATAATTTATTCCAAAGTTATTTTAATACTGGAATAAATTTTGAATAAATACAATTTATATCAATAATATAAAATGAGAATAACTCATAAAGCCACGCTAATCTACCATTTCAATTGTAAAATAAAATGAAAAAAATCTGATGCGATTAGTTTGAGAGATTCATTTTGCCCATATTAAGGTGTTCCAGGTTGAGTGGGTGACAAATTCATATAATTTAATGACTTCAATGAATACATGAGGTAAATTTGCAAACATATCAAGAAACGATGAAATAAGTGCATCATTTACAAAAAAAACATTAGGAAGATTGAGGCGATGTTGCGTGGAATTTTAATCCTATTGGCTCATAAGACAATTACAAATTTTTATGGAAAATGTAAGTTTTAGTACGGTATAAGTAAGTCAAGTTAATAAGTAATAAAATGAGTTAATTACGGTTCATTAGGTTTCCATTCATCTTTCTTTTTTTCATTTTCTAAAGTTTTTTTGGATATACAACTGAAGTGCGCTAATTTGAGAAATTGATTTATAGCATATATGCAAAAATATGTTCAAAGCTCTCTACTTCTTTTTCAAAACTATAGGTAAGCTAAAACGGTGAACAGTTCAGTGAAACAGTTATTCGTAAATTGGTTTATAGCTGATATACTATCTACTGGGTTAATGTACCCACAATCCTTTCAGATATGATTATATGATAATCCCTCCTTATATTTTGAACTTATAAATTAATTCTCGGAACTTCTGACGAATATATTTTCTATAAATAACCTCTGATCGGTAGTCATTTTATTGCCTTTTAAAGAAATATAATCTCTTAAATATATGAAGAAATATTCTTAAGCAGAAAAGTTAGCACTGCTATAGTTCAATACATTCCATGATAATGAAGTTCTTGATCAGAGTCTCTCGGAAACACATTTTTTTAAAGCAAATTACTCGATTATTTGTTCAAAAGTCTTTGTGGCTGTTCCATTTGAGTTTTTCAGTTGCAGAAAATCTCTGCATTTTTCAATTTATCACATCATGGAAACGATGTTTTGCGTAATGAAGGTAATTTATGTCTTTTAAAGGTTCGTGTAGCTTTAGAATCAATGCATGCTTCAATTTTTATTTCCGATGATAAAGTATTTTAATCTGCAGTTGCAAAAACTATTTGTACAGTATAGTGATTACGTTACTTGCTATTGAAATGCTATATGAAACAATAAATCAATATTTTTATAGTTTCAGCTTGGAATCCGTAGACTTCGGTATCCAATAGCATGAGATTAGCGAATCGAGATTAGACTCCATTCCGTGTTTAAGTGTATTATAAGTTCGTACGCTGTTCTTTTTCAGGATACTGTGAAAGGGCATTACGTGGGCGTTATATCGAATTATGTGCCTTCTGTTTAATATAGCATACAAAATGATTTTAATCACCAAAAAGCAGAAATAGCGGTTTAATAAAAACATAGATAGTGGGGATAGTAGTCTCACTCAAATATGAAACTCAATGTTTGAAAACAAGACACATGTAACTGAAAAAGTAAACATTATTTCCAGATTCCAAAACAAGGTAATCCATAATTATAAAATCTATTTTGATAACTTGCGAGCCTCTATTCATAAAAATATTAAAAACTTGAAACGCACTTGTTTAAAGAATACTAATGCATTTTAGTACGCCGGTAAATGTGGCCAGATAAAATTGTAATTCTTCAATCTTAGAGTTAACCTGATTGAGTAGCTGGTTTGGTGAGGTTATAAATTCTTTCCTCCTTACCACCCACAGATTACTGCGAAGACATTATCCTATCAAGTCATTCTTTGTAAAAAAAAGTAGCAGAAACGGCTGCAGATTATCACTCCTCTCTCCTAACCGCTAAGTGTTTTATTCCATCATGGCCATTAATCTGTCGGTCTATCATCATTTTCTTCTTGTAATCGGTCTTTATCTTCTTAAATAAATCCTTTAACTCGTTTCCCTATGCAATGCTCTATCCATGATATTTCTAATATCTCAAAATATTTGCCACCGAATTTCCTCGGTTGATTCAGAAATTTCTATTGAATTTTTATCTTCTTTCATACACTTTGTGGTATTTAAATGATTTTATTCCACCCTGCATTACTCCATTGTTAAATTGTTGCACTTATACCTTGAATTATCTTTGGTCTGCAGCCGTCAGTATCTTACCTTCAATTCTCCATTCATGTGGTGAAATTGATGCTTGCTTTATTTTATTGCTAGTGTTCAAAGTAACATGGTATTTGATGTTCGTTTCTCTAGCTAAAAACTTTTACAAAGCCGCTCAGCACGTAATTGCAGAACAACCTGTAAAGTACTTAATCAGGAGTATTTGTACGCACTCACTCACACACATACCCTTGCAGTGGCATTCTGGGTAAATGGCCTGAGAAAAGCGTGAGCGTATCGCTGTTCTTTTGGGATTACCTGCATCAGGATTTTTAAATAACCAAAGTATCTTCTCCTTTGCTGTGTATCTCGTCAAGGATTATTACTCCGATACTGTTTATTTTTATCCTGACACGGGTATTCTCAACAGAACAGTGATTTACGGTGAACAGTGAATGTGCACCGCGCAAGTTCGTGCGTTTTTATGGAAAGTATAAAATATCAAATAAGTTTGATAAAAGGTTTGTTTTGCCTATTTTACGCTCCACAGTGCCCATGCAGTCCTAAGTGTTCTATCGCAAGAAATCACATCGCGTGTCTAGCCGCTTATTTTTTCCAATCCCTCTCTATTGTGTCCAGTCCGTTTTGACTGACTTTTCTCTCAATCGGAGTGGGTCAAGATCGTTTTGCAAAAAAGATAAATCGTTCGTTGCTGATTAGCCGTTCCATTTCGCGGACATGTCAGTTCTTTTAAGTTGAAGGTCTTTCATGACTTGCATTACTATGATCAAAGAATTGAGACAACTGAACGTGATAAAGCGCTACTAAAAATAATACAATAAAAACGTGACATCTTTTATTGGGTCCGATATTTTAACGTGACTTGGTGTGTAGAATTAAGTCGATGCCGATTGAAATAACCTATAAATAGGCGTTAAATATTATACCAAACATACAAAATTAAATATTATTATTAATTCAATATATGTGGACAATTTCCTCGACCTGGCTGTGACTTTGGAATTCTTTAGCTTCCTCGCCCCTAAACTTTTATTTAACTCTCAGGTTAATAAAAGATAGCCGGAATTAGATTAATTTATTTCTGAAGCAAAGCCTATGCATATGATTTTATACCTGTGCTTTTAATAAGTAATTTTTATTTTTAAAGTTTTTCGTATATAACCAATGTTTTAGCTTTGTTATCGCTAAATGCGGTGTTCAGTAAAAATAAATACTTAATAACAAAATTAATGTATTAGTGGGTTAAATTAGATATTATAAATTGTAAACGTATATTTATGAAAGGAATACATTGATCTTATTACCTCAAAAAATGTCAAAATTAGTTCCAACCTCTCAGATCCCCAAACTCTGTAATCGAGTCCCTGCCATCAGGTGAAATGACATTAAAATATAGCATGATTATTATCACATATCTTTTCAAACATATGTATTTGGTGTAGTTGCGGGAGAGGAGAACACATGATGTAAGAAGTATGGAAGTATGCAGGAGAACCTTGAAGGTCAAGTGGAGGGAGATTGAGTGGGAACTCGAGGTGTGCTTATGACTAGGGTAACAGCGTGAGAGTAACGCGAGGGATTCAGAATGAAAGGAGATTGTAAAAATCGGATACTAATAAAGTAAATAACCAGGACGTTGAAGCGTCCAAGATTTAAAATTTATTCGTGTCCGATTAAGAGTGTGAGAGCATTCCGGTAGATTGAAGGAGAAAGTAAATGACGTTTTAACGGATGGAATTGCGATTTTTTAAATCAAATGCTCTGTTTGAGATCTTTGAAGAACAAAATTAATTAGTTAACTTAAGTTATAACTAATGGTTTATGTCTAAAATTATTTCTAATGTGTATTTGGAAATGTTGTTGCAAATGATTCCTTTTGCACAAAATTTTCAGGTGTTCCAATAAATATTGTTGAATGCGTATTTTAAATAGATTCTATAGTAAAGGAAATGAAACTATGTTAAAATTTGAGGTGTTCCATGTCAATTAGTAAAAATAAACTTTACTCTCCACTGGTCAGTTCACAGATCAATTTATGGCACTATCCGGATTTCGAACAAGTGCCAGTCAGTGAGCTCACAGTGAGCACATGAAGATATTGCCAGACTTCGAAATTCAGATTGTGCAATAAACTGATCTGTGAACTGACCAATGGAGTGCAGAAGTTATTTTTAATGATTAGATTCTATAGTCCTCAGTGCAATCTTGATGTAAGATTTAATATACTTTCTTTTGCTAACCATGGAGCAACTGAGTATTACCCATAGGAATTCCCTTTATATCAAATTATTATTCAATGAATAAGAAATATACCCTCACCGTGGTTGTGGAAGAGAAAAGACATTTTAAATGAGTAAAGCTACCGGCATGTTGTGAGGCAAAGAAAGTATAAGGGCTAAACACCTGAATGGATTACACTTTTTTGGTGAAAATGCTTGAACGCCTGCTGCAGAAGAACAGAGGAAACAGGAAGATTATTTTGTCGTAGAGATAAAATTATGAGATACATTGAGAGCCCATAAGAACCCATTACGCAGAAATCCTGCGGGGGTTTGCGGGAAAAGAGAAAAATGCTTGATGAAAGCTTGTATTGTTGTGGAGTTAAAATTTGTGGAGACACTAAGTCATTGGACGCAATTAAAGCAACACGGTATCCTGATCAGTATAAGTGGAGAAGAAATCAGTGATAGGACTAACTGGAAATGATCGATCATGGAACTCATGAGGCCAATAATTATTGGTGTCAAAATTCAGACTGATGACAGATCATAGAGGTTAATAGAGAGGAATTGGCAACAACAGATAAATTTCTATAGTATTAATAGGATCAATAATAGAGAGGGACAATTCTGTATAAATTAGTTTTCCTGCATAGTTTATCAATAATATGCTAAGTAGTTTTGTTTAGTTCTTCGTTACTAAGAGTCACTTGCAAGTACTTTCTCACTGTTCAGAGCGTAACAGTAAGTTTAACTACCATATTAGCGAGGTAGTCCTTGTCATTTACGAACAATGACGGAAATTATATGATTTGAAGATCACAGTCCTAGAAACGTTTATAACTGTAATTCGAGATTTGGTAAAGATGTGGCATCAAGTCCACGGCATTGTAGTGGGTGACTCTCTTCTAAATAAGAGTTATGATCCGGATGAAGTTCTATGGCTCACTTCAATGCACAGTGGATGTGCGATTTCCGGTTAACTCCCTTCCCAGAGATCTGCTAGGTTTATCACGTGATGGTACAACGAATGAGTGATTTAGAGCGCGTATGAGGGCTTAGTTCGAGTCACGTTAAAACATCACTAATGGAACTGACTCACTGATTAAGCTTCGCGTGGTTTTATTACATGCATGGAAATTAATTAATGCGGTGAGTCAAATGATTAACTCCACCCCTCTGCTTCACCGCTTCATCAACGTAAAACATGTTTCCCACAGAGGGTTCATAAAACGTCAGCGTCATTTTTCAATGGTGCTCCAAAAAAGCGTGAAATTGAGGTAAAACGTTTAATAGAGCGTGGTAATAGCTTAAGAGCGTATTTTTATGGAGTTTGTGTAACAATTTTTTGTCGTATTAAATATATTCAAGTTTATGCAAGGAAAAAAGTGTAAACAATAAACGGTGGTAATGTAGTGGAGCTCAGTTAGGAGGTTATTCTCCATTCTTAGGCGTAAAAAAATATGAATGATAAATAACCACCGTTGGCGTGGCGTAGAGCGATTTTAAATGTTTAACTGAAAATATTGACTGTGGACTTTAAATATTGTCAATTTTTTGACTCTTTGTAGATTTTTCTCGTCGTCTAACTATGAATTGTCAAATTTTAAATCGATTATTGTGAATCAAGCTCGAGTTAATACCCGTTTATAAATTGGTAATTTCAAATATACAAATGCATAACTTCTCGTAATACAGTTAGTTCTCGTAGTGCAGTGCCAAACACTGTAGGCATTGATATTATGTTTGGAACGTTTAATCATTAGTATGACTAATGTTGGTGAAAGCAATGAGTTGAGTATAGACAATTCAAGGAAAAAGTACGTTGGTGCTTTTACGCAAGAGTGCTAAGAAACTATTTGCCTAAGGTAGGGTAACGTTCCGCGTCGCATAATTTCAAATAGCATGGTAGTCATATTAGTAAGCTGGGGTGCTATCTGTCAATGCTTTAGTCTATTAGGCTATTTTAATTCATCAGTACCGTAATTATAAATGTACCCAGATTAAATTTTTATTTATTTATTTATTTATCTTCACTATCCCGAATACAGCCTAATGTGCCAATTTACGTTGGGTGAATAACAGTAACAACGGACGCGACACAAACACCCATGTCCTGGACAGATAATATTCTACACAGGCGGGACTCGAAACCGCGACCCTCGGGTTAGCAGGCGAGGACTTTACCCCGCTGCCACCGGGGCCGACATTTCTGTTTCAAGAGCATGAAAATCTAGCACTCTCGCGTTTGACGCACATCTCCTGATTATTTTTCCTCACTTTCACATAATTCCAGGTCCATAATAAAATGTTCCATCTCTCATGTGAATACCAATTTTTACTTTTGAATGTATTATTTTTAACTTCCAGGGTTTTAGCTTCTATTAGGGACTTAACTTTTAATTATTTCCCTCCACGAATCAAGAAAAGACAAACTAGCAACCACTAAGTGTTCTCTTTTTTACTGCATTTAAAATTTCCAGCAATATGCTGGTGTAAGAGTACCAGTTCGATGTTCTTTCTGGAACCCATGCCCCTGGGAAATTAACCAGCTTGTGTTTTTTAAAATAAAAATAAACCAGAAATACAGACTGCACATGGGGATAGTATGCGGACACAGACACTCGGAAACTGTGGAGTACTGGGTAATAATCAGCTCCGTCCTACGCCATTAATGAGGATTACCTTCGGAATAGTTATTTTATGTTATACACATTAAGGGCTTTTCTCGGCTGTCAACTAATGTTTTGACTGTATTTCCCTGAGTTTATACTTTCCTTACACTGAAAGACTTTCAGTTTATCCGTTAGTGACCTAAATAGAGATGATTCAAATTTAAAAATGTGCAAAACAGAGTATGTTGGAAAGTCATAAAAGCATGGACTTTTCTATCTAAACACAGAATCTTCTGCAGGAATATTCTCTAAAAATTCTCACCACATATGTTTGCGAGAGTATGCTCATGTAATTAGATTTTAAAATATTCTAAAAGGTGCAATATTTATATAATTGCAATGACGCTGGAGCTGAAATGGCAATTTTAAATACATTACAAATACATTAGTCGGTGTGAAGGAAAACTTAGTGCTGAACAGTATGATGAATAAACGCGCAATATTATAAGTTGCAAACACCGACAGCGCATTTAAGTGCAATGTGGTTTGAAAAATACGACAGAAAATAGGTGATAACAGATAATAATTAATACCAAGCGTCTAAAGCTAATTGAAATTTTGACGCAGCAAACTGGTATGTATATTAATGCTCACTTGTACTGAGACTTGCAACGCCGTCTTTTCTGGATTGAATGGATTTTCGTCAATTAAAATGGAAATCAGTAGAGTACCTCTAAAATATAGAAGTTTGATTAGCTCTATCCTGGCATGTTATCCGGAGATATATTCCTTAGGCCTTTCAACATCCTTGCTTACTAATGCAAAGCTTGAGAATTTTTTCCATGAAAACCTCGCTGATATTTTAATGGAATCGTGAGCTTCGTGTGGCGTGTAGCTCACTGCCCTGCTTCGGAAAGCTAGATGTCGGGATTTCAGATCCCGGTCTAAGTTCTCATTTTTTCTGGGGAAGTTTCCGAGAACTTTTCAATCGTTTCTATTTAAGCGTTTCCCCTCTATAAACACTTGTAATATATTCAGCAGATATAAATCAAAATATCCGAACGACGTATAACGCCATAACTGCTTCAAACGTCGATGACGAAGGCAATAGTTTAACTTTTGTATTATAAATCGGAATGAGACGAAATTACTGAAATACAAATTCTCACTCCAAGTTGATATTCTTAATATAAATACATAGAAGTCCTGTGCTCCAGGTCAACTTATCCAGTTTTGTATTTTATATATTATCGTAACTACAATATAAATGCTGGAGGTGACTCACCAATTACGGCTAAGGTTGGCATTAATGGAGATCCTCATCCCATCCATAAATGCTATTCTTTTCTTCCTATTTATCGTTGACTCAAAGTTCTCTCAAACAGCCCTCAGAGCAATCCCCGCCTTGTAAACTGCTCCGTCTGTTTGCTCTACCTCCAAATTCCTTCAAAGCACTTCATCGTTTTCCTCCCTTTCCGTCCAAAACACATTCTCCGTTTTCCTCCTCAGTCACTTCCTGGACGCCATCATTCGACTTTATTTCTCTTTTATCACTAACCGGGTTTCTACACCTTTAAACAGTTGTGCGTAGTACAATATCTGCAGAAGTCTATTAAAAAAGATGCCTTAAAAATTTATCGTACGTGAATTCTCTCCTCTTCGGGAAGTGTATTGTTTCTCAAGTATTTTAACCACGTAAAATCCAATATCGTTGCGACTAAACCCATTTCACCCCACTACATTACCCATACAATCGAATATTTTGCCTTTTCCAGGTTTTTCCTCTTTCATACATTGATTTCACTTAATTTTGCCTATAGGATTACTTTGCCTCACCCTGAGTACAATGCTTTTTGCTGAGGTAACAAATCTGACTCTTGATCAAAAGCCAGGTTTATTTATTCGCTAAAATTTACTAATATTCCGAATAATTCAAGAGTTCACATGCTTAGTCAAGATGAAGACATGTCCTTCCATTCTTTCGCCGTCAGGCTCTTTTACTTTTTCCGTCTCTCTGTCCGAGTCTCGTCGTGGAGGTTTTTCCCAATCCCTCTCGTATCTTCTGCCTCACCTCTTTTCTTCCGCTCTTTTCCACGTGCTCTTATCCTCAGTCCTCCTCCGCTCTCTCATATTCATGCAAAATATGCCTTCTTACATCCCTCTTTCTTCTTCCGCGGCCGTCCTTCGCATCCAAATCTCGTCACTATGTCCACCATCCGCGCTCTTCATTCGAATACAACAGCTATTTCTTTTTCAACACATGTGAGTCATGTTCAGAAGATACAAGAAAAATGAATTAGCTATGGTGTCAGCACGAGAGAAAGACACTGGGTTAGAAGGAATTGAACGCAGATTACCTAAGGCTACTTGAATAATTCTTACCGCTTTCTGTTTCAATTCGATGGTGGCACACTACAACTATTGGGATTGGGGAAAAGGAAATAATTGGGAAATAAGGAAATTAATCGTGGAACTGTAATGCATCAGTATTATTTCATCACACGCACCGTCAGTAACTACAACAACAACAGTCATTAATATATCCTATCTTCGTTCCATCACTATTGCCGTTGCTATTCACATCCAATTTATTAGGGTATAATTTATTCTTCCTCCTACCTTGGTCTTATTTAGTAGTTTAGTAGTGAGATCACATCTAAACTCGTCAATATCCTCACCAAATTTCCTCCTACAACTAATTATCCAAAATTGCCACGGTCCAAGGAGTTACTTAGGAGTGACGTCTTTCATTGAAATGAAAGGATGTCAGCATAACTTTCCTCGGCGAATTTTTCTTTAAATATTGCCATCTCGTATCAAATTCTGAGTAACATTATCCTGAAACATTTGTTTTAAATGTACTCTAGGCAGGTACAGACTCTATGTACCCAATGGTGACTGAAGCGAAAGAAAGAGACTGGCCCATCTTTCCAACATTGCGCGACAGCGGTGGTGAAATACATGAGTTTACTCGGCCCGGTCGAAAATTATAAAGATACGATTTACACTTATTATCACCTCCTTTGCGACATCTCTTATTATATTTTATCCATCGCACTATGAAACTTATTTATTTATTTATTACTCTTTAAATCCTCGTACTTGTTCTTATCTTATTGATACCCTTAATGAGCTTAGATCAGGTAGCTAAAATATCGTCCGTATGCGTGGATTGTCATAAATTTAGATGCAAGCATTACATAAATGGCACGTAACTTCTATTGGCTGTACTTCTCTGATCCTGAATTTCCAGCGTTCAATGAGCCAACCAATTGTCATTGCCCATGAATTCCAGATTTTATAGCTTTACCCTTTGCTAAGTTTGCGATCCGCCAATATGGATTCGCATTAACATGCTTTCCTTGAAGGTCAGAATCACCCATTGCCTCGGTCCATCCAAATTTAAATGTAACTTCTCCTTTACTTTTTCATTTCGCGGTCTCTTCCTCGTCCCTCGTTTCCTCTTTCCTGTGCGTGCCTCTGATCCTCTCTTACTCTATTTCTATCTTCCACTTCCCCTCTCCCTCCCTCTTAACCCTTTTCTCTCAAACTGAGATGCGAAACCCTGAAGAGGGCTGGGACGTGGAGACCAGCATCAAGAGATCCCTTCCCCAAAAAGCCGCAGATGATGATTCCCTTGGGAGAAGCGCGCGAGGCAAACAACACTGGATGTGGCGTGGGGGGGAGGGGGGCGGGGCTTGGAAAAAGGCACGAGAAGTCCGTGGCACTGTGGCGGTAGGGGCGATTGAGTGGGGGACTGTGGTGCGGCGGTTGAGCGGCGAAGGAGGTACGATCGAGATAAAATTACGCAAATAATTCAGTAATTTGATCTAGCTGTACTGAATTCTATACCGTCCTAATAATGGAACCAAAGTATATCCCCCTTATTAGGCCATTTTCAGAGAGAGTTGCAAAAAAAAAGAAGATTAAGTTTTCTTCAGGATTTGTTAATCCCGTGAGCACCGGAGAGAGATCATAAAAATTCTTAATTAAAAATCATCACTGAAAATTTTCAGTAAAAAAGCTTCACTTTTTCTCTACTCGATAGCTTTTAATAGCACACCAAGTAACTCTTTGAAAAATTCTAGCGACGGAGCACGCGTGAGACCAAATAAATCTCCTCTTCCCAATCAACGGCTAACTTCATTATTGAATTTCCGTCCCGTCGCGCGCTCGTGCGACGGTGTCGAGATTCTTCAGACTCGACCCCCAGGTGTCTGATCCACTTCTGTATTTTGCAACACCGTCATTGAATTTACACAATACGCATGACTATGAGCCATTTTCCTGCGCACCGTTATTAACATTAATTGGAAAACACAGAAATAACGCAAGTTTATAGTGACTCAATTCGCTCTAAACTGTCATTGATATTTATTGTTTTCTGACTGCATATCCATATATTAATGGAAACTCTGATATGGAGTGTGGCGTTGTATGGGGTAGATATATGGTCGTTGCGAAGGGAAAATGTTCGTAGACTCGAGGCATATGATATGTGGGTTTAGAGAAAGATTGAGAGGGTGAGATTATAAACGAGATAGACGAGCAAGGTGGTGTTTGATTTTGGTGGAGAGGGGGGAAAACTTAAGGTTGAGGCTGGAAGGAGGTAGAAGGGATAGATGAAAGACGTATTGAAAGGAGAGGGAATGTTGAAGAAAATAATAGAATAGGATAGAAATTATTTCAAGAACCTAGTCCTTCGGACTCTTCGTTCAACATGATTACATTTAAAGAAATAAACCCATTCGCCCAGTTAGTTTTGTATAAATTACAGAAAAAAAATCGAGAACATTAACACTGTGGATAATCTGCCGAGTAAAAAAGCAACAGATTAGCAAAAAAGGAAAAAATAATAATTTTACTATCTCAGGTGCTACATCACAGAGAAACAGATATAATATTAGAGGGAAGAACAATGGAAAGGGGAAAAGGAAGGAAGAGAATAGGAATCCTGGACGAAAAAAGAAGATGAAGACGATATGATGAATTAAAGAGGGGTCTAGTGGCAGCCCATCTATAGCAGCCATAATAAAAATGATGTACCAGTAGGACAAATACTCTCCAAAAAGCTACCAATTAGCTTTTAGAACACTCTAACAACAACATCCCTATTATTTCTCTTTTAATTGTGTGTAATCTGTAATTCTTTGACTATTATTCCCCAATGCTAAGAAATACATATCTACTTTTTTATAGTGCTTGTTCAACATAACTTTCTTTAAAACTTTGACGATTAATACTACCGAACCTACAGTTCAGTTATTTAAAATGCAAAAAATTAAATAATCTATTAATATATTTTCCTCAGTGTCGCGTGAAGAAAACAATCATTTCATTCTTTCCTCTGAAGATTATTTTTCAGTGAAATTACGTCTTCGTTCTACTATTGACCCTAACGGTAAATAATATCAGAAAAAGGATAGAATGTGTTAAGTTGTTGGCCTTAAATGACTGAAACAAAACCAACTTTTCAAAATGTCTTTATCAAGAGCAGCAAAAGATGTATATGCCTAGGCTATGACTGCAAAGTTTTTGATGTATTTCTTAGACCGTTCCATCTTCCTCCTGAGAGTCTTTTGTAAAATAATCTTACTTTGATTCGTAACCAGAATTCAAGATCAAAAGATCGAGTTATTAGTAAAACTTTGGACTAACGAAAATAGAACTTCTCATATCGGTTTCCCTCTACGGGAGCGCTGCCTTCAGTTGGGACAAATATTTTGAAAGCAAAAAATATCTCGGTCGCGTCGGTGATCATCAGTCGCTGTCGTCTTGACTTTTTATGGCATTTCTAGCTTAAGCTATAAAACAAGTCAATAGAAATGATTGTGGATATTGGAGTGGAAAGCGGACTTTATAAATTTTTAAGCTTTTCTTAGAGATAACAAAGTATACTATATATTTGCCATTACTGTGATTGTGCCAGATAGAGAATATATTTTAGGCGGAACTACAGAATGCAAATTGATGAGCATTAAAGCACGCAATTAATCTAGGAAGGCGCGGAAGAAATAGAGAGTAACAATGTCTTCAGAAAGACGTTTTATTGCAAGGGAGAAAAGGAGCTGAGTAGTCTATGGATGCCTATCGAAATTCCACTACACTCCAAGATGGCGAGTATATGTATACACCTCCAATTTCACCCCAAGTACGCACAAGAGATGGTAGCGTTGCTGCTTATTAGTATGTCAAAGGAGGTAGAATTAACTGGCAAGCGTTTAATTGACATAAACGCATATTTTTCATCCAAACACAAAGTAATTCTATGGATCAAACACAGCAACATGTAGTGTACTGGAGTACACCTCCAGTTTAGGAAGTGTTAGACCAATAACCTTCTTAAGATTACGTATCAAATCAAAATTATCAAAACCAGTAGGTATCACTGTGGACACGTCATCAGCTCATAACTCAGCAAAATGAATTCGATGATCGATTCGTGCTCTTCTTTGAAATTAAGGTGCTTGTAGGTAGTTAGTGTTGTATGAGCAGGAATTATTTTTGATATAACTTCAGATTTTTTATTTTAAAAGCCCTTAAATTTCATGTAAAATATGGCCGTGTTAATTCATCAACTGACATTTTAATTCAATTAAATATTCATGCATCCATATTCACATCCAAGTTCTCTGGGAGCTAAGTCGCCGATTAAGTGTTACAGGGTATCAAGGTGATCTTTGACACTCTCTGCTAGACTTAATCTATTGCACAAAAACTATCCGTGGCACATTTGACATATCCTGGGCATGGCAGGGGCTAGTACGACCCCTGGTGAGAAACCAGGGGTCCAGCTAATCTCTCCCGGTTATTTCCTCAAGTATTGCATTATTGTAGGTAAGCATTTTTCCTTATCCTGCTTTTTTCTGGACTATGTCTCACTATTCTGTGGGTTATACTCTTCTCGATAATTCTCGCATAGCTCAGTTATTGCAGCGGTAAATAAGAGAAATTTTCCTTAAGTTTTTGAAAATGTTTGTCGTAAAGCTATTCCAATCCCTGAAGTAAATACGGACATCAAAAAGCTTTTTGCGTTGGCCCTTCCTGGTTTTCCATATGTTTGGTTTCAAGGGGTTCCCATTTATTTTTTTACTGCTGACGGTAAACAGAGGAAGAGGGTGTTCATAAAATTTGACTTATAAAAGTGCGGGTGGTTTGGAAGTGAAGTTCTACTTGCAGATGATGCGCCTGGATGGGATCTCGGAATGGCCGTAAAATTGGACGAGAAATAAGTACGACTACGCGGCTCGAAATCGATATATTGAGGAAGATCGAACCTCATTGGTCCCCTTCTTACCTTTTCTGCATGTACTACAGCTGAAGTGGCACAGACATTCATTCTGAGTAGAAAAAATTAAAGAGATCGTTTTGTACTGATTCGACGTTTTGAAGTGAGGATTTTTCCAATGTAACAATTCAGTCCGTCGTCTCCACCGCGATGAATACTCTGTAACATTCATTGTTAATTGTTGCATTTTTGGTGTTGGAATGGTTTAATATGCTGATTATGGATATAGAATGACACCACTTGAATCTGATGGGACATGTTAGGTACCTGTGTAGGGTCCTGGATGAGTATGTAGATTTTTAGTTGGGGGATCCTTCGACAGGAGCTCGGGCACCTAGACCGAGAGTGGTCCATAGTGACACCCCATTTTTGACCTGTCTGCCACATGCAGACAGGGGACAAGAGTGATGGTATGAATGGACATCCTTCCAACCCTCGTCCGGGCCCAACATTGCTTAACTTCAGTGATCTTACGGGAACTGGTGTTTCAATAAGTCTAGGCCCTTGCCCATGGATGAGTGTGTAAATAGCTGCTGTAATGTTAGGAGAATAAGTGGAATAATTGCTGTTCACTGGTGTGAGTGATGACCGTGACCTTGCGTAAAAAATCAAAAAGAGGCCGTTTAAAAGTCGGGTACGTAGATTTCTTGTTCCGATACCTAAACTCTGAAGAAAGAGAATGAGTGTTGAAAAAGTCGTGAGCCTCCTTTGATCTATGTAAATTTTTATACCCTACACCTCTACGTGGGTAGGATATATTGATTTGGTCACAGCATAAATGTGACGCATTGAAGGAATGGAAAGTATAATGGCAGGTATGGAAAAGTATATCTATAGAAATGATCACCTTACGAGTCAATCTGGTTATGTTCATCTGTCTGTCTCTTTGCACGATAACTGCCGTAATGATTGAGATATCGAGGTTAAATTTGAGTCATAAGCTGGTAGTCCACAGACGGCATAGTTCTCCAATGGGTTGGATCGAACCAAAACCACGTTTTATAACAAAATTGAAAGTGGTGTCGGGCTTTTGAGCTTCAGCAAGGCCGAAGATAATTTCTTTACTAGTTTTTATGCGTGAATGCTAGCCAACTGAGCCACACCTTAATTGTTCACGAAGCAATTTCAGATGTTTTTTTTATGCTGCGGCGTTGTCCTGAAATGCTAGAGAGAGTCACCGAGACACCAAAAAAAGGTCCCTGATTTTTCTGCTACCTCACCACTTTATGTAAAAACATAGCCTTTTGACACTCTTTTGAATAGACTGATAGTTAATCATTGCCTAAGCGTCTAGATAAATGAATAGATGAATATTTCATCATTACTCCGCTAGGAACGAAAGATGCATGACGCATCAGGTAGCCGATACTCGATTAAGAAAAAGTGAAGAATTCGGAAAATTCGACAATTTCACATTGAATATTCAACTCCACCTTAGCAACAATTATGTGCGCTATCTTTGGAGGAGAATACAAATTAATCTTCCATGCGTATCACCTGTTATGAAAATATATTGGACCATAACTTACTGTGCTGGGATGATATAATTAGTGCAGCGCAATAACTTCCGGCGCGTCAGATCTCGAATTGGACGTCTTACAGCATCCCTGCAATGCTATCCCGGTCTCTCAAGGGGACCAAACTCCCGCGACCCCTCTCATTGCTCCCACTTCATCCTCACATCTCCTTAAAATCCCCTTCAGACAATCCCCGGAGTATCTTCCGCGCACCCACCAAATCCTGGGGTTTTGCCCGCTTCACCCCGGCCGCCCCTCGCTCGCGACTCCACTGTCACATCCATTATTTCGCGTCCGTCGGCATTACGGAGGACTCCCGCGCTCAACCCTCCGCCCTTTCCCCCCCGCGCCCTTACCTCCCTCCCACACCCCCGCCAAACCTACGCCCCGACGTCCACCACTGTGACCCACCCCTCACACTACGCAGCACAAACCTGCTCCTCACGCTCACGCCTGCATCTGCCTTAATCGGGATGTATACGAATTTCTCCGGACCTCTTGCTTTTCCATTTTCAGCGCACTTAATTTATCCCATGTTTAATGATGGCTGGAGCAGTAATCAAGGGACATTCAGTGCACACATGAATAACTTATTAAGTAAGTCGAAAAAATTACTGGTCCTCATTTCACTTTATCTTTCAGTTCATTCATTGGTTGTTCAATCCTAAGATTGGTTGACTACAGCCCTCCACCCCACCCTTCCCTATCTAACGCTAGTTCCCTTACCTCCTGGTATCTATTCCTATGTACTTTCCTCTTTACTTGGTCCATGAACTTATTCCTCGGTCTTCCTCTGGGGGCTTTCCCTCTGTTTTGCCTTCTATTATGTCTTCACAAACTCATTGTGTCTCAGGGCGTTTCCAATTCATCGGGTTTTTCTTTTATCTATCGTGCTCCATATGGTCCTTTTCTCTTACATTCTTATGTGCATTTCTTCTTTTGTCCGCCCGTCCATCTTTCAGTGACAATGTGTTTTATTGTAACATGAGTGGTTAGGACTTAGGAGTTTTCAGAGGGATAATTATTTATTTGAAGCAAACTACAAATAGCATTTTCAAATAAGAATTTTAAAATATTTATTCAAACATTTCACAGAAAGAAAAAGAGAATACTAAACTTTCTTTCGATTTAGATTACGTAGTGATATGGGTTAACAAGAACATCAGTACATGTTGTACAATGGCATTTGCACACATTCGCGATTCTATGTTAACCGCATGAAGATGTTATCCTGTTTCAAAACCGAAGAATTATTTTGAAGTTAAACTGCGGAATTGCTAAAAATTTGGTGACTATAAAAGATTCATCGGGTTTTGCTTTCATATATCTACCTGCAAAGATAAAAATTGCATCTATTGGTAAAAAAATATATCGGAAGGTCACTAGAGTTTGTTACGCACGTGTGCTCTCATCGCTTGCAACTCGCTGGGTGGCAGGTCGGCATCGGTGCAGTGTCTCCAATGTCCCCTCCTCCTCTACGCTTAATCCTCCCTTTTCTCGAGCCAGAGCAAAGTGCTATCTTACTCAGTCCCATATCCATGAAGCGTTATCTCCACCAGATCGTCAAAGTAGCACACTGACCATAACCCCTCAAAGCTAGATGCTACTCACAACCTTCGTTTTGTGCACATGGGGGAGACTTACATATCAACTACATTTGGTCGAATGGAGAGCTGGCTAAGTATAGAATCATCTCCACTGGCAACTGACGTATTTAATTTTCTTGACGTCAGAGAGTAACCAGAGAGTACTGCCGGATAGGCAAGAAGCGGTGGTTCTTAGCTGAGCAAATTTACTTGGCCAAAAATAATATTTCCGTTTATATTACAATATACCTTCATTAATGGGAGGCAAATTAGTCGAGAAAAATTAGTAACACTCGAGGAAACACGCTATGATACCCAATCCTCCAACTAAAGTTAGGAAATAAGTCAGTTGAAACTCATTAATGAAAATTTTTCATTTGAATGAACAATGCCTACAAATTTTTCAGTTTCAAAGGCATCGTTAAGAAGTCATCTTGGGACTGCACCAATACATTTAAAAGGCGGTTTCACAAAGTTTTTATTTATAATTTTTGATAAGTTTTCTTAACATCGCTGAAATGTGTTTCTACTAGTTTTTCTCTCTCATTGAAACAATACTTTTTATCATCCTTGGCTCCTAACAAGAATACATATTTTTCGTTGGGGACAATGATTGAGAGTGTTGTGCATGTCACTCTGTTGGCCGGAACCATTCATATAAAATACTGTAAAAGCTATATCCATGGAGCTGCTCTCTTGCGAATAGGCACTGAAGCTAGTTTACTGATCCTCATACACAGAATACAGGTAAGCACACGTACGCTTCAGCACGCATAAAAATAAAGGGACAAAAACAATTTGAATTACGCATTCTCTGAATGACTTTCGTCGATGGTGCGGTGCGTATGACAAAAGAATTATGTACTTGCTTGAAAAGGCTTATTTGACACCACAATATGTGAATTCAGTGATAATCATGGACCAATATATTGATTTGAACCAAGAGCCGATTTCTCGCATCTCTTTCTATCGCGCATGGGTGTGAAACCCAGTTTTTGGCGAATAAGTTTTTCGCTGTGAAATTATCACTATGGTATAATTCATTTGCGGGAGATTTTAAAATTTTTCACATTTCATTCAGGTATATGGAATTCTTAATCTTAAGCGTTTTATACCCCAATCCTAATTATTTCTTGAGCTCTTACTAAATTACGGCGGTGACATTTGTAGATATCACTTCGATGGAAGATAGTGTACCCTGACTCAGTAGCGTTGTGGCCAGCAGATTAACGCGATGATGTAAATTGCCATGTTTTCGCTCCGGATCAAGTCCGATTATTTTCTTCTGGAAATTTCTTTTTCTAGGCTACTATTACATTTAGAAGCGCCATACTTCTCCACGGCCACTACTCAAACTCAATCGTAACTCGTCCTATATCTCAGTGTCAATGATGTGGTTCCCTATAATTCCTGACTATATTTCACACATGTGTATATTACAGTATGTAGTAAATGTAAAATGAGTTTAGCTATCAGTGATATTTTCCTATGCTGGAGAGAATGTTTTCCCAAATCTCAATTGATAACCTGTTTCAACTTTAATACGAGCCTTCAACAAAGCTGAGGTATAATCTCCAGATGATGCATGTTCACAGTTTAACACAATCAAATTGTACGATAGGGGTCTAAAAATAAAACTTAATATTATTTACGTCCGCCTAAGTTACTGAGAATTCGTCTGGCGTGATGATTCTGGAGTTTATACCTCGTCAACTTCCTTACGAAGCGAATTTCAGAGGAAGGGAATTCTATGGAAATCAATATTCAAATACTTGCGATCGGCTTAGTTGGCCTTAATTAATTAATTTCATGGTAATGAGAGATACTGAAATGATTACAAAGGCTAACAGCTAGTTTTGGTCTTCTCATGACTAAAAGATAATCTACTCTACTCAAGTATTAGTCGTATTGGTAACTCCATTCCCTATGTCTTAGATTTAGTTATATATCAAGATTAACTTCAACAAAAAGGTCAAAGGGAAAAAAATCAAACAGTTTTTTTCTTTGTTTCCATCCGCGAAACTTTCGGAACATACCCTTATATCATACTTACCCTATGTATGACTGTAGTGTAAGAAATGCCAATTAAATGAAACATTCCACTCTAAAAAATGCGATTCAAGTGAAAAGAAATCGACGGTAACAGAATGATAAAGGTCCTCATTAAGCAGTTTCCTGGAAGCCACTCTCAAATTGAAGGCCGCTATTTGCATAGGCAAGCGCGCCAAAGCGGTCGGGAGCTCGGAACGAAGAGACCGCTCAAATCAAATTCGGCGAATTTCATTTAAAGAGCAAGGTACACAGCGACCGGTTTCAACACGCTGCATCATCATCGCTGAGAGAAGCCTTTACCTGTCCGGACGAGTTCTATTTATAGCATCAAAGGTGTAGTTTTCTCGTGGCGTAACGGGGTTCTGGGCTTTTGTGCTCATCCCGTGAATGGAGACGCGTTGTTTATTAGAGAAAAATTTTAATTAAACAGAATTGAAAAAAAATGAGTGCTCTATTC
This sequence comes from Ceriagrion tenellum, assembly GCA_963169105.1. Taxonomy (NCBI): domain Eukaryota; kingdom Metazoa; phylum Arthropoda; class Insecta; order Odonata; family Coenagrionidae; genus Ceriagrion; species Ceriagrion tenellum. Next base: position 113,113,843 of record OY720640.1, on the reverse strand, counting down.
TATTGTATCCTAAAGTCCTTTGACAAGGGAATGAATTTTGAGGATATCGGGACTTGCCGCGGTGTTGCCTTGAGTACTACTTGAGTATTGAATCACCCGCAAGTACACGTGGGTGCAAAACTCTACAAAGATATAAAATAACATTCAAATTGAGCGGGACTCGAACGCGAATCCCTTGATATCTATCCTTTCCAATATCCCTTCTAATCTAAAACACCCTACCATTTTTAAATGGCCGAAACACTGGGCGGTATAAAAATTTCGCACTGTTTTGTTAATGCAACTTAGAGACAATGGACGTTATGGATGATAAAAGCATCCCAAGGAAGAGTCCTATTTACTGAATAAATATTTTAGTTTATCCGCGGCGTAATAGGGCTCTGAGCTTTTGCTCTCATCCCATAAGTGGAGACACGATGTTTGTGAGAGCAAATTTTAAGAAACATAATTTAAAAAACCCACTGCTCAATTCCATGGTAAATTAAATTTACTTGGTATTGAATACTGAGGATAAGTTGACTAAATTTTGTTTTGAATAGGATCGCAACTGACAAAAATGCAAACTAATTAATAGGCATGTCCAATGCCGTTTGAGGAATCGAATCACGTGAAAGATGAATCCAAGATGAAGATCTTTCTTGAAACCATACGATCGTAAAAAATTGTCAGGTTTACATTTATTTTTAAGCATAATCAGTAAATTTCTCTTATTCGATTATCTTGGATGGACTCTAGCCACAGTAATACCTTTAACAAAATCACCCGCGGTTGCTTTCAAAACATAAACAGCAAAATTTGACAGAGAAAATAATCATCGTCTTGAATCGGGACGCGAATCCAGATCCATCTATGTCCTTCAACATTAAAAATCCAGGGGGAAAAAGAAACTTAGGCAGCCTCTACACACTTCTCTCCTTCTCTCTCCTACACTCCCCTGACGCTTTCGAAGTTTTTAGTAAACGGTAAAGACAAAGTTGATAAATTATTCAGATCGGGTATTTACAAATTTAAATGTAATTGTTGTAATATAGCTTACATTGGTCAAGCAGGACGAAATTTTAAGAAACGGATCAAAGGACACTAGCGAAGTTACTTAAATATGGATACTAGGTCACAATTTTCTAACCATCTGCTGGATAATAATCACGTAAGTGATTTTATCCCCGAAATTCTACATATCCTACCAAGAGGTTTAAAGATGGATGCGTTGGAGCAAATGGAAATTTTCAGAGAGTCATGCAACCTTTCCTACGAATTTCTTTTTCCACACCCCTCCTCACTCCTCTCCGAAAAAAATTCCCTTTTTACAAGCCCCTAACCTATGTTCCTCTGCCTTTCCACGCAAAAATTAGCTTGTTCTCCAAACCCATCCACAGCTCATTGGCGTTGGTAACTATCGTAACTAACAATAAATAATATGCAAAAAATTAAACCTGAGGATGCAGCAAGCAGCGATACGCGTATTACATTAATAAATATTGGTGTAAAAGTATAAGGATTGTTTTAATATGGATTCAAGTATAAAATACTTCCACGAAATGACGCCTGAGGGTGCAAAGTTTACTTAGGCAGCCTAGTTGGCCAATACGCTGGACGCGATATTGGGGGATTATGAGTTCCAGTCGGGACTGGAATGGGTAAGGCGAATGATGCAACCCCTGTCGAATTTTGCACTAGTTTCTGAATGAAATTAGTTGGCTCCGGATGGTATCACATTATGGAATCATCTTTTTATTTATTTGCATGTTTTTATTTTTCGATTCAGTTGATGTGGTGGTCGCGGGACTTCTTCGGAGTGCTTGAAATCAATTCCCGTCCATGGCGCAAAGTTTTCCTTTAGTATCTCCGTCACTTGGCGTGTGCTAGGAGGAACGAACTTCCATTGTAGCACCTACTTCATTCAACGGATTCGGCATTAAATGGATCTCCTCCTGGTGTCTAATGCCGACGGTAAGCTACTCGTGATACTGGGTTTCTCTCTATTATTTACTCTATTACCCTTCGGCACAACTCTTTCCGTTATACCTCAAAGTAAACTAGGATTTATTGAGCGAACAGAGTACAAAGTTGGCGGATGAAAAACTAGAGGATAGTTACTTCGCTGTGATTTCGCCTCATCTCGAATACCTCGCAAGAATATGAGACAGCGCCGAGAAATTCAACTCGCGAAATAAGTAAAATAAAAAGTAAAGTAGCTCGCTTTGTATAGAACTGGAAACAGCAAACAGAGGCAGTAAATTTGCTGATTTAAGGACGAGATTTGGAGCCTCTAAAGACTGGCAGACTACAAGATAAGCTTAAATTACTGAAAGTATTCACGTGAGGTGAGTTTCAGCCAATAAAGGTAGATTTTACTTTGACTGCTAGAAATATCTTTTTACTGATTAACCAAAACAATTAGAGAAACGCCCTTCCTAGATGTTGGATACAATATATATCCTTCCTTCCACTCAACATTACTTGCTTTAATACTGGCAGAGAAAGACACTAAAACACCCTGTCTATTTGCCTATATAGTCAACTTATTTTTACATTCCCATTTTTCCTCCCCTCTACTTGGCCGGGGAATTAACACCTGTCTCATGTGTCAATGACGGCTGACAGGGTAGTAGGCATTTGTGCGTTCCTACCCTGTCCTCTCATGTATTTCCATTGGTGCATAACCTCTTAGGTCTTGGTCGCCTCCAAAGATTTTACCAGAACCACCCAAAGTTATTTCCATGTTTGTGTAATGGCTTAAGAATTGAGTATGAGTTGTAATGGAGAAACGCACTTAACTAAAATATGACCTTATCCCACTCCCCAACAAGGTTGCGGACCTAAGGAATGAAACTGTTATGCTGGGGAGGGACGGTATATGGCCCCAAAATAGCCATTTGTGGAAGTGAAAGGTAGAGTTTTCATCTTCCAGATGAAAAATAGCTTATCTCCCTTTTCTAAATAATAGATAAAATATATAATCTGGAAGATAAAACAAATAATAAATAAAAATAAATGGATAAAATAGTGGAAGATTAAAAATAAAAATATACAACCATTTTGAAAGCATGGAGGATGTAGCAGAGGATGTGTATAGCGTTTTAGATGAATACTCGCAGCATTGCTGAAATTTTTATTTTCCCCTTTATTTGTGTGTTTAATATATATATAAATTGAATTACTTGAATGATAGGCGATAAAACTTATCATGGTTGAACTCATATCACCTATGAGTCGCAAGCCTCGTCAGTGTGCAGGAAACCATTTCTGGCGAACCTAAAGAGACGTCCGTTTCTCCCTTAGTCCCTCCCTTTAACAAAGTCTGAAGCGGGATATTATGCGCCGTCCTCATTTTCCCCAAACTGACCACTCCTACAAGCGTCACTGCAAATGCCTCCGTCCCATTCAGTCTCAATCTCTCTTTCATGCATTCACTCCGGTCTCTGCGAAGCCCCCTCCCTATAAAGCGAGCTGTCATTGCCACCACCCGTGACGCTATCCTCCATAAACAACCCCGTGGTGACTCTGAAACCAGTGTCTCACTGTGGAAATTTTTGCAAATATACGAACAAATGGGTTTGAGTGTCGTGCAGCGTTTTTAATACAAAGAAATTTCAATTTTATTCCATGAGTTTAATCGACGGATTATTAAAATTGAATGAAAATAACGTTTTATTCAGATTTTATCGGTCCCTCTGGACTCATGCTAGTTTTTCAACAATGTTATAAAAATATTTGCGTCGATCATTAGCTTAATAGAAGTCAATAAAATTCTTATAACAGCTCAAGTTTCTTCGTCCAGATCTGGTAGTGATTTCTTCTTCAACTGTCAACCAGTCAGGATTGTTCTTTTTTTAAATTCAGTTAAAATTTGGATCTATTTTGTGACCTACATGCACTTCAGTATTATCGTGTGATCATCCTTCTCATATTAAAATAATCCCATGAATTCAGTGTTGCGGAAGAGCATGCGGGACTTTTCTACGTTCAAGTGTACATCAGTTTCCAGTTTATTATTCTATTTTCCAAGTTTTCATCTTTAATAGTGTGACGTAGACGAAGGATGACGCATCCAGTTTGTGATGACATGCTGGCAAGTGATGCATAGCTCGTGAGCGTGGACGGAACCATGTCACTTTGAACCTAAAGGGATGTCCATTTGTCCCTCAGTCCCTCTCTTTAACGAAATCTACGGCGGGCTTTGCGTTCGAGCTTTCTCCTCAGCATTGCTCCGGCGAGCGCAGCGTCGAATGCCTTTGTCCCTCGTTCTCCCTTTCTACCTTCTCTCGCGCAAACTCCCATTCCCATCCATAGTCACTCCCTTCGCCACGCCATCTAAGGAGACAAGAAGAGTCGTTCTCGCCGCTGCCTTTCCCAAAAACGCACCTCGTCTCTCGCACTGAGGCCTGACGATCAAACCGCTCCATCCGTCCACCTGGCGAGGAACGATTGGCAAGAGACTGATGGAATGAATGCATGAAAGAGAATTTATCGATCTAGGACATGATGTCTTCTAAGATCAGAAATCAAATTACATAGTAAGTAAAACATTAAAAGAACACTATATACACTTAACTGTTGTAACGGATCACTAAATGAACTCAGAGCAGTTAAGTCCCTCTATTATATGAATTATTACACAACAAAATTGACAATTCTACAAACATTTAATAGAGATAGGAAACAATTTTAAAGATATCGACAAACAAGAACATTGAAGAACAAAAAAAATATGGAGGCCATAACAAAACTCTTAGTGTAAAGGCAATGATGAACGAAAAATGGAAAAAATTTAGGAGATAGAAACAATTAATAAATAACGATACATTTGATAAAAAGGCAAATGAATTATGAGGCATTTAGTAATAAGCTACAGATCTTTGACTGAATGGTTTTTATCATGGGGCTTTTATTGCCTCATCTGGGAGGGAATTCCAACTGTTGGATTCTATTACCTGTAATGGTTTATGTCAACAGCTTGTCCGATGAGATTAATAGTATAAGAATTTAACATAGGTTCTCGTATTGAAATTGGTGGTTTCAGACATGGAAGAAGTATGTTAGCGAGAAAAATGAGTTCCACCATATAGGCAGCTGCATCGTTAATTGTGAGATATTGATTGCACATTTTTATAGCTCTAATAACTATTGATAATTAAAGTAAGCCGAAAAATATCCTTGAACCGTCTTTCATTTTAGGGGTTAAGATTTATACTATAGCTGTACTCAATCTTCATAAATAGATGTCTGAGGTATACCTCGCCAAAAAAAGTATGGTTAGACCGTCGGCAGGTACACTGCTACGACAGATTGATGGCACATAAAAACTGCTCTTTTATGGTTCGATGTTGTAAGTATTCAGCTATACGGAAGATTTTTCAGGCACCCATCATTGAAGAGATAATTGCGTGTTTCGAGCCAAATAAACCTTTATCGCTGGTATACTATTTGCCCGTGAGATAATCATTATGGTCCAAAGAAGTGAGCCACCTGGAATTAGCCTGTATCTGTTGATGCATTGCTTTCTCATGTGAAAGTTTTCGATGAGTTAATGCGATCGTTTAAAGTACTACGAATCATATCGCTCCCCTTCATCGGAGTTCTGCCGTGATGGCAGCGCCTCACCAATGTGGGTCCTTGATGCAACCGACTTCATCTTCAATTCGTATCCCGCAATCCCCTGCCGAAACGACACTTTTTCTCGGGTTTGCATCATGTGACTAACGGTACAAAATCATTCCGAGATGAGCAGATGCCAACAGTGTTTTCCCGCACTCGCCCTAAGATTCAACCTCGAAGGTATCTCTCGATGAAGGAACCCAGTAAAAATTGAGGTAGTGTTTCTCCGATCGGCGAGAGAATTCGTTCTCTTCGTGAAAACATAAAGCCATAGGTGGTAAAATGTTTCTTGTGCGAACGAAAGTTTTAGTTTTGACGATTGAGGTATTATTTGAAAGATCTCTCTCTTAAGATGAAAACAAAAACCGCAGCAAACTCATGAATTACAGGGCACACTCTACAGGACGGGAAATATATGAGAGTCATCTGCGAGCTACAAGCGTAAATTTTACGGATAATTTGGTAATAAGGTGAGGGTAGACCGAATCCCAGCAAGTTGCCGCTGCTGTTCTATTGAAGAGGTTTCGGCGGAAATCAATCTCCATGCGTAAGGTTGCCTTCCCATCGAATTGAAGTATTATCACATGTGTTAATTAATATTGATAACTAATATCTTAACGGATTGGGAGGCACGAGATTAGATTTCGCTTGGTGTAGTGATGATAGACCTCCTTTCTGAGGTTACTGGTTATCTGAGAACTGTGTGAAAAGGCAGTTCTGAAGCTTACAATTACCTGTACTAGCAAACAAGCTCAAGCAAACAATAGGCGGAAACAATATAACTGTCATATTTGTCATTTGACAAATAAGGTAGCCAGTCTTATTGCGTCCAAACAATTGACTCGCTTAACCAGATGTAACCCGAGATGTTATCCGAGGAGATCACCCCTTAGTCTTATCTTTCTTTATCTACCCACGCCCTGCTTCTCATCGGACAAAGTGTCTTTCCCTGGTTATGGGAAGGGGGCAGACCTCCTTTTAAGGGCCTCCGCCACCAACTCTGGGTTGATGTGGTTAATGCTTGAAAAAAACGAGGGGAACATTTTTTTCGGCGCATTGCTTCCGATGTATTTTGGCCATGTATTTGATTTGTACTTGTCCAGGTTTCACTGCTACCGAAGACCATGCTCTAAATACATATTTCGTGTAAGCAACAAAATTAGGCACTTTGTAGCTGTAGAATCTTTCTTCGCTCTGCAATTCGTAATTTGAACTTGAAATTACATGGGGTCTGTCGCGAGAATGGGTAAATCAGTGGAGACAGCGTTTTCATATCTAACGTCATGGTTTTTTTCGAGAAAATACTTACGCAGGGAATCAAATGCCAAAAATTTTTTTAACATGTGTTCTTTAGTGGAAAAATATTCTCCAAATATAGGATGCAGAATGCCTTTGATTGATTGAAATGACAGTCTGCTGGCAGTGCTCTAATGATCGGAAAACTGACTTTTGTTGGTCCCCAAAGCGGGCAGGTCAAGTTCTCACGTGCTTCCATAATATTGCGTCATTTAGTTGGTATGTTTACTATCCAAGGCATTGTAGTTTGTGGGTCTGTTGCCACACGTTTAAGTACTTTATACGCTATCATAGGATTTATAGGCTACTTTAGGGAAAACGGAGAATGGACTAGAAAATGTATTAGAAGAAGAAAATACGCATTCAATGGTTTGTATATTTTTGGGTTTTTTTCCTAATAGCTAAGATATGTAATTAGTGAAAATTAAGAAAAAGTGAGAATTGTTATTTCAATATTATTATTTCTTGACAATTTCAAATTTTTATTTCTTGTCTTTTCGGAAGATTTTTCCGTTCATTTCCGTTCATTGAGATTTTCCATTCTCCTTAGTAGGTACCCACATGTCAATCGCCCGCAGTCTATTCTAGTCCTCTTTACTTAGAACGTACGTTAATTTACTATTCAACACTTCACGTCATACATATTTAACTTTTCTGCATCCTGATACTAAGCTAATATTTATTTATTTCAATGAAGTAGCTCAAAATTTGAGTTTCATGCTGGTCGGGTGTGTATAGAGTTTTTTGGTCCGTCTGCTGATCTGATATCACTCTGAACCAATGTAATAAACATTAGTTTCATTGTTAAAATGGTTTAGATAACTTGTAAACGAACTGTATAAATGTCATTTCACGTGGCGAATATTCTCGCACATGGTTATTCAACTTTTTTCTCAAATCAATTTCAATGATTACCAGGAAGATTTGACGCAACTATTTTGACTGACATAATAGCATGTTTATGTTCTACACCAGTGGATAGGTATTTAGGTTATGTTTCCAAAATGAAAATTATATATAAATAAATAAAGACGTATCCTGTAAGTAAATCAAAGGAAATTGAGCTCTACGGCCTGTCAAGAAAGCAAAAATTAAAAGATTCTCCAATGGCCGTAAAAATGGCACCACTCGTCAAACATGCAACCACGCAACACTGTGTTGGTTTGCGGGAAAAGGGGATTCCACAGTAGGGACCAACCACAGCCTCTCTACCAGAATACCCTCCTGTGATGGTTTACGGGAATGTTACTACCTCGCCAGTGACCACTACAGACACACACACACTCAACCCAGATGGGTCCCTTTTCGAGGGCTAATGGGACCCTGATAAGGATGCCTGGGTTATAACCTGAGATCCTTCATAGGACTAATGGGACCCTACTAAGGATTCCTGGTCATTACCACAATCACACTCACAAGCACTCAAATCACTCACTCGCACACACAGACGGGCCCAACTTCTGGGACAAATCGCTTAAAAAGAGCGTGGTCAAAATATAAACACAAAGAATGCGACGCTCACCCTTGTTTGTCTTTGTGTTTATATTTTGTCCACGCTCTTTTTGAGCGATTTCTCCCAGAAGTTGGGCCCGTCTGTGTGTGTGAGTGATTGATTTGAGTACTTGTGAGTGTGATTGTGGTAATGACCAGGAATCCTTAGTAGGGTCCCATTAGCCCTATGAAGGATCTCAGGTTATAACCCAGGCATCCTTATCAGGGTCCCATTAGCCCTCGAAAAGGATCCCAACTGGGTTGAGTGTTTGTGTCTGTGGTGGTCACTGGCGAGGTAGTAACATTCCCGTAAACCATCACAGGAGGGTATTCTGGTAGAGAGGCTGTGGTTGGTCCCTGCTGTGGAATCCCCTTTTCCCGCAAACCAACACAGTAAGTGTTGTGTGGTTGGATGTTTGACGAGTTGTGCCAGTTTTACGGCCATTGGAGAATCTTTTAATTTTTGCTTACGTATCCTGTAATTTAACAAATTTGAGGACACTTGCATATATTATTCATCGGGTAATTTTGGTGGTTTCATTGAGCATGAATTTTCGCATGGAATTCACCTCTTTATACGGAACATGAGTTTCTCATAATCATTAAATGATAATTTTGCTAGATCATTTGCTAGTTATAATGTACAAAGCCTTTGAGCTTGAAGTATTCAACAGGAAAGAACGCAGGGTAAAACTTCCCGTGTGACGCCGGCGGGAGGGCCAAAGCGAAGACTAGCGAGAGATGAGTCGTAACGGAGAGTGAAAGGACGGGGAAAGGGTTGAGAAGGCGATAAAAAAATGATGAAACCCTCCTCGGAAAAAAGTCTCCCTCTCGAAATTTTGTGCGGGACGGACTATTGGGACGGTTGTAAAAAAAACAACTTGGAGAAAGAGGGGAGGAGAGTATAAAAGCAATTGTCTCTTCTCGAAGTGAGCGAGAGCCAGTGTGTATTTTTGGATGAAAACATTGTGTCGCTGGAGTCCGCTGGCAGGTGTAATTCCACTCCTCTCCGTCCAGGTACCCATCCTTCCCCTTCACAAGTGCTATTCATCTAATGGGCATTGGAGATTTAGCTGACAGCATGGAATCTAATGCAGACTCGTTTTCTAGGTACATCTCCACTAGGATGAGGAGCTATGTTGCCTATAGCAGCTGTAAAAATGTACTAGTGTTACGCAGTATATTAACCTCTCATTTGTGGATTTTCCGACTTGCAAATGTTAACTTACTTTAATTTTGTGTGGTGCTAGAAATGGTTGGTTTAAAAAGTTAGAGATGAGCGCACGAAATATAAATTTGGCATCACTATTCTACCAAAGACGCGGTGAGTTGTAGTCTCTTCATATTGTTTAACGTTCTATTTTTTGTATTGTACTAGCTTATTGGTAGGTTTTTGGACAGTACGCAATCTACCATCCTAATTTCTGGCATATCCTTCCGTTTTCCCCCCTACATGTACCTGGTCCACCCTTAGAACCCTATCAAAATCCTTATATCTTCTTTTTCTTATTTCGTCCAGAATTCCTAATCTCTCTCCGGGCTTCCACATTGGTCTCCCCTCTATTACCCTCTTTAACATTTCCTCTCCCACCTAAACGATGTCATTCCATCTATTCTACCTACTCCAAACCTACGCCACTAACATCCTCTCCTCTTCTACCATATCCAATACCTCCTCGTTCGTCCATCTCGTCACCCAGCTCACCCTCTCCATCCTTCTACGCACCCACATGACAAACTCCATTCAGCCTGCGTACATTATGTCAATATAATAACAAATCAGTCGCAGATTTTTGCCTCGTTAATTCTATCAACTTTCTCACCGGCCGAATTGACTGCTATATCAAAGCCAAATGATCTCCTTAGTGCAGGGAAGGGAGTTACGTGTGGGCAATAAGGTCACCTGTGGGAGTTGACCCTGTTTGTACCTGGGGTAAAAACATAAGTGATAAAATATTTTTGCAGATGAAACTTTCCTTAAGAAATTCAAGTATATTCTTTAGGTCACTTTTGTGACGAATGAATGTACTAACGAGCAAGTGAGAGCAGATTAAACTTATTCAGGGGACCTAATCTTCATCCATCTTAAGTATGGTTACGTTTACAATGCAGTCTTACTGTAACCAAAGTTGACAATCTGGTTTGGATAGGATAGACAAGGGTAGTATAAAATATCGTTTTTGGACGTTCATTCTAAACACTTAGGCATAAGAAGCTTCTAAATGGGCAGGCCAAGGTTTAAGTCCGTCTATAGATAGTTTGTTTATAATTTCTGAATATATTTGTTTGGAGAAATTCGTACATTTATAGACAAAATTGCTGATATTGGTATTATGTAAGTTTTATATCTTGATGAATATTTATTTGAATAAAATATTTATAAATTCTCTTTTCAATACAGAACACTGCATTGAGATTAATGGTCAAAATCACAGATTAAAAATTCGACGTGCAATTCTCTTCAGTCTTTCTTTTCTTCCAATCTGGTCCATCGAGCCAAAACCTTTTACCTATCTAATAGTTGGTAACCTTATATATTTCTATTAAATAGTATTGTATCTCATTATATGCCTCTCGTATGATTGTTTACATAATTCTTGAGAGGGTTTAGTGAGTCAAAAGTTGCTGAAATCATCTTCGATTTCCATATTCCCTAGATGTCTTAATCTTGACAATTCTCGACTCTGCATGCTATGGAGTTGCTTGTAAGTAAATTATTTAAGAGGAAGAAGGAGATTTAAAAGGAAATTTTCAATTATGAAGAAAGAACATTTGGTATTTTTACGCAAGTTAATTTTAAATGATGCAACTAGTTTCGATGCTTAAGCGGCATATTCAGGTACCTGAAAAGCGTCATTTATCCTATTTAAAAGATATTTAATTATAACTTTTACTTAACCACAAAAAACACAATAAAACACGATTTGGGTTTCATTACATAAGTATGATCTTCTCCTAAAGATGATACTTATGTATTCTTAAGTGAAGTCAGGTGAAGATGATACTTATGTATTCAAACCCCGGTCATGTATTATATGAGTTTTTTGAGGTTAAGAAAAAGTTAAGTAAGTAACTTATGCTGTTTTATTTATCTTATTCAAAGCAAACCTGTGGAAAAATGCCAAATGTTCATTTTTATAATTAACCAAATATTTCCATGAAGTTGTGCTGACCTGACCGAGTTTATGGAGCGATTTTCCACTGCAAATGAGTGGAATTTTGAATTTTGGGGTGTAAATGATGTCACCAGAAGTTGCCCGGAGCCGTGATTCCCCTCTTCACCCTCTGCCACTCACCTCTCCCCTTCGCAGGCGGATGGCCCTGGGTTATTTTGACGGGCCGCTCTTCCGATGGCACGTGCCGAGGCGTGTGCACACATCTCGTTTACTCTTGCGTTCCGGATTTTGTTTGAATACAACCTCCCTTCCCCCCCCCCCCCCCCCCCCCTAAAAGATAGGTCGTCCAGAGCTCTTCAGTCGTTACGACAGTTAGTCAGGGGAGTTGACGGGACAAGGAGGTGGGGGACTGACTGAATGGAGGAAGGGGTAGGATTAGATTGATAGACGTCGTGACTGGCGGTACGCGCTGGCGGGGAATATATTTCCGCGTCTGCATTCGGGTCGCTAAAGTACCGCCCCGACCCCCTCTCCCCCGATTCCTTTTAACAAAGGGAGTTGCGTGTTCGGATCTCTTCATAGCAGTAGTAAATGCGGGCGCACGGCAATCACATTTTCTGACGCAGGAATACGTCTTTGTTAACGGGCGAAAGGGGTAACTTCAGCCACGGTGGCGTTAAGAATTACCGTCACAATGTTTGCTACAGTACCGAATAATCACTGAATTGGATTGGATATTTGGGGAGGCGACCGACAGCTAAGATCAATTGCGCCATAGGAGACAGGTAAGAGAGGAAGAGTGGATAGAAACCCGGCGTCGGTATTAGCTTGTTCTTAACAAAAGGCGCCAAGGGGACCACGGTTTAACGTCTCATCCCACAGACGGAGTACGGCACTTGAAGTTCCCTCCGCAAGACACTCATGTAGGGATCAGCGTTTCTCTGAAAAACACACTCCTCTGTCGGGATTTGAACCCTGGCCGCCCGTATGGTTAACCAGTACTCTAGCCACCACACCAACCTATTGGATAAATGGTTGGCAGCCAATGAGTTAAAGCAGCTTTTATTTATTTACCTTACAATAAAAACTTACATGTAATTAGCCGGTCTCGCCGAACTTGTTACCTCGCCCATACCTCCCGTGCGCAGCACTCAGGGGCGGCGGGTGGTCAAAAATTGTCTTTGGTACATTAAATAACTCAATAAGAATTAGTCGTAGACATGGAATATAGAAACGACTAATCGGCGTATTGGAATGGGTCAGTTTCGCATTTTACATGAACGTGAATACGTAAATTTCGATTTTTGTTGCAGAAAATTTTCACTGTTCCGTGATGATTTATCGACAAACATTAACAAATTTTAAGCTATCCGGGACTAGCCACGGAGTTTCACTTTTACGGAGTCACCCGCAATGCACAAATGTGCGAATTTCCACAGAGAAAAAAATCATCCGCCTTTCGATTTCCGAAATCGAGGGATCCGGGTTCGAATCCCGGTCAAGGCGGATGATTTTTTCTCTGTGGAAATTCGCAAACAAACATTAAAGTAAAAATAAATACAACGCCTTATTATTTCAAAGAAGATGCTAAAATAAGACAGGTAGTGAGGCAAGGCTGTTCTCTGTTTCCGCCTCTGTTCAATGCGTACATACATCAATTTATGAATGGAGCACGACTGAGATGGGGAGAAAATGGTGGAATGAGAGTTCACGTTAACAAATTGATACGTTGCGGTTTGTAGATGATGCAGTATTTGAGTTGAAAGTGAATAATGGCTATCAATGATTTTGAAATAGTTGAAGGCAATCAGTAGCTCGTACATTATGAACATTAATAGAGAAAAGACATGGATCCTTGTGATGATCAGGATGGGAAGTGATACCGAAGTCATGCTAAATGAGGGAAGATCTACAACAGTATAGGAGTTCACGTACCTTGGAAGTAAAATCACATCAGATGGAAGTCGCACTAAAGATATTGTCATCAGGATTAATCAGTAATTTTAGGTAAAAATATAAGGCTCCTTACACCCAGCAGCATCAAGTTGAGTCTAAGAAAACACTTGCTGGAGACATTATTGAGAAGTATCTTGCTTAATGGAAGTGAGACATGGACATTTGGCATGAATGGAATAAAGAGAGTAGAGGTCTTTGAGATGTGGTGCTACCAGAGAATTCTCTAAATATCTTCAATGGAGAGGGTGACTCACAAAGAGCCACTACGGAGAGCTGAAGAAGTGCCGTGCCTGTGGAACACAATGATAAAGAAACGAGACACCTGGAAAGTCCACATCATAAGACACAAGGGACGATTAGCAACCATTCTGGAGGGTTCAATTATGGGTTCAAATGCGAGAGAGAGATTTAGAAAGGAATACGTCAAAAATATTGTGGAGAATATGGGCTGCCATTCCTACTTTAAGCTGAAGTGGCTGACACAACATCGAGACGGATGGAGACGAGAGCAACTGCTGAAAACCAATCTATGGATTGATGACCAGTGAAGGAGATTATTTTCAATATAGGAGCAACGTTGTCTACATATTTTCCACTCTTGAATCATCAAGCTAAATGATTTTGGCCTCTATGACCTCGGTGTAAATGCACCCGTACGAGGAACTTGGTATCATACTATGTGTATGTGAAGTTATCGGACGATTTTAGTTGGAGCAGAAGTCAAATTATTCATTATAATGAATATGTTGGGTATATCTACCGTAACACTGGCTTAGTAAGTACGGCCATCGTCTCCTGGGCAATAATGTGGACTTGAGGCGCGTACATCCTGTTCAGTCCCTTTACCCCTTCGAAGATGGCTTGATGGTGTAACTGACTGACTGGCTCTGTAATTGTGAGATGCGGGTTCAAATCCCAGTCAAGTCAAATAATTTTCACAAGAGAAAATTAATCCCTTGATGTATGGGTTACTTATGATTGTCAACGGGTTATTCCCGCTACTTCTTTAAAATGATCCACCTCTCTTCGACTTTTTCACTTTATTCTAACGAAAGGACTATTTCTATGCTTCGAAGTACATTACAACTCACGTTATTGGGGTTTCCATGGATAAAACGGGAAAATACATAGCTGGAGCCTTACGGTACGATAGTACAAGGGAATGTGGAAAAGAGTGGACTGACCAATGGCTATATTGAACGTATCAGTTTGGCAATTTATATGTAAGTGAATATCAAAACTTAAATGAATATTACAGAAGATTAGGACGTTACCGTTACTAGCACTTTACCATGACGTTCAGTAAGAATAAAACCAACTCAAAATTATTTTCAATTCAAGGGTTGTGGGTTTGAGTCTCGCCTAGGTGAATTTTCCACCCTTCTGATAATGATGGAGTACGTTCGTCCATCTTCAGTTGTTAAACACATGGCTGCAAATGGCCTTTTGAGCTGTTTTTGGTAGCTATTTGAAAAATAAAAATAGAGTATTTTTAATATTATTAGTGAATTCGACGTAAGCAATTTGAGTTTTTCGAGGTCGTGACTTGAATTTCGGTCTTTCGGAAGATATAAAGCTGCAAAAGTGACTGACTGTCTGACTCATCAAAACTCCTAGGGCATTTCTAAACAAGCTAGGTGAGTGAAATTTTCAGGGTAGAGTTTGAATCATGTGTCAAGTTGAAAAAAATCTAAAAAATTAAAAAAGTCAATTAGGCTTCGATTTATTGCAATCGATAGCTTTACATGGGATTATATGGGAAAAATGAAAAAAATTTATGTAATTTATGTAATTTCTTTTGTTCATTAAAATATGAAATAATTAAGCTGCAAGACTGATTCTTTCACATATATGAGGCTGAATTTTTGAAAAATCTTATTCTTGCAATCGATTCTTTCCTACCTACCGTAAAAATGATATTTTTAAACTTTTATCTGGAATATTAGAATTATTTTCGCTTTCGTTGCTATGGATATATTTTTCCATTGTCGCCATTCCACATGTTCTATAATACCAAGGGCATCTTGAGTAGCGCACCTGGTTTAGCCGGAAGCTAAAATACTAATGGTTTTGATCTTGAATTTTATTTTCAACCTTCAAAGTTTTAAAAATTAACCTAACCTTTAAATCTAAGCAAATATATAAAAACCAAGAAAGTTGACACCGTACACTTCACTGGGATGAGAAAGGATTGGCAGTTTCTTGGAATGAAAGAGATGGCTGCCTCTAACTAGGACGCAAATCTACCTTCAATTCAATATTCGGTGAAAAAGAGTGGGAAGGCGGGATCATTCGCCCATGTTGTTGAAAGCAGTGACGGAAGCAAGGGAAACATACACGGTGCAAAACATTCGAAAACTGTAAACTTTGGAAATGTCAGAAAAAATAACAAAGAATTGAGCGTCAAAAAGTGTGTAAACAGAGAGATGAGTGAGATTTAGAAAGGTTACGAAAATATCGCCAAGGGAAAGTGAATATATTCATTAATCTTTTTTCCGAGAATCGCAATCTTCAGAAATAAACAGTGGTCTTTCTTACGCAACACTGAGCCCACAGGACTCATACTATAAATGTTTTAAAAATATTAATCACTCAATTACTGAAATGTTAGTGTAATTTTTTCGGGATCGAGATAAATCTAATCCTAATTAAGAGTACATGGTCGAGTTACATTTCGTGGAATTTGCAAATGAGCCAGTTGTGGAAAATTTCACCTGGAAGAGAAAATTAGAATACAAGAAGGTCGCCTTATATGGAAATATTTTTTAAATTTTCCTCTCCTCTGTAACGAGATCTGCAAAAGTTATTTTAATTATCAGCTACCCCTGTACGTGCATGTGGCTTCAGAAACTTATTACAACTACATGAATTGAGGATTACGGTATTATAAAATGTACCGTGAAACATTATGTAACACTTTGTGATAGCACTCTTCAATTAAGGCATAAAACGTATTGCCTCTAATATTTTAATTACTTGAATTACATTCCGTGGATTATGGAGATAGTAGCAAGAACAGAAGTCGGTTTGTTTTTCTGGTGGAAGAAGCCCTGAGCAATGGAATCGGGCTATTGACGAGGAGTTACCATAATAATGTAAGGAAAAGGTTGGAGGAGAAATACACATGGAGTGTGGCGTTGTCAATTGTAGACCCTTGGACTATGAGGAACGGGAGCTAGAATAGGATTTAGGCGTGTGAGAAGTTAAGTTGATGAGAATAGAGAATGTGCAATCAAATTAAAGAAAGACAAGCGATGAGGCTGTGAGACACAAATAGTAAGGGATATTGGGATGCTTTCTATTGTGATATAGGGAATAATACTGGATAATCGAGGAAGGAAAATGAAGAGAATGAGCTTTTTGAACGGGATGAAGAGAGACAATGTATTCTGAAATGATAAAAAATATACCGGTTAACCGCTTAGAGTTTCTGCCTGAGATATTCTACAGGATATTTTCTCCTTCAATTTAAACATATTACCCGGTATATCACTATACTAATTATTATTATGCATCACAAATTATGTTCCAATGGTCATATGAATTACCTATGTTGCTTCAGTTTCAATACTTCGATTTTTACTTTCGCTAGTAAAAAGTTGCTTTGGCAAACATTTACTCTACTGAGGAAATGAGGAAAAGTTTCCCGCGCAATATATGCTAACAAAGTACCACCATAAATTGCCTCATCAGGGTAAGTCTACTTAACGATTCCTACGACTTTAATCATGAGATTGGATGGTATCGTTTAATAAACTGAGCCTGAGTTCTTTATTAATTTCTTTGGAAGGAACTCTTCAGAGAGTTTAGTACGCTTAATAAGAAACATTGATCAAATTACTAACTTAAGAATATTAAGCTGAAAAGTTAACTGATAAGCACGACCTATAGGTGCCTCAAAGAAAGTATTGGAATATTAGGTACATGTTAAACGTGAATTGGAAATGCAAAGGATATCTAAAAATAGATTGCAGGCCTAACCTAAGTTATGGTTACTTCGTAGTAAAGAAAATATTAGGTATAAAATTCGGCAATTAATTTACAGGGAATTGAAACGAAGGCACAATACTATCAACAGTGTTGCTGTATGTTATTTGTCTTGGATTATGCGTGGCCGTCAAGTAGCCATTATAACATTAATCGGGTTGCCAGACAGGCAAATGGACATTTTACTGGCTGCTTATTTAACAGTTTTGAATACAAGGATGGATGTAATTTCATAGAACGCCTTAGTGAAAATAATACGATTTCCTGGAGACTAGAACATCAAAGAAATTGGGAAGAAGTGAAGGTCAAAAAACTATATCGACAATGATAATGATAACTCGTAACGTTGTGATTCCGCATAACTTTATTTAGAGCAACCCGGTTTTCGACATTCAACGTCATCTTCAGGAAACTATATCGACAATAATGAGGACCCCAGAAGTCAAGGGGTCTAAGTAACAAAACCATTGTTTAGAGAAAACTTAAGTCAAAGTTGAACATGTTTGGTACAACCCACTAAGTAGTTAAGAGGCATAACCCAAGATAGCAGCACCTGTCAAAAAAATCACTTGGATCCCTTTACCACCTAAAAGATTTATATTTTCACATCCCATTCCTGTACCTAACTTATTTTTTTCAAAAATGTCACTTAGATCCCTTGACTTCTGAGGTCCACAGTTATAATGATAACTTGTAACGTTGTGATACCACATAACTTTATTTGGAGCGACCCGGTTTTCGACGTTCAACGTCATCTTCAGGAAGATGGAAAGGAACGTCGAAACCCGGGTTGTTCCAAATAAAGATATGTGGAACCACAAAGCTACAGCTACTTTTTCCAGCCGATCCAAATGTTCATATAGTGATCTTTAACTATTTTCAAGAGTCACAAATGTTTTTCGCCTAATCTTTGATCTGTAATTTGTTGTATTCTACCAAGTTTTTCATGATTTGGATCGTGATATGGTTTAAATATCCTTTAGTTTAAATTTAATGTGGATGGAGCAAAGGTTTTCAAAGAATTTATTTCTTGTTCATTTCTTGAAAAGTCTGCTTATTTGCCCATGAATAATGAGCTAATGATTGCGAGTGTAAAAAGTTAAGGAAAATGCAAATTTTAGATAATCTGACGAAGAATAACAGACAAGTTTACTTTTACAGAATATTTTTGAGCATTTATTTGCATCAAACTGTTAAGATTATTCTGCCTTAGAAGATTACGCTTTCACATTCACGAGTTGTATTTCTTTCCTCGCAATTGAAAAATACTGCAACTGATAAACTGCAGCTTATTATTATTTTTGTACTCATATGGTGAGATGCAAAAATTTTTACATAGGTTCGATCTTTCATATGATCACAATCTATCTGTAGGAACTCTTTTGTACTCAATTTCCATCCCAAAACAGTGTTGACTTTTTGCTGAACACTATGTTGCTTTATGCGAATTAGGTGTACAGTTTCAATATATTTATATTCCGGCACTATTTGACAGAGGTTCAACATAGAATGTTGAACCTAACTTTCATATTTTGCAATATTCTAGCAAGTTGTGAGAGGTAATGATTTTCATGGGGAGCTATCCAGAAGTTCGTTGAACCATTGATTTGAAATATCACGGACGAAATTCATAGTCTGATCGTTGGAGTGATAATATCATTAGATGTAAGTGGTGGTTTATATATGTCATTTGTATATCTGATAAATAGGGTTTTATATGTCATTGTGTATTTCCTGACTGGCAGTAAAACGCTCTTAGTATTAAAAAATTCCAAATGTATATAGACGTTTCAATTTACAATAGGAATTTTTTTACGCAGAAAGTATATTCAAATCAATTAGACGTGATGTAAGTACCGGAGTCGGCTATAAAAGCCGGTAAATACGGCATTTCCTCCTGAAATATTTCAAGTTTTTCGAATAATTTATGAATAAATTCTCTACTTGAACAGTTATCTATTTTTACCATTTGATTACAGTACTTTAATGGTCGTAATAATTTATATTAAAAATAACTTGACAATTCGCGAGCATTAAATGGCTTTTACGGCTAATAAAAAAGGCTGAGGTAAAGTTGTTTTTTGCATCAATTAGCATAATGTAAGAAATTATAATTACTGTTCCTATATTTATGCTTTTCATGATAGAATTAATACTATTTATTACCGTCGAAATTCTTCTAATTTTTCCCGTTTGCATTCCAGTGAGGGTAACCACTTTTTTCAAGAAAATGAAACAGTGAAGAGACCTTCTTACCCAGCCCCTTGAAAGAATATGTGCACAATGAGCTTTTTTATCTTAATGTCGTTGTCAAATAAGTTGAAAATTTTCCTAGGCCCCGAGATCTCTAAACACCTTAGTAGAATAGGGGTATACTTGACATTTATTTGAAATAAAAGTAAGATGATAATTTTTTCAGATAAATATCGTTCTTATTCTGATATCGAAGCACGTACATGTTACACATACTGTGCTATTATGATTGTATGCTCATTATTTTGTTGTTACCAAACTATCGCAAAAGAGACTTAAGAGAAGTTTGGCTTATTTGACTACTGTACTTAATTTTTTGATTAAAAATATGCTGATACAGGTAAAATTACCGGCAATCACGAGTTAGTTTTATTGCAAAGTATTAAGATAATTTATTATAATGCTAAATATACGATAACTTGGCGTAGTACACAAATTGAATGCCCAATACAATACAATATATGTGGGTGATAAAAAATATTAACTTAGTAATATGAACTTAGTTTACGAGGCTAAGTGACTAGTCTTGCGAAGAAAATGAAATTAAAGAATATGTTTCCATTCCCTCTCCAAAGAAGTTCTTTAAAGAGAGCTCATTTTCTAATATGAAGATAGCTCCTACACCAGATTATCAACAGCTTTTTATCTTAATTTTAATTCTAGTGTACATGTATGGTATTTGTTGAATTTGTTAATTATGTGGAGTTGATTCACCCGAGGAAAGAAGGCTTTTACTTACAGGCGTAACATTTTCCGTACTCGAGCATTTCAATTCATTGGACGTATTTTAAACCAATACATATTTTACATCTTAAATATTCCAACTCTTAGGACGCATTCTCTAGTTACTTTATTGGAAAAAAATTAAATAACTTAAATATTCATTATTTATGCAACTGAAATCTCGTGTGCCTAAACGTATGCCTACCTGAAATTAGGAAAACCTGTACCTAATACAATGTTTAAAAATTTTACATGGGACGTCACTCGGTGAGCATTTCTGGCGTTCATAATAAATATATGCAAACTCTTTTTACTCTTATTCTATTTGCCGACTAAGGCTTCAACATGTTAGTACCATTATCAAGGTTAGATTTTATGGTAATGTCTTCGAGTCATTATGTCATCTGTCACCTTCATAATGACACAAATGTGTTGAAACGTTGTTCGGAAAATAAAATTAGTTTGAACTCGGCACAAACTCATAATTTTTCATCTTCAACTAATGCTTCACTTGCGTCGACTATCTTTAATGATATGATTCTTTACTAAAAACTTGCAAGATGCTTGCATAAATTTCTACGTTCCCGTCTCGCATTATGCAAATAGAAATTCATCGGTGCAGCGAAGCACATAAGTTGTAGAACACAGTGTCCGGCACCTCATTGACAGAATACAAATCAAAATAAAAAATCGTTCAAATCTTCCCATTTAAATTTGAATACATATTTTCGCCACACATATTCACCTACATGAATGGTTGTTGAATGAGAAGCAAAATGGAACAAATGCTAAAGGAGACGAGGAGCACCTAAAACGATGAATTGGTGTTGATAATTAGAATAAGGCAAAGAAGAAATATGTGCCAAATTCCACGGAGAAAAATCAACCGCCTTGATCGGGATTTGAACCCGGATCCCTCCATTTTCGGCCTAGTGCTCTAACTAGTCAAGCTACCCTGTGGATTTTAATGACTTTTGTGGGACCAGATGTTCTCGACTGCTAGACATTCAATGTAACAAACAGTCGCTACTGAGCGCTGAGCGCCACTGCCCACGAGGAAATAACGGGCTATGAACACAGAGAGGCATTCACTCTATTTGACAGATTTTAAGCTATCCCAGTCAAGGCGGATGACTTTTTCTCTGTGGAATCCTGGTCAAGGCGGATATTTTTTCTCTGTGGAATTTCGCTTAATTGTGCATTGCGGGTGACTCCAAAAAAGTGGAACTCCGTGGCTAGTCCCGGATAGCTTATAATCTGTGAAATCAAACGAATAATTTTTTTTTTTAAATATTGGTCTAAAATTAAATTCAAGTAATTAACAGGACATTTGTGAGGTTAAAATTATCCTTATCATAAATTATATTTCTGTGAATGAATGCGCTCTGCGTTATTCCTTGCTACTTGGACCTTCGGCTTCATCCAGTACGGTTCAGGATTGCGATTCGGGGAGGGATTTAGTGGATTTGGGAGGAGGAGGTCACGGCACCAAGAAGCGGAAGGAAGAGTGCGGAACGAGTATGGCAGGGGATGTTCGTGCTCCCTGTTGGGAGGAGGAAGAAACGAAGGCCCGTGGGTGGCGAGGCCAAAACCCGGGAAGATAGAGAGAGTTGAAGGTCGGGATTTCATGTGGGGTCTCGGTATGGGTGAGTGAAAGGGGAAGAAGGAAGAGTGGCGAGGAGTAACACCGCGCCCACCCTCTCTCCCATGGGGGTTGGAGACCTATTCAAACTGGCGGGAAGAGAAGGGAGGAAAGGCTGATGAAGATGGAATACTCCCCGAATTGGTTATGACGTGAATTGATGGAGATGAGCGAGAAGAAGGTCTTTTTGGAGGGAGTGAGTTGGTTGGTTTTAACGGGGAGAGGGCGGCGGAGGCTTTTGGGAGTTAGGAGGAGGTGGAGGCTAGAGGGAAGAGACGGTTGAGAGCGGTGAGGAAGGTTGAGGGAAGTGGTTGAGTATGCGAAAATGCCCGGGAAGAAGTGTGCGGGAGGGAGGAAAATCGCAGGAGTGGGAACACCGCACATGGAGGGGGGATTCAGAGAGGAGGAGGTAATATTTGGCGAGAAGGGCTGGAAAAGGGGCCGGAGAGTGTAGGGCTGGAGGGAAAGAGGGGACATTGGGGCATAAGTGAGACAGGGAGGCGTGATTAGGAAGGGCGGAGGAGGTCGAGAAAAGATAATCGGGGGGGGGGGGGGGGGGGGGCAGAGGGGGGCGTGCTGCACGGACTCGCTTTGTGACGGTGGCAGCTACCGGGTGGTGGAAGTAAAGATGATGGAAGAGAGTGAAAGTGGGGACGGAGAAATAGAGAGACGGATGGGGGTAGGTAATGGGTTTTAAAACGGAAATGATGGTCGGAGAATGCGGGAATTCGCAGGATGAATTGAGATATTTCTGTGACATATTGGCAGTGCTTTAGGACCCCCACTCCTGGAATTACTCCGCGGATACGTGACTGATATGTGACTAAGTTAATCAACTACAAGGTGACTAGTTAGTCACTCAGCTCCACTCATGAAGCTACTCTTTATTGTTGGCTATTTAGTCCAGTGAAAAGTTGTTGCGTGACGCTGTAGAATAGAAAAAAACTTTATTGTACATTTGCAATTGGAATTTTATATTTTCGATGGCGAAGAGAACTGAGCAAAGTACTTAACAATCGTAAACAAGGAAACCTGACTACATGAAACATAAGTCACCTAATCAGTAATTGAAATAAATCACCTTTTATGGTGCAAATCCTCTGTTGAAATACTTTCATAAGTATAAGTAAAAATATTAATAGGAAATCCATTGAATACTTAATAAGGCAGATAGTTCCAATCAAAAATAGTCCTCGCTGTAAAGGAGTTTCTTGCTGTGTTGGAGGCAGAATAGATTTCTCCCACCTTGTACTGATGGTCATTAGGGCCATAATTATTCGGCTTCTCTAACTGGACTATAGTATGCTTCAACACCAGTAAACACTTTATAAAAGACAGTCAACGGTTATATAATACGCAGTGTTAGCTACTAGTCAAAATAACAAAGAATATACGTTTGATTTATTATTTTGGAAGAACTATATTAATAATAATAACACATTTATTCCACACCAGCAGCTCTCCACAAAAAATATACTTAATACAAATAGATAAGGCACTAGGCTTACCCGTATCTTGAAAAGAACATTTTCTGCAGGTTAATTGTAGCAGATTATCATTATCGATAGAAAGACAATCGTAAATATTTACCATATATACAAGAATTAAAGATGGGGGAAATAATCATGTGATAAATTCCGCCTGGCCAGGAATCGAACCTTGCTCATCTCCGTGGTTCCCCTGCCGTTCTTGGCCGATTTTTTATCGTGGCTATTTCTACGTATTTCATCGCAGAATTTTCGGTAGATACGAATTTGTTAAATCAAGTCAAGATAAAGTTAATCAAGGATGAAAGAGAGGTCTTCTTTTGTACGTGATTACTGTCAATAACATTCTATAGTTTTAATTATTCATGATTCACGAGCCTTGCTTTTCGGCCTCAACATTACGTTGTGGAGAGGAGCAAGTGATACATTTCATTCTCTTTATGAAAGACATCACGAGGCTCGTCGAAGACAAATATAAAAAAAAATTCTCGCTTGTCTGACAAGCCGATAATGTAAGGCAAATGTATAAAAATAGAGAAGTACGTGGGAGAAGTTTTGCGTTGATTAATGGCAGAGACAACCTAACCCCTCTCCCGTTTTCCATGCCTTTGCCTCATCTTCTCCTCTCGCACCACACTCCCTCTTGGATTTTAAACCGCCACTTGCTTGACCCAATTGAAAATCTCGCAGAAACTTTTCACGGCGAGGCTCATTCAAACGGCAAAATAAAACTCCACGCTCTAAATACAAGGCTGGGTAAAAACAAAAGAGAATACATTGAGAAAAGAAGAAAAACCACAGCGTTGGAATGCGCCACACGATGCGAAAACTTCTCGGGGGAAAATAATTAAGAAGAAATTTATATACAATTATACTTCTACGTCAAGTTGCAATCGCGGAAAAGTCATGAAACTTGAAGGGACCAGCGAAAGAAATTGCGCCGTGAAGTCTTTCTTCTTGCCCTCTCTGGGCTGTCGCGGACGACGTCACATGCCCAAAGCTGTGATATTACGGCTTATGTCGCATGTCGCCCGAGATGATTTCGTGTGAGATAGAAGCGGGGAGAATTTATGGCAGCGTCAAGCACGTTCCTTCTTCGCGGAGAACTTGTTGGGTGAAACTGAACACGAAAAATAAGCAAGTGGTGACTGCTATGTTGCCACTCCAATTTGGGATTTGACTGCGCTTCGTCTCAGCCCGTGAAATTAACGATTACTGCTGTACAAAACGCTGGAGGACTGCTTTCCGTAAAAACAAATTAACTTTCGAAAACGAAACGAAACTTTGATACTACAATATGAATTTAATCACAATTTTTATTGGCATCCTGGAAAACGTTTCTTGGATCCACAAACAGTTGTGATATTTACAAATTTATGCTGGACATTTATATGTCGGCTCTTCTTTCATTTTAAAGTACATATTTTCGATCCTTCTAATGGCTTTTGGTTTACTTGACCGTGCTTTCTACGTTGGTAAACTAAGCGTTAAACAAGTATATAATGACTTTTGTTTATCCTTTTTTATGATTTATAAATTTGACTTTAATTTTTTTCCTTACCTAAAACAATAAAAGGAAATTATACATTCGATTTCAGCTGGAAAGTTCGGTGCGGGACACTATAAAAGAACTAATAAAATTGGCTGCATGTGGCCTGGCGACAAATTGAAAAAAAAATATTATTTTTCCTTATGAAATCCGTTTAAACGAATGAAAGGAGAAATGAAAACGGATGAAGTGTGGAAATTGGAGGGATTAAAAAATTGTTAGAGGTTTTGATGAGAAAGTAGTGACAGAAAAGTTATACGTTTCTTTCCGAATAGGTGTGTCACTACGTCGATCAAAGATGCTGTAATTCTTTTGGAATATTCGAAAAACAGAAATGGCCCAATAGTGCTTACATTCAAGTTCTTACGACTTTGGATAAATAGGCTCAAAGATTCTTAAAATTGTGAGGAAGTTGGGTTTGGATTCTGTTATCGGCCACGTGTCTCGTTATTTGATTGTTGTTGGTAAAAAATAGATCCGTATTAGTGACATTAGCAAATTCTCTTTTGAGAGATTCCTGGTTTTGTAACTTTTTATTTCACAATTATTAATTCAATCAAAGATTGATCAATTGGAGTTTAAATTGTGATAAATTCCTATGTTGAAGGTCTCACATGTTGGAAGGTCAGCATTGTAAAAATACCGGGTTCCACTGTTGCGCCAGCATTGAGTAGAGTGAGCGTTATGATAAACTTCGTTTTTTTGCACCCGCTATTAAGCCCTGTCCCCTTCAAATTTCATCTCTTGGAGCTTCTTTTCTTAATCTCCAATTCAAGCTGGCCTATATCTGCAAGTTTTCCTTGTGGGACAACCTATTCTCTTGAGTTCCTCACGAATCTTTAGTTACTCATGTTGTGGTGTATCCATCTGGACATAACCTCATATATTTTCTGATGATTTTCTCTTTGAAAAGTGTTTGTGCACTTTCCCGTTTCGGAACCTACTCTTACTTACCCTTTAACTCTTAATTACGCCAAATATTTGTCGAGACTTCTCGTTAGCTCTTGCCAATTTTGCGGAATACTTTAATTTAGACCTATATAATTGATGTTGTTGGCAAAGAAATCCACTGGACGCATCATGAAGGTGATATACGATACGAGTCGATACGGCCATTTGAAGTCAATAAAACTAACCATTTATTATCTTTCTAAGCGATCACTACCCCCATCTTGCTGCGTTTGCTCGATGCAATTCTATTAATAAAATGAATTATATATTGTTGTGGATATTTTGCGTCAATAAGAACCTTATGTGGAAAGTTGTGCACTCATTTACACACAAATCATATCGATGCTTATCGACGATAAAAATTCGATTTTATGAACTGTATCAGTTCAATACACTTCCTTTAAATGATTTAACTGACTTTTATGTTGAATATTACTCATCATAAACTTTTGCTTGTATCCAAGAAAAAATCACTCTTCATTGTATTTGCCTTACATTTAGAGTCTAGTACTGGTTTAAGGAGGAATATTTTACTCTTATCTTTGACATAAATTTAGTTCATCGAGTTCCAAAAAGTTATGTGCAGCTTAACTATTGCTACTACCTTTGGGTAATCCTATAACTTGGTAACACCGAATGTTTGTTATTCAGGCCATAAGGGTGTGTCCATATTCTGTGGAGTCAGGGTGAAGAAGATAAAATCTCGGAACTGCCTATGTATGAAAAATGTATGGCTAAAAATTTATGATTTTATTGAGTTTTTTCTTTACTACGTGTCTTATATTCTCAGAAGAAGCACTCAGAGTATATTTAAACTATCAAAATGGACAGTTTTGTGAGATTAATCCCGGTTGACCTCTCTAGGTTGGATCTGATATGCTAATTAGAGCTTCCTTAATTTGCTGGGATATGTCGTCCGCATTTATGTAAATGTTTTCAAACTTCTCTCTTAATGTGTCAGGGGTTTGGCAAAAATGTCTTCATTCAAATTGCCTGCGCACCTAGTCTTGTGTTTTATTAAATCAAGCCTACCTGTTTTTATGGTGAATAATGCCTATCTATTTTATTTTGTTTACATATATAACTTACCACCTGACTTTTAACCGATTGCCCGCTACTAGGACATGGAAAACCTCCATAACTTTCCAACATTTTTTTTCTGACCTCAGTGAATTTCATGAAATTACAAAATTATCCAGGGCAGGTAAGAAATTACGGACGTAGAAGAGGTAACTCTCTTTATCATGATATGTACACATCAAATCCGTTTAGTTTAGAAAAATAAAAAAAGCGTAAAACATTTCGAAGTATTTTCACATCCACGTCTTAACTTACGAATCGCCTCCACTAAGTTACGTCACCTACCTAAACAATAACTAATGTTACATACATATGTTCTACACCATTCGCTTTCGCGGTGGGCATACAAAGCATGTAGTCATTTTAGTTGTCCCTTAGAGACTGGCTCCTTTTTCATATTTTTCTCCATGATTAAATTGATGGATACAGAAAAATACCAGGTAGATTCTCAGAGGAGATAAGGCTAGTTAAATACTGCCGATGTGTTTCAGGAAGTCCAGTTAGAGTGAGTGGTCCGGGCTGCTGACTAGCAGTTTGTGAGAGCAAGTGAAACTCCTGGCTGATCGTCCGTGTGTCGGCGTGGAAAGGCGAGACAAAGGAGATAAGACGGGGGAAGGGGTGGAAAAGTCAGGAAATGTGAAAGAAATAAGGAGAGTACGAGTGAGGGGAGAAAACTTTGAAGAAACAGAAGTTGTAGGAAAACTCTTAAAAGGGAGGAGGGAGAAGTGGGAGGGAAGGGAGGAGGAGCGGTCGCCTTCTTGTATGATAATGAGTGGTAGAGGGGGGAAAGGAAGTTGCGGTCCCAAGAATAGCGGGTGAGGTCGGGGAAGGTTTGAGGTTGATTCTTTAACGTTGGGGGGTGGGACAAAGTTCTCTGTTACAAGGGTCGGTCGGTGAGACGGGGTGGAGGAGGGTAAGGTTGGAAAATGGGGAATTCAGAGGACGGCTGGTTTTTCGGGAGAAACGAGGGTGAACCCGGTAGCCGAAGCCGGGGGAGAGAAGGATGGGAAGGGAGGGCAAGGGGTTAATATGACTTTTGTGTTTATCTTGGAAAATTTTCAGCAAGGAAGGGCAAATAGAGACGTTTTCCCTTCGGGCAACGAACGGTTGTGGAAGGAGGGGTGAGGAAGGGACACCCTCACCCGCTGCTACAGCAGCAAAAAAAAATACGAAATCTGGAAAACTGTTTCGTCGAGGAGAGAACCCTAGGGTAATAAGGGTGGAGAGGAGACGAGAAGGGGGTTCGGAAGTAACCGTGTAAAGTCATAACTTCGGTATTTCCAATTCACGCGTCGGGGAAATGTTGGGATTTTCAGACACGGAGGGAGCGTTTCGTCTCAAGAGTGTGGATGTCTTGATGAAATAAGTCGCGAATAGTTTTCAATGAAAATTCCGGAAAATTTTCGGGACGACAAACTTGCCTCGGGGCGAAGAAGAGAAAGGATTATTAAGCTTATAATTTTGTATACTGATAAAAAATTTCCGCATTTCATAGGCTTTGATTGTTGCACATCATTTTATTACTAGAACAGAGTTTTTTTAAAACCACGATGCTTTTTTTCTTCTAGATGATCTTTTATTCATTTTTTTCTGACTGTGTGGTTGTGTATATATACTTCTTTTTTACATATGAATGGAAATTAGGTACTATTCTTACTAAGTTTTTTTTCCGAATTTAATTAAAAGCATTAGGAAAATTATGTTTATATGAGAATGTTAATAATCTCCGCTAAGTCCATCGACCTATTCATAAATTCCGGTTCTTTTTACTTCCATTTATTGGCATTCAAACTGGTGCTTGTGTGGGAAACAAATTCAATCTTGGAAAACGTTATCAATTGGGTTACTCTTTTGACTAAATGATTACTCCGTGCCCAGTAAGGAATATGTTTTGGTAATTTGTGGAAAATAACCATAATGAACAAAAATTAGTCCCGATTGGAGTTCACACAATTAGAAGATATAGTTTTCCCAAAATTTCGCGGAAATTATACAATATACATGCCTTTATGTCAGTTAACCTCTTTTCATTTAATGGATTTTTTTGCCTGCTATAGTGATCAGTTCAGAAGTAGACATGTCTTTCCTTAGTACTAAATATTCTCCATAATCCGAAGCTGAACCTATGTCTTATCGCACGTCACCCGTAAGTTTCCACCGTGATCCACACTTGTCGGGGGATATTCGTACGCGCAGATATCTCCCACTTTTTCTCATCTCTCTTTTCCCTGTTAACTCACTCGAATGCCGCAGCTGCCCCGTCAAAAACACGAATTGACCCACCACACAGAGGAGGAAAAAATTGAAAGTGAGGAGGAATGACGAGTTGGGGATGTTAAAAGGACGCGGAAATATGTGTCAGGAAATGTGGGGTTAGCTGGACGAAGTCGGCTGTGGCAGAAGGCGGGTAGTCTTTATTTTTTCCTGGGCAATGAAAATATGAGAAGGCCCCATCAGTGCGGAAGAGAAAGAGGATCAAACGGGATGCGTCCGGCGATCCGCGAGTCTAAACGGTCCTAAAAATGGCCGCGGGTAAACCGCGGAGTTTGTCGTGTGGGGGAGGAGCTGAAGAGGGAGGGGGGACTGGAAAGCTCTTTTTCATTTCTCTCCGGCGCGAGAGAAATGAATGTTACGAGAGCGATTGATGCTGAAGACCGCTTTGAAGAAAGCTCTTTATTTTGTTGATCGATGGTCATAAATATTGAATGGCGCAAACTGGAGCAGGTAGATAATTTCAAGTAGATGAGTAGTGTTTTGAAAGAATAGAGGCAGAGTATTAAATGTAGAAAACAAATAAGACGAAGACTAAATTCCAAAAATGTGGAAGAAAAAGCTGATTGCGGAAGTCACATAGAGGGGAGAGAAACTAGAGCAAGTGGATTCTTTCTCCAATCTACTAAGTATCATCACGTGGGATGGAAGAATTACAACAAAATCCGAGTGAAGAATAGCCCTAGCTAAGAAAGCGTTCATGGTAAAGGGTCAACTGCTGCATTCAAAGAATATAGGACTACACACTAGGTAACAGTATGTGAGAGTATTTGAATGAAACGTGGCACTCAATAGTTTGGAAACATGGACCACTGGAAAAACAGACCAGGACTGAATCGAAGCCTTCGAATCCTGGTGCTTAAGGAGGGAGCTTGAAAATATATTGTTTGAACAAAATAAGAAATGATGAAGTTCACGCAAGAGTAGAGGAAGAAAGGACCTCATGAAAAGTTTTAGAGAAAAGGACACCAGATATAGATTGGACATATCCTGAGACACAATGGGTTTGTTAGGAGCGTAATTTAAGGTGAAATAGAGGGAAAATTCCCCAGAGGAAGACCCAGGAATAAGTTTGTGGAACAGCTAAGAAAAATATAAATAGGAAGTGCCTTCAGGAAGTAAGATAACTGGCATTAGACAGGGAGTAATGAAAGGTTGCGGTCAATTTACCTTACGATTGAACAGCCAATGATAATAAGTGTA
This sequence comes from Ceriagrion tenellum, assembly GCA_963169105.1. Taxonomy (NCBI): domain Eukaryota; kingdom Metazoa; phylum Arthropoda; class Insecta; order Odonata; family Coenagrionidae; genus Ceriagrion; species Ceriagrion tenellum. The sequence continues at coordinate 113,083,240 of OY720640.1, read as the reverse complement.
GTAGGAGAGGAATTGCTTTGCCAAGGAGGTCTCTAATAAGAGTCTGTTGAAAGAGTGACAAGAAAAGTCTGGTGAAGACTCTACTGCGGAGTGTAGCGTTGTGAGGGGCAGAAACGCTCTACAAAAAGTGGATAAGAATAGGATGAAGGCGCTTAAGTTATTGGTGTGGAGAAGAATGTGGAAAATGCAATAATAGGACATGAATACGTGCGAGGAAGTGCTCGGCAAGTTGGACAAATTAGGAGAGAAAATATTTTGAGGAAATCGCTGGAGAGAAAGTGGGAGGTTGAAGCTTATAATGAGGAGTGAATGTCAGCTGAAAGACGTGAATAAGGAGAGGAAATTAAGTTGGCAAGGAAAGGTAAGAAAATAGAATAGGCCTGAAAGGTGGGACGAAGAGGGATAAGTGTTAAATAGGGTAACTAGACTAAAGCCTACTGCTTTACTTAGATGTTCCAATCTTTGATATAAACATACATATAGGTATTAAATATTTTGCAGTAGATTAAAGCTTATAGCAATTGAATAACTTAAACATTTAAAAGGTAACGACTGTAGGCATGAGTTTTTGGAAATCATCTATCACGGAAGAGATGAAAACTTTGTAAACTACTCCAATTTAGACTTACTTTTTTGTAAGAATTAATTTTCGCGATCCAGGTATCGACCTTTTTTGTCATCTTTAAGTCCTTTTACCTGGCAGTAATTTCTTTTCGTAAGAGGAAGGGAGACCTTTCCGGAAGTAGTCTCTTTTTAGTGACGATCTTGAAAATGAAAACATTTAAATTAAAAGTGCATGGTAGTTATATTCGCTCATTTATCTTTACGAAAGTTATCATAATAATCTCCTAATCAAGTGTAGCATGGTGCTACAGGGTATGTAATTGGATTCTTGCACTCAAGATGAAAAATCTATATTGAAAGGACTGCGGAACTGGCCGCACGTTTATGGCTTCATCCTTTGATGATCACACACTTGTGTGAAACTCCCGTTCCGCAGTCTTTTGAATTAGTCCATGTAAACACCTTTGTGATTAAAGTTGTCCTCTACCTCGTCGACAGCAGTGCTTGCATACAGGTACTTCATAGTATTATACGCACAAGAAAAATGAGGAGAACTCGCTTCGTAAACTTCCTTGAGATTCATGGTGGAAGAGGACTTCTAGGTAGCTTAAATAGTTAATGAACTAGGTGCGTAATTGAGGGGTCTAATCACAGTCAAGACGAAAGATTTTTTTCAAGTTGAATTTCACACAAGTATGGAAAACCAAAAAACTAAAGTGCGGAAGGAATCACCTCTAGTAGTGAAGTCTGCTCCAAAATAGCCTTTGCAATCGGTGACTTCTCGCTCCATAGAAGTCTTTTCGATCACAATAGATCTTTTTGATACATAGGTGCGTTACATCGGGCGAAATTGACATTCTACTGTCATCTCTTCCTCTTCATTCAATTTCATGTGGAAGAAATCAATGAATAAGATCAATTCCCAATTGCCATAGCATAAAGAACCTTTAGTTATAAGGCTACAAAAATTATACTAATAAGTTTTGAAAATAAGTAGCTAATATAAGTAGTTAAACCTTTGTTAGAGGAAATATTTTTAGTCAGAAATGGCTTGGATTTGGTTTAGAATATTCGTAACTGTACTCTGAAGGTGATAGAGAATACTAGGGTAGTATATGTTGAGAAGGTAAAAAGATTATGGTTATAAATAGAGAGTTTTGCTTAAACTCCATACTAATAAACACTCTGAAGGGAAAGACCTACTGGAGTAGTGTATTAAAACCTGCAAAATAAACAGAAAGAGGTGATAAGTCATGCATCACTATATTAGGTGAGTATTGCGTCTGGTGGCAAATACATAAAACTTAATTGAAATTCAATTGCAAGAAACAAATGAGATGAAACGGTGAGGAAAATCTAGAGAGAAAAATTTTCGCTTTAAGATCCACCCTCCATGAGGAGTTGTATTGAGTTGCGCCTTGGGGTTAAAAATGCATTGGATGTGTGGATGGAGGCAGAGGAGAAAAACGCAACGGTGCAGCAACGTGGATGAAGATAGGTGAGGCATCGGCGAAGGGGAGGGGTGGAGGGTTACCTGGCAGTGGAGGACGTCGGGAAAAGGAAATGGAAGGAGGGGGTTTAACGTCGCCTTGGGAATAGAGAGGGCGAGGGGAGTCCCACAGGGTTCGGGCTGCCGCCGCAGGAAATGAAAAATGGGTCTCGGCTGACGCATCGATTTTCGTTCCCATCTAATACCCAAGATGCGTGACGACTTATGACCGAATCTCTTCTGCTACTAACAAAACTTCCTCAAGAGCGCGAAATCACGCCCCAAAGGCTCTCAACCTTCCTCTTTCGCGCCTCCCTCCCTTCCCCTACTTTTGGCCATTTCTCACCTGCACACCCCAAATTCATACTTTCCGTTATCTTACCCTACCTTCTTCGTGCCAGAATATTTGGGTCAATATCACTGGTCATATTTGACTGTGTTAAAAATTTCTTTTGATTTATACTGGATGAAAAATTAAAAACAAGCTACTCAAACACAGTATGAGAGTAGCTAAATCATCACGAAAATTATTTTCACTACGCCAAGTCATGGGTGCTAACGGAGTAGGACAGTAATTTTAAGAATATAAAAGATAAGTATAAATGCTTTATACCAATGTAAGAAAGATGAATTATTAATGTTGACTCGGCTTTTTTTCTTCACAATTGGGCTACAATGGAATCGTCTTAGTTAGTATTATACATGCTGTTAAACGTATTTTTGTTTAATGTCAGCAATGAATTTCATTTATGGAATGGAGTCTCCCTAAAGTCTTCCTAAAACTCATTAATATTTGTACACAATATTGTACCAAAACTGTTAATTAAAAATTATTCTTATTCTCATAAGTATTTTATGCATCAATAGACACATGCTTCATTTTATGTATTAGATGCAAAACGTTTAAATGCTTTTGTTGCAAATTGAAGCACATATTTTTGACCCTAGAAATCGTGGGAAATATAAATTTTTCGATTAAGTTGGCCGCACTCTTACTTCTAACATTTTAAGTAACAAAAATTTTTCACGAAGAGGTAATATATATCCCTGATGAAAAACAATGTTGTTGTTACTGAAAGCTTTTATTTATTTTCTTATCGTGCCTATAGTCTGTGTCAAATTCTTCTGTACACATGAGCTTAAACCTAAAAAATTTCGGCACGGTTCGTTGTATTATAATATTAGGTTCATCATCTATTATAAATTATTCTGTTTTTCAATTAATTTGCAGTGATTTAAAAAAAAAATTCAACATATTTTCTATGTAAGAGCTAAAAAGTCGCATTTTATGGCACTACGGCGCTATTCGTTACTCTGTCTTCTAATAACTACTAAGAGAAGAATATGTTAAAAATAAAATGTTATAAAAATGCTCCTCGTGACATTATTAATACGCTTGCAGATATTGTTTTTGACTTTTGTACTTATTTATGCACTAATCAATCTCTAAACCAACTATTTCTCTTAATCTATGAGTCACGGTACTATACGTGACGGTACAAGAACTTCGATTTTTTACTTTATATTATCAAGGCAAATCAAATACCATTTGGCTCTTCCTTATGAGTATAGGGCTTGAAATGTTGTTGGTAAAAGTTTATCAATCATGAGGAGATATGTCAATCAATAATTTTGAATTGCATTCCGATAAAAGCCATTGAGTTTTCATATCACATTCGTAAGCTTTTTTGGAAAAAATATAGTCCACAAGCAGAAAAATCTGATTTATTCCTGGCATCTGATGTTCGTGTTCAAAAGTCTATTCGGGTTCTCCAACAGATAAAATTCTTCTTTTCCTTCCACCTATCAATTTACGATTTGTCCATTGTCAAGAGTGATGGCGACGGACGATTTGCACAGGTCAGACCAGATGGGAAACCAGAGCAGATTATAATTAATGGTCACTAGAGTTAAGACGCACGTTTCCGACAGAGTGATTTTCATATACATTTTTTATTAAATATAACGATTACCAGTTTTGGAGTCTCAAGGTTAGGTCATGTGGAAGTTACATTGCATAAATTTATTTAATAATTTATTTAAATTTATGTAATGTTGTTGTACATGGTTATTGTATTCTTTTAGATAGCCCTGATGATGGTGTACATTATACGCCGAAACGTAGGCAAGGAGATATAGTTTTATTTCCACATGACCTAACCTCGAGACGTCAAAACTGGTTTAATCTAGGAGGTCGATATTAAAATGCTGTCTATAACGATTACTACCGACAACCGATAAATATTTGGCACTGGTTTACATTTAATTATAACTTCAAAACACTTTACAGAGAGAGGAGAGAGACTATACCTTTAGTCATAAGTGCGTAATGCTAGATAGGCAGCGATTTTTTTCTATTGATCGATGATCGATGCATGCTTCGTTGCATCACGATCTAAAACGCATTGATGGCCGAATAACCTTCCTAGGTAATCTCCTCGACTTCGGAGTGCCTTTTTTTTTGCGGGTCACGGAGAAAGAAGAAATTCGGGCGACCTTTGCGCCGTCTCCTCCATCATTCCTCTTTCATCCCAACCCCTTCCACCCTCCCACCCCTTGTCCTCCCCTCTCCCTCGTGCGTCCCCTAAACAGCTCGATGAAATAGTGATATTGCAGCAGTCGGCGCAAAGGCCCTCCTTGCTTCGAGGAGGGTACAAAACCCTCTCGTAAAAAAACTGAAGCCGTTTCCTATTTCGACCCAATGTTATAAATATTTACAGCATGTTGTGGGCATAGGGGCTTTCAGAAGGTTTTGTGTCCTTCATATCTTTCCCTTCCCCCCCAAACGGATTCTAAGTATGCCGGAGTCGAGATATCTTTCTGTGCCGAATGCGCTTCGAGTGCAATTCAAAAGTTTATCTTCGCCTCCTCTTTCATGTTAGCACCGGCGTAAAATTATGATTACTCATTTTCATATCCGAATTAATTTATTATCCCTGCTGAAAATTATTCTTTAACTATTACCGTTCTTCTGAAGATGGGTCTGTTTAATCAGTAGAGTGAAAGATTCGCTCTCGTCCCAAAAAACTCATCGAACCTTAGTTAAAAACTAAAAAGGCACTTGCTTCAAATTTGTTTAGTCCTATGGAGGCTCAGATTGTGACTTTTCTTTTAAGTATACACTGCAGTGCTAATATCTTGTCCTTGCATTTGTGAAATAGCGCTAATAAACAGAGCATTATAGCCATTCTATACAATAGGTGCATTGTACCTATGTATGTACTTTTCTTTCTCAATTTTTTAAATCCCAGGGAATATACTTTTTCCGCCGCCTCTTATTATTCTTCTTGAATTATTCTTAAAACGTTTTTCCTTGTATTTAGAACTCTTATATCTCAAAAATGTTAACAAAACGTGATGTACTATCCTTGATGCCACTACCTAAACGTTTTTGAAAATTATTTTCCATTTTCTTGTGTGCATGAAGCCTGATAGCTTCGTTCTTTAACATATAGATAGATAGAAAATCCATTATTGCCTGGTAACATCACTAATTAAAAGGTTTTTTTTTATTGTAAATAATTGTTATTTTTTATGTTGTTCATCACGTTCACACCATTCCATTGATTGACTAAATTTTTGCTAATTACTAAATTTCAACTAACTGTTTTGATCTTCGGCAAATGATTACTAATACACATTCTGATTTTAGTTTTCACTGAGGTCATAACTGTTATCTAAATACTCATCTAATTTTCTCCAAAACCTATGGCGATTCCTTCTTAGGGATTATATTTATATAAATTTTCCATTTTGGAAAAATCAGTGGAAATAGTAAAATCATTGTGCCTTATCCTACGACTAAGTGAAACTATTATATATTCCCTTCGGGAACCTCTAACGGGAGATGTAAGAGCAATAGGTCGCTGTTGATTTATCGCTGCTGAGTTTAAAGTTTTGTTGGGTCCGCTCGAACTCAAATCTAATTGTTATTTCCCGTACTTATTTCATTAAACAGTGTCCGTGTCGTTTCTCTCTGAATGGCGAAAATCCCGTTAAACATTTCGGAAGTAACCATTAGAGAAAGTTTAATCTCAGACGAAAGAGGGTGAAATTGAAATTATTTAAAGGATTGAATAAAGGAAAAACTATTTGATCACCATTTGATAATGTAGCACACACATTCAGGGTTTCAATACGTTAGCGTCTTAATTAGGTATGTTAGTTTTCTTCAAGTTTTACTAAAAGTAACCACAGTAACGCCACAGTAAAAGCCACAGTAACGGAAAAATCCAATTCAGTCCCCTCGAATCATTAATGAGGTCAGAACCAACTAAGCAGGATGAATCCTCCGATACTCGAGGTTTGCTGTAAACCTATGAAGCCGTGTGTAGGCGTAATTCTCTGTAACTCTTGCCCAAGGGATAACGAATAGCAAAAAGCTAAGTTGACTCGCTGCTTGCTCGTTCATGACGACCTAATGAACTTAAATGGATCGAGTATCTAATCATGAGCGAGGAAACATCACGGATAATGAATCGACAGTTATAATACCGATAATATCCCTTCTGCACTAAATTTTTAATGGAAATGAACCGTCTACACCACCTCAATTGTTTATTTCATGAGATGGTATCGATTTACGCAAACACTAATAACCGAGACGACTGAAGGTTGTACCGACTCTCACACCGTGACGCATCGTAGGTAAGGTAACGTTTCTTTCTGGCTAATAAATTCATGATCAGTTACATATGCAACAAGGCAACAGTGTCGATATTTGCTGGCTCCTTTTGGTTTCTGTAAACACGACCTTGTGAGGCAAATACTAAACGGAGGGTAAAATCTGGAAAATGATATGGAAATCACACAGCCGGCTGTTACTTCTTTTTCTATTCAAAATTGCGACAGCGTTTAGTTATGTATCCGAAATTAATAAAACGCATCTGTATAAATGTTTTTGTAATAATAATATCTTTTTATTCCATACGAAATACATTCACAACATTAGCTTGAATATTTAAAATGGAAATGGAATATAGGTAACCTAGAGGAAAACCTGTTTCAGGGTTAACATTATGAATAATTTTACATAGGCAAACTAGATGCTAATTCTTGATAATCAATTACATTATAATAAATCGATGCAGTGAGTAAATTGTTTAATTATATTGCGCATTCATTTCATAGAAAACACCTCACGCGGAGAATTTAGTCTCACCTTAATACTCAAAAATTACACACACAAGTACAAACCAATTTAAGTTCATATGTACGCATGGATATGTATACATTTACATGTATAGGCATAATTACGTACTTAAGAGATCATACACACACAACTCATATGCCTAAATACAAGTAAGCATCATTTAATAGCATTTCTGTACAACCATTTTAAGTACAACCTCAACTTTCTCATTATGTCATTTATAAGCCATTTTTAACCGCTTTATTGAATCCGAATTCTGTTACTGCCTTGTCCATATCATTTGGCAGAAAACGAAGTAATTTTGGCCCCATGTATCGACATGGTTGCCGAAAAATTTCAATTTTAGGTCTTGGTATTTCAAAATCCCATTTTACCCTCGTAGAATGGATTATTAAATCTCGTAAGCGATTCATTGATATTTTGAAGTCAAGCGTTCAAATAAATTTTACTACCGCTAAAATGATTTTTGATTCCGTGTAGCAATAAATCTCGAAATAAACGAAGTTTTTAATAGCACGGTCGTTAAGGTACGCTCCATTTCCATGTATTTTCTTGAAACGAAAAATTCTAAACATACTCCATTTGTTAGAAAAAGAAAAAATATACACTTGTATATGGGCAACAATTTCATTTCCCGCACACCCATTAACGTTTTCTCTTTGAATGCCAGCAAGAGATTTTAGGCGGAAAGAAGTATTCATCAAAGGGAATAATATATTTCACAAGATGTTTTTTAAATATAACTTTAATGAATTTGTCCTTGAATTATGGGGAACGTGTATAAATGATGAGCAGTGCCTACTGAGATTTTTTATTAAAAACATTGCACTAATTCGTATTTTGTTATATATTGACTAGTATAGTTCTATTATAAGTTGAGAGGAGTTGAAAATTCCTCATATAACCGGCGATCAAAAAACTTGGGAATGTAATCCCTATTGTGATCCTTCGACTGTTGGTTGCAATGTTTAATTGAAGTCACTTTATACTTCTGCTGTTACAATAACACTCTTCAGAATTCCATTCCTATCACTTAAACATTCACCGATTGCCGGACGTTTATGTCCATCTCCACTCACCCGTGCAATATATCCATGAAACCTCCCCCACTAACATTCGACTTTCCCCACTGCAAAAAGCCGCTGACGCGCGCACCTCCTCGTGGTAGGCGACCGCAAAACACGACCTCCGCGCGCCTCTGCTCCGCGATTCGGTCAGCGCTCCGACCGATGCCGCTCCCATTACGATAACCACAGCGTGCGGCGGGGAGCGGTCAAACGCCCACTCATATATGTGTGTATGAACAGAGTCACTCGAAAAAAATAAAAGAATCTATAGTCGTCGGATGAATATTATTACGTCGTTAGCACTCGAGGGGTTACTGGCATGACATCGCTAACAGCTGCTCAGTTGTAAAAGGAGGAGAAATTGGGACTTTTTCGTATTCCTGAGTAATATATTGATAAATTTATGTTTAATGGAATTATATTCCCTTTAGGAGTCATGTGTTGCGATATATTCACCCAAATAATGCCAACTTTCTGAGATTATTCACTTGATATATTCGCATGTGAATCAGGTAAGGTAGTTTGAGCCGGTTATGGGGTCCAATAAAATTCAGAGGTTATTCTCTATTGAAGAGAAATACCTCGTCTTTCTCACAATACAAAAATATCAGCCACTTACTAAAATTATTTTTGTGTGCAAAATGATGGATGGAGAAGCACGCTGTTTCCCCTTCCATCGCAGTTTCCATCTTAAATGCGCATTTAAGTACTTAGGGTCAAAGACCGTAATCCATTGCACCTCGATGGTGAAATTTTCCGCAAAAAACTTTGGTCGGGAAAACACTGTGTATGAATTTCACGAAGCTAATTTGGAAACCTTAGCTTCAAAAGGACTTTTGTCCCAGGGACCAGTATAAACCTAATATTCACAAAGCATGAACATTGTTGTAAATGGAGGAAAACTTGGTTGTCATGAATAAACTTCTCAGCAATGAACTAAATACCCATAGTCGAGATTTTAACTTAGAATCTTTATTTAACGTCGCCCTGTATGATGAATACACCTGCCCATCGCCAAACTGAGTTCTGTATTAATTTCCGTTGGAGGCTTTTGTAGCGATGGGAATCGAAAGAGAACTTCAATGAAGACGATGGACTGAGATTTCATAAGATCTGGAAGAGAGGAAATACATAATTACGAGTCAAATATGAGACAAAATTGGATTGCGATAAAATAGGGCTTCTAATCGATGATGAGCAGGTAGGCCACCCTGAGGACCGTATGTAGACAAATCGATTTCCATCTATCGAAATGCGGATTCAAAATGAAAATGTGTCCTGCAATGGTCACTTCATCACCAAAATGGGACAAGCCCACAATTTTTCTAAATTCATCCAGGTTTTTTTATTGTACTAAATGCAATATCGTGAGGCTAATATTTTTTACGACATACTCAAGAAACATAGGAACTGGACTCCATTATATGTTCAATCCGATCAATGAGTCAGAGTTTCCTCATTATTATTACCATATCTCTCTAAAGTGCTTAGCCGTACCACATCGAGCAAAATATGGCTTTTATTTTTTGAGGAATATTTGACAAATAAATTTAAAGGTAAAAGAGAGGGAAAAGTCCCCAGAGGAAGACCCTAGGATAAGCTCATGGAGCAAATAACTAGGACAGTACAAAGGAAGTGACACCAGGAGGTACGGTAACTAGTATTAGATAAGGAAAGGTGGAAGGTAGCAGTCAACCAACGTTAGGATTGAACGACCAGTGATGATGATGATGATGGTCAAAGATAGGTTTTAATTAAAGTAAAAAAAATCCCCAAGATTTTTGCACGCGATAAAAGAATTTAAAAAAAGAATTGTGATCAGTGCCGGTTGTTATTGCACCACCAGAAATACAAGATTTTTTTTCTATATTAAAATCAACAAATTAATGAGTTTTTCGTATAGATTTATCATGCTCATGCTGCCTAAAATGTCAGAAATCGCTGCCCAACTGGACGGTATATGTATGGCGGAGGAATAGAAGCCATTCCACCCGTCATACTCCTGCCGGTAGACGAACAGTTTGGACTGGTCGAGGTCAACGGCGCGGCGGGGGAGAGGGCTGGAGATTAGATGTGCTGAAAGAAAGGGGAGGATGTTTGCTTTGGGAAGTGGGAGGGGGAGGGAATTGGTAGATGGGAAAGAGGCGAGGTGGGTGGGAGGTCGTAGTGTGGAGACTCCTGTGGTGAGGAATCGAGGTCGTGTGTGTAACCGCCGATTTTAAATTTTATTGCGAACGCGGTGGCGGCGTTAACAAGTTGATCGATAAAGAATCGGTTTGCACGGGTCGTATGCCCGGCACGAAGCGGAAATGATATAAATGGAGGGGTCTCCATATAGTTTCGCTTTAGTAGCAAACTCTCTCTCTCTTTCCCTCTCTCCTCCCCTTTCTCTCTCTCTCTATATTCCTCCCGCTTTCACCTCATTCATTTTTTATCTGCGGTCTCGGTTCGAACATTTCTTCTTTCATTTTTTTCGGATGAGTAGGGGAGCCCCATCGGAATCATTACATTTCGCCCGCTGCATTTCAATTTGGAAAAAGGGGTTCATTAGCAGAGGGTGCCTTTAAAGGCATTTTCTCTGTGTATCACGCCGCTATTGGTTGTAATAAAATTTTCTAACGGTGGGAGTATTTTTTTGATATCGAGTGCGGTGCACAAAAGCGTGAAGTTAATGTTGATCGCCTAACCAAAGAGAGCAGTCAGCTTACGCCGAGACGGGGTTTTCATTATAGGATATATTTCCGCCTGCCTCTTTGATGTAATGAAAGATTTCCTTGGAAAAACATATGAATATTTTGTTCTTACTATCAAAGTTTATAGTAGCATCATTAAAAGATTCATCCTGTGGAATATTTTTTTGTCGCCAGCTTCAATTTCAGCACTTTATTTGATAGTTATAGAGGAAATCCGCGATCCATATTTTATCCATTAATATCTTTCCCATTATTTTATTTTCATTGTATTTCGCGTTCAGTGTGGAACCAAAGGTGTCCTATCTTTTAGAAACAATTATTTGTTTCTTCACAGCGTATTTATTTAACTGTGTAATGCTTCCCCCTAAATCTGTGAAGGCATGAAATGAAAATCCCATGAGACTAAACTTGACTTCATCATTCAGTATCATTTTTTGCTTGGTAAACATACACTTCCAGTACCTATTTCACTTACAGCTGCAGTTTTGCCAACCAGTCTAGACAATTGCCTTCGATGCTTCCTATAAATCCATCATGAAAGTTTAATTTTTTACTTACATGTAATAGCAATAACTTTTTAAGAAGGTTAATATTTGATTTGTTAATTTTTATTTTAAAAATGTATCTTTAAACTTGGAGAATATTTCCTAATGACTGCGATGCCATATGTAAATGGCATCCCATTTCATTTAATAAAATTTGGTCGCATCTTTATTATTTTCAGCTTCTAATTTCCGAATATTGTCATAGCTCCGTGATCTTTACTCCATATATTTTAATAATAATAAATTCCCGGGCTTGGTTTTTAACTTAAAGGACGTTTTTTTAGTTGAATTTAATCCCTTTTCCACCGCGTCGAGAACTTTCATAAGCATGTGAAGTTATCTCATAATTTAAAAATGCAAATTCTGTAGAAAATACTTATCGGGTGAATATCTGAGAAATGTTGTTCTTTTACGCACCGTGTTGTGGTTTTTACATGATTAATTTTTAAGGGCATGATTTCCCATTAGTTTTTGCAAAAAATAACAAACGAACAAGAAGGGAACGGCTACGTCCCGGCCTCAGTAATCGCCTCTTTTATTCATAAAATGTTATTATTCTCTCGAGTATAAAATTCTTAATATTTTCTCTCATACAGCTCCTATATTTAATGATGTCTCTTCATTTGCAAGGAGGTAAAATACTATGTTTAACCCCTAGACCAGGAACTCAATTCTCGTACACCGGAGGAAGTGAAGATGATGGCTAAACATCCAGTAGTATTTCCAATGCACGACGACAGGAATTTCGAAAAGTTGGAATATTTTTTTCATATTTCAATCACAGTTTATTGCCTATGTGGCCATTTGTGCTAGTTACTGTGAAATCAGAGGATTATCGACATTTGATTCAAAATGACGAATATTTGATTTTTATTTATCAGTTAGATTTATGGTTAACATTTCTGGTTTCAATACTATTCTGCTATTTAATGAAGAAGCATAATTATCATTTTGATTATTTGCTTTGTTTTTTTACCGAATTTCTTTTAATTGCATTTTAACTCTGTCACACACCATCGCAATTAAGTATTATCTGAGGGTTTAATATATTTCAGATATTCAAATCTAGTTATCATGCCTTTATAACGAATTCGAAGTTTAAACTTTTCCCCTCCTTAAGTACAATATTGCTAGGAATTGTTTGTTACACCATAATAATGCGTTTTTCACTCATGACATGATGAATAAAGCTAATATTATGCCTTTAAGGAAATCCATCGTAGAAAATTTGAAAAAATTGAGATTTGTTAATGGATGATGATTTCGCTCTTGTGAAACAAGAGCTATATAGAATTAATAAGGACTTTGAAAGATTAGGAAAAGCGACGAACCGCCTTAAAGGAGAGGTGATATCTTCCTTATGTTTGTGCTTATTGGCGCGTATTTTATTGCATGTATGAAATTTAGAGTAATTTGGCTACTTTTTAGAAGTTATTTGAGTTAGGTCTAATGACAGGTAGGTAATAGGAAGCCTAAATAATCAGCCATAAAACCATGAAATCTTTAGAAACTATCGTCCTTCTGGCCTAGGTAGATTTATCATAGTTTTATCATTATGATGTTGTACAACGAAAAAATAGAATATCGGGAGGAAAATCATCAAATAATTGTCACGAGTCGTAAGAGGAATAGAAAGTTTATTCAACATAATTTTCTGCTGAACTAGAACTGATCATTTGAAAAGTTATTTTGAGGTAACTCTGTGGAAAACGTGGCGCTCGTACGTCACATCGCATAGCGTGGAAGAGATTACTACTTAACCTTGATTAAAGGCGATGAAACGACACTTACCTTGAATATACTGTCGCACTTAGTTCTGCCTCGGATAAATGAACCTGCAGCATTCTCTGAATATTCAGGAAGGAATTTTCATAGGTTTTTCATTTTTATGCACTGCTCTCAAACCACTGGTGATTAACCTTTTTGAACGAGGCGACCCCAAACGCTTCTAGAGAGCATCTGAGCAGATTTCAATTTCGTATTTTTACAAATCGGGCTGTTTAGAACTTATTTCGTCTTTGTAACTGGTAAAATTTGTGTCATACAATAATTGAGAATTTTGAAGAGCAAACTTTTCCCTGCGACCGAGCAGTTTTTAGTATCCTAGGGTTATTACATCATCCGCTTATTTATAAACAAAAAAGTGTGGTGAAGTACACAATTTCCGCTGTGGGGAAAAGTCTGAATAGTTTAGCCCTATAACCACTTACCAGGTTTATTTTAAGAAATTATTTATGTTGGTCTCCCCATTTATTACGTGCTACTCTTACTTGTAGGTTTTGTTCAAAATCCTCCTGGTTTTCTACACTTTTAAGGCCTTATCTACAGTGGTAGAGTAATTATTGTTAATTTTAGACATATAGCACGAGAAAATTAGGAAATAATCTCATGGGGCCCAAAATAGGAGACCATAATACCCTGAGAGAACCTCGTAATAACTTTCGAGGATACACAAATAAGGGAGATTACTTCACTTTTTTCGTTTGGAAATAGCGTCCCTCCAAAATTTAAAGAGTGCCAAATATACCATAATGGATATTGAAGGCTAGGGAAACCATCAATTATGTACTTTTTATATTTTCTGTATGAGCAAAGGAATAATAAGATATATCCACGTGTTGATATCATAATAAACTGAATTTGAGGTCGATAAAAGTAACCAAGAATGAGCTTACTAAAATATGAGTTGGTGAAAATTTTCAGCATTCACAATATAAATGTCTTGAAATAAAAAAAGAAAATATTGTTGGTGGATGGGATCCAGTCCTTGCGTATGTATTGAGGATTTTCACTTACTCCTATTTAAAACCTTACTAAACCGTGGTTATATTTTACTGTAGAATTAGGAAAAGTAACTATTTCTCATCCAGTGCAAAGCGAATTATTGTTAAGCAGAAGTGTTCCATTCTGATTATTATACACGTCCTGTTTTGAAACTCCACATGTTTTTCAGGTAAAATGAGAATTGAAAATAGCGGGAATGCCAGCAAAATATTATGGATTGCCAATAATTAATCTGTCTATCACAAAACTCGATAAAATAGAATCCATGCCAATCCAAATATAGCAGAATAAGATAACCAGTGCTAGTCGACATAAGTTTTCCTTTACTGTGCATTAAGCAGTATATGGATAGGTACAGCTTGCAAAAAATGGTGTCAATGGTGTATAATAACCTTTTCTAAGAAAGATGTCATTCTTCGTCTTTGAACTGCCTCGGCACCAGACGGTATAATAATCTTCAAATTCGACTATCTAGGTTTGCAAGATCCCGCCCAATTTCCTAAATTCAAAATGCTCTACGTGTTATTTAAACCAACTTTTTTGCACAATACCATTGTTAATCCGATCGTTTAGATGGGCATCATTGATGGTATGGTAAAAATATACGCGTATTTTGGTTATGATTTGTCTTGATCTAAAACTTTGCCGAGAAGCGCTCTGCGGACATTTTCCCATCATTTCACATTCGCGCAAATGTAAAATAATATTATTTACGTTGTTTAATCTCCATTCCACTAATTTCCCGATCCCATCCACGAGAGCCATCCCCTCCATGACGACTCGCTTTGATCTGAGATGTCGAGTCATGTAACGCCTTGGTGCTTTCTTTTGTTAGCACTTTATTTTCAGTTTTTTTCAGTACACCTCCTATCTCATCTCCAACAATCCCTCATCTCCAAGCTTCAACAACTCCTTCACAACCAACAACGACCATATAAAATAAACAAATTAAACAGTAAAACCCAAAACATGAAAATATATTATGGATTCGGATGTTTGGAATTGCTGCCTAGGCTACGTGTTGCTTAAATTTCCACTTTTAGTTCACCCAGTCCTTGGCGCCACTTCGATTAGAGTCTTTTCTGTTGTTATTGTAAATCGGATAGTCATTGGCCCCGGTCGCGGTGGGGTAAAGTCCTCGCCTGCCAACCCTAGGGTCGCGGGTTCGAGTCCCGCCTGGGTAGAATATTTTCTGCCCAGGACATGGATGGTTCTGTCTCGTCTGTTGTTATTCACCCGACGCATATTGGCCCGTTGTGCTGTATTCAGGGTAGTGAAGATAAATAAATAAATAGAATAAATATATAGAATAAATATATAGACGTAGTTAATTGTTGCTAACGTGAGACTGTGGTGAATATTCAATGACGATGGAAGAGATATGAATTTTTGATGATTTCAAAAATATCTTGTTATTTTTCTGACCTAAAAGTTAGTTTTTAAATGCTAGAAAGGAAATATTTATTACAGGAAATGTTTAAGAGGTTTGTGAAACGTCCATCGTGTGCCGACGACGATGTTTGCCAGACTCTGATTCTAACTTGAAAGCATTAAGCGCGTTTGGCTTAAATAAATAATTTAGAAAACCATGTTTAAACAGAACTTGCTTCGTACTAGGCTGCAAAAAGGGGTATGCGTCTACGAGGACCCATAATAGGAGACTTGGATGGAAAAATAAGAATCCGTTCAAGGCGGCGGTAAGTGCATTCCTTTTTACCTACACTGCAATGATGGCCATTGGGAATACTCATGAAGTCACCTCGCATTATTATTAAATTTCCGTATAGCAATAATCAGGAAGTGCTAAGAAGTTAATTGTGAATTAGTTTAATTAAATTTGGAGAGGTATTAAATATATCTGTAGACTGGACGATATTAAAACAGTGTATAATTACGTCCCGCGTGTATTACTACATTTTTATCCACTGTATTATGGTTACCTGTAATTAAAATCCATCTATATTCGTGGTAAAACCGGCAAGACGTGTTTATTTACAAACTATCGACTGTATTTACATTTGAACTTCCGTCTTTCATCACTAGGCGGCACCACTTTCCGAAACGTTTTTTGTTTACCGAATTCTAGACAACAGCTTTTGGCAACAAGATCCCAATCCATTATACATATTCATGACCCAAAATAAGAAAAAAGAGAAAACACAAAATAAACAATAATTTTACTAAACCCTAAAACACAGAAAACAAACAATAACTCAAGGAGCGCGGCGTTACAGTCATGTCACCATATTTCGATACCACCGCACGCCTAAGTCTTGGAAATATGAAAATCTTTAGAAATTAGAGGGCTCGCATGACCGTGACCCTATAATGTGTTTCAAAGGCAGCAATACCCTTTGTGAGAAGTAGGTATAATAGCGAGCTCTCAATGAGTCGCCTATTTCCTCTCTTACCGACTCGTTCCGAGGGTAAGTGATATAACCATGCTCGGGGGTATTGGGGTGGGGTGGAAGTAAACCCAAAGACCCGTGACCTAGTCGGAGCGTGACCTTCTTTCTTTACGACGAAGAGTAAACAATGGAGAACTCTGCAGCCATCCATCTTTCATCGCGTGCTCTATCGGAAGCGTTGCCTCGGGAACACGGAAGATCCCGTGCGAAGGGGAGAGGGAGGGGCGGAGACTGGGAGTGGAGACAGACAGACACAAGATGACCAAGTGTAGTGCGTCAGCAAGACAAGGGGGAGTATTGAGAAAGGGGAGCGTGGTCGGGGATTTATCGATGGATTAGACGGAAAGAGGCACACGGCCTCGGAACATCGACTCAAACGCTGGAAGAAAAGGGCTCAGCAGTGTCAGAAGGAGATCATGGACGCTTCCCATTTGACTCGACACCCTGCTCACTTCGCAACACTAGGTTCGAGTTCTTTCCATCCGATTCAGACTCTGCGAGCTTGAGGGGTATAATAATTCCAAGCAGATAGAAGAGTTGATTGGTGCTGGAGTACATTTGAGATGACACAAATATTAGACTAATCTACCCGCGATAGCTCTTTTTGTGTTGATTTCCAGAAAATGCGTCATACTGAAATAACGCCGAATTTTTAATTGCTTTGAGGCAAAAAACTTCCATTTTTAAACATGCATTGTGGAAAAAGTTGCTACATACTTACATCTACATACTACCCTACGATCCGCAACATGGGCGTGTGGCGCGGAGAGTGGGCGCACCAGCCGTGTAAAGGCGTAAAAAGCGGTTTTCGGAGGTGGATTGATGAAGTGTATTGTGGGAGTGTTTTAAGGTAGTGCAAGCGAAATATTTCACCAATCATAATAGAGACCATATTCGATATACACGTTTTAATTTCACCAACTGAGTGAAACACTAATTAAATATTGTATTATTAATGGTGCAATAAAATAGTTTTACATGACAGATATTGTAAGCAATCAAATGAAAATATCTAAATAAGTCATTAACTTTACTCATTTTTTCACTTCATACGTTTGAAACTCTATCATAACGGAAGGTTTATTGTGATCCCTAAGAATTTACTGCAGTGACAATATTATTAATTTTCAACAATAGCTGAGAAAACACGCAAACTACACACTTTATTTTTTGTCGAGATCTAGGTGTTAGAAATTCCTTACTTGTTAAAAAAGGTCTCTCTGGAATGCATACACGTACCATTTCCCACGTAAAAGGGATGTTATTTCCTGAAAAATATCTCGGAGAATAATGTGGTAAGGGATTGAATTTTTGGTATCAATGGAAGGGCGATATACCTTTCTTTAAAATGAGACCAAATTCATTGATTTCTAGGAAAAACCAAATTTCTCTCAAACTACCTTAGGTGGAGCTCCCGTTTCATGATAACTTATCGAACATTATAAAACTAAAATTGTATACCTATTATTTTCCAATGTATCTCTCTTATTTTATCGCTTCTGTCTTTTACAAATGTAAAAATTTGATGTGCTCTCTTCCAAATGTGTCTTGTACCTATTGATGGCTCTGTGAGCTGAAACGCGTCGTACGCATTGAAATACCTTGTGGAATAGTGCAATTGTTGTTTCTGTTTTAATGTGACGGTCATACTGAACAATTGGGAAGGGAAGGTCATACTGAACAATTAAAAACAGAATTTTTAAGTTCGCCAACCAGGGGCGTGGCGATTATACTTGCACCACAACCGAAAAATAAATGAAATTAAAATAATTCATAAGGTATTTAAAATGAACTCGATTCACAGTAACATTTTACACGAGCTACCGCAGTTTTACGACAAAATGATCGTAATCGTAAACATTCTAAGGTTATTACCGATGTATTATCATAATCGGTCGTTCAATCATCTTAAATTAGGCTGTCAGGAGCCCTTTATCATTCCCTCTGCAGCACTGGTTTTGCTCATATCCTGGTAGCTCTTCTTACGTACTTTATGCTTTATTTGTCTTATGCGCTTATCGCATGGCCTTCCTCTTGTGACATATCCCTCTTGTTTGTACTCCAATTTTATTCTTCTCAAACCCAATGTGCGTCAGGGTGCGGCCAAACCGTCTGGTTCTTATTTTCTGTATCGTGTACTGCACCGTGTGGTCTTTTCCTCTTCCACTCTTCCCGATGTATTATGTGAGATTTTAATCATTCCTGGATATTGGATATCTTATTACTGAACATTTGGTAAGAGACATGCTATCAGTTTGGTCTGCAGAATAGATCGATCGCAACGTGAGCTAAAATAGTGTCATTAAGTAGTTTACGTTGTGAACCAGCTCTAAAATTCAGGGGTCGATGATGTCGATGGATATAGATGTTCACGAGGCTTGGAAATGGAAGTAGAGGTGGAATGAAATTAGATCATCACTGTATTACAAGTTCGGAGAAAGGCTCGTTCCTATTGTTGTGCACCGAATCAGTTCAACTGAGAGCAGCTTCTTTATGCTCCGAGGTATAATAAGAATATAAAGTTATTTTCCTGGAGCTTTTAGATCATTAATTCATGTTTAATCTGTTCCTCTTTTTCCAAAGTTTCGCCTTATAATGATAATAATGTCGTCTTTATTGAGCGATATTAGGACGGTCTAGTCCTCTCTTACATATAACTCATTTTACGTCACACAAACAACCATGTCCTGGATGGAGAAAAATTCACCCATTCGGGACTCGAATCCTAGAGCCTGAGTTAGCAGGCAAGGACTTAGCCCTGCAGCCACCGGGGTCGACATTAGGTACCACCAAATTCCATTTTTATCGCCATGTTCGTGAAGTTTAGCGGCTGTGGTTATGTGAGCAAGATTGGTCACATATCATGACGGAAACCTTAGTGGAATCCTATTATTGGTGAAAATATTCTATTATTGATGGTAAAATACTTCAAATAGGATATTTGTGAGAGCATTTTACTAAGTATTGTAATGTGGTCGAATCAAATCTTTTTTAAAAACTGAATTCCTCAGCAGTTAAAATACGTGAAATTCGCGGTGGAAAATATTTTTCATTTAGCCTGGGATTCAAACCCAGGGCTCTCGATATTGCGAAAAGTACCCTGAGAAGTGAATAACTTATCATAAAGTTATAGATCTCATAAAAATATTCGGGTTGCAGGAACACATTTATTTGTTGAAAAACATATTTATCAATAGTTAAAAGCTTCGAATATTCCATCTAATATTCTACCGCCGGATAAAATTTATGAAAGTTTAGCATATGAATACTACTATAATTACTGTTTCATATAATTATTAGTCAGTAAGAGTAAACAAAATGGTTAAATGTCTCAAAACAACTATTTTATCTTGTAATTAAATCCCCAAGAGGTTATTGCGCATCCGCCATCTTGGCTACTTATAGAACTCATAACTCCATGCCACAAGTTATGAAACCAATAAATTTATCGTATGTTTCTGCAACACTTATTGGAATGGTTGCCATGGATCATGGGTCCCATAACTTTATACAATACATATGTGTCGTACCTGCTACTGGCCATTACCTGTAAAAGTCACGAATGTGTGTTATCAGAAGCAGAAAATTCCGTTAAAGTTAAGGCGTGGATATCTCCCTCGTTCGATAATTATCAATCATTATATGCACGCATATATTTAAGTCTCTAATTTTATTTTCGCCAAACCTCCTGACGCCGCCGAAGGCATTTTTTTCTGTCATTTAAATCTAGCTGGATAAAGTTAAGTGCTATATTTATACCTCGCTTTTACACTTCACTCTTTTTCATGTTCTTTAATGACTGAAATTAATGAGTCGTTATATTAGATTATATTCTAGTTTAATACTCCTTATAAATATTTATTTACGTTTCCTGTTCTCGATCATCTATTCGGTTTGCACTAAAAGTGACATAGAATTGCTATATTTGGGACTTCAAGACATTCAGACACCAGAGAGAAGTAGTTATCGATTTGCTTACCAAAGTTCAATCCCCAACCGTTTCTCCCGCGTGCACGGGGGCTTCCGTGAGAAGTCAAATCAAAGAGCTCGCCCGAGGTTAACAAATAAGTCAAACTTTTCTGCTTCTTCCACCGTCGAATATCTCCCGAGGCAACACGCGAGTGCTTAAGGTCGTCGTAGAGTACCCCAGTCGGGGAGGTGGGTTTTGAAAGCAAGGAGGACGAGAATCCTTGTGCCAATCGCCACCGTGCCTTTCCGATGGAGACGTTTCATGTGTCGCGTCGTTCGACCTGGTTGTGCGTCCTACCGCATCAATCTTTTCACTGCCGAAACCTTAAAAACGTTCAGCGGCGTGAATGGAGACTTTGAGACCCGACGCTCTTACTATAAGTCATCCGAAATCACCCACAATAACCTCTTTTGTCGCACCACAGGTCTTTGAACCATGCTACGTTCCATGCATATACTTCTTCGCTCTGCTTGCTGCGTGGTGCACTACCAAACTGTCCCAAATGTAAATAAATAAATCATTACCTAGGAAAAAGAGTATCACTGGGTTGTTGAATAAACAAGGATAAAAAACGCCCAAAAACGAGGATATCATTTTTGAAATTACGCCTTCAGATAAGTTCAACTTATCCACCAATTTGAAAATAAAGTAGCCATAAAACGTTTAAATTCTGCTAAAAGTTCACACACCTAAATTGTATGTCTTATCCTTTTCTCCCCGGTAGAAATTTACAATGTAAATGTCATATATAAATGTAACACAGTCCTAAACATTTTTAGGACTGCATGCTTTAAAAGCTATGCTATTAGTTATTTAACTTTTCCACTTACAATTTACAAATCATCGCTGTATACGTTGTGGTTACCTCGATTGAATGAAAATTCCCTATCTTTCATTATATTTACTAAACCTCCAAATGTTACTGTCGTCAAATAAGTTATTTTTTACTTTTAAGGATAATCTGCTTATAAAATCAATAGTTTAATTTTTGCGGTCTCCTCCGTAAGCACTCGAAATCATCTTCACACAGAAATTACGAGGTCTATGAAATATGACCAATAACAAATTCCAATACTGGAACTTAAAATATTAGCTACGCCAAAGTAATCAATGGATTCGAACTTTTGCATCATGAAGTATTTTTCTCATTACTTTGCAAACCTTCTGCCTGCACTGTTACTTTGTGGTTAATGAATCAGCATGGATCAGATAAATAGTAGAATTGCATTTATTTTCAAACTGTGAATAAAAAATACGTGAAAATTTTCCAATCCGCTATGACAACCGAATAGTTTGGTTTTTATAAGTATCTTTGTGAAAGGTTAAATAATACCCCAAGTGGAACAGATTAATGAGGCTCCGGATATGTTAAATATTAGATGTATTCTGAGTAAAAGCACTGGATCGTTTCACTTTATCATAATGAGTATATAGCTTTAATCGCAATATAAATATATTCTATATTAAGAAACCAAAGCGATTATTTCAGAAATCATTTGAATGACGAGTCACGCGGTTTGAGAACCTGGGCCAGATTTATTTAACCGTCGTCTTTATTGCAAGGATATTTCTAACTTAAGGTTATCGGCCATATAAATCTTATCCTGTACCGTCGTGTTAAAAACGAAATTGAGATTGCTGAGACGTGACTTTGTTTTTATTGTTATTTTTTATTGTTTATTGTTATTTGTTTTAATTGTTTTTAAAAGTTGTAATTTTAGATATTATTTAATGATTAAGGCTTATTTTGGATGACTTCTTGGATAGATTAAACTTTTAGGGATTTATTGTGGATTTTAAAAAGTTTTTTTGATCGATACGTATTTTTATAATTTTTCCCAAGCACTTGCGGAATCATAAATGCGGTTATAGGCTGTGTGCGTCCTTTGACCGATTTTAAGAGAGAAGGGTTGATATCTGAGTCCATTATTTTGAATTATTTAATAAGATATGTCAGTTATATAACTAAATGTACTTCTTATCTTAGTATTTAGTCCTAAAGCCACCTGACTTTGGTAACGCGTGTGGACTTAAAAAGGTACAACTTCAGCAGTGTGGCTTATTGGTGACCAAGTTAATGAGGTTGGGGAATATTCTGAGTATTTTTGCGTATATTACTTATCATGCTGTCGAGACCCTGTGATGGAGGTGGTTGCTAAAGATGAATTGTACGATAAGGATCAAAATCGATGGGGTGAACAGAAAAAATACCGAGAAAAAACCCATATGAGGTACTATCATAAGGACTGATGTCCAGATGGATAATATAGGCTTTTGTGAGGCAGTGATTTTGTATACATTGTTATTGAAAAGAAATTCGAAGGAATTAACCTTAGGGGAAGGCCTATGGTTGGAAAAGGGGTAGATGGAGAATGCTCATTGGCCAGGTGAGACAGAATATGGCACATAAGAGCTACAGTTTAATAAATGAACTGGCAAAGAACAATGTGAAATGCAGGGTTGTAGTCAAATAGTCTAACGGATAAATGACTAATGAAGGGACAATCCACAGCTTATAATAATCCTTGATTTCGTTAACTCAGAGACTCCCAAGTCACATATCGCCAAGAACCTTATAGAAGCGGAAACATTTGTGATTTAAATATATAACTTTTACTTATATTGGACAGTTGTTTTAAACCGGAAATTTTTTAAATCCTTGATATCTCCAAATTATCTTTCTTGCATGATTTAATGCTTTTAAAAGACATGGGTCTATTTTAATGTTCTCCATTCTTTACCACTGTTTTATAATCTGAATTAATTGGGTATCGGGTTGGTGTGGTGGCTAGAGTACTGGATAACCATACGGACGGCCAGGGTTCAATTCCCTGCAGAGGAGGATGTTTTTCAGAGGAAACCCGATCCCTACTTGAGTGCCTTGTGGAGGGCACTTCCAGTACTTCCAGTACTTACAGTAAGTCCAGTACTCCGTCTGTCGGATGAGACGTTAAACCGTGGTCCCCTTGGCGCCTTTTGTTAAGAGCAGGCTAATGCCAACGCCGGGTTTCTATCAACCCTTCCTCCCTTACCTATCCCCTATGGCGCAAATAACGTTAGCTGTCGGTCGCCTCCCCTAATATCCAATTCAATCTGAATTATTCCTTGCTAATCCCCACTCCCCCCTTAAAGTCACCACTGTCTATTCTCCATTCCGCCACCCTCATTGTTCTTCTTTTAGCCTGTAGTATCGACAAATTTCCATTACTCTTCCCCTCCTCTCCCACGTTTCCATTTCTCCCCATCTTACTTGAGTTAGTATTATATGCTCGAATTTGTATTTATTCCTACTGTAAGTCTTAAGAATGATGCTATAGCCGTCGAAACCGATTGCCAGTAATGAAAAACCGAGTGGAAATGCACATCATTTTCATTGTGAGTTATTCGTTAACTCCTTCCTCAATTCTGAAAATTTTCTGCCCATGCTTGTGCCCTCCCCTAAATGCGTGTTTTGAATGATTTCTGTATCTCTTTGGCTTGATCATTCAAACAATGCAGAGGCTCCATCTACTGCTTGCTCAATTTAAAGTCAGTAAACAAAGCCTCAAAGGAGATTGATCAAAATTATGGAGAAATTCACGTTTGGAGTTTGGGGAGATCAGATTATGCGATTGGGAGACTTTTCGGGTTGAAAATGTTTCTTTTTGGAGTGCTCAAAGGGAAAGCTTACTTTTTCAGTAATAAACCAAAAACCTACATTACATGAATAAGGTGGCTATGGTTGCCATGAGCGGAGCCAGGGGAAGAAAGGGGGGCAGCTGTATCCCCTCCAGCACAAGACATTTCAAGCTTAATCTCCTATAAGGAGCCGGACAGGATGATTTCCTGCTCCCCTCCCCCCGGCAATAGATATTCTGGCTGCACCCATGATAGCTGCTATGATAAAATGCGTTAAGTTAAACGGGCTGACATGGCAAAAATTTTAAATAAAAATTATATTATTCTGTTGATGTAGATGATAATGAAATTCGTGTACCTTTAATCTATATGTATATGTTAAATCAATTAAATCAATAAATAAATTAAATGTACAGGCATTAGCCAGAAATTTGCTTGTGGGGGGGATCTATCGTAGCGTAACTTGAAACAAATAAGCCTTATCTGTTCGGTGCCGACATTTCATAAATCAATTCCTTACATTTTCAATGCTTGGTATTTACTTTCACAGTGCCCATTCCTATCTCTTCTCAATGGTAAAGATCACTGCTTACCTTATGATGAAACAGTCAATTTTCCCGGCCCCAGAAAAGAGGTTCAACGCATACATACATATCAGATTGAAAAAAAATTATTAACCGCACACATGTATTAAACTGGTGATCACGTTTCAAGACACGCAACAATTGAATTATACTCAACCTAATCCGGATTATCATGCCCAGTAATAATAGGAACAACAAAATTCTTGAGTCTTTCGCGAACAAAATAATCAATTACGATTCAATGCCAACATTTCGGGGGGGGGGAAGGGGGGGGCTGAAGCCCCAGCCACGTGCCCAGCTACGTGCCTGTCTATGTATGAATTTTTATGGCATTAAAGTATACCAGCTCCTTGAATTAGAAAGCAAATGAAGTCACGAGGATATATGGCTCCGCCGCGACCTTTCCCGATACGCCGATAATTTCTGCCTCCTTCCCCTCTTCTCCTTCTTCCCCTTTCTTTAGGATCTTCAGCATTTTCCTCTCCCTTCCCTCCCTTCGTCCTCCCATCCCCCCCGCCCGAGAGCCAAAAACTCATCCCCCGCCTTTCCCCCACCCACCTGACCTGACCCTGCCCCCCCAAAGGAGGAAAATCCTCATCCCTAATCCATATAAGACGAAAATTGCATTCGTGGGACCAAAGATCTTGTCCACGTGGGGAGGATGAAGATGTTGGGTTGGGTTGAGAGGAAAATCAAAGGTGGGTGGTGGCAAGGCGAAAGGAAAAAGGGCAAAAAGAGGAACGTTGACATAAGATGTTGGATTTTCATTCGCGGAAAAAGGGATTCCGGGCACCGCGGAGATGAGATGGTTGGTTCCATGGCTTTTCGTCCTCAGGGCGACCCGCCGACCCCACCCCAACCTTCCTTCAACCCCTCCCCCCACCTCCCTGACGCACACACCTTATCCTCCTTTTCCCTTCACCCTCTGCCGTATCTCCCTACCAACAGCCATCTCGTGGATCCGTGGACCTAAACATGCCGACAGGCTATGTTATACATACAAAAGCGTACGCACGCACTCACAGCAACACATGTTTATTTATGTGCTCTTATTTTATCTGCGAACGGGAGCAAATCTTAGAAACCCCTAACCTTTGCATAATACGACGCTAGTCATTAAAGAGTTGTTTGATTCCTATGCAGTCATCCATATCAATACATTCTAGTGCAGTTTATTTAGTCATATTAAGTGGTTATTGGTGTTTTACGGGTACTCCCTTTGTTGCACCATTTTTGTGGACAACCGTTTCGCCGGGATTCCAGTGGGCTTCATCAGGTCCTAACTTATACTTAAGTTATTACGTATATATTTTCAAATATGTTTGGCATTCAATTTTTGCAACACGATCGTTAAAATGACAGCCAAACAGTCATTTAATAAGCTCCTTGCGATTTATTGTTCTTCCAATGAGGGGCAAGATATAAAAGGATAGTAAAAAGAGCTGCAAAGTTTAGTTTGTCAAATTTACTCATTTAATCTTTCCATTTCACTATAAAATATTAGTATTCTTATTATATATTCCATAATTCTTGCAGAATGCCAGCGAAAAGGTCGTTTACAAAAATTGTGCAAAGCGGGGAGATCCCGAAAAAAAACAAATAAGAAAACCGCGGAAGCCTCCGTAACATATAAAAATGGTTTTTGCGTTCCTTCAAGAAATCATTTATATTATACACTTAAGGTGTTGATTGTATATTTTGTAATAGTTACAGTTTTTCTAATATTTTACTTACTGCATTTCGTGCTCTTATTTTATTTCTAGTTAATATAATGAAAAAGGTAGAGTTTTTTACGCCTATCTTATACGAATACTAATTCTAATATGTGTATACTAGAAAAATGAAAAGATTTAGTGAGTGAATTTTACGAACTAAAAGTTGCAGATCTTATTTAATGTCCTTGAATGTTTTGTCCTTCGTTGGAAGGAAAATGATTTTTAAGGAACTTATACGATGAGTGTGCTTCGTCGACATTCTAAGAATAGTACAAAAATTTAATCTTGAACATACTTGAAATTGTTTTAGTACTAGCTTAAGTATAAGCATGCATACTTACGTATCTATTTATTCCTCCCCACGTGAGAAATCCCATCGATAGATGGGATTGGAAATATCTCTGAAAAGGCATATCCAACCACCACTGCCATATGATAAGGGTGCGGTTTAGGGAGAAGGGCAGACATTTCGGCCTCGTCGATGAGTGTGCTGAGCAAATTTCAGTCTGGGTATATGTGATTGTGAAAGGAATGCGACTGGATTGGGGTGATTTCTCGGTCACTGCAACGGAACGTAGACCAGACTCTTAAGGACGACTAGACGAGGAATGTATGTCCAAGGAAGTAAAGCCGATTTATTCGCCTTCTATTAGATGATCGTAAGGTACATATACCTATTATTAAGTCTGGCAATCGCTTCGATTGGGATGACATCGTTCTGTGTTGACTTACACGTTACCGTCGGCATCCACGAGAAATACATTAGGAATTGTCATCTCTCTGTTTTTTTCATTAAATTAACGTGCTTTTGCAGGAGCTGTGACCTTAATTGTTACCGTTTTCCAACGTTAAGAATGAAAGGAGAAGCTAAAACTCCCTTAAAATGCAACGATTTCTCGTATGTGAAATTCTTGAAATTGTGCTTTTCCTCACAGTTTGGGTCCTATGAAATTACTATTGCTGTGTTATCCCTTTTTATTTTTATGATTAGCTCAAAGTATTTAATACTTTCGCGTTTGAAATTTGCACCAAGGTGAAATGTCTAGAAAGATATCGATTGCTATTGGTTATATTTTAGGATTGTATCAACGGTATTTTCTTTGGTAGAATCATTCCTTTTCTGCCATTGAGAAGCAATGAAAAATCAGGCTTGAATGCAGCAGTTGTATTGAGCACTTGGCACTCAACGAAGGATCTGATGATGTAAGAATGGGAGCCTACGACTCCTACCTCTCTTAATTACGTCAAAATATACCTTTTAATTTCATGACTCTTTCACCCTCTTCATCAAACTCTGTACCTCCTAGCGTATTTCATTGCAGTTTCGTGATGTCACTTTTCTCCTCTGGCTGAACTCCCTGTCTAAACAGTTTTCTTTCAGGACCATCATTATCTTTAATTCTGTTTTTCTTGACTGAAGTAACAGTTCTGATACTAATGGAAGTAAATGACCTTCATATATCGACATATCGATCGTAGAGACCCAACATTAGTCCATCAATCTACCGAACAGATAAATACATCTCCGTTTGTTTCAGATTACTAATTATAATTTAGCCGCATGATCGAGATTGTTCATGGAATAAAATTTATTAACTCGGGTACCTTATAAACACTTTAATGTAAGCTAAGAATTGATGAGAATCGTTGAATTCGTTGAATGTAAAATTGATGAGAACTAATAATCGTAGAATTGATGTGTTACAAATTAGCTACAAAGACTATGGAGAGTCATTTGGCTATTCATTCAAAAGATTAACGTTTAGAGTAAATACCTTCTATTTCTTCTTTTACATTGTATACAATTATTTGAGGGCATAGGCTGCATGTATTATGGAGTCATAAAAGTATATTCGTTGAATTGCACGCTGCACAAATTTACTTTATTTGCAAAGATCAGTAACAAGAAATGCATTCACTGGCCGATGTTAACCCTTAGTATTTCACTGTACATATTTGAAAAATGAGATACCCCAAGTTGAAGCCGTATTTTTAAAAGCAGATGGCGAATAAAGGTGAATATATTGTTTTTCCCGTAGAGAGTCTATATTTATTCAATGGACCTTTCAAATAGTTTCAGGGGAGAAGATGAGTATATAAAAGGCAGGAACAAAAAAATCATGAGTCATGGGAAGTATAAATTGCTGGATTTTTCTGAAGCCCTTGGAGAGGAAGAGAAAGTGAATGTATCAGAATGGTTGTTTTCCTCATAAATGCCGGATACCTCTCCTGGGGTCAATTTTAGACGAAAAGCTCCTTGATTATTTATCCGTGAATAATTATGCGTTTTTATGGATGTACTAATATTAATCCTGGCTAGGGGCAAGCCTTAAGATTTTTTAAATTTAAGTTTGATAGAATGTTCTCATAATTTTGTACAAAAGATTTGCAAGTGTGGGAGAATTAGATTGAACAAGCATTGATATTTGTCTTCTAAGGTTAACCTGATTTAAAATCCATTATGAACTAAAACACGATTGTATCCTCTATTGTATTTCTCAGCTGATGCGCGTTATGTCTCTGTTTTACGCGCAGAAACTTGTCGTTACTTCGTAAATCGTTGCTTTCAGTTTAAAATTCAGCATCTTCTTGATTTACCTCGTATCGCTCACGTTTGCTTATGAAGACTAAAAAAACTCTTGCCAAACCACGTTTACATCAAGTGTTATTGCCGTAAATATTGTCGACCTTGTACATTTATTATCATAAACCGTCTAATCATCCAGATTCACTCCATGGATATACCTACATGAACAACTATTAGAGGGCATGCAAGTTAACTACATAATCTTTGCAAAAATGCACTTTTTTCTGTACATTCACATCTGTCATCATAAACTGCCGTGGCATCCAGATTCACACCATAGATATGCATAAACTACAGATAAAAGACATTCCAGGTTACAACAAAATATTTGTACAGATGCATAATTTTCTCTAAATTCACTTTGATTGATAACACAGCGATTTGTTGTGTATATAGGTTGTTTATAATTGTCACCCTTCGAAAATTACAGTTCAATATTTGTCTTGTTGTACTAACGCCGCGATGAGGTCTTGTAAATGATGCTCGTCCCCAGAAGCAAATGATGAATTACTAATAACCTAACCAGTACTTTTCGATTCACATCCGATTCCATTTATCAGGGAACATAAAACAATTGAAATAAATTCAAAGTTGCAAATAAATAGTATGAAAATAATTTAAAAGATAAATATAGCATTAAATAAGCATGAACTATCAGTATTGATCAAAATTGATGGTAAAAATGAAACACAAACTGTGATGGAAAAACGCATTATTGAATAACTTTTTGGAATATAATTTTTGCATGATCTGGATAAACAAGTTTTGTTTTTAGCCTTTTTAATTGTGATGTTTTAATAGCAGCGAAAATTGCACTTCCACCTGTTGTTTTATTGCTGAGGGGCCGATTAAAGCCAAAATTTAATCTCGCACCTATGGTGTTATTGGATGCCCATAGGATAATTCCCAATTCAATATAAAATTTTTCTCTTTCTCAGTCATTTTAGTTTCTAATGGGAGAAGTCAATGTAAAACAATTAACGCACAAATGATTATCTTCCTCTCATGTAATAAATTTTTCAGTACAGTGCATGCGTGGTTCCCTTTTTTTAAATGCTTGTTGATTGAGTAGAAGAAGATAATTCGTCTCAAAATAATTTCACATTTCGAGCAAATAATCTAAATATACCCGTAACCGATAAAAATAAACAGAAACCTTCGTTTACATTGCTCATTTATTTACTCTTTTAAAAGAGAGTACCCACGAATTCTATGCAAAAACGTTTACTTGGAGTAGTTAATGTAATCATAACCACGCAAAGAGACTTTATTCGATCTTAGGACAAACGGCAAGTCAACTTCTACTGCCTAGTTCGTGGAATCTCTCAGCTTCATCTTAGTGGTATAGTTCGCAAAATCTCCAACGTTTACGAAACGGCATTAGATGATCCAAAATAGTAGGGAATTATAACTTTTATATTTTCAACTATTCCGTTACAGTAACAGTAACTAAGATTTTGAAACGCAGACTATTTTACGAGTGATTGGAGGCACGATGACGAAATTAATTGCTTTTTGCTCGTTAGGCTAGTCTCCTATATAATATTTTATCACTGATCCAATTTATCTGATATTTTATCTCTGATCCAGGGGATTTTATCCCTTCAATGTATCAAACACATTGAAGGAGAAGAAGCAAGGCGTGAAGTTGTCGATCCCGGTCTCAATGGGGTCCTCGACTGATACTTAAAGATAACAGATCCCGTCTGGATGGATTACTCATTATCCAGGGACAAAAACTATGTGTGTTTGTCCCTGATCATATGCTATCCATGATCATTGCTTTCTTTTTGAAAGTCTTCATTGTTTTTTTGAGCAAAACTAAAAGAAATGGGATATAATTTTTCTAAATGCCGAGATATCGGTGAATGAATATCTCAAAATGTAAATAAATCTCTGTAACACTGCGAGCGTGGCTAAGCTAATGAAGGTAGTTCGAGCGAAATATCATTTCACCTATGAGTCATTGACATTGGTCTTGAACTTAAAAAAAAAATATCTTACCCTTCCAAAGATATTTAAATATCAGCCTCTTAATTGAATGCTTTCCGAGATATTTGACGGAAAATACCAGCCCCTCTATATGGGAAATGGAATGTGTATGCCCTTCAGATAGACCTTGTTTTAATATATAAGGAATCTCCCACCTAGATCTCGTTAATGAACATAAAATGTTTTGTCAACTAATTTTTAAATTTATCATGCAGTAACCGCAGTGTTTTTTAAATTCACATAAAAAACTTCCATCTTGAAGGAGTTTTTAATATGCTGAGTGAAAACATGAGTAAAAATAAGGACTTATGTAGTAATTTTTAATTAATTATTTGGGACATCAGCCATATAAGAGTATGTAATTGCAAAATTATTGAATACTATTTCAATATACACATAATTGATTCTTTTTTCAACTGCTGAACTTAAAACGCTTAATTCGAATATGGTCTCTATTATGACTAGGGAACTATCTCACTCAAATTACATTTAGCCTTAAATTAGAAAAAATGTAGAGGGTAGAAGAGTTCACGTTAGACACAAGTTAATTCTGGACTGCGATTTGAGCTTAGATGTTCCCATACCCGGCCCGGCCAATAATCAATTGAATTCTCTCTAAATGTTGCTTCGCTGAAGTACTCGTAACGTAACCAGAGGATCAGGGTACGATTTACCGTCATGGCAGAAGGTGTTTCTACTGTGTAGGTTTCTTAGTCCTACTCTCCCCGTAAGGCTGACTGCGCTGAAGATGTAACGGCAATATTGTACAAAATTTATTGTTTTAATAATTGAAAGTAAGATTACCACATACCGTGGCGGTGCTGACGTAAAGATTTGGTCGCTAGCAGCTAGTGACCGGGGGTCTACATACTAAGCTATTATTACTTGAATGATTTATGTGAGGCGTGTTTCAGTACGAGACTGAGCATATTATTTTGATCCCACCATTATATCGCCAGAACTGATAGACATGAAATAATAAGAAAGATACATTGCCAAACTGACATGTAGAAAAATTCCTTATTTCATTGTACCTTTAGTGATTGCATTAGAGACATTAAAACACTGCTTTCCTTTGTCCTCTCCTATAACCTTTCTTTATTCCCTAACCCTTACGCGTCTGGTATTCTAACACTCCCTGCCACCCGGCTCTATGGTGGCTTGACGGATTTTACATAATGTGTATGCAGCTCTGAATAAACGAGAGTATCAATGTAGTCTCATAACGATACCCATTTAAAGAAAATGTATATAAATATCTCACCCTTCCTAAGATATTAAAATATCAGTCTCTTACCTCTTACCGAGTGTTTTTTTTAATTTTTTAATTTTATATTTTTGAGCCAAAGCATCTGACCTAAGACGTCGTATGTAATTTTGATTTAATTGCGATGACAGATCCGCCTGTGGTCCTTTTGAGATGATTGACATATAGGACGAGAAATTTCCTCACGCATAAAATGGAAATGAACCTTTCCGCTTGCTTGTGAAGAAGCTCTTGCTAATGGCGAATTTTAAATTAATGGAAAAGGGAGACAATTTCATGTCGTCAAGGTATAATGCATGTCCAGGTATTTAGCACACACCACCTTAGGAGCATTGGTGCGTCAGTGGATCGACCTAAGTCTTCCACGAAGATTTCAGCTTTTTTATGGGTCAAGAGCCTCGGTTTTTCATGATCCAATTGTTTTTTTTAGCTAAGGGCTAAGCTTCTTTGGCCCACCTCCTGTCCCGAAAATTCATATAATCCTCAGCTGCATCATTTTCTTTGAGACTCGCCTGGCTTAAAAAAAATCTTTCGTCTTCGCTCTACATTTTACAACCGTGATGGTGACTACCTTGAAATGACCTAACCGCATTATATGTTTTTTTTATTTTTATCTGCAAAGAGGGCAGCGAATTGCTTCCAAATGTGGCGGTTGATTGTATTTTTTAACTAATGCTTGTTCATATTCATATTAATCAAAGTTGGCGCAGTCGTGTAATCTTTAAAAGGAATTTATTGTCAGTAAGTTAAAATACCTACTCCATTATAAGCGATCACCTACTGTAGGTAAAGTTTATGTTTTCTGAAAAAAAGTCCCGCTCATATTTTATTCAATATTTCCTTTGTTTATTAAATGAATAAAATCATAATTTTCGCTTGTATATGTATATATTTGTCATATATAATACCTAACTTTAGAGGTAATCTCATCAGGTAAGCAGATAAGCATTGGTGGCTAGCTGGCTCACTAATGCATCAAAGCTAGATTTCTATTCACTTTTAATGCATCGTAGCGACGCAACTGTATTCCAAATACAAACTTGACATCCTATTGAAATTATTGTTTTGAATAACATAAAAAATTTTGGATAACTTGCCTCTGAATTTACACTTGTAATTCTTGCATCTGTTATTCTTCTCTTTGTTCCTTCTCTGGCGTGAAATTTTGGCAAATTAGTCCCAGATACTTTTCATCCACCCTTTGGGTGAGTCCAACTTCCTTCACCCGAAGAACGTTGACATCTTTGGCTTTCCTTCTCCTTATTTTGTACATTTTCGGGTGGTTAGTTTCTTTAGACATATTTTTTCGTTTTGATGTCATATCATTCATTAAGGAAAGTCCAAAAATCAATTTAATGAGTGGAATTTGAGAATTCGATCCAGTATTTGAGAATGTGGAAAAAGACAAGGCGTTGTCTATTGTCTACTCATTACCAAAGGCACCAAGAGTAGGCACCTGTTTAACGTCCCATCAAAACTTGGTCTCCATGACATGCCGTAGCAGGAACTGGGGATTTCCCTAAAATATCAGCTAAACCGGGGTTTTACGTATTGAATCTCAGGTAGAGAAACAAATCTATTAATCACAAGAATATGTTGATGATTTAATTTTTTACGTGTTAAATATCAATTGGCCGATTTCATCACATTGTATCTATCAAATTGCTTGCTTCCCTTTCCCGTCAAGTGGAGTTCTTCAAAATGTTCTCTTGCCTTGATTCTACGTTTGCCAAGTTAGCTTTGCGTATCATTTTTCTTACTGTGGGGATCATTTTTACAGTTCATTTTGTCGAAAGGAAGGACTAGAGAATAGCATTATTTCATATGAGAACGTTTGGCAGGTCGAAGAAATGTTATTTACTCTTCCACCTTTGAATGAAGCCATTAAAATCAAGGAATGATTACAGAGCGATAAAAAGAGCAGTCACAAGTATATACATTTCTCTAGCATACGTACTCCAAGAATGATATTTATCTAGTTATCTCAGGTAACAATTCTGAATTTTAAACCGTTATCTAAAGTATTATAGTTCAAATTTTTTAATTGATGGATTCATAATTTCACAAACGCCTTCCTTCTGTGGCTGTGTTAAAAATATTTGACTTAGCTTGCATTGCTACGTTGCCTAAGCAATTCGTATTCTTGCATGCCTTCGGCTGAATACGCCCGGATATCCGAAAATTTTTAGAGAATAGATAATATAAATCAGCGAGCTATGATTTATTCTTTTTGATTGAAAAATCCTACTGACTACAAAATGTCACATATCTAACGGAATTCATGCGAAAAAGCGTCTTCTTTCTATTAAATTGTATTTATGTCTCGAGAACAGCAGCTAAACCTCATCCAATCGTTATGGCTAAAAATCTTGGGCAAAAAGTTAAAAAAATGTGGAAATGTACGAAAAATGCTTTATCATTATATACGTATCATGATACTATCTATTCCTAAGAATTAATGCTGCCTTCATCATCATTGGTTGTACTGAAATTGGTTGACGGCAACCCTCCACCCTTCCCTATCTAATGCAAATTCCCTTACTTTCTAGTTTCTCTTCCCATGTAATTTCCTCTTTACTTGGTACTTGTAATTATTATGTGGTTTTTATCTTGCTAATTATTCCTCAATTTTGCCTTGTATTATGCTTTTCACCAATCCATTGAGTTTAATCCATCTTGTTCCTCTTTTCTGCTACCTGTTTCATATTGTCTTTTCCTCTTGCACTCAGGTGTAAACTTCGTCATTTCTTATGTTTTCCGTCCATTCTATCTTCAGTATCCTCCTCCATCACCGGATTTCGACGGCTTCTAGTCGGTTCTGGTCAGTCTTTCCAGTGGGCTATGATTACGATCCATGTAGTGCCGTGTACTGCCTTATAAAGTGTTTTTTATCAGCCGAAATCGCTCTAGTGCTCGTAATGATCCACATAAGGGGGAAATGAATTGAAGAAGATTGTGAAAGTTTTCCTTATATTTAGTATAAAATTCATATTCCAGCTAATTTATGAAAAATATGTATCTTTAGGAAAACTTAAATATTATTCACTTAAGGAATTCGAACTTGAAGTCAGATTGTTTTCAATGCAACAAAGGATTAAAAAAGAGGGAGGTAGGAGCAATAAATATATCAATGCAGTGCGTGTAAAACTTTCGCCAAAATTGCAAACTAAAGTTATATAATCCCAGATAATTATGATTATTGATATAATGTCGCGAATTGTGCGAAATTCCGCAGAGAAAATACCATCCGCCTTGACCCAGTTTCGAACCCGGATCCCTCGATTTCCTGACGAGTATTTCAGCCAGTTAAGATACCGAGGCGTGCTATTCTCCTGTGGATTTTAGTGGCTTTTATGGGACTAGATGTTCTCGACTGCCGGACATACAATGTAACAACCAGTCGCTACTGAGCGCTATGCGCCACTGCCCACGAGGAAATATCGTACTTTGAACACAGAGAGGCGTATCTATTTTACAGATTTTAAGCTATCCGGGTCTAGAAGTGGAACTCCGTGGCTAGTCCCGGATAGCTTAAAATCTGATATAATTTCAGCAATTTCCCTATTTAATTAATGGGATTTTTGCTGAGGACCTGGGTAACTCTAATCAAAATGCGCTTATTTTATATAAATTGTGTTAAATTGGCACTTGCACCTAGAATAGGAGATAATTTAAAAGGTAATCTTTCGAAAAGTCTGCTTAATTTGAGACAAAGTTTTTTCTAATTGCTAAGCCTTGTTTTCTAACAGCTAATCCTCATATTGTGTAGAATCACCAAGGGTAGAAAGGTGTACTAACGTACCTCTTATGGCCCACACTGTTGCAGTGGAGAGTCTTTAACCCAACCCTTTTCAGAAAACGACCCTTGTGGCCTTGCTCCGTCTCCTGCTGCAGCCAGTCCTTGGATATCACGTACTCCCCTGGCCGTCTGCCCCGAGGTTGCCCCTTTCTCTCCTTAACCCCCGTTTATCCCTCAAATCCGCATCGCGCCACATTTTTCAAAAAAGGTCCAGTCTCCCAAAGAATATGCTCCCGGTTTTCCACCCCGTCAAGTGTTATCATTCTCCCTTCCGTTACGCCAGATTTGCCGCCGCCGCCCCCCCCCCACCCCACACTCCCCGGTCCTCCCCGAGAGGAGGAATCGAAGGTTTTTGCTCTCCGAAGCAGGTCGGTGTCCCAGGGGGAAATTGATAAGTTGAAAGGATTGAATATCTTTTGAGGAGGACGTTGAGGAAGACAGAGGAGAAGTATTTCTTCGGTGAATTCCAAGCCAAAGTGTGTAGAATAAGGAGTATAGAGATGGACGCTGAAATATCGCTGGTATTCTTGCCTGAATTCAATTTTCATTCAGTTGTCAGACGTACTATTTACGTACCTATCTTTGATATTCATCCTTTTCTACATCTACATACTACCCTGCGAGCCGCCGCATGGACGTATGACATGGGTTGTTAGGACACCACCGCGTAAAGATGTAAGGGGTAAGGTCACTGGAGGTGAAATGGTGACGTTTATTATGGGAGTGTATTTAGTGAAGCTCGTTTAATATTGTGGTTGCTTAGCGTGCATGAAATAAACGAGCTTTCGTACCCATTTATTCTTCTATCGCCTCTCAGACCAAGAGATGTAGTAAGGCTTCATGATTATATTCTCTGTGTCACCCTGAAACACCCTAGCTCTGAATTTATCAACTTTTAGCGATGATCATATTCTAATTCTCACTCGTGACTGTCTTTTATTCATGCAGATCTGTGCATTATTATAATTTTCCCTATTCAGAAAGACATAGCTGGCCTCTGGCTTATTCGAGAAATTCTGACCGCACAACCAAAAACAATATCGAATGATAATATTTTAATTTTGAGATTTGTTGTTTCTGACTTCAGTTAGATGGTATATTTAAGGTTTATTTCCTTTCTGAATGAGAATTCTGGTTGCGGATGCTATGAATCTTAGGATTTAAAACCTGAAATTTTCTTTTTTCCAGGTCATATATATACCAAATATGCGCATGCCAGAAGTCTTTCATGTTGGAAAAGGATATACGAAAATTCACTTAAGCAATAAAGAACAAGGATTACATATAGATTAAAGCTTAAAACGCATTTTAGATAAGTAGTTTTGAATGCCAACTCCTGTGAGTCCGATGGCAAACCTATAATTGCACGATTTTATCCGCGATAATTCCCTAGAGAAATGCCCTCCCGCTCCCCGTGCGTTGCCCTAGCGTAGTCCTCTCACGTTCTTGGTGAAGTCCTATGGGGATCTTTTTACCGATAATTGGATGAGTGTGTTGAGGAACCAAAAGCATCTTCTTCTGCATTACCATGAAAACCTTAAATTTTCTCTACCTGCGTTTAAAGGAGCTATTGTAGTTGAAGTGTGTTGATTATCTAAGTTAATTCAAGGAGATTCATGCAGGTTTTATAATTTTGATATATAATGATGGCACGATTACATTTTCCGGTTGTTTCGTGTAGGATGCTTAATATTAGGATTAGTATGCACCCAAGTATTCCCGTAATTTGGACATTCTAGCTGTTGATTGCCACAGTAAGTGATATTTTACCCTTTTTCTGTTATTTTGAAGCCACAATGCCGCACTTTTTAATCTTTGTGACTTACTTAACTATAGTAATTCGAGGATCGGATCATGAAACATGAAATTAAAATTAAATTGAAACAGCAAATGAAGAAAAATAAGAAATTTTCAACAAGATTAATATAGTCTGGAATCAGCACCCTTAAGAGATATTTTTAGCCCTTCCCCACAGGTACAAATGAATATACGGATATGATAAAATCAGTATAAAGCTGTATGTATGTTATCGACTAAATTTCTATATTATACTCTCTCCACTTATGCTTTTGCATTTTCCAATCATTTGGTGATGGAAATATTTACCTGTTCACCTTATTTTGATAACGTGCCTATGTATTATTAGTAAGTTATAGGTAATGTTCCACCTGATCTCGTGTCTGCTAGCACCTAACTTCAATCAATCAATAAAAAGCTGATTGTCATCTCAGAAAGAATTTCACTGAGTACGTTACGTTAGTAATTGCCTAAATTTCATCGGAGTACTGTTTGTGGTTCCGAGCCAAATAATCATAATTGACATACTCTAATGACACGGCCGCAACCACGTTTCTATGGGTATTTTGCCGGGTTTATTGGCTCAGTTTCCAATTTACCATCCATCCATCACGTCGAAAAGGTCCTAATTCCGGATATGGGTATGCTTCGACATAACACGAAGTTGGAAACCCAAGAAAGAAAATGTCAACTTTGTTTACCGCGAGGAGACTACTGCGGTCGTAAACAAATCCGGCGGTCCAAAATGATGAAGTCGAGGTAAAAAAATAATAATAATGGAATCAGTAGACCGCGGGTATCCTCGCAGAAATGAATCTTTTTTTCGGGGACTCCTAATCTAAATTACTTCACGAACGAATTAATCTCTCCAGCGAGCTTCGCTGCTTCTCCCGTATCCCGCGGGGCGTGAAGCCCTTCCTTGTTTGCTCTCGCATGATTCCGGGGAAAAAGCGACGCGGGAGACGATAAGCGGGATGGACCAATGAAATTGGTCTTTCCGGGAAAAAATTTTCCCCGTGGTGCTCACGAGAGTCGCTTTGCAGGACATGCCACTCGGAAAGGCTCAAGCGTCCACCATCAAGAGGCCTGGTGCGTGATTCATTGAGAGAGAAAAAAACCATCGCGGTTGGACACTGAAGATAATAATGATTATAACTCCAATACCAATTACATTTACAATGACAAGTTGCGAGTAACTTTAGGGAGCCTTGAAGGAGCAACTATTTAAGGCTACCATCAAATTATAACATGATATGCGTACACCTAAATATACGTTTAGCTCTCATAGTGAGACCAAGACAATTACTTTGCAATGTAAGTGCGTTCCTTAAGAAGCTACAAATTGATGGCTTATAGAGCTTATTCAAACACATTTACGATAATAATTCCTCTAAACTCTCTTTGACGAAAAGCCAAGACTGTATATTTTTCGATAATATTTTTACAGATTTATAATGATATTAAGAATGGGGTAATAAATTGAACAATTTTGGTCCCACACACAAATAACATCGTATAAATATCGTCAAATTTGGCTTGGGTTAGGGTATACTTGTTTTACGTAGGGTAAAGGGAGAATGCAGGCACAGAAATATTCCAGAGATACCACTTCTTGTATAAAAACGCCGTAGAACCTTATAAATGTATAGATGTCTCAATGGAAGCAACCCGAGATGAAGAGCGAGTGGTAGGGATCTCTCAAATTGGCTCTTTTTTCAAAATTACTCGAATAATTGTTTTTCGTAAGTAAACGGTAGGTTTTTAGGAATTCAAGTAAGCGCTACTCCAACGAATAATACCATAAAATAAGCTGAAATGAACTATAGTTATGTATATTTACCTCAGATGAACGGATACACTTAAAATCGCTTCAGCGAATGAGCAAAATATAGAAATGAAAATAGATTAGAAACCTGGGAACAAAGTCCCTTGGGTCTTAAATTCAAAATAAATGCCCCCATGTGGCAACTAATACAATATATAAATGCAAAGAATTACGCAAAGTTGTGGTAACTAAATCAGCCAGAGGGCAAAGACAAAACAATTGTCACGTTTACAACGCCGAAACGTAATTACTAATCACCCAGGACAATGAAGGATAAAAAAATCCGAAAAGAAGAATAATCGTAAAAACAATTTACAAATAATATTCAGTGTGCTTAAATGAGAATAAGATGTTCAAGACACTGAAGGAAACAAATTATCACCCAGGATCCTGATGAAACAATTAATCAAAAGATAGCTTATAACCATAATCACTAATACAGATAACAAATACAAGTAAAAATAAGAAAATACGGACTGATTACTGTTGTATCCGGTCATCAAGACGAGAAATGGAGTTGCATTAACTGCAGGTAAATATTAATGTACATAAAAATGATAAAACCCTGATACTAAAACTCTAGGTAAATGACATATTCTATTTGTGAATGGATATAATTGAAAATATGGTGAAGGATAGTTATACGATCTACAATTTTACAAGTGGACGTGGAAACACTAAACTGTTTTCAATATTGAGAAAATGTTAAAATCACAGCCACTGTGCTGCAGCTAAAATTATGCTGCAACTAAGGTCTGATTTTCGTATCCTTCAGTGTCCTGGGCGATTATTAATTACGTTTTGGTATTGAAACTAAGGTTTTGAATATGTAGTCTCATGTAAAAATAGTATATAATTGGTTAGAAAATATGACAACTTAATGTTGTACTATTATATCATAATCAGTTATGAGTCTGTAATGGTGACCAAGCTTTCTAATAAGGTTAAAGTGCATAAAATTTATAAATGACCTATTAATTTCAAAAGTTGAATATTTGGTGGAGTAAGAAGCTATAGTAATACTGTATTATTTGAATTTATCCTGTATTTGGACTTATCCTCCATTCTGTGTTCATATATTAATGGATAACGCCACACGTGTTAAAATGGTGGCATGATTAAAGATGTTTTTGTAACATTTTACTTTTTTCTTGCAGGTAAGCAACCCCTTCTAATCTTCTTCTGGCTTCTTTGTCTGATGAAGCAGAAATGAGTGAGTACACTTAAGTTCAGCATGACTGATCTCGTCTCACATTATGCCGTCGTAATGCTACTAAGAGGATGTTGGTAAGCATTGATAAGTTCAAGTGCTAATAATTACCGCAATAACACTTTATTTCAAACTGCATGCGAGTAAAGCTCTACCCACGTCATTTGTGTCTCAATTCTACACAGTAGGTTCGCTAATAATAACCGTAATTCAAGGATAAGGTTCCCGACCATGGCAATTATTCCAACTTGAGGATTCATTTAAGGTTGGGTTGTTTACTTGTTTAAGCTCACAAAAATCCCGCCATCCGGGAATCAGTATTTAACTATACTTGGCGATTCTTCTGCGGAACGGAGTGCATTAGCTTAGATCGACGACGACAGTTGTCATTTTTGGTAAATGAATTACATTTCCATTCATAGGAGATAGTATCTTGTGAAATCTTTTGGTATCTTAGGGTTAAGCCTGACGAAGCCGGCAGAATAGCACGGCGCAACTGTTGCTCTAAAAAAAATCACAAGAAATATTTCACAAGATTTAATAATGAACTGCGAAAATTTACGAAAAAAGTTCATAGGAGGTAGTACTTGGTCAAGGAGTAAATGTGATGGTATCGTAAAACATTCCATATATTGGATAATAATGAAGATAGGGATATATCGTTTTTAAGGGTAAAAAAACCGTAGATAATTTGTTAGCAAGCAAAATATTCTTCGTATTCCTTAAACAAAAATAATTCGTCCAAAATGTTAATTATTCAGAAAGCGTATTGTAGATTCCTTAGGTCATAATCTCGACAATTTTAATAAAATGATCAAATTTTTTGACAGAAATATGAAAATTATAATCTGAAAAAAACCATGTTCACCAGTTGACCTTATTACTTCGCTGTCATTCGACGTATTTGTCCCTAGTTTCTTGTGGTAAGTACCCATTATCTCGTTATATGCTAATTAGCATTCCTCTTTTGGCATTTAAAGGTTATCCAACTGTCGAAGATTGAGAAGGAAGTAAATATACTTAGTAGAGGATTTTATCTCCGCAGACTCTTCAGTCTTAGCAAGAATTCATTCCTAAACCTCCGATGTCCTACCTCTACTCATTTAATAAATAATTCCTATTCTTTTTTTTCTACGCTTACCCAACATCCTTTCGCTCAATGGCTTCACAGTGGGTCGACATCCTCTTGTTCCACTCCACTCTGCTGCCTCCACATCTCCTTCATAAGTCTCACGTGCCTCACCGACTATACTAATTATATGTTCATCTGGTAATATTTGGGTCCTGCGAGTATTCTTTGTATTATTTTTGCAACAGTTTATAAAATGATCAAATCTTTTGACAGCAATATGAAAATAATAATCGGAAAATACCATGCCCGGTTGACCTTATTACTTATTGCTGTCATTCGACATATTTGTCCCTAGTTTCTCTTTGTAAGCACCGATTATCTCGTTATATGCTAGATAGCATCCTTCTTTTGGTATTTAAAGGTTACGCAATAAAATTTATTTAATTGCGGTAGTCACAAAAAATACTCGCAGAACCCAAAGATTACCAGATATACATCATTAGCTGCCAAAATCTAAAAAATAAGTTAACAATATGTTCGTTTTTCTTCCTTTCTGTCCACATTACTTTAAATTTTCTTCTCCGATCGCGCAGCTCAAAAATCGCACAGTTCTCTGTTTTCATCCGCTTTTTCAGAGTCCAGACTTCAGAACCAAATAACACAACTCTACACATTCGACTTGCCGTCAGTCTTTAGTTTTCAGACTTGCCCAAGGTCCTCTGGTATGCTCACGTCCCCTATGCGTGCGAAATTATCTCTTATATATTATTTCTTCTGTATGTATTTCCATTTCAGCCTACCACAAATTTAATTAAAATTTTCTATTTCGTATTTAATTGAAATTGTACCTTATGCACATGAATAAATGCTCGCCACGTGACCATCGCATTCAGGTGGAAGAGCAGAAGAGGATAGGACCAGTTGGAACTATAGAGAAAAGAGAAACCATGTGTAACGGAAGCACTTTGAGGCATATTAGGTTTGAGACGAAAATAATTGGGGGAACAATAGTGGGAAAAATTCCCAGAGGAAGACCCGGGGATAAATACGTGGAACCAACAAAGAGAAGAGTAGGTACATTAGAGAACCAAAAGAACATGATGTTTAAAAGTCGAAACCGGGGTCCTGTTTCATATCTATTAATGTGGAGTCAATAAAAGCTACTATAGAATGTGAAATGAAAAATACCGCAAATTTAGTAAAGATATTGTTTAAAATTCTTTTGACCTCTCCAATCCCTCTCTTTTAATGGGAGGTTGCATGATTTATTTAAAATATCAGTATCTTAAAATACATGATGTCCAGAACACGAAAACGTGTTAGAATTTCATCTGAGCGTCATTTGCCTGATCTATAGCCGCTTAAAGATGGCCATCCATATGGCTACGCGTAAACGGTTCGAGACTCCATTTGCTCGTAGTATCCATGGCTTTCCCTTGCCGTAAATGCTGAATTCGCGTCACATGGTCGTATGGCCAGCCACCTTGGTTATACTGGTAAATGATGCCATGAGGCACATATCGCGTCACTGGTATCAATAATATTTTAGTGATTTTCTATTTCTGTTACAACGTTCTTGTTCAGCTAATGCCACAGAAATTAATATTTTTCATTATCCTCATTCAATTCTCAGCAATATGGGAAGTTTTTATCGCGCACAAAAAAATTGAAGCAAGCATTCCATTTCATAACCTCCACCTGGAAGAGAATAAAATTCATTCGTCTAGTGGGAAGAAGATCGGGTGAAGGGCTGGGCGCGGATTTCTACGAATGCAAACCCTTCTCTTTCGACGCCCACTCCTGAGCACACACGCGAATGGGAAAGGTGAATGTTTGTCTTTCTTTCTCTTCCGCCGCGGACTCCACTCCTTCCTCCTTCTGCGCTTGGGTATTTTCTTTTTTTTTCATTTTTCTGGCGGCGGGTGAGAGAGAGCAGGGGGCAGTGTCCTCCGGGGGCCTCTCTGTTCCGGGAGTGTCGGAGGCAAGCGGGGG
This sequence comes from Ceriagrion tenellum, assembly GCA_963169105.1. Taxonomy (NCBI): domain Eukaryota; kingdom Metazoa; phylum Arthropoda; class Insecta; order Odonata; family Coenagrionidae; genus Ceriagrion; species Ceriagrion tenellum. The sequence continues at coordinate 113,039,110 of OY720640.1, read as the reverse complement.
AGGAGGAGGAATGGTTTGCGTCCCCTGTTTGGACGCGGGAGCTAGACGAGGGATAATTTCGCGGTCCGTGGGACAGAGGTGATTGAAATGTGGGATGAGACACGCGGATGGGGATGCCGGGATTTTTGGTGTGCTCATCCGGGGGCGAAGAGAGGGCTGGGTGTGGAGTGGGAGGGTAAGGGGTGGAGGAATGCGAAACAGAGTAGATGGAAGGGTATGGGATAGTCTAGACATGGAGTTGGTTGTCACCGTTGAAGTAGATGAAGAGATGCGTCATAAAATCTGTCCCCTCATGTTGGATATTCCCATTGAGGGAGATAGAGAGGGCGTTTGCTAAGCTGACCAATACTAGAAGCTGAAGACAGTCCACCATCTTCGTCGACCCTCAATTTCCTATAGCGATTGCTGGCTAACGCACTAATTTTACAAAGTTTTCAACCGATAACTCACTAGAAAACAACATGTCGTTAATTATTTAACATGTATTCTGCTTGCATATTTTGTTTATTTATTAAAATTTACAATATTCCGCATTCCCGGTGAAAACTCTCGTAAAGTCAAGTAAAATCCATAGCACAAAGCAGCAGCATATATATGCTTCAAGAATTACTTACCGTAAAAGTTCAAACAAATGCTTGATATTCTTGCTTTACATCCACTAACTCGTCCATTTCATCGTGCTATCCATAGGAAAGAAAAAAGAGAGCAGGGTTAAACTACTAGGTTGTTATTCCAATCGTCAGGCTTCAGTTTGATGACGTAATGCCCTCTCCTTATACCTCAATGGTTATTCCTATTCCCCTCAAACTTACCACTATCAATGGGGTGCACTTATCACATGATTAAATGCCCGTAGCTGTCCAGGTGAAAATTAAGTTATTATATTTGTCAATCCGCTATATTTAACAGGTTATTGAATACAGCAATTCGTTAAAAAGCGCAAAAGACGCCAAGTAATATACCTGATAACTAATAAAATGCCAAATAATGTTTGCACAAGATTTTTTGTTCTACTACTGGGCATATATACTCATGCGCACTGATGCTTCCGTTGCCTTAGTAGACAGACAAATAAAAATATTTTTGAATCTTGGAAATCAACTTATGAAGTTGATTTTGATAAACATTTTCGGACAAACAATACCGTAATAAAGACTAAAAGAGAATAGTAGCATGTAACACATGCTTTTATTTAACTGGTCGGTGGAATGAAACCTCTCCAGGATGTTTATCCTGTCATTAGCTATTTATGTTTCAAAGGTGTGCACAATTCTACCGCAGTTATTGGAGCTTTGGAGCTCTATGGAAACAAAAATAATTGATTAGAGTGTTGGCAAATTGCCAACTCGTTGGACCTGGCCTTAAGAGAAATGAGATGACGATTCATCGGTTTAGTGCGCATCTTTCTTGGTAATCCAAAACTAAATAATATGTTAACTTTTAAAAAATAATACATATTTTAAAATGGCCTCATTTAATAATGGGAAGTTAATGAAAACAAACATAGCCATAGTTGGAGGCTAAATTTTGTTTGCAAACGCATTGCTCAAAATTGCCAAAATTTTTAAGTTACCAATGCTTATTAAAGGGAAGATGGTTACCTAAAAAATTCGTGTAACGGATTCATAATATAGTAAGTAGTTTTTTGAATTTTCAAAATTAACCAGAGGTTCTTAACCAACTTGTATTGTTTTAAAGTCGTGAAAAATAAGCAACGGGAGTAAATTATGAGCTAATGTAGGTAAGATGCTGAGAGTGAAATGTAAATTGGCTCTTGAAAAAGCTAAACTAATATTTTTGGTTGATTTTGCAGCTTTTCTTTGCAGATATATCCAAATTTTGATGTTATAAACTGATACTCGGCGACGCTGAATAGTAAATGGATGCACATTGTTAAGTTCACTTTAATTCCCTTCCAAGCCATATTTCAGAGTGATTCTCAAGTTCATAAATGATTTTTTTGTGAAACAAGGGTAAAACCTCAGGAGGATAAACTCTATGGTGGAAAAATACTAGAAGAAAAAAACTACATAAGTGGAAACTGTATTAGAATATGTATTGGATCGAAATGATGTTTTCATGGTGAATTTCATTCCTTGGTGTATATCTTTGCACCCGTGCGCATGTTGCGTACCATATTATTTGTACGAACAATGGTTGAAAAAAAATTAACTGAAAATTTTCTTAACCTTGAATTTACAGATGGTTTTATTAACAAAATTATGCTGATATAACATTTTATTGTGAGATGAGTTCGTGGTACCAATATTAATGTTTATCCTTGGCTAAATAACTGCATAAACAATCAAATATACATAGAAAAATATACTCTCCTCGTAAAATAAAGTTAAATATTTTTATAGGATTAAGGACCAAAGGATCTTCTAAATTTCGGTCAGTAAATGATGAGAGTCGGCTTGTAAGTTGTTCTGCAAGTGTAATCTGTCTTCATAAAAATTAATCAGAATCGGTAAATAATGATACGTGTTGCCTAAGTTTGTCGAAACAAATGACCATAATAATAGTTTATTTTTGACATCGCTTCCTTCAATACATATTAACCGAAATCTTTCACATTAAATTTAAATTTATTTGAAATTTGAATTTTCAAAAAAAGAGAGAAAGTATAATAACTATGAAGCCATCATCCAATTAAATATAGTGTTCCTATATATACAAATATCGTTCAAATTATATTCGTGTCTGGTGCAATAAATGAGAAACGGAAATTGGAAATAAGGGAATGATAGGAGAGTACCAGTGCTGCTTTCAACCAAATAAATGTGCTGGTGATCAGTTCTTTATCATACAAATGATGGAGAAACTCAATGAAAGTGGATTGGTCCTTATATAAGGCTCATTGATTTATAAAAGCCTTCAATTGTGTAAAATGAATAAAATTATGTTTGATAAAGCATGGACTTAGTATCTTCCAGAGACTTTGCACTTTAAATTAATTAAGGGATACGGTAATTTAAATTTCACATTTATTTCACATAATAGTTTAACGGCAGTCATGAAGAATAAATTGATCTCGTTATAGCGTAACAACAGGATCGGTCTCCACCTCGGACATGGTCATTATTTTTTTAAAGATTTTAGTAAAGTTTATTTGGTAAGATTTAACCTTCGAGGTCTTAATACATTAAATTCATGCGTAATCCTACGGCTACTCACTTTATAGAATTAAAATTTAGAATAAAATAGGTAGTTTGTATATTTATCGCTTAATGAGTTTGAAAGGGCTTGCATTTCACCATGACTGCAGCCTACTTGGGAAATTAATGGTGGTAAAGAAATAATGACTTTCTGATAATCCGCGTTAATGCTGAGAAACGGATCAGAGAGGAATCAAAGGGTAGGAGGAGGAGTGCACGGACGAGGAGACAAGGGAGAGGATGCAGTGGCGCCGCAACTTTAAACGGTTTCGAGTTTTCTGCGTCGCAATTGTTTTCACTTAAGCTCAGTTCCGTATCTTATAATCCTCGCGACGCGTTCGGTGGCAAAGCTTACAGGTTCAAAGTTGAATTAAGCTCTCTCTCTGTGCACCGGGGAGTTAGGCCCAGGATTTGTGAAGGAGTTTTAGTGGCGTTATTAAGCGTAAAAAACTGCAAAATACCTGGACGGGAAATGGATGTGTCGAAACAGTGTTTTCGTGACGTAGGAACGGACTAAAGAAGAGCAAATAGCTCATGTTAATTAAATAAGAATGTAAGAAGATATAATAATGCTTTTTTGAGATTCTCGGGTAATTAGTTGTCGGGTTAGGTATAATACAATAGGTGCTCTTTTGCAGTCATATGCATTGTAGTTCACTCAAACATAATTCAAAGCAGGTGAATCATGGGAGCGTTCTGTACCGATAAAGGAAGGATATAAATGAGCGCCGACACTCTTAAATACACTGTAGGAAATAACTTTTGCTGTGGGGAAATAACATCACAGGATTATGTGTTCAATTTCACTTTATTAAACTCTTTCTGTACTTTCTCACGCGCAGTCTATCTTTGTGTGTTTTTGAAGTATATTCATGAAATATTTGCTTGAAACGCATCTTCTATATAACGTTTTGGCTTTCACTTTCAAATAACACATTCTATCTTATTATTCGTTAATTCTCTGTAATTTAATGATAAACGTATAGCTTTTAATCCAATGGCATTTATCTTGCATCAGAGAGTACGCGATTACAGAGTTTTTGTGAATGCACTCTGAAACTTTTAATTTTAAGCAATGAAGCTAGAATCATTTTTTCTCATTCTCTTAATTTATCAGTCCATAATCTCTCAAGCTGCCATGCAAAGTTTTATTAATTTTGTTTCATTGATCGTAGGATGGCTATAAAAACTTATTTCTCCATCAGGTTAATTCAAAATTATGACTTTTTCCTCATGTCTTGCCTTTAAAAATAATTTTCTATACCTGTTATTAACAACAAAATATTGCCTTTTTGCGCTTTTTTATCGTGAAAAACATTCAAAATAAAGTTCAAAATGGGATTAAAATGAGGAAAAACTTTATTTTTCTAACAATAAAAAAAGCCCATTGGCACAAAAAATTCTTCCAAAATAAATAAAATCCCAGGAAATAGAGTAAAAATAATATTTTGGAAAAATTATCCCATACATGTTATTAACAAGGTATTGACAAAATTTACTTTCAGTCCCTTTTTTCTCGCTATTTATATTTAAAAGTAGGTTTCAAAGTTGACAATGGGAGAAACAGAGTAAACAAGATTTTTCTACCTGTAAGAAATCCCATTTTTCCAAGTCCCAGGAAATCGAGTATAATTAATTTGGACGCATCTAGAACCATTTGTCAGCTGTTTACCTATTACTACGATGTTAGATGTAAATATGTGGTATTTCAATAGAAATTGCACAGCAGTTGGTATCTACGACTATCAAGATGTGTCTATCAAAATACATCAGAGGAATAACCAGCATATGTTGTACCTTAACACTCTCAGTGTTGTGGACGTTATAGTACGTCCTCCTATATTTTCTAAAAACTCAAACTTGAAGTCATCCATTGGCCATCATATATTCGTGATTTTGCTCTAATATCATCTGTTTCTACCAGAACTACATTGTGGGTGCAAATCTTTCCCCCGTAATTCATTGGAACTAAAAGAACTCGAAGAGAGACATCAACGCCCTCTTAAAACCCTTGGTCATTTCACTCTACAGGGATATTTATGTAAAGGATGAAAGCTGCGATTGTTCTTATCTCTCTCGTAAATAAATATTTTATTGCTGTTTGTTCGATTTCTTTCTACTGGTGGCGCTGGCTCTTTTACTATAATTCTGTTTCATAATCACTTGCAAACTTTCACGTAAAAACAAAACTGGTCCTAAAATCGAACACGCAAATAATTACGTTCAATAAACTGTGCAACTTCAATTTCAGACTACCTATGTAATATTTTGTCTATGACGTAGGGTCGCAGCCTCTGACAGAGGAGAGAAGAGTGTCAATATTAAGACTTTTTGAATAATTAATTAGTACTTATTTGGGACCATACACTTATTTTGCTAAAAGGCAATAATGTTCCATGAAATTGCAAATGTAGGACTAAATTCGAAGGTAAACTGAAATTATGTAGCATAGGTGGAAGACATCTCTTGAGTAGGAGGTTTTCAATGAGAATTAATGGAAAGAATACTCTGAGGGCTTATAATTGAGTTGAATGAGCCAAATTAATTGAAGTGAAGTGTATTAGCAAGCTTTGATGATAGTAAAATGCAACACAGAAATATAGTCTGAGCATGAAAATTGAGTTGTAAAATTTTACGCAGGCCAATTTTGGAAATAAATTGTGCTGAATTTAGAAGCGAAAAATATACGTGAATATTCTGGAAACTTCCTTGATATGACTGTGGAAAAGAAACAACTGGGAACCGAACCTGGGATATTTGACTTAAAGTGCATTGCGTATACCACTATGATACCCAAGACTGCTGCTACCTTAGTCAACTTGGTAGGATATGGGATAACTAAATATTTGGCCCTTACGACATATCAAGGGTTGCTTTTTAATGGAATATGGGAATCCGTGGAGCTAATACCCGCGAGATCCGTAAGTAACGTCCCAAAATCGTTTGCCATGCTCCATCATGAACCATAGTGTGGTGATTTGCGTCTTGGCCCAACAAGGTAAAGGACCGTAGTTCTATTCCTAGTATAGGTGAATTTCTTCTCTGGCAATTGCGTTCTTATATCCTCGTTACCAAAATAGTGGAAGAATCTGAGAGAAAGAATGATGATATTCCTCTAAATATTTTAAAGTATGCTGTTCGTAGTTAGGAAGACTAAGGAAGGAGTGTACATAAGAGTTATTGATGAAGGAAATATAAGGAGAGATGGTGACTGCAATAAAAGTAAGATGGACATAGGTATTCGGTTTTCAGAGTGCAATAGTTGTGACGTGGTAATGAGAAGGTTGGATGGGCGTGAAAGCGGAAGAAAAAGACCTTGGAATTGGAAATGCGGATAGGCAGAAAGAAGAACGAAGACTTAATGCGTGATGTTTCATTCATTTCATGAGAAGTGTCTAGCAGTTACATCGAAATTTGTAAGTTTTCGCGATTTACCAGACGCTATTAGCATAAACGTTGCTGGTACTCACCGGAAATGTTTATGTAGTTTTAACAAGAAAAAAAAGATTAAATTAAAACTTAAAATGTTGTTTACAACCATGGGTAATAAATTTATTTAATTTTCTGTTTGAACAGCTGTTTCCTTTAATATGCCTACTCCTATAATTTTTTTAAAGAAAAAAACCTTTTAGAAATTTTCACAACTGTAAATATCGGTTGTCGCACTGCAGTCATAATTTCATTGTTATAATTGCCTTACATGAAAAATTCCTCCGCTTATACATTGCTAAAACTCGATTAATTCTGGCTTAACTTTGTGAAAATCCATTCTAGAGAATTCAAATGAGATATGGTTCTTTTTCCACAGTTTTTTTATTTCAGGTCGACGGGTTTCGTCACATAGGCGTCCTGATGATGATGTCGCCTATGTGACGAAACCGGTCGACCTGAAGTTAAAAAAACTGTGAAAAAAGTACCATATCTCATTTGAATTCTTTATACATTGTTTGCCTACACCCAAACCCATATCCCTAAAATAAATCTGGCTCTCGTATTTGATTGTTCATTATTGGTTGTTTTATCCTAAGATTGGTTGACTTGAGCCCTCCACATTACCCTATCTGATGCTAGCTATATTACATCCTGGTATTTCTTCCCATGTACTTTTTTCTTTATTTGACCCATGAACGTATTCGTGGGTTGTCCTTTTGAGACTTAAGCCTCTATTTTACCATCAATTAGGATATTCACATACACATTGAGTCTCATTTTTGGTTGTTAGGTAACTCAAATATGAAGAAATTCGTCAGCTTTACTTGGACTGTGAGAAAATACACAAGTACAGATGGAGTAACCTTCAACTGGTATTAGATTAGTCACTATAATATATGATTTCGCTATTTAACTAAAGAATTTTGAAGAATCAACTCTTTTACTCTCATATTAAAAGTAACGCATAATAAATAATAGCGAAGTAACTTCTTTGTGCATGGCTGCCTTTAGGGGCGCTGAGGGAATCGGAGAAGGACGGAGAGGCGTGAAATGAGTTTCCGGAGGGGAAGACGGAATTTATTAAGTGGCGCTATACGTCATAGTCGACTACTCTCTCTTCTGTCGACGAGAAATCCACCCTCTCTTAATCCCTTAGGGTATATACAGGGTCTGAAAAGTGGATGAAGTAGGGTTTTCGATGAAGGGAAGGACGGGTGTTGGTAGAAAGTGGAGTGGGACGCTGGAGTGAGGGCTCGAAGCATATTTGGGAGCGTAAGTGGGCATTTTTTATCTCATCGTTTTGAGTACTTGACCGGGGATCTCTTATATTAGAACAGATTTTCGAATAAAAAAGTGAATTATGGGGATTTTTCTGCCCTGATTGCTCCTGTAAGAGTGGAAGAGTTTGTATTACCTGGACGATTGCAATGAGTTTCAACCTGGGTGCTGTGTAAGTGCGAGGCGAGGTTTTCATGCTCCTATGGGGATTGTGCTAATTTTCATTTTGGGTCTCGGTGAATAAGGGTGTTTGGCGCGTGGTGATTCGCACAACACCGTATGCTCTACACCGTACTCTTATTAGGTTAACCAAACTGTAAGTATTGTAGCATTAACAAAGTCCGTTAATTGTTTCAAATATGGCTAAAATGAAACGAAGATAATTGTGATAAATATGTTTACACTAACCTTATGGAATTAGAATCAGCGCTTGAGAAACCACTTGAAGCAATGGGTAAGCTAATATTGAACACCTTTTTATAAACCTCATCGCAAATCGCGGGATATCTATACAGTATTTCTTCCAATGGTTCTAGTAGACTTTTTACAGATAATTTTTATCAGCTCTAATTTTTCTTAAGTTAAATTATTTGACGTGTCAATTACAATATAACCAGAAGTTTATTCTTAGCTTTGATGGGTATGCCACATGTACATCTACATAAATTCCTGGTAGCCACCTCAAGGGGCCAGAGGGTGAGGTATCAACTACATACGCGAAACTACACCCTAAAGAGATAGGAAACTTCGACGATATTGGCGTAAAAATAATAATAAACTTTATTTTCAATATACCTATACAATACCCCTAAGAGTACCAATACCCCGGATACAATACCCCTAAGAGTACCAATTATTCAATATGTGGTGAGCACATTTCATACATGAAAATTCAATACATCGAGATACAATGAATTATAACCAAGTATTTCACGCACATTTTTAACAACATACCTGCAATAAAGTGGTTGAACATAGTATTAATAATATATTACAAATGTTATGCTATTATAAATTTAAATTTAAAAAAATTAATAAAGATATTTAAACACACTTAGATATTACAAAGCAATAATATACACAACACAAATTATTGGATTTTGACATAGAATATGTGTCAGTGATATACATTGACAAAGCGAATTATAATTTGATTTCTGTTTCTTGAAGGTAGTGATAAAATTTGAGTTTGAATGATTGTGGGTTTTGAATGTTTTTCAGATCTTTGGGGAGAAGATTCCATAATTTTTTCGATCTCACCAAAAAAGGGTTATGATATTTAGTAGTTCGGTGGCAGGACAGTAGATATTGGATGCTTCACTTCTTGTGTTCATAATTCGGGACTGGAGTTGTTTTGTAAACAGGCCCAACAAATATTTTGGTTCAGAAACCAAAGGTTTTTTTTTTTAATATTTTGGTTGCGGCAAATATTTTGGTTTGGAGTAGACACAATCTGATAATTCTTTCCAGATGAAAGTGAAAAGAATGTAAATTCAATGAATATTTCTGCTCGTATTTTCACTTAAAGTGGGAATGAGCGCTTGAGAAAGGACTTAAACCTCCTCGGTCCTGGCGTATTATATTACACAGAGTTTTGAAGTTTTTTCCGCTCAGCAACGCAAAATATTGCGATTCTTTCGCGGAGAATCTCTGGGAGCTCGATCCTCGCGAAAGTTTGCGAAAGATTTGACTGTGCGAACGTTTAAGTTGAGTGGGGATGATCCGGGTGGCAAATATTGGGACTAAAGGAGGCAAATCGGTGGAGATGAGCAAGGTAAGGAACAGTCACTGCGAAGTGTCTGCGGTTAGGGTAAGAGGGAGGATGAGAGCTGAGAGGAAGGGGGGTTTTAGCGGCCGCGAGGATGATGTCGACCGATTGGCGCCCCGAGGACTCGCGAGTTTGAATCGGCTGCGATGGGCTTGCACGGGATGTAAGAGTCAGGGGAGGCAAGAATCTTCCCGTATATGCGCCTCTCCAGACTTGTACGTGTGTGCGTTCACACCGCGAGAGACAGGAAAAGTTTATCCTCCGCTAGTGTTGGGAAACAAGATTTGCCCCGAAGGCCTGGCTGAATCCGATTCCCTCGTAACATAATCCATGCTTCACTTTCTCTTACGAAATCGTAGCTCAGCGTTTTCTTCCTCGTGAAAACGTCTGCCCCGACTTACGTATTTGTTGAAGTGGTATTATTCAGTGTTCTTGAATTTTTGATCTGATTACCATAGAAAAAGTTCCTATATTTCCCATTTCTAGGGATATCTTACCATAGTTATTTTTCATTCATTTTCCACTTTAACTCGATATTAAGTCGACATGGCTCTCTGAAAGTGATATAATTACAATATGGTGAAGCAAATATGGAAAATATAATAGAAATAGTGGTTGGTAATGCGTGCCGCGACATATAATAGTGATGGAATATTTAATACTGATGTAAATTATATCCCTTGATGAGAAGAAATGAATGAACTCCAAATATTTTCACCTTGGAAAATTACATGCAAAAGTATTAAAAAATAAAATTCAAAGGCGAAAATACTGATCAAAAAACATTTTTCGGGAATCTAATTGTTTATGACCCTATATTTACTTATTTATTTCCCTCTTCGAAAAAGCGGGAAAACTGTAAAAATTGATAGTATAGCGGATTGATAGTACAAGGGACAATCAAAGTCACTCGAAACTAAAATTGGTGAATCAACAGAATTATTCGCGAAATTATTTTGCGGAAAACTAAGATTTCGCTTATAATTTAGTCGTCGTGCTACATAGGTTTTAAGTGCTTCGATGGTTAAGGCCATTTCGCATGTTCCATCTTGTTCCTTGTGGACTTCGGTGGTAACACAAGGACGATTATGGACAACCCCTCCGGATTTTATCGTAGTCTAACGCTATTTTATTTCGGTGACCTACTGGCAGCAGACTTTTTAATCATGACAGTTCGTTGAACGGGTTAAAAATGAAATAATATCGATTCAATATTCTGTATGCAATGATTGATGCAGAAGTCATCCGAATTCTAACCTAACTTTGGAGTTATCAATTCAAAAATTATCGTCCCAGAGAATCTCATCATTTCAATCTTTCCAATTTATGTAAATTCAATTTATATTTGAGTCCACAGTGTAGTAAAACTGTTTGGAAAAATAAATATATCACACTTTGTAACCCTGGGTTTTTAATTTGAAATTTCTTTATTTCTTTTACATGAAGTCATAATTTATCCAAACCGATGTGCCAAAAATGTAATAAAAATTTTTTATTGTTTTTTCACACATAACTTGCTGCACATATGATGCTTGATATACATGTCTTGGGTGACTCTTTATTTGTCCCTGAATAAATCAAGCAAACATTTTATTGCAACACAACGCTATGCTTTTTAAATCTACACGTAAATGAGTGTGCAATTGTGATCTCATAAAACTAAAGGGCTCTAGAGATGGCGCTTTCATAATGGAGCAGATCTGAGGGACGGTTGTGGAATGAGGGTTACAGTGCCTGAGGCGAGCGAGAGAGGATTTGTAGAAATTTGCAGAGAGACACGGCAGTTTGGGAATCAGGTGGAGAGGTGGCGCCGCTGGAACGTCGTGGGAGGATTGTGGGGATGTATATTTGGGGGATGATTCAGGATAATCGCCCCGAGGGTGGGAGTTGGTCTGAAGGGGGTGAGGAGGAGCCGGGAGTCGGGGGATGAGGGATCGGTGAGGGTGGCTAATTCCTCAGGCGTTCTGACTCTTTATATATATATAGCACGGGTTGGGAAGGTTGGTTATGGCGCCTGAAACTTTCCTATCCAATGAGCAAAGAGCCCGTGGGGGTTTGGGCTATAAGGAAGGTATGGCGTGGCAGGCGAATGTGTTGCCGGGAGCCACCGCAGCGACGCTGTTATGGCGTCCGTACGTCTGTGTGACGTTCGGGATCCGATGGGATTGGAGGAGAGGGGGGCGCGAACCGCAGCCAGCGCGTTCATCTGTTTGCATCACTGTATGTGTGTGTGTATGTCCTTTCAGTTCATGTGAGTATGTGTGTTTGATATGAGGAGAAAACGCTGTGACTCCGCGGAGAGGAGAAGGAAAAGGATTAGTTTTTTTTGAAAAGTGGGAAAAGTTGAAGACAGCCATCCCCGAGCCAGTCAGATGCTATTTTATTTCTCGGATTCCCAACATACATTTCCTTTCCCTAGGCACTCTCTCTCCCCGCACTCCTCGTTTCTTTTTTTATATTTTTAAAATGATTTGTTTCTTCGCAAGTTTGTTTTTCTGCAATTTTTACGCGTATTTTATTTCCCGCGCGTGTATCCCCTTTCATTCTCATCGCCATTGCACATTTTTTTCGCCTTTCCCCTCCCTTATCCTCGCTTATTCACCCTGCTTGCACCCCGTCCTCGCTCACTTCATCCCCGAGTCCAAATTTCATCCTATCCGCTCTTAAACTCCCCTCCTTCCATCCTCCTCTTACCAAGCCAACGGACGAGCGATACGACGATGAAATATTACTTGTTATATTCCCACGGCTTTCATCCGTGAAAATATTTTATTATTTTTTTATTATCTTCTCATTTTGCATTCGCGCTGTTCTGCTCGCAATGAGGTGTTGTGGCATCTCGGGGCGGTTTCCCCAGGAACCCATCTCCATGCATCCCAGCCTTTTAGAGAGAGAGAGAGAGGAAAGAATAATAATAAAGTGTAAAAGCATTAATTAAAGCTTTCATTTTTGTTTCGCGTTCGCCCGAGCGATTGCGGATGGTGTTCATATCTGCTCTTATTTGAAGAAACGACGCGATATTACCTATTTTCTGAGGTTTCCCTCGGATGTGACCGCTTGCGGCGTTACAACCGATAGAATGTATGTGAATCTATCGCCATGGAAAATATTACATTGAAGCGATATGTATCCGCGAAACTTGATATTTAAATAGAAGTAATTTAAAATAAAATGACTTGCGTGCCAGTTGAACGGAACCCAGTTTTGCGTTAAATTAATCTTCATGTCATCTCCACCCATGGCTCAAACCAACAGATGCTCAAAACCCAGCCACCTAATCCACCCAGCTTAGCCTTATTCATAAATTTATTTAGAGCTTACCAATGCGGTGCCATTATTGTAGAAACTCAGAGCATATTAAAATATTAAAATGCAACCAATTTTTGTACTAATCGTTTTTTCTGATCAGTATAAGTTGGAGTCTGATTCTGTTATTGCATTTCCACCCATCTGTATTTTCTCCAAAACGTCAATGAAAAGGTGAGAGAATGTAAATTTTAAGGGGATATGCGCGCAGTCGTTATGAGTTTCAATGATCTCAGTCTTTTGGATGAGCTTCCATGACACAGTATTGAAGGTTTTTTGAATGATTCAATCATGAGTGTTCCTTGGTAAAATATTTCTTACTGGTGTGCAGAGTTGCAATACGTATTGTACAACCTGACGTTCCTTAAATGTAGTTCACCTTATCCTTGCACCAATCCTTTAACATGCTTAAAAGGTTCTTAATAAGGAGCCAGAATTAAACAGCAGATTTAGTCTGAAGATACTGAGGGATTACATACCCGTTATCTGCATTACTTCATTTTCGTCCAAGCTTATTTATCCCTGAAATTTTATCTCTTCATCGTCGTCTCTCAAAGGGCCAGGCCTTCTCACTGTCTTTGTAGCCAATTGTCTCTTGCTAAGGCTGATTTTTTCATTTCCCCGTACGAACAGTAGTTTATGATTGACATCGCACTGTGAAGTAAGAATATTCTAGGTCGTCCTCTCCTTTTCTTCTCTGACACGTTTCCATCAATTATGTTCTTGATGAACCCGTTATGTCTTACTAAGTGACCAACAAGTTTAATTTTCGTGGAGTGAATTGCTTGGAGAAGCATTCTTTTTTCACCTACTTCTTTCAAGACTTGTTTCCTCATGACCCAACTTGTTTCAGTCATTCTCCTCCTGAAACACATTTTGACTGCCTGGAGCCTTTCTTTTTCTTGACTATTTAATGCCCATGTTCCACAATCATAGGTGAGTATACTCCACACGAACGTCTTTACAAATCTCTTCCTCGTGTCAATTGAGAGGTGGTTGTTTACCAAGAGGTAACGCTTCCTTTGGAAACATTGTTTGGCTAGGGTGATCCTTCTCTTAACATCTGTTAAGCTTGTATTTTCATTTGTTACTTGACTTCCCAAGTAGCAGAACTCTTTTACTTGGTCAGTGGTTGAGATTCTTAGCTTAGTTTTAGCTGTTATATTGCTATTTAACTTGTCCACCGTCATAATTTTCGTCTATAGTGTTAATATTTAATTTTAAATTATTCAGTTCTTTTCCAAAAGTCTGCAGTGCGTGACTTATGGATTTTTCATGAATCCTCTATTAGTGACTGACAAATAAGTTAAGAATAAGAATTCTTGGTGGCATACCATTAGGTTTAATTGACCGAATGTAGCACTTTGATTTGTTGCACTAGAGTTCCAACAGCAAGAGCTAGGACTATGTAGTATTTATGTAAATACTTGTGAATGAACTTATTTCCGAAGATTTCTATCTTTAATACTTTAACTGTAAATGTAAGTAGTCATTTGATAACTCAAGTTCAGTTGGCTAAATGAGAATACTTGTTGCAAGTTCATTAAAAAAACCTTTAGGAATGCTTTGATATAACTGTGGGCAGCGTTTATAATAGATTTTATTCACATCTGTAAGAAAAACGAGAAGTAAATAGTTTGATTTTATACATTTCATTTTTCAGTGAGAAGAAACAATTTGTAATTTAAGATAATCTTCTTTCACCCTGGTATGTGCGGAACTCTGTAAACATTTGTGTATGTGGCTGCCATTTAATAATTAACATATTTTCCACTATTGAATTTTGTCACTAAGTCACTATTTTATGAATAATGGTTTAATTTTTTCTAGATATTATATCCTTGTGAAAACAATCTCCGATCTTCATTGTGTTTGAGTCGTTTGAAAATTCGATGCAAAACTTAAAATAAAAAGTTCTAAACTTGAGCAAGTTTTTTTACGGATATTTTAACTCAATGTTGCAACTTATAGTGAAGCTTATTCGTACAATTTCTTTTTAACGTTAATAAATCGTACTTCCTGCTGGTAAGTATTCCACCTAACATACCTAATTTTTGTCCTCTTTCACGCTTTCCCAAAATTTTATTTTCTAATTACTGATTTAACATGCCGTTGTCACTTATTATTTTTGCCTAACCGATATTATTTGCCTCATAATCTCCCAAAAGAGGAACTTATCCTCTCCTATTACGCTTCCCTTGCTAAGTGCTTCTCCGTTGGCCTTTCTTTCCGAAAAGGAAACGCCAATACTTATTTTCTGTTGAAGTTATATTCATATTTCAGGAAACAAGTTGTTTATTATCAGCAGATAAGGCATATTTGTTATTAACAAATTCCAAACATTTTTTGTGATGTCACTGCACAAATTTTGCTCGACAGTCATGTTGAGTTGATCGTGCTGCGTGAAAAGAGCAAAACAAATGTACCTTTCATGCAACTGTGAGAATTATTTCTAGCATCCCATCCATACCTCAACTTTTCCACGAATTTCCAGGGTCAAAATTCCGATATATGTTCTTTTCATGCCTTCGCCTCTCTACTGCTTGATCAACTGATATTTCCCAGAACTTTAATGTTTAACTACTACTTTTAACATATCGTTTCTACTTGTTATTCTTGCTCAGATGATATTATTTTCCTAATAACCTGCCAAAACAGGTGCGTTTCCTCTCCTATTACACTTCCTATATTAAGTGCTTCTCCGTTGGTAAACCCCTACTTATCTTCTCCAACTGCCTACATTTCTTCTTCACCTTGCCGAATATATGTCTTTTTGTGACTCTTTCCGTATAAAAATCCGTGGACGCCAGTATCGCTCTTGATGATGTACATAATATCGATCGATAAAAATAATAGGATAGCAATGCTAAAAGGATAGCAAATTAGAGGAGATGAAAAGGGTAAGAGTAAAGGACCATTGGGACAATAATCATGAAACAAGAGCGAGGTGGATTGGGAGCAGCCTGAGGTAAAATGGGTTCGAAGTCAAAATTGAAGGCAAAATAGAGGAAAAAGACCCGAGAGGAAGGCCATGCAAAAAGCACGAGAAGTATTGCCAGGGAGTAAAACGGGCATTAGATGGAATAGAATGTAAGGCTGCACTTAATAAGGTTTTTAGGCAAAATAATGGGAAAATACCCTAGAGGAAGGCCATGCGATACATGCATGCACAAAAAAGAGGAAAAAAAACGTGAGAAAAAATGCCAGGAAATAAAAGAACTGGCATTAGATCAGAAAGTAAGGGTCTGTCTTGCAGTATGCAGTCTTAGGATCAAACGGCCAATAGAGGGGTGGAGATTGCTTATAAAAGTTTCACTCAATACTGGATTCTCCTGTCACGAAGGGGAGGACAAGCCGTGGTGTATCCTTACGTGCGGACACGAGGAGGTGCGAAAATCTCCCATGATACCTCGCCGTGGACACCGTCGCTCTGATTCCCTTGGGAATGCACGTGTTGTGGGCGGAATCGCCGAAGGTGGGCAGTTTGCACGGGGGGCTCGGGATGCACGCATTACGCCCACCCATCCTCAATTCCCACGTCGCCAAACTAGAGTGTTGCTGCTCATCGTGCTCACATACGGCTCGCGGCCGCCAAGCGACGGCTTCCGCTCCGCACTGAGCAGGTGCTCCCCTCTCCAGTGTCCCCATCTGCCGGCCGTGAGGACCATTAATTAATTGCCTAGCGCACCCACATTGGGCCTGTTCTCTCGCCCTCGCTAAACCGCCACGATATATCGCCAGCGACTGGTCCAACGGCTAAGTACGTTTCCGTGCCGATATGACGACATATATACGCCGGGTCGATTCTGATTCATATCGAGCTGATAGGCGTGGGAATTTTGAATTATCGATAAATAGTTTCGATGCGTGTTGCGTATATACCCGGTAGTTTCCTTCGATATCTCGATGTTTTAGATAGTAATTTGAATGGTGTTCACTGGTTCGTAGATTCATATACAATTTCAATTTCACTCTTCTGATTTGGAGAAGATTTTGAAGAACGGTGATGCTATGCGAAATTCTACAAAACGCGCTATTCTCTACCAAAATGGTACGATTATTTTGTAATACCTACTTCAAAATTCACGATAAAAAATAAAATACCAAGGCTAGGATCAAACCCTGTTTCTCATAAACACCATATCAGGTGTTTAATGCTTTTAACTTTCCAACCCATTTTAGTTTAATTAATTATTTTTCTTTTTCTTCAACTCGACCGATTTTACATGACAAGTCACCACGCGGAGGTTTTTTTTTTATTTCGGAAACTATTTGAAAACCGAAATTACTGAAACTAATTGTTCTCATACCGTTCTTATTTAAGTCCCTACAATAATAGTCATGCCATCAACATCCACCTTTACCGACAGAAATATTTGAGGAACTGCAAGTATATTAAAATATATCGCATCATCGTAAAAATAATTGAGTTAATGCAAAACGTGTCGCATCAACGATATCATAGCGTCCCATTACATTGTCCGACGAAATTACCGTCATCAAACTTCCTTCACCCATCCCTAAATTGTCATTTTACACCTTTATCTGTAAAAAAAACTATTGTTAGATATCTCCCGATGGGTTCAGCATCTTGTAGGCTTCCCAATATTTCAGATGCGTACTGGGAGTGTGAGACAGAGGGAAAATGCGTTTCGGGGTGGATTTCCTAGCTGCTAAGTTGTTCACTGACGGGAGAAATGGACCGCAGGACCGAGGTCACCATAAGTTATCCGTCAACGGGCGACCGCAAAAATATTGCAAATGGATCGCATCCGCACAGGTGCTTGTGCAATTGGCAATTTCCCTAAGACGCAATCATCACGTATGGGCGTTTGAGGCGCTGACAACAGGGTTTCCTTCGGTGCATGGCTACCAAACAAGTCTAAATTAAGGATACGGTGTATTCTGTTGGGGTGGAGCTTCTCTAAGCTCTTTTCTACAAAATCCACCGCTTTTCTACAAAAAAAATATTAGAGAGATCTGAAAAAAGAGTCGAAAGTTCGTTTCGTCGATTTTATTGTCTTGGATTGTTCCCCTTAAGACATATTTATTGATAAGGGTTACGTCATTTTTACATAAGAAGTGGTCGAACTGGGTTATTATTGTACAATCCCCTTACACTCTACGTAAAGCATGTATTTCCCTGTCCAAGCCAAACCTGATGTTATTCAAACTATGTTTCTTGCACTTAAGAACTAAAGTGTATAATTCATTACCTCTTTTATGTTTTTATTAAAAAATCCGAAACATGACAATGAAAAATATACGATCTTGGTTGCTTACTAAAAAGAGTCTAGAAAGTGTTTTCTCATACCTAAATATAATTTGGTATATGTACTGTGATTTCATAATGCTGTATTTCTTATATAGGTATGTGTGTGCATAATCCATTTTGTTAACAATGGTAGCCATAATTCAAGTTTACCTTTATGGCTACCTAAAGTTACTCCCTGGTTTAACCAACGATGTTTAGTTGTAAGCATTCTTTGTCAGAGAAATATAACATTATTATAATACTATTTACGGAAGTTACTTTAGTAAAAAGTTTAGTTTACCTCGGTAAGCATCGGGTTTCATTGCCGTCATAATGGTCGAGGACTCGAGAGGGGTAGGGCAGTGATCGCAGCCACGTCCAACGTCTATCGGATGTGTGGCTACGCTGCAGTTGGATCGTGCGTACGGAGAAGACGGAGGGACCCAAGTAAGACGGCATTCTGCATGCGAGCTGCAAGTGACTCCACCTGTGCCAGGCAGAGCGGAATGCACTTGATGCTCTCCAGCAGCAAGCCCTTAACTCCACCGAGCACACACACATTTATATTATTATTATTGATTGCTTATTAGTGACCCGGTGTGTCAGTACATCGCATATACCTCCTAGTGGTGGGTCGCGGGCAACAGTATGCTGGCTCTCATGGTAGTCCTTTCAGAAGGAATCCTAGCTTGAGCAGAATTGGGAAAGCGGGCCTAGAGTATTACTATGCTTTGGTTTCTCTTGTGGCATACTGGCGAAAATGTGCCAAAACTGACCGGTAGAGCGCCGTAACCGTTAGCAGGGAAATCTGCACACGGTGCGGGTACTGCGTAGGCTGGTAACCTTACATACTCTATTACAACTTACTGCTAAACGTCAAAATGTTGCCTCGGACAGCCGAAGCCACGATGGGCGGCGGAAGCAGAATAACGTTGGCCCATCAAGATACGGACTGGAAACGAACTGGACTCTCGGTACTTGGAATGTGAAGGGAGTGTATGGAAAGGGGCATGAGGTGCTGAATGAAATGAAAGTGAGACGAATGGATGTTTTGTGTGTATGTAAAACTAAGCGTAAGGGGCGGGATGCTGTTACATTACAAGACAGTAGTCTAGAATTTTAGTCAGGAGTTGAAGATAATGTACACGGCAGTCAAGGTGTAGGACTCATTCTTAATGAGAGAGCTAAGTTGCTAGTAAGGAAGTACGAGTTAGTATCTCCTAGATTGCTCTGGGTTCGCATGAAAGTAGGTATTAGGAGAGTTGTGATTGTCGCGTGCTATGCACCAGTGGATGGAGAGAGTGACAGTGTGAATGATGAGTTTTGGGAAAAACTGAGAGAGTTTTTGAATGATTGTGATCCTGGTGAGAGAATGATTTTACTAGATAACATGAATGGGTGGGTTGGTGTGAGGTGGGATGTATCTGAGCGAGTAGTTGGACCTTTCGGTGACCCCCGATTGAATAATAATGGTAAAAATTTGGTGAGTGTGTGCTTGGAAAAAGGATTTTTTGTGTCAAATACATGGTTTAAACATAAGAGAATACATATGTATACTTGGTAAAGGGGCGATTGTAAAAGCATGATTGATTTTATTGTGCATGATGAGAGATTGAGAGAGTTAGTGTGGGACACGCGAGTGATAAGGGGTGCTGAATGTGGAACAGAGCACTATTTGGTACTCTCCAAAGTGAATCTGGGCAGGAAGTGGGAGCCAAGGAAGAATGTAGCGCGTAAGCAGTCTAGAGTAAAAGTGGAAAGGCTGCTAGACAGGGAGGTAAGAATGCGGTATGGTTGTATGCTTGAGGATGCTCTATCGTTGTAACAGAGAGAATAGGACGAGCATATCAGAAACGAGAACGTAAATGATGCGTGGGAGTGTTTAAAAGGAGAGATTGTGGAATGCGCTGAAAGTGTATGTGGAAAAGGAGTGGTAGGAAGAATGAAAGGTGATGCTTGGTGGAATGAAAAATGAAAATTGCAGTCAGAGAAAAGAAAGAGGCGTACAAGAATATGATTGCTGCCAAATCTGAGGAAGAGCGTACTAAGGCATATGAGATTTACTGAAAGAAAAAGAATTAATGCAAAAGGGTTGTGAAAGAGAGCAAAGAAAGAATGCGTGCGGATGACAAGCAAAATGCAGAGTGATTTTGAAGGTAATAATAAGCTGTTTTGGAAGTGGGTAAAAAGGGCTAAGATTGGTGAAGGTAGGGGAATGAATGCGGTAAAGGACAAAAGTGGAGAGATAATGTGGGACGAGAGCAATATCAGGGACTGCTGGAGGGAGTATTTTGAAGAATTGTACAATAATATTGCTGGCGTTGAGGATGAGCCTAGTGAAGTGGTATGTGAGAATGTGAGGATGGAAAAGGGTATCAGTGAAAAGGAGGTCGCAACGGCTGTGAGAATATTGAAAAATGGGAAGGCTGCTGGCATAGATGGGATATCCAGTTTGAAGTGTGGGTGTAAATTACTAATTTTTAGGCTGCATCAACAATACAATTTATGCTTACAGGTTTATGTTGTTCCAGCGGATTGGAAGAAAGCTATCAT
The DNA here is from genome assembly GCA_963169105.1 of Ceriagrion tenellum. Classification (NCBI taxonomy): domain Eukaryota; kingdom Metazoa; phylum Arthropoda; class Insecta; order Odonata; family Coenagrionidae; genus Ceriagrion; species Ceriagrion tenellum. Next base: position 113,018,361 of record OY720640.1, on the reverse strand, counting down.
CGTTCCGTTGTATAAAGGGAAGGGAGGAAAGACCGAATGTAATAATTATCGGGCAATTAATTTATTGAGTATCCCGGGAAAAGTGTTCAGTAAAATATTAATTGAAAGTGTGAGGAATATTACTTCCAACAGAATATGGGGTGCGCAGTGTGGGTTTACGCCTGGGAGAAGATGTAGTGACCAGCTTTTTGCACTTTAGCAAGTGATAGAAAAATGTATGAGTGTCCGAAAGAAAGTGTACTGTGTATTTTTCGATTTAGAGAAGGCATATGACAGAGTAAATAGACAGAAGTTGTGGAAGGTTTTGAGAGACTATGGAGTGAATGGTCAGTTATTGAATGTTATGATGGCGATGTTTGACAATAGTAAGACAAATGTAAGCGTTAACGGGGCTCTGAGTGATTGGTTTGTAATAAATCGTGGTGTATAGCAGGGATACGTAATGTCTCCATGGCTGTTTAATGTATTTATGGATAAATGTGTTAGAGACGCATGTAGTGAAAACGACGGTGTTTTGATTGGAAATGTAAACTTGCGAGTTCTTCTGTATGCGGATGATGCTGTGATCTCAGACAGTCAACAGGGATTACAGATGCTCTTAGATAAGTTTTGTGAATCAACGGAGATAATGGAATTGAAGGTAAATGCGTGCAAGACTAAAATGGTAGTTTTTGATGAGGAGACTGGGGAGAATAAGTGTATGATGAGGGCGAACGGTGAAGTAATTGAACTGGAGGATGATTTTGCGTACTTAGGTAGGTTGTAGTCAAAAGATGGAAGAATAGATGAGGAGATAAAGAGACGTGCGAATGCTGGAAGGAAAGTGGTAGGTAGCATGTGGAGCATATCAAGGAATGAGTGCTTGTCTAAGGAAGTGAAAATTGCCGTGTACAAAAGTGTACTTCTTCCCACTTTGCTATGTGGTAGTGAAACATGGGTATGTCAGGATAGACATAAGAGTAGACTTAATGCCGTGGGTATGAGTTATCTGTGGAGTATTTACGGCAAAAGTAGGATGGATAGGGTCAGAAATGACTGGGTCATGAATGAATGTGGGTTATATGCTCCAGTAATGGACATGTATGAAAGGAGTGTGCTTCGTTGGTTTGGCCATGTTAAGAGAATGGATGAGAGTCGAATAACGAAACAGATATATGAGAGTAGAATGAATGGTGTGAGAGGTAGAGGCAGGCCGAGAAAGTTGTGGTTGAATGTGTTTGAATGTGGTTGAGGAAATTCTTAGGAGGAGGAATATTAGGAGTCTTAAAAACAGGAGGGCGTGTATGAAACAGTGTGTGGGGGTAAATGAGGCAAAAGATGTTTGCAAGGATAGGTCAGAATGGAGGAAATTATTGAAGCAGAGTTAGGTGCATAATTATGTATTAATCAGTGAAACATTTTGACTGTGCCTACCCCGAAGGGGAACGGTGTAATGTGTATGTATGTAAGTATGATGTATGTATGAATGCTTATTAAATGGAAGTTACCGATATCCGTGATGAACAAAAAAAGGCATTCCTCCAAAAATACTCATCACTCCACGCCCCCGCATCGGCAATTCGGCTATTTGCCTATTGCTACCCAACTGCATTGTTTAACTTCTCAGGTTGGTTGAATACGCTTATGGGAGACTAATGTTTTATTTGTAATGAAATACAATTTTGCTCTGCCAAATATTGTTTCCTTGAAGTTCAACTTCATAACCTCGAAATGTTTGGATTTTGATCATACCCAAATTATTCATTACATTTTGGAGGATTAATGATAGTATTAATGATGATTATAAAACAATTATCAATCTCTCACAAATTTTTTAACTCACACGACACGTTTCACCACTTTGTGGTGTTGTGGTGTGGAGTATTCATGTGCAACGCATGGATATGCCATAGAGTGGTGATACACGTCGTGCCAGTTAAAAAGTATGGCGGAAATTTTAAGTGTATTTTTATCATCATGATATTTGACTGCTTCCACCAAGCCAAGAGTTATATAGTCAAAATTATGTTAGGATAGAGTTCTATAAACCATAAAATATTTTAAATAATTATTTATTACTAATATATTGCGGTCGAACATGAAAAAATGACTCAATTCTGGCGCAAATATAATGAGGGTCCTCAAAATATTAATTTCCATTTCCCGTTTTTTTTCAAACGTTATAAAATTTAAATTACAATAATAATAATTCATAAGGTCCTCATTTTCACAAAGAAGAAAGTGACTTTTTTTCCTTAATTTGGTCAAAACCCATTTATAACATACAAAGCGTATGTAGGTTGTGTATTTGCCTTTGTCTCCTGAGCTTCCGCCTTCTTTTGTGGTTATACTAACGATGCTCTTTATTCTCCCGTTTAAATTTGTATGGAATATATTCATAGATTCCTTTACGCAAAATTTTCAAAACACATCTCCATGATACTTAGCTGCTCTCGTTTTTAACTGTGGATACGAATTTTGTGTATGAAGCTTCTAACGTCTTTCCAAATTTTACGTAATGGCATTTTTAAAATAAGTAGTCTTTACGTTTGGGTGTTGCATTGGAATCTCTTGTTTTTTTTAAAGTCGTAAAAATTACTTTGTGATAACTCATTCCTTCAAGTATATTGACGTGTTTAATCATTGCAAGGTGACTAACAGCTAAAAGATCTAATATTTTATTAACTCTCGTAGGTTTGTTTACTACTTGAATAAGAGAGTGGTGTGAAAGGGTATTAAGGAAGGCCTCGCTTATATCACGCTTCCATTAACTTGGTTCAACGGTATTAGTTTTCCAATCTATAGCCGGGGAGTTGTAATCTCGTCTCGTCAAGAATAATACTTATCTCGAGTTGAAAGCATTCCATCTGTACTCTAAAAATGAAATAAGTAAATACCTAACGACAAAATAGAAAATATTCCATGTACTTTTGTTAGCTAGTTGAATAAAATCCATAAAAACTCCATGCGGATTATAGTTAAAGATTTACGAGATTTTCCGTAACTAACTATTCGTTAGAAGTTGCTTCTTCGATGCTCTATTTGCTCGGAAAGTTCTGGCCACTATGATATGGCTGAATTTTCTCAGTTAATGATTATTCCCACCTTTTCTTAAGACTTAAATATTCGTTTTGACGCCTATTAACTCTTATCTTAATGTTAATTGACCTTCATTTCCATAGTAGATATCTTCAAGCAGGTATTCCGTTGTTATTCCCTATTGATCCTTGCGTTCATATACATGGGATCACTAAAGATTAAGAACTTATTTCATTGCTTTTAACTTGATGAATTGTTATTATGTGTATTATTATTCTTTAGGATCAAGTGCCTTAAGATTCAACTAAGACCTAATGCCATGCATGTAGTTTTCTAATGTCCAAAATTGAGCATGAGGAGAGAAGCGTAATTTATTCCGTCTTAGGTGTTTATGCTGTAATCCACGGCGGGTTTGGCCCGACCATTGCAAATTGCCTCGCTGTCAAGAGGTTTGTTACGTCGATTGTATCCAACCCGGAGCGAATCTGAACTGGCATAGGGAGCAGAGGGTGTCCATTATTGCACCCGGGGTGGCTATAATGTTCGGTTCCATGACGAGAGGTCATGCGATCCAGTCCGCCCACGCATGAATTTCGCCCATATCCCCCTTCCCCCACAGCTGTGTCACATGGGGTCAGTCTAATCCTGAAGCCGCAGATGGGTGACCAAAAGGAAGAGGAGGGAGGAGGGTGCGGGGCAATTTCTGTGCCCTCAGGGAGATTACCCACCTCCTGACCAGCCTGGGTGTGAGCCTCGGGTGGAATGTGAGTGAGGAAATATAGAATAGTGACACATTATCTCATTATGACTGACTAAAGGAATTAGAAAACAATGTAAAAACCTATAAACTATGAGTAAAATACCAATCAAATGCATACGTAAGTAGTATGCTGGGCGGTGCAGTGGAAAACGCTTAATAAGGCAAAACAGTTTGTATAAGGGAAAAAAATATATGTCTTCCTCTTAATCATACTTTTCGTTTGTCTTGAACTCTATTAACTCTGTAATTACCATATTATTCAAAATCTGCGCATCAAAAGTCCTCAAAGACACGGAAGGGTCTGTCCTAATTTAAAAATTTGCAGATTTTTATTACTGAGGCAAACATTTATGCTATTTTTATCCTGATACTCTTATGCGGCGTCCATGATATCTCATTTCATTATCAAATCAAGTAGGAGCAATTTTTTCATACTATCCTCCTTGCTCTCTTGCGGTCCATTTAGAAAGGCATCGATTAGACATGTCAAAATTTCACCTCTCTAAGGAGAGGTTTTTGTCGATGAAAATGGATCGTGTCTAATACTGAGAAACAATGGATAAACTGATATATATCTATTCTTATAGATAGGTTATCGACAACCTTCTATCTCTCGTTTGTCTTTTAATTCTTTTTCTATTCAAAATCTTAGAGCTTAATCAAGTTTCAGTGAAAATGTTGCATAAATGTAGCAATTCCTTTAAACACACCTAATTTTCAGAATTCTCTTTATGATTTTTGGGGAATCCAATTGCTGTTAAAAAAGAGGGAATATCAAATTATAAAGAAGAAATAAAGAGAAGGTGGGTAACGTGGTCGGAGCCAGCTTCCGATTCGGAGCAGCTGAGGTTACGGGGCTGAAGTGAAAAATCTGGTGGACCAGAACAGACAAAATTACGGATAAGTGAAATAAGGCATTGGTCTGTATATAATTTAATTGATTTCTCCAACAAAAGTTAGAAGAAAGGATCACACTACTCTTCATATTTAACTGGAACATCTCGATATTAAACATTTATTTTATTAATAATACTCAGGTTTGAAGTTACAAAATTTAGGTTTGTTATCATAAGGTTCTATTAAGCATTTACATTGAGTAGTTGCACACCTTAAATTACAACATATTCTAGCGGGAAGTTCCTTCATTTTTAGGGAATTGCGATGTTAAAATGCTAATTATGTAGTTGCTTCCGTCGGTTAGTTTGCGCATAAGAACCTCTGGCCTTGAACCCATTTCAATTTGCTGCACGTATTGTCAGCAAAAAGTGTAATCAAAACTGACCGAGTTTATTGTTTTTGGTTAATTTGAATGTACTCCCTACTAAAAGCTTCCACTGACAATTCCATCTTTGCCTCTTTTATTCTTATTCGTTTACCGTCTCCTTAAATTTTTACGCAGGGCATGCACCACTTTTCATATTGAGGAAATCTTTATCCCTTCATCTTTAGCAAACACAATGTGAATCATATGCGCTGGAGATGTCCAAGATAAGTTCTGGGGAGGCTTGCGTAATTAGCGCGTCTTTCGGCCACGCGGTGAGTCCGTTATGGCTTGCTCCACAATGGAGCCTTTCACGGGAGAACAGGCCCGTTTGGAAGGGAAAAAATTACTTTTCGGCCTCGGAATGAAAGAGTAAGCAAAACCTGATGTTGATTGCGTCCCTTGAAAATGGGTCAGTTGGTGCTTCTTCTTTGCCTTGTGTGAATCTCCTCGCGCTTCAGTGTCGTGCATGTCAACGTATTCCTGGCGTGCATGCACAATTTTGTCCGGTATTCATCACAGAGAATGTAAAAAATTTCCCTCTCTGGATACCGATATTGGTGTGTGACATTTATGATTGGGATACTCTTCGCAATGATAAGGGGGAATATTTTACTACTATATTTCCATTCGGAGTTGAAATGGCAATTAAAAGCAATAGTACCCTGCTCCCGGGGAATGTTGAGAGACGCATTACAAGGCAGTAAACCAGAATGAGGATGTTTTATCTGATATTAATGATAGAAATATGGTTTACATTCGATCATAATTTAAGCTACATCGCCCGATCGTAGGATAATTCATTTTTTCACGGAGTTGGCCAAGTCTAATCTTACAAATATAGAAGTTCAATGGTATATGAGGGCCTCAATTGAAAAGCATGGATTGTGACGTTATTTCAACTTTTTTATCAAGTGCGAATCGTCATTATATTGAAATAATTATGAAAGCAGACGAAAACTATGCTTAATTGGGGAAAAATACGAATATTATTTACCAAATTTGATATAATATGATATTTACTACAGGTTTTTTGTGCAGTTAAAGTGCTCTTAAGATCACTTTTTCATAAATTTACAACGCCATATATTCAAGAAATATACTTTTAACCTAAGATTTTGAGTGAACAACTTCGACAATACCGACAATGACGGGAGAAGGAAACAAAAACGGCGCGAAATTGCACGAAGTAAAATCACAAACTGCCAATGAGTACCGGCTGTGGTTAAATTTATTTCATCAATTTAAATTGAACGATTGTCTATAAAACTAGGTTCAACTTCGAGTTGTTTTATTTGCAAGTTCCAGAAAAGACCGTAAACACTCAGGAAAAACACAAAAACGTGTGGAAATGAAACAATTTTGGGTGTCCAACACCCTAATCAATCGGGCTAAATAATATTTCATACCAATTGCTATCAAGAGTAAAAAGCTGTTTCCTTGGTAGATTATAGATTAAAACGTAGGCTCGATAGTTTATTAACTCCAGGTTAAATGAAAAAGTTCATTTGAAAGTGATACCAGTATCTTGAGAAAAGGAACTAAAGGACGAGAAGAATATAATTATTTTACTAATTCCTTTTACTTATTGAGAATGAAAGTAACGAAACTGCCCATCACTACTGTGGAAATAGAGTGTATCCCCGGATGAATCCTATATTGAAAAGTGTAGCATGATACATCATATTAAAAACAGTTCATCTATTTCTGCCTAAAACGATGCGAATCCTAACCTATGCTATTTAGTGAGCAATAACTGTATATCTGTATTATGTACGAAGTTCATTGTACGTGTACATGTACACTTTGACTTGATCCAGAATTATGGTTATTCGATCTACTCAAATGTTGGCACGTAAAGGTTTTGCCGCATGGGGAATCGATTGGCATGGGTTCCATATATGTGAAAAATCTGTTATGTGAACAATAAAAAGGGCCAGGGTTCTCATCAGAAATGCATCGTCGGCTAATTTCGTCTGGCTCCGCATAATTCATTTATTGTAATTCTTCAGATGCCCGATGGAAAACCTTCGGAATAACGCGACTACCATTTTAGAAGACCGGAAAAATTTACAATTAATATGACAATTTTCTATTCCATTAAAAAATTACTAAATACGAAAAATTTATTGAGAAATGCTGCATACCACGATGCTAGTTGCTATTTAATACCTAATGTTATTCAATGAAACATATCTTATTAATCAAAGATTAGTCGTACCTGATGACTGCAAGACAGTCGACACACGCTTAGTACGATTTTGTAATGAATGGTAGACAATACGATATCTTTTATGCATCTTTAAAAATGCTGTTCTACAACATCTCTGCTGAGAAAGTGGAACCTAAAGTTATTGATAACTTTTTGTGGGATGGTACATGATGTATTTGAGTAAAGTAATCATATAATGCCGGAATATATTTGAACGCGAGGTCAGCCGTCAATTCTCATTCTGTAACCAAAGTTATTTTTCTCGCAGTTTCTTTCCTTTCCGTGATCTTCTCACTGATGAAGAGAGAAACGGCCAAAATGGGAGGAAGTAAGGAGTAAAAGCGAAGGTGAGCGAGGGGGAAGAAGACTATTCCTCTCTCCGATCGGGAGCCAGGTGAGGAAATGGGACTGGGGGTGAAATAGCTCGGGGACCGGCGCTGATGGGACTTGGCTGAGGTGGAGGTTGGAGGGGGAGGGGGAAGGCGGGTATTGGTCGGGAAAAGGGGAGCGGAAGGAAGCATTCAAGAAGGGGTGCGGCGGTCTCGGTTCTCGGCTTGCGGAGGGGGATGGGAAAGTGAAAGGACGCTTCGGCTGCGGAGTGAGTGGTGCTACTACTACAGAGGGGGAGAGAGAGTGTGTGATAGGAAGAAGAGACGGATGGGTCCCGTGGGGAAGGCACCCCGAGAAGAGGAGGGTGCGGGGTGTGATGGGCAGGGGGTGTGAGCACGTTTTTGCTGAGAAGGGGAATGGCCGGGGGTGGGGACTCGGAGCGAAAACCTCCCCCACCTTTCGGAGGAGGAACTGAGTTTGAGATGAGGGTGAGAGTAGGAGGCGTAGGATTGGAGGAGTGGGGGTCGTGAAGGGTGGAAGGGAAACACAAAAGGTCTCTCCCGAATCCGAAGGGGAATAAACATAAGGACGGGAGGGAAGAAAAAGGAAAAGCGAAGAAATGGAGGTGTCCCTTTTACCCTCCCTCATCGCGGCAAAAGGTGAATCCTTAAGGGAGGAAGTCGAATGGGAAGGCGTGAGAGTCTGTGGAGATATACTTGTGGAGAGGGGTCGTCGTGATGGTGGTTTATGCGATGGGAGGAGTTGATAATATCAATGGCCATTATTAATGGGTTATAACTACAGCATCACGAAGTTGTGCCTCAGAATGAGTTGTAAGAAACAACTGAGGACTAAAATTAGCGTGTACTATGGTGAACGGGGAGTAAGTAAAGGGAATTCAGTTAAGACATTCAGCTGAGTTATTAAGGTAGTTTGAGCGAAATGTCATTTTACCTAGAAACCAATGAAACCGGTCTCATTTTGAAGAAAAATATCTCACCCTTACTAAGAGACTTTAATATCAGCCCCATACCGAGCTACATTTCGTGAATTTTTTGACAAAAAAATCCCTGTCCTTTTAAATGGAGCATGTACATGTATGCACACCAGAGAGACCATATTTATTTAAAAATGAGGAATTTCTCCCACCAAGGTCTCGTCAAAAATGAAAAGAGCGTAGTTTGTATGTTTTCTCAACCATTATTGAAAATATTGTCACCGATAGCTGTAAATATTAGTAATAATTTCAGAATTACCGAAATTCTTCCGTTGTGAAGGAGTTTAAATGTACCGTGTGAAAAATTAATCAAGTCAATGACTTAAATAGAATTTTTACTTAATTATTTTAAATTTTAATCATAGAAAAGTACTTAATTGCACTTTTAAAAATGTAAAACTGTATTCGTGCTTCCTATAGGTGTTTAAATCAAAACTTATACTTTGATAATAATCTGCATAATGACTCAAGAACTATCTCGCCCAACTACCTTATATATCTAAAGATTGGATGACAGTAGCCATCCTTTTTACCCTGTTCCCTGCTGAAATATTTATGGACTATTACCTTATCTATTTTTTTCCCATTGACGCTTCCATATGGATTTGAACCTCAGTAATTAGGGATGTTCTTTCTATCATATTCTAGAGCATTATAGGCGGACACTATTTCGTGGTAAAATAAAGAAAAAACAAATAGAAATTCTTCTCAACCATCCCTGCCCGTTGTTTTGCGATGATTTTATCCTCCTTCATTCTTCTGCAACATTACTCGTTTATGATCCTAGCCGTTCATTGTATGTTCAGCATCCTGCTACCATGGATCTAAATTATTAATTTTCCTTTGTTCCAGCTTTGGAATGGTCAACCCCTCGGAGAACTGTAGCGCTAATTACATCCGTATTGATGCTAATAATGATTATTAAATCATATAAATACAAATTATTTGAAAAATCCTCCCTGAAAATTCAGCGGTCGCGAGAAATAGGATCTTATATTCCATTACGTTACCGTTTATGATCCTCTGTTAAATCCATTTTTTTAGTCTCTGTATATATTGTTCGGCAAACAACTATCTAGGATTATCATTCCTTTACTCCCCTCTCCACACTTCTCTTTATTCCTGTGAATAAACAGCAGGTATTCGAGATATAGGTGAGAAAAAATGGAGAAGGTGCGCATGATGGAAAGAAAGACGAATTTTTCTTAGGAAGGAGGGTTGGGTAAAGAGACTACCGGACTAAACCAGAAGTAGGCAGGGTAAGTGGCTAGGGGATGTTGTAATGGGCGATGAATTGCTGAAGACAGTAACAGAGGCAAGTATGTTGGGCACGTGGGGTAGGGGAAGAAAGAGAATAGATTGTATGGATAGGATGAAAAAGGTTGATCGTATGGTGAGGCGAGAAAGAGGATACTAGAAGTTTATAGGACCCTAAGTGTGTATAAAATCAGGAGTTTCATTGATTGAAAAAGCCTATATTTCACCGGTAGAATACATTTTTTTAATTAGTCACCATCTGTTCCTCTTCTTCTTCAATATTTCAACTTCAATATTTATTTCATTTCAATATTTAAATTCAATTTCATATTTATTGATTTCCCGCTACAGGTTCTGAGGCTAATTTTGCTTGTCACTTCTAATTTCATGTTTTCCTGTCAAATGAATTGCACTGTATTTCCGTTTTAGGGATTAATTTTGTTCACCTTAAGCTTCTGGTAAATGATTAATAATATCAAAAATCGCGGGAGGGACATTTTTATCATTTGAAATGCTATGGATGGCGAGGTTTTAGCTCATTGTTTGTAAGATTAGAATACTTTTATTATCAGAGCCATAACTGCTGGAATAATATTGCATTGTTTAACAGCAGTCTTTTTAAGGATTGTGCCAATTATAATGCTATTTTGGAATCCACACATGCAACCTTTGGTTTATTAGCCGGAATTAACTTCAGAAGCATCAGCTTTACGAGCCCGTATGGGATGTTTTCATTTCATCACTACTTCTATTGGCTGTACCGAGGAATGGACTACTTTATGTTGACATCTAATGACGTATGATATGGCTACACCAAAAAAATATATTACAAGCGATTTAATTTTGTTACTTTCTTTGCCATTTAGTAATGTTTTTGTATAAGGAAAGTATAAAGAAATTTTAATTTACGAAAACTGAGAAGAAGAAACGGAGAGAATTTTGCAAAAGCAGGAGAAGTTAGTGAGATTATGAAATCGGGAACCGATATAGTTGTTTTACCATTTGATAAACAAGATATGTCGCGAGATGGGGTCTTTTGGACACATCCCCCCCCCTCACTGCTTGTGCTCAATCAATGAAAACTCAAATCGGAAGCTAGCTCAGAAAAACAAAATGAGAATTAGTTGGAACGAGAGAAACGACTTCAATCGCAACCTACAATAATAGCAAAGCCTAGCGGCAAAAGCAAAGCAGGTAATGGTTTTCGAGCGGTTTAGATAGACTAATATGAATGAAAAGATATCGCAAACGTGACCTCTTTTCGCTAAGATGCCGCAAAAGGCCCACCCGACATTCATTCCAAATTCCAACATGCTTCATCATCATTATCTTGCTCAGCCATCATTCATCAGTCATTCAATCCTAAAATTGTTTAATTTCAGCCCTTCATCTTTTCTTATTTAATTCCAGTGGCCTTATTCCTAGTAGATCTTCCTATGTACTTTCCTCTTCATTTGATCCATGGACTTTTCTTGGGTCTTTGGGGATTTTTCCCTCTATTTTACTCTTAATTATGTTCTTCACAAAGCCATTGTTCCTCAGGGTGAGGTGAGTACAATTTATCTACCACTTCTTTTCTGTACACTGTTTTTAATGTTCCCTTCCTTTTCTACTCTTCTTTAACAATCAGTGTTCTTTATTTGTCCGTCAATTTTATCTTCAGCGTCCTCCTCCAGCACCAAGATGCGAAGGTTTCTAGTGTCAACATGCTTATTATGTTATTGTTTAATGCTCCGTCTCTCGTTACCTGAGTTATTCTCTGTGTGTTTTCCCTTGTTTCTTGTAATGAAGAAGACAATCATAACCATGCACATGAAGATCGTTCATTTTGTCACGGTAAAATATGATAAAGCAATACGCGAGTACTTTATCTCTTTTATCAGTCAAGTAAACGAAATTGAAATTACGCCCGATCGACTTAGTTTGAATTTTTTTAGTTAAATGATGCGTCTCTGGTTAAAATATATAAAATATTTCCAGTTCACAGCAATTTTTCAAATGATATCGTACGCAGTCACGTGCATATGATCGTTGAAATATACCATAGGGAATAAAATTCAACGGGTTTCCCGATTTTTTTTCATGGCAAATTTCTTCATGAGAGGATAAAATATTTTCTAAAAGTATTTTATACATGATGATTCATTTATTGTATGAAGTACCATTTCTTTTCCGTACATTGTTTCCAGACTATGCGTAAAAACTTGCCTTTATATGGACTCAAACGTAATTTCAACATGCCGATATCTCCTCATGACTTTCCCCCCTCACCTGATTTCCTCTCCTTGATGTGTTATAGTTAAATCGCTCAGTTTCATTAACTTTGAATGGCATGAATTTTTCCACCAATAATCGTTTTGACTGTAATTGAAAGACAGATACTTTCTCTTCTTTGCTCAATCTCAAACTTCAAACTTCCAAAATTTCAACTGCCGCAATGTAAATGCCATTTTTTTCAGCCGAAGTCAAGGTTTAGACTCAAATCAAAGACAAGTCAGTCTTTTTTATGTTTATTTTAAATTTTAAACTCTCCTTTTTTGGTATTTTACCATTCTGTAACCAATTTATTAGATTTAAGAATGAAACATTCAATTAGATTGTTGATTACCCGGCATAAATATAACCAGTTAGCACAAGGACTTCTTCATATTCTAAATTAGTCATGATGTGGCGCTGTTCATCTTCCTCTTTGGCAGATAAAATAACTGTGCAATCTTTATTTAACATTTTATATTAAAGAACTATTTGTCCTCTTAAGTCTACCTAAGCAGTTGAGTTTTTCTTTGTCATTCGGGATTTCTTAACGATTATTTTAGCAAATTGTCAATTTTATTCATGAAAATGCTTTGGATGACATATCACTGAATTGAATCTGGTGAAAAAGGTCAAATATAAGTCAAAAAACCTCAATTATATTCGTTAATCAAAGGTGATGGCATATTTTAGTGTAGTGGATATTGGTCTCACTACTAGATGAAGGACATGCAACGGTAATAAAAATCTTAAATTAGCTAGACCTCACAGAGCCCATTGAATCTTGTCCAACATATAAATAATTGAAATAAGAAAAATACCGTAAATTAATCGCGAAACAAATGAGAACTTGATAATTGAAACATTTACTCTTCTACTTCACGAGATTGGATCCCGTGATTTAGATGGTGGATGTCCACGGTTAAGCTTTTCAGGCGAATTATAGGGAACGGCGAAATTGCGAAATGACAAATGAGCGTGGCTAAGTTATCCGATTATAAAATGTATGCTCAATTGGGATTTCAGTTACTGCACCTGGCGAAGCGATGGAATTATCCGGGAATAGAATATTAGACATTGATGGAGATAAGCGGGGTGAAATAAGAAAACGAATAATAAGACCTTTGATAAGAAGATAGAAAAATTACATATGCATGGCAGTGAATTAATCCCGTGTTTTGCTCGAGGTGAAAGCAAAGTCATCAAGTTAATGCATACTTTACAGAATAATGAGAGAAAAGCGCGAATGGATATTCTTCATTCCCCGTCTTACGATATGACTTATTTCACTTGTTTATGAGGAAGGATTTTCAGAATTACCGGGAAACTGCAAGGATGGAGTGGACAAAGTGAAGAAGAACGAAAACAATTGATGAATAAAGTGACAAATTAGCAGTATTTAAAGCTCTTCAGTGCACTTTAAAATATTCTAGAGAAGAGAATTACTAATCTCACCGTTCAGTAAAACAGGGTGAAACAGGAAGTTTGATAGATTTTAAAGGTTGTGAGGGCTTTTGTCTCAAAATTATGTTTTGTTTCAATGAAATCTTAACTGACAAAACTTTATTAAAAATAATGCAATCATTTTGAGTTTCAATTTCAGCAATCTAACCTCTACAATCTCAAAAAAAATATTTCAATTTGTACCACCTTTTTCCCACAAAGTGGGCTGAAGATGTTACACCAACGTTTTTCGTTTAAAACTCAAACATTTGCTGTTTTGAAATTTTCTTCAGTTATAACAATGTTATAAAATGAAAAATACTTTGCTAATGGACACATAGTTATTACACCAAACTAGGCACCGACATTGACATAAGCCATTAACAGTATAACTAGGTGAATTTTTACGAGATTATACATCTTTGTATTGATGTAGCGAAACGTTCATTGCTTAAACTTGCAACTCGCAAAAATGATCCTATACACCTTTATAGTGGAATAAGTTGTCAAAAACCACGTCGGCGTAATTAAACTGCGTGTAAATATACAAAGTATCTTTCATTTTACGACACTGTTAACAATACTCCATTCTACGTAAAAGTACGCAAGTACGTAAAAGTCAGAAAAACAGTTACAGTAACGATGGAAGCATCTAAAACACATAAAAGAGTGATGTACCACCCTCATCTCTTTAACTGAACTTTTTAGACTTTACAGAGAATGGAAAAGTAATAAAACATGTATTTGTGTTTGCTCGACGGAATATTACTCTTACATAGTATTTTTAACAAGTAAAAATACTAACCAAATATACTAAAAATATTAACCGGGACGCAACAAAAACTTGTTTGGCGATGTTATAACGACAACGGAAGAGCAATGAAGACGAAAACAGGATTTCCAACTGGAGATAAAATTCGGAATCGTAATCCGAGCACTGTCTAGTAATGTCAAGAAAAATGTAGTACATGACCAAATACCATCTTCTACCTAGATTTGAAATAACTGCTTTTGAACTACCTTTACCTCAGTTTTCGGTATGTTCTTTAAGGTTCGATAATGTTTAACTTACATACCAGCTTAGAAAGTGCAACGAATTATTGAAAGGTAGAGATAGGTTTCCAACAGTGTTTTAGCTGTTTGAAGCCGAACAATGGAATACTTTAATTATTTTGCTGGCCCCTACGCAGTTATCCCTCTTTCTAAACTTTCACTGTTTCAAATAACTCGAGTTACATTCTTCCGAATTAAGTTGCCGTGTATCTTAAAGTTCCACTATCATTACATTGAGCGCTCATGAAATTTTATTTCAAACTATCGCGTTTTGCGTGCGATTCACTATTATGAAACATGCTAAAAACTCCTATTTTATTATAATATTCCTTTGAATGTGAAATGTTCTCGCGAATTATATAATGTTTCTCATAGTTATGCAAGGTCACTCTTAATTCTCTCTCGCTTACAAAGTCAAATACCCTCGTAAAAGTCATTACTGGCCAGTGAAATGTGTTGAAGAAAAAATATACTTCGTTTTTTGGAATGAATAAGCATTGGATAATTTTCACCTACGGCATTTTAAAGTAAAAATATAGCAAAATTATTTATCGGATTTTTTGTGTTGGAAATTATTCTTTTGTGTACTACTGATATCATTGGGTGTTCATTTTTATATCCTAAAAATTTGCTTAAAATGTTAACTGCGTCCTTTGTTGGCGATTTTTGAACTTTCTAGTACCTACCAATACCTCATGCGGCAAGAACGCGTCTTGCTGACACTCGAGCCTCAGAATCAACATCTGAGGACTTTATATCGTCATTACTCTGGCTGGCTTTCTTAAGTGTATTAATGTATACCGCACATAACTGTCTCGTAAATGAGATTAAAGTAAATGGTTTGACCCACATCAGTCTCTCTCTTGTTGTGAAAATTTGTAGAAAAGAGTATCTATTATGCTCCTATCATTGAGTTTTAATTTCTACATAGCAGTTAAATTCCGATGATTTGGCCATTCATCGTTTCTGCAGCAATAATTCTTTTGAGAATAATGCAACGTCGTGTTTTATATTAGCTTCCACTAACATTGAAAATTAAGAAGTTTTAGTAATATTAGCAGAAGCTACTTCACAGACTGTTTAATTTCCAATTATTAAATTATGTATGTGAAAATGTGATTTTGGAATTATTAGAAATGGGGAAATGTCATTTCGCTTTTCATCTCGCCAAGTATGTTTTCCTCTCATTTTATTAGTTGTACATGCCATAACTTATTTATATCAATCACATGTATTTCTCCTTGGAGTATAATAAGAGTATATGTAATGTACCAAGGGAGAAAGACAATAAATGATATTTACGCTGAAATCAGCCCCATAGGAATCATAGATATTCCCCACGATAATGAGCTTGAAAATAATTGCGGCTTTAAAATAACTTGATAGAATCACCGGCCTATCTGCATGCAAATTAAAAATACACCCAAAATGAACATAATTTTCAAATTAGTCAAGCTATGCTTCGATCACTTGCAATATTAATCTGTAGTAGGGAACACAATTGTTATGAATACTGAGCAGTAGTTACCTATTCCGATTATCTTCATGTAATGAGAAAACTTCTAGCTATTCATTCCATTTTTGGTTCTGATTATATCGTATTGTGCCGCAAATTAGATAATCCAAGAACACACAATTTTCCCCGACAAATGAATCTATGCATTTTATATTGCGCCAGAACTATGGAAGATTAGCTGACTAACATGAGCGATGGACCCATGCAATAGCGCCTAAAAAGAGCACCTGAATGTGAAAGAGCGGCCGTCATGCGTTGGGCATTTTAAAGCAAACTTCTCGATTCTGCAAACTTGATTTCTGTCCGCATTTTAAAGTGTAGGTAGTGAATTAGTCCACAGAAAATTGGACATAAATGCAGTGCCTTAATCCAAAAGAGGCGGTGTTCTTTTAGGAGGGTTGGTGAAGAATTGTTGATGGAATTGCTGAAAGGGAACACGGGGAGCTGAGGGAGAAAAATGGAGTGGAATAAAAGACAGACGTACACCTGAAGTAGCAGATAGGAAGTGTATAAAAAACCAGATTTTCAATTATTTTACGTTACTCACTTGGAGCTGCTTTTGCCCTCATAATTGCCAGGAATAAAATTTTAAGGCCTCACAAACACGGTAGAAATAGCGTGGAGGGAATAACATTGAGTGCTAACTCCTCTTTCGTTTGGCGTGTTCATTAATTTTTTGTCATTCTATGGGATTGCCTGCGTAAATATTTTAAATACATATATGCTGCTTTATGAATACTCCTTTTTTGTATATAAAATAGTAGGAAAGGCCGAGATCGAAAGCTAAATTGACGTTTATGAAGAATTTAATGTAGCTCCTACATTTTATGATGATATTGAACAAATACCATGAGAAATATGTTTTACTCTTAACTTTCAGATATATTACAGTGTCTAATTCAGGACATGATGCCTGGAGGTGGCGATATCAATGCTAGATCCTCAGTCATGTTCCATTTCGTTGGTAGTTAAATCCTAAGATTGGTTGACTACACCTCTCCACCCTTCCTTATCTAATGCTTGTTCCCTTATCTCCTGGTATCCTATGTACTTTTCTATTAATTTAGTCCATGAATTTACTCCTATATCTTCTTCTGGGGACTTTGACCTCTATTTTCTCATTGATTATGTTCTCCATAAACCCATCTCGCGCTAATTTTTCAGAGGAAAAATCGTCCTCCTTGACCGGAACTCGAATCTGGTTCCTTTGATTTCACGCCGAGATATAAATTCATCCTATCTCGTTTTTTTGCACTAATGTGTACTTGCAAGTGATGCTCTAAATAGAAGCGTCTGATTCGCAATACCCTCAAATGTCGTCAGAAGAATGATATATATTTATCGAGTGTGGCATATTTTCCTCCTAGACAGACATAGTCTAAGTCCCGGATGCGGTATAAGGTTTATAAATCCCTAGAAGCATTGCTTACCCTATAATACAATTTAGACGCATGCGTCGCTGCTCAGAAAAAGAATAATGATATCCTCCCTTCTCTCCCCAAGTCGGCCTCTGCAAATATCCGGATCTCCTGCAAATCCTTCACGAAAAAGCGCCAGGCCACACATGGATTTCGGTGGTCGGGAGAAAACCGCTAAATGGGGCTGATAAAAAGGAGTGTTGGAGGGAACCCGGGAGAGGATGAGAGAACAAAGTAATTAAGGACAGGGAAAGGAAATGAAATGAGGTCAAAAAATGAGTGGCAAATAATGGGAGTGTTGGGTGAAGGGAAGAAAAGACGGGAGGGAGGTTGGTTTGAAAAAGGAAACGAGAAAAGCGTAAAGGAGTTTTGTGCACGGGGAGAAGGGGCTTCGTGGATGAGAGGGGAGAAAGGGAGAGGCAAGAAATGAGTGTACACAATGCGGCGAACCGAGCTGATATTAAGGGCCTCCTTCTATCCCGTTCTTTTCACTCCTCCCCCATTGGCTGGAAAGGGGAAATAATATGAAGAAGGAAAGTCTGGCAATGGGGCACAGCAGGGAGCGTGGGAGTTCTCTTGTGAGTGAGGGGGTGTGGGAGGGTGTGGAAATGTGGTGTGTATTAAGGGGGATGTGGGATTGAAGAGCCATTAGGCCGCCAGGTGTCAGCCGTATCGGCGGAAAGCGCTTAGTGCGGCGCGGGAGGGAGTAAAATCGGGAACTCTATGATGCCCACCCATCCCAGTCTTCGGAGACAAGGTCTCAACCTTGGGGAATGCTTCGTTTGAGCATTATTACCCGAAAAAAAAGAAGAAGGCGGCAGCTCCTAACGCCTTCATTTCATGAAAAGATGTCCCACTGTCCTAGAACATGAAGCGTTAATTAATGAGTGAAATAAAGGTTAAAGTTCGCACTGAGGATGAGCATAAATTAGGTAAAAGTAGCCTTCGGAGAAAAACCAATGTTAATTTTATTTTTGATGAGGATATTAAAAAAATGTGTCATGTGCAAAGATTAGTTAAAAATTTCTACTGGTCCTAAAAAATTTGAGCGTTTCATTAATACATTAAATGAAAGCAGCATTTGAAGCATGGATATTATACGAAATATGTTATGTTACTATAAAGTATAATTTACTATTACTTGTAATATGTTATATGAAAGCAGCAATATTGGGTCACTGATTATATACCTGAACGAGTAATAAGGAGAATGGAAATACGTGACAAACCGAGAAATTAATTTAAGAGTGAGGTGAACGGGACTGAAAAATGCATGAAATTGACGAATAACATTTTAAAAGCAAGAATGGTGCATGGCATTAAATTTATGGAATGATAGTAGGGTGGCGGTAACATAATACGTTTTATAATCATGCCGAATCCGATCTGTTCTTGTGTAAAGAATGTGAATTTATGTTCATTTATAGTAATAGCTGGAGACGTGGGTTTTCGTTTGCTAAAACAGACGTGGCTATATCCATTAACGCTCATTATGAGAAATAACTATGAACATAAACTAAGTGACTCTTGTATGAAAACAAGGGATTTGAGCCTGCTACTATCCGACGGATTCGGGCGTTACCAACATGGTTGTTGGCATGCAATTCCAAATAGAAGGTAAAAAACTCTGCGATAATGAGCTTGCTAGTGATTAAGCAATTAAGTTGCTTCGCAACTATGATAAATAGTTACAACTTATGGATTTTTAATATTTCAGAGGCTCAAGCATTATTTTGTGAAACTGAAACTTCACTGATAAACCAAAATAGAGAAAATTCCACGAGGGCAATACTTTTTACGACCTAGATTATGCTCGTTACAGCATTATCATGTGATGATGCTGTAACGAGCACAATACCACAAAAGCACCGTAATATTTCGGTTTTATGGTCATTCTTATTTCCGTGATATCATTTCAATTGATCCATAACTTTTGAGGCCCTGGATTCCGCCCTTTTCTTCTTCTTTGGGACACCTTTTCAGTGTTTCCTTGGTGAGACTGTGGGATCGATGCGGACACTTTCAAGTCGCACACTCAGATGAAGGAAAGAACGGACGCGAGCGCCATTTCTTTCTTTCGCTCAGGACCTCATACTCCTTCGTCCGCACACATCTCACCTCCTCCACTTCCATATGAGACATGTCTGATAAGGCCTTGAGAGAAGCAATCGGGCCGGCTGCGCAGAAGTAAAAGATGTGTGATGGAGGACGATTGGGGTGGAGGACTGTATGAAGGTTTATGAAGGTTCACGCTTCGTTCAAAACTGCTACGATCTAACATAGTGTCCCGCAACTTTTAGAGGGATTAAGGTGGGAACCCATATAGACTCGGAGGCTACACGCTAGGCTAAGGTTGCTTGAGAAATTCAGAACTGGTGTGTTTCTGAGTGACATAGAGAATATTATCATGACGACTCGATACATCTCTAGGTCTGACAGAAGTGATAAAATAAGAGAGATACATTGCCGAACAGATATGCACAAAAACTCGTTCTCTCCTGGCATATTTAGCGACCACAAGAAAAACTGAGCTCCACTAAACACATTCCCATAATGCACGTCACCATTTCATCTACCAGAACCTTATTCTTTTACATAGCTGGTGATCTAACAGTCCCTGTCACACGCCCACACAGCGGCTCGCAGGGTAGTATGTAGATGTTGAAGAGCAGAGAGAGCACACCGGACTGTGAAATGTGACTCGACGTTGGTGAACTCGAATTGCCTTTAGTTGATGGTTGAACCATTAATGGTGTTGAAATTAGTTCAGATGGAAGCACATCAGCACATTTTAGCGCAGGAGAACAACGATGTATGAAAAGAATTGTACCCAGGCGAAACGATCGGTAACCTGGTGGTTGGAAGCATTATTTATGCCCGGTTTTTCCTGCCAGCAAAGCAACGGACAAATATTTTCTTGCTTGTAAGAAAAGTCAATTGAAACCACAGGAGCGTTTATTTTACCGTTACTATTGGTCTGACGATTATCTCACTGAAATATAATAACCAAAATCAACATCACTGATATGTGCTTCAATTGTTGGAAGATTAATAGCAAATTGTTATTTATTGAAGATTCATTCCTCACCCACCTTAAAAAAAACCCACTCACCGCTGTTCTGTATGCTTCCGAAGGTCCCATCGAGACGGATTTTCATAAGGTGCTGCACAATATGGTGTGTTTTAGTTATAGTTTCGAAGAAAGGCACGAATACAACCCTAAATAGGGCTATGATTCCTGACCTTCCATGGTAACTGGACTTCATGAGGCCTCCAGGATATCCGGCAATATGTTGCCTACCTCTGTATTTGGTTCATGAATGTATTCCTGGGTCATCCTTCGGGAACTTTTACCTCTATTTCTCTTTCATGTATGGCTTTCACCATCCCAATGCGTATCTGAGTGTGTTCAGTTCATCAGGTTTATCTTTTCATCAAAGTGTTGGTCCTTTCCTACCCTGCTGTAAACTTCATCATATCTTATTTTGTCCACCCATTTTATCTTCAGCATCTTCCTCCAGCACCAGGATTCAAAGGTCTGCACTGGACTATTTCAAAATATTTATGGTAATCTGATTTTACTTGATAATTCAGGAAAGCACACATGATGTTGTGGTCCGTCGCAAAATGTTTTTTTACATCGTGATATTTAAAATGTCGATAGATGTCGGAAAAGATAAATAAAAAATGTATGGTTATGCAACGCTGAACTTACCAATTTTAAGTCTGAACTTGCGAAATCTCAGTGGATGCCAAGATCACTTCATTATTAACACGCGTATGCGATCAAAGAGGAATAAATGGGATTTAATCAAAGTTTATCCTCCCGGTTATAACTTTAAATTAAATATAAATTTTTAATAATAATTTTATATAAATTAAATATTTAGAAAGCCTTTTATTTGGTAAGCGTCTTGTGTATTAAATGTGAAACAAACCGTAGAAGTCACGGCGTCTTACATGTTTACTTAGAAGATTATTGAAATACTCCCTCCGAATTTCAACTTTCATTACTCCTTTGAGTGCGGCATGACGAGATATCGCGTCATGGTTGTCTTTACGCTGGTGCTGATGACGTTATATCACGTCATGGGTTCTGTGACTATTCTAGCTTTCACTAGGGAACTCTCACTAGGCCCCCTAGTAAAAGCTGGAACACTCACAGTACCCATGACCTGATGTCACGTCATCAGCACCATCATAAAGACAACCACGACGTGATATCACGTCATGCCACACTCAAAGGGTTAAAGTTATATTTATACACTATTTCTGCTTATTTGCAGCTTATTATATGTTAAAATAAATATTCAATATGGTGTTTATTAGGGGTGCGTTTTATCTCACTCCAACAACCTTAAGGAAATCAATCTGCTTTCGGTTTGGGAAGAGGTAAGAGAATAATGAAAGAAAGAAAAAGGAGATGAGGGGGAGTGAAGGTTGGTAAATTGTGTTTGGGATGCCACGGATAAAACTCTCGCCCAGCACTGGAACCGAAGGGCGGAAGGGTGTAGTGGGTAAGCTCGTTGAAAAGGGACGAAAGATTTCATCCATCAACCCTCGCCTTCACGCTGCTCGCCGGGGAATCTTATTTTTTTCTGACATTTACCTGTAACCACTTGGGAGATTCAACAAAAAAATGGAAGAGAAATCCTTGCTCTCGCAAGGGCAATTTAAGAATGATATTTATCGAACAAAAGGCAAGGCGGCGTTTCAGGATAATATGTGGGGATGGAAAAGTGTGCCTGTTTTCTAGAACAATGGACGAATGGAATGTATTTCCTGGTGGATATGCAGCTGAAATTTTCTTTCACGCATTTGCATAGGATAGACATAGGAAATCGAATTAACTTTCCTCCGTCTTTCAGGATATCAATGTTTTCACTTCATTGTGGTAAGCTCTACAGGTATCTACTCTTCGTATAAGACAAACGAATCATCTTTTAAGTGTCTGAAAAATTTGAGCATTCCCAATTGCAATTTATACGACTGTTTATTTCATTATTTAGCTAATAAATCTTAAAAATCATTACTTCATCATCTGAAAATCCGTATTTCTTACAGTCACTGAACTAAGGCTTATTGTGATATGAGCAAAGAGATAAATAATTTTGGAAAAATATCGTGGTATGCAGTTACATCAAGCTTGTTTTCCCATCGGCTGTTTTTCGTATTCATATCATCGTATCCTACAAATTTTTACCTTCAATATCCGACCCTAAAGCTTAATGATTAATTATTGTAGGTTGCGCCAATGCACTTTAGTACAATATATTTCACTGCTGCATGCAAAATCGTATTTTACAAATGGCATTTAATACAATTGAAAGTTATTCTAATCAACTCTTATAGTTTTCAGTTATTGCTGAAAGCCATTCATTTTTCCCTGCCAGTTCCGCAAGAAATTAAAACAAAAATACTTCAAAGCGGACGCATTTCTTTTTATTTTTCAATTTCCAAAATTGGTTATATTCATATTATGACGCGACATAACAATGAGAAAATTGGAATAGCTTGAGAGGCGAGGAAAAAAAATTAATAATAAACTGATCACCACGCGAGGCACACATGCGGTTCTTGGGGGAAAATGCAAGGAAGTCCCTCAAGGTATACACGGGAAGAGGAAGGAGACAGGCGGGCGGGCGGGCGGGCAAGCAGCCCCGGAGAAAAGGCCGCCGCGCGGGAGCGGACGGGCAACGAATATGAATAATGCGGAAGGGAGAGAGACGGATGGAGATGTGTTACCCATTTAATCACGAGGAAAAATATGAAGAGAACCAACCAACCAACCCTTCGCCCGATTGGTGCACGTCGACCAGACTCCAGACGCCCCGGAGGCCTTGATGGCTGAGAAAAGGAGAGGGATAAGGAAGATGGGTTTGTTCGGGGAGAACGAGGGAAGAGAGTCGCGGATGGAATAAAATAGAAGAAAATAAAAGGCGGTCGCCGCCACTGCGCTCCTCCTGCTTACGGACTGACGAGTGTTTCTTTCTCGCGGGCACGAGATGCGACGGGATGGATGAGAAAGTGGGGTAGGATTGTCTGGGAGGAAGAAGATGGTTTCTCCCTTTGGACGGTAGGAGGCGCGGGAAGCGGTATGGACGTAGATGTCTTGCGATGCTGAAATCTCAGCGTCGCATTGCAATTCGTCCCATACATAAAATTAGATAGACTTAAAATTACAGGTTTCCAAAGCCAATTTTTCCGCGTAAGATTCGCAGCCCAAGTAGCAATAAGATCGATCTAAAAATTAGACGCAGAAATTAAATTATAAAAAAAAGAAAAAAACATAATGACAGTTCAACACATCACCACCATTTTAACATAACTTAAATGATGGTAATGCATACCTACTGTTGTTTTTATGTTTATATTATTTTTGTTTTACCCCTTCACCATCTGCATGGGTTGCTGGTGAACTTTGTGCATTTAAACTCCATTAATAAAAACTTATTGCATGTTAGTCTGCGTGCACTCAGCAAAGAGTCCCTGTGACGTACAAGTGTTATATACTCTTCATAGTTTATTGATGGCCCCAGGCCGTATTGGATTTCATATTTTTTCCGTATGTTTTTATCATAAGCACTTTACAAAAAATATTTACATTGTAAAATAGACAGTAACACTAATACAGTGTAAATTTGACTGTAAGCGAATACCTGTGCGGAATAATTTGCCCTCTGCCACTCACCTTTTAGGTGGCTTCAGGGGTCAAGCGTAGACGTAGGCGAAGTTTCATGCAAATTGGCACAATTCGTTGCATTAAGGAAAACACAAAAAATTACTCATCCGATACGAGCACTCGAATTCAATACGTAAGTAAAAATTTCGGACGTTTCCCTCGTCTTCAGGCTCTATCTTCTAAATACCGATACTGGTGTCCTGAGTCCTGCTTCCCATTCCGATAGCCCAGATTTGAATGATGAAAGTGGGAGATATTTTTCCAAGAAATGAGAGGATATCAGTTTACCTGCTGAAGAGCACTTGAAAGTGTAGAAGTTTTCTGTCAGACTGATAGGACCTGAAATACATGAGCTAAGCTAAGATTCATTCCGACGCTGGATTTTTCTTCACCTTCACTCTAGCCCTCAAATTATGCATTTTATTCATACCTACTCAACTGTAAAGTATGAATACGACTGTCATGCATCCTACAATAGCTGGGTATTCCTGAATTTTGGCATACAAAAAGCATTTCGATTGAATTCTAACCACCACGGATTGTGTCCTGAATTTTGAAGTGCAACATTCTAAACATTTCATTCATCAACGATTGACAGGTAAAATTAGGCATCTACTAATTTAAGATTTTGCAATGCAGAAGCTGATGCATTAGTGGTGTACTGTATCATTGGAAATCGATTAAAAGTAGGTTTTCCTTAATTATGGTACATTCCAAAATTTTGCAATTCTTATTATCTCTCTGGTGACTGGGATGGGTTAGTGCCTCAATACGTTTTGGCAGTTCTTATGATTTTTTGGGAAATTAAAATTAATGCTAGAAATATCTTGCTTGTACATTTTATAAATGCTCCATTGTCTGAGCAGTTTGGAAGATCGCAAATTTGAGATTAATAGCTCAATACGTTTTGGCAGTCCTCATGATTTTTCTTTAAATGAAAATTAATGCCTGAAATATCTTGGTTGTACAATTTATAAATATTTCATAGTATGAGCAGGTTAAAAGATAGAAAAACTGAGGAAGTGTTCACCTCGCATGTTAACAGTTTTCAGTCGTAATGAAATATTTTTCTCGCAATATATTGTTGTGTACGAAAACAAAATTTTCAATACCAGTATAAATTGTATTTGAATAATCTTATTTATCATTTTCATAAAATGGCGACTAAGTGGCGTTCTCATTTTTTCTCCAGCCTTTTGGTAACTAAATGTATGGTGTTTATAACTTTAGATTTTGATCGTCTCCATCCATTAAAAAGCGTCCCAACCGGACGATCGATATTGCTTAGCGATACCTCCACGCGATACGTTGGTCGACATATCTCAATGGAAACATCACAACATTTCACGTAAGCCACCGTAAAGATGTAGACAGTGAGTATGTCACGAGTCTTGCGCCAAGCGAGGGACGTGGATAAGAGCCACGCGTGGCAGGAACCTTAAGAGACGCTCTCTTGTCGTGAAACTCTTCCAAGAAAGAAGAAGGAGAGACGCCATGGAGATGGGACATGAAGCTCTTCTCCAAACCATTGTCTCATTTATTTTTTTTAGCTTTATTTCGTCCATGTCTTTGGTTAAGGTGGGACCATGGGAAGGAAAGCGCGCTCTCACGTGAGGATGGTGAAGTATGAAAAAAAACTGCATATCAACAAAAAGATGTGGTTTTAATGTGAAGGACGCCGAGCGTTGACAGCCGCGGGACTCGGGGGGAGTCGCAAAAGGCATTATCCAAGAAGTAGGGTTGGCAAAGGGCGTTGAAGGGACGCGTGGAGGGGTCCACAGGAGAGTTAAGCCGAGAAGAGGGGACGCTCTGGAGACTTCATTTTTCTTTCGTTCTAGATCCACTCGCTAGATGGCGGGCGCGCGCGTCCGCTATTTCACCACGGACGAGTGACGCGAGCGTGTTTTATCGGATTTCCATTGCACGCGTCCCTTGTAAGAAAATTACCGGCTAGTGTTTTGCTCTTCACTAAGATGATTAGTGGCTAAATAAAATATTTGGTGAAAAAATACTATCTTTTTCCCGTTGACACCTTTAACCTAGTTAAGATACGATGTAATTAAAGTTATCTAAAACGAGTATTGATGTGTTATTTTTATGATGATGTCGAAGAATTAATATTAACCGCTAGCTAATTTCCTAGTATATTTATAATGTTCTTCGTCACGATCTACCTGTTCCTTTCAGAATTATGAAACTAGGTAATAAGCGTGTAATTTTCTGCTGGTGATGCGAGATTTTAAGTTTAGGAAATTAAGTTAGGAAAACATAGTGTAATGAGGGTACTTAAATATCACTGGCTGTCTTCAAGTGGAGTGTAATGTCGTTTGTCGGCAGAAACTCGGCTGCTGCTGTTGACAAGATTAGAGTAAAATGATAGCTCCTAGGGTGTTGGTATGAAATATATAAGAAAGAGCAAGTTAGTTGGAAGGAAATAAAAAATGTAGCATAATTTGCATTAGGAAAGTTATCCAACGTAAGAAATGGGAGGCAACGTAGTTAGATGGAGGTCATGTTACAGAATTACGACGTGCGACGGGGGGTTAAGGTTCAATAGTATTTTAACTGTAAGTGCGTCTAAAGTTGAGGGTTGATGACTCCTTTTCCCATGTGTGGATGTAAGAAAACGCAGTATGCCACAGCAACATAAATTCTGTGGGAAGAGGACGAGAATACGCTGCAGGTGTTTGAGATGCTTGCGTGTAGGATAAAAGAGAAAGTGCAACTGATAGAAGGAAAGAGAAGCACGAAAATTCTCGGCATGCTGGGTAAAAAATAGAAATCGCAAAATCGTGGAAGTTAGTAGAGAGAGGCAGATTTGGTGAGTGTAAGAATTGATAAAGGGCAAGAAGATGCCATTTTGGAGGGGATAAGCTGTTAGAAAAGGATGAAGAAGGGATGGGATGAGTAGAGGCTTTATGGACGGGCTGAAGAAAGAAATTGTGCAAAGAGGAGAGGGTATGCGCAAGAAAGGTTGAGGGAAGGGGATTTATACCGTCTCTCCATTATTCTAATCTAACTTGCCTTACCTCCCGGATTGCCTTATTAGTAATAATTGTGCTTGTGGATGGCAAAAATAACTTTTTAAACTTGCTAGATCAGCTGTCTTCTTCCCCTACCTTCATGCGCAATATCAAGTTAAGCATGACTACACATCAACTAGATTATGTGTCTACTGCCACTACGTCGCATTAACATTGACGTTTTGTTTATGGATATGATGAGGATCGCATATTGACTTATCGTGCCAGAAATTGGGGAGTATGTTTCTCAGGGACACTTATTCAATTCATTTCTACTTCTAATAAAGTTAAAATTCATTACTGACTTACCTCAGCTGCAAAAAAATTAAGATGCAGAATGTACGATTTGGTCGACGATCATATTTTTAAAAACCCTTCTTTAGATCAATTGTGTCTTTATCTTTATCACCCATACCATGTATTTTACCCATTTTAATAATGTACAAATAATTTTAGTAATGTACAAATAATTGCCTGAACTTCATTACTTTTTGATACCATGCGAGAATAAGCTCCTTAAAAAAGTTTTCATAACAAAAATTTACTAAAAATGTATTATAATTACTTTCTCCAAATTATAAGACACTGTCTCTGGCGATAATCAAAAAAACTTCTTCATAATGAATCAATAAAAAGTCCTTGGTCATGATTCCACCCTATATTTTAAGCATCACGACCTGGGTTTAGGCGTATCATGCCATCATCAGGATGACCTGATCAGGTAACCTGATGATGGCTTTATATGCCGAAAACTTGGTCGTGTTGCTTTTAATAAAGGGTGGAATCAAGTACTTGTTCTTTATTTATTTCTCCGAATCCTTCCAAATTCTCGAATTTTGCTCCCGGCAGTTTTCTAAATCGATTTGCTTAGTGAATGGCGAGGGAATGTGTGATGCTGCCCTTGACAGAAAACGTCAGATTCTTCTCTAGTTAACCAGAATATGATAACCAATGCATCTAAGCTTGCTTTCACTTATAATACATCGTGGGGAACACAAGCACAAAGGTTCTCGGACGAAAAAGTGAAAGAGAGATGCTATTTTGCTCTAGTTAGGCCACACCTCGAATACGCCACGAGCATTTGGGACACTGGTTATAAATATTTAACCAAAAAAATATAAAATATAGAGAAAGGCAGCACGTTTCGTTAAAAAATGATACGAGCGAACATAGTGTCTCATAACTTTAAGAGGTATTAAGATGAGAGCCTCTAGAGACTCAGAGGCGGCACGCTAGGCTTAGGTTGCTTAAGAGATTTAGAACTGACTTGTTTCGGAGCGACACGGAGAATATCATCATGACACCTCACTACATCTCTAGGTCTCACAGAAGCGATAAAATAAGAGAGATACATTGCCGAACAGATAGGTACAAAAACTCGTTCATTCCGCGCACAATAAGCGACCACAATAAAAACTGAGCTCCACGAAATACACTTTCATTATACACGTCACCATTTCACCTGCCAAAAACTTATATCTTTACATGGCTGGTGACCTAACACTCCCTGCCACAGGCCTATGTAGCGGCTTGCAGGGTAGTTTGTAGATTTAGATGTAAGCTATTTTGCGTCAAAGCAACCGTAAAGAGTTCAGCGGGAATCAATTCAATGCTTTGAGTGAAGGGAGAAAGCGGGCTGGAGTGAACTTGGGAGTTCGAAAGAATGGGAGCGATGTAGAGTAGAGTGGGTTGGGAATTCGTCATGGGCCGGGCAGTGCGGTGATCATATTCAGAAAGAGAAAAGCGGGTAAGGGAAGGGGGTGGGGGAGATTGAGTGAAATATCGCGCGTGCATTATTTGAGCTCGATGAACAACGCCAGCCATTCATCAGATTTCGTATTATTTTTTCCATTCGGGAGGGAAACGAAAAAAATTAAAAACAAAATCGACCCCGAGACCCAGAAAGAGAAGTAGAGAGTGAAATTCGATCAGTTTTCTTTATTTTTATCATTTTTCCCTTCTTCTATCGGCGGCAGCGGTCAGTCAAGCGTGTAACCGCGGTCAACCGAAGGGAAATCGAGAGTGACGGACTACGTGGAGGGCGCTCTTTTCCGCTCTTTGACCAATTGATTGACTGCTTGATGCCAATGAATACGTTGACCGGAAAAGCCTCGCATGTTGCGGCAGTACTATCTCATTCTTTTGTGCCATGTGAATGAATTTTTCACAACATCTGTGGATGGGATTTTTTTGGGAATGCATTCGAAAGTAAGTGTTTTCGACAGAGGTCATGGGAAACCTTTTTCAACGTTGGACCCTTAAAGTAACTCCCAATTTTTCATAACGTCTGATTTTTTGCTGCTATAGCTGCCAGTAATTTGAGTAGGATCGTAAAAATTAATTTAATTTTCTCCATTTTACGCAGTGAATAAATGTTACCGTCTAATACCAGTGGTTTTTTTTGTCTGATATTCGGTTCTTTGAGACACTTATACCTTCTATGCCATATTAAATAAGGATTTACAACCTCTGTGAGCAGAAACTTTTTTCCTGATTTCATCCAAAATAATAAGCTTCAATCAGGGGTGACTTAAACAACTTCCGCCGTTGACCACTTCAAAAGTTTTTCAGTAACGAGGAATACCACTCATTATGTGCAATGATAAGTGATATTTTACATTGCACACCGTTAGTTAATCATGGTTTCTCTTGCTGGAGATTAATAATTGAAAATCCCGTCTCTATTTGCGGCGTATCACGTGAATATCACCTTCAGGAAAGTTCTTAGTTCGTTATATGGTACTTAAAATGGTAAACTTTAAGGTTTCTACATTCAAAAAATGTCCATCGTTCGTCGGTGTACTGTCACACTCGTTCACAATCGTTTGTTTCAAACGTAATTCGCCTCCACAAGTTACCCATTAACTAATTATCCTTTTTTGTTTCTCTTGTTCGATTACCGAGGATTTTTATCGATCCATTACCTAATATCATCGCCACGAATTCCATTTAATTTTTCATTGCCAAGCATTGCATTTGAGGTTGCCACTGGATCAAAATCCAAATGCGTCCGCGTAATAATGTATCCTGTATTTGAAACACCATGTAGAATTTAACAGATATGGTTGTTTTCCGTACATGCGACTTTTTCTGAGTCAGCTTTAGACAGCCACTATGTGGCTGTCTAAAACTGTTGTCTCTTATTTAGTTGAATATTTTATCGGGAAAAAGATACTGAAGTTTAAACTTTTCCCCTTGATAACGCTCCCATTAGCCAACCAAGAGGCTGATTAATGTTTATACAATCTTAAAACTTAAGTGAATCCAAGTTTAATAAAAAAGAAATTTATTTGCGGGAAACAATCACGACACCAAAAATACCGGTTTTGTGTACATGCATCGCTGCTTGCGGCAAACGCCACGCCGATTTATCGACGTTCCTTTATCCATTTAACTCTATTTAATCTACACATTTAGATTGATGGCGATTTAGTTATCTAAGCGGCGATTCCTATCATCCATCCAAGTTCTGCGGTGAGTATGGTACCGAGTCTTTAATTTTAATCATGAGCCCCATGCTACCAATTTCATCACTTATTTTAGATATGTCTCCATCGCCCGAAGTTTAAAATGAGTTCCTTTTATTAATATTACGAATAAAGACGAAGTATGTTATATGGAACTGATTTTAACCAACTCGTACATCAGTTGCTATATGAACTCCGCATATATTTACACCCAGTCCTAAAACAGCCTCCAGTCACCACGGACGCCAACTGAAGGTCGCGCTTGAATGGTGCTCATGTATACAATTGATCGATATCTTACTTCATTTAATCGTGTTTTAAGCCATAAAGTAATAGAGACACAGTGAATTACACTGCAAACAACACGATACCGTTTATGGCGTTTTTTCTATTGTCAGGCTAATTTTAAAGCCTCCTTTGTGCCGCAGCTTCTAACATGCAGGTATTTTTATTTCTGACTGACCAGAGGGTGTTGGTCTCAGAGGTGTGGGTCATTAAAGTCAAATAGGCTCGGAAATTCTCTCCCGCGTGTTTTCGCACGCAATTCTCGGATTTTTCCTGAGGCTGTTCGATAAAATACGTGTCATAATTTTAAAAACTCCTTGTCTCTCTCGAGGGAATTTTAGCTTCGCGTGATAAAGTGTTTACTATGCTTCGAAGCATTTGCCTTTGAATTATCGAAATCACCACATTCCTTAAATACTTGTTTAACTCTCGCTGTTTTCAAATACGTATCCGTTTTATGCTCCGTCAATAATGAATGTTTTAAGATATGAAACTAAAGGACTGTTGCCCATGACCAGGACGAAATATAAAATTTATGAAGATTCTCAGGAAATATAATGAAAAGTCCGATGTTCTGTATTGGTCTTCATTGTGTTATCCCTATACAATTATGAAAAAAAGGGATTTGAGCTTTGATACCGAATCCCTTGCCATTAATATCACAAAACAACCGTGAATATGATACTCACTCTTGCCTCAGTTCTCATTTCACTGCACTTACCGGTGACTGCATTCATATTTCATTTGAAACCTTTCCTATTCTTTTGGTAGGCAAAGGTGTGAAGTGTTCGTCCATTGGTACATATGGTAAAACCATGAATAGAAAATGATAACTGTTATTTGATTCTTTATACGTGTAAAATTATTTTCTACATATCTTTCTACGTATCAAATACTTTTGTTTCAATATTACGCGAACGCAATCATTGACAGGGAAGCCAGCACCTGGATGATAATTTTTACTATCTCACGATGAATAAACTAGCGTAGGATCTTTTGGGTTAAACGAAGAAAGGTCGTTCATCTACTCTGTGATTCAAGATTTTTATGAAAGATTCCATTCGAATGGGATCGTTTAATACGTAATTTATACGCACAAAAACTTGGATTTGATAAAATTCTGGAGAGTGATTGACGTAGATTTTTAGTTTACCAACCTCAACAATCCTCAACAGTATGGCAATTTTCTGACAAAGCATGAAAATTCATTCCATGCACATGTTTATGCGAGAAATGGCTTGCAATTGCTGCTGTCTTATATTTAGCTCGTTATTGTGCCTTCAAGAATGGGTCTTTACAATATCTATTGCGTCAATCGCAAGTTGATAATGCAAAGAAAACTTAATGTAAAGATGCAGAGTTAAATTAGTACAAATGGGAAAATTAGCAAAAATATGGAATTCACGTCCTATTCAAATCTGAATTAAAGCGCTTTCTTGCAATATTTTGTTAATAATAAAGTAACTTTGGATGGGAACCACTTGCAGTTACCACTAAGTTGCCGTTGAGATTATGAAGTGCATTGACTTCGTCTTGAGGAAAATTTGAAGTGATATATCATGTTCCGTTATTAAATGGTTGTTACTCTCCAACTTTAAGCAAAAGAAATAAGACAAAATGTATCTCTCAAGGGAATTCATAGTGGCAACTCTAGGTTTTCCCCGGGATGGCGTAAGATTCGAAAGAATGAATATAGCTCCACTGCAACTATCTTAAAATATCAAATACTTATAGCCACATTTTCATCAGTTGCTGAAAAAATTACATTCCATTGTATAATCATAAATTTCCTTTCTTTCTCAAAAAGAAATGAAAGTCCACGTCATGCATAACAATCGATGAATAGGCACGGGAGCCAAGAATATTATTTTCATATTACTTACGTATTTTGCCATCCACTATTTGAGGAATATCCTGAAGGCCTGAAATTATAATGGCCACATGCAAAAAGTATATTTTATTTAAATTCTCGTGTCGATTTATTTCTTCCTTACCGTTTTACTCAAAAAAAGATTTTATGGCAAAACAATAATATGACACTCGTATTTGGTTCTATATAACTAAAACTTTGATAATCATAGAAAGGTACAATTTCATTATGAATATTAGGGAGACTTTTTGTAGTAAATTACATCATTATAAATGAATTGGCTTTTTATTAACTTAGCGATAGAATCTCTCATTCACTGTACTGGAGTATAACAAAGATTTTCGGATAAGTAAGCCGTAGTGGGGTATACTTGACGGGCGAGATTGAGTGTAAAGGACAAGAGAAGGAAGAATGGAAGGAAGTGGGAGAGAGGGAGAAGACGGGAATAGGAAAAAACGGAAGTGGAGGAAGATGGAAGAGCTGAAAGTGTAGCGGAGAGAGGTGTCGGAGGAGAGAGGAGAGGAGTATTGGAGGGAAGGAGGAGGGTGTTAAAGGAAGGGCAACTTCATTACGGGACAGGCGGGTGACGCGTGGACGCTGGGGAGTCATAACTTTTCTGAAAGGAGGGAAATCCGAAGACAGCGCAGAAAATGGAACGGAGTTGCTCTCAAGAAGACGGGAGGTAGGGAGTCAGGTGAGGCGAGGCGAGGGAGTGGATGTGGTGGTCGGGGGTTGAAGAGAGTAGGGAAAATGAGAAAGAGGGGTGAGTTGGTAGGGATTGGGAGCGTGGGCAGAGGATGTTTGGAGGGGGAGGCGTGCCGGTTACAGAAAAAAAGTCCGCATCTCAGAGGTTACGTAAACGGAAGGGAGAGTTGAGATGCTATAGGGTTGGTGGTTTAAAGCTAAGAAAAGCAAAGAAAATGGTGATATCGCTCGATACATGTGTGGTACATGGACTGATTTATTTGCGATATTAATCATATATCGCATATTAAACCACGCCTCCAAACTATCCCATACTGCGTTTGGAAATCGTTCGTTTTGAGATACCCAATATCCTAATACATGTTTTAAGATTTGTTCTTAGTTTAATTTACGCCTTATGAATACCATCCAATTTACTGTGGAATAGCGCTGGTGTAGGGTAATTAAAAGTTGTCGAAGACGAAAAAAAATCGATTTTACGGTTTATCGATCGCTGTGTGGACGATATTAATGTCGATTCCGGTGCTCGCGGGTTAAAGTATACGACTGCATTCGGTTTCTACCCTGGGGCATTTTTTTACCGCACAAGGCCCGGGGGCTTGTGTACGTCCATGTCTACGTATTATTACACGCTACAGAGGC
Source organism: Ceriagrion tenellum (assembly GCA_963169105.1). NCBI lineage: Eukaryota > Metazoa > Arthropoda > Insecta > Odonata > Coenagrionidae > Ceriagrion > Ceriagrion tenellum. The sequence continues at coordinate 112,984,169 of OY720640.1, read as the reverse complement.
TCTTTACGCTGTTCACGGGAAAATCGAATATAAATAAATTAAGGTCCACATTCGATAGCATACCACCCAGATATGAGATATTGCAACGACGGGGGAGGCAGTTATACGATATAATTTATCCTGCACCATTGCATACTTACCACAACTTGTAAGATATTTACCTAGTAGATGATACCTCTTAGAATATGGAAAAAGGTAAGCCTAAATCACACTATTTTATGAGGCTCTTCTTTGCAAGGATAGGAAGTTGAACTTTGCATTTTTTATAAGTCACTACTCCGCAGAGGTCAGAGTTCTACTTCAGATTTTAGGGTTCGATTCCAGATCGTTTGCATTAACTTCCTCAAGGAATGCGTATTAAGTCAATCGTAATCGTTTGAAGGCATTGTTTCTTATAAAATATTTCATTCGAAAACTTCGTCGAGTAAAATCCAGAGAAGTGCCATGAAATAAATTGCATTAACCTTCTTATTTTAATCACCAATTTTCGGTTTCGGCTCAAAATTGCATGCAAAATTTGCAAGGTATTAAAGCTTAAAGAAGTAAAAATTCACCTCTATTTGAAGAGCATCCCTGGCTTGCAGGAAACTAGTACGAATGATGAAAAATAATAGGAATCGACGGGGTAATTGATTTAATGGCCTTCAAATGATACTTATTTTGCCAAAATGAAGGATAAAAAGAAGTCCAACAAAATATGAGTTTTTTGAATAGACATCTGCGTAGTATTTTAAAAGTATAGCTTTCTTCATCTTCAGTACGAGTTACGGCGCGGCGGAGCAACCAAAGCGATCCCAGTCCGAAGCTTGTGCGTTGAGTCCGAAAATGGGCAAACATTGTTCGATTTTGTTTGTATCATGCAATTCACTTTAGTAGGGTTTTAAGGTATTGGAAATACTTGTAAAGAAAAGTTTTCTCTACATGTAAACCATTCTATTTTACCAGATTTCCTATACTTTAACTTGAAATTCACAGGATATTACGCCAAAATGTTAATTGTAATGCATCATATTCCTCGGAAGTAGTTTGAAGCCTATTAAAACGATGTTCATCCACAGCTATTCCCTTTACGTGGAAATACGTTTTATTGTAAGTGAATTTGATCTGGAGAAAAAAAATTTTTTCCCTACAAATGATGCTTTCATCGTATTGTTTCTTAAGTTTCAATCAAGAAAATTTTTAAACGGTCCGAAGCTCTAAAAAAATATGGTAGGCATCCGTACATAATCAACTGCGACTTCGGAACCTCGACTGGGTGCGGGTTGAAGCAAGCTCATCTCGTTTATAACTCCTAGACGATCTCGCAAACGTAAACCTTATTTGTATGACTATTTAAATGACGCATAAAATCGATATCCATTCATAGAGAGTTCGAATATTCCCGGTTTCCATACGCTGTCTCATTGTTGTCAAGTTGTCGAAGGAAAAGTGATTTCAATTAGTTCCCGTATACGCCGCATTTAGACCCCAATGAGTTTTGCGTTAATTTTTTCCGCCACTGTACATAACCGTACCTTTAAGCCGATGAAAATCCACTTACGGTCATTAGCATCTTTTTTGATCCAATCACAAGATTGTGGCAATTAAACTGACACTAAAATTGATTATGGCAAATACCAATACGAGAATTTAAGTCCTGCGCTGTGCATTATTATATCTTGAGTCATGAAAAAAAGACCTCGTTCAAGTAGTAGTATTGGTATTTTTAAAAGGGTGCTTCTACAGCAGCAGTCATTTCGCACCACTTACTCTACTATGATGAGAGCTATTTCATCAAAATACCGTATGTTGTGAAAACTTCTTTTTTTTGTGCAAATCTATATTTCGTAGATGTGTCATTGTTTGATTCATGCTTTCACTGTTGTTGCCAAAAACTTTATCGATTTCACCTTGAATGAGTAATTTTTCTCTAATCGACCGGTACTTGTTCTGTGGTACTACTCTTTCAGGAGACGTTTAACACTGAGGGTTGAGTCGCATTGTTCACATTTGGGTGGGACTTTCTCCTCTTTAAACAGGTACGAGTGTTTCAGTGCACAATGTCCGATCTAGTGATGGCAACTTCTTCCGCACGGTTTCTCCTGATGGAGGTGGACCACGATAATGTATCATGTTTAATTGTACGTAAATTTGTTGTTTATTGTGCTTGCAACGTGAATCACTAAGACGACGTCGCGAGTGAATTGACTGCGAATGGTAGGCGGAGACGAGAGAAAATTACAACAACCTTAGCCAGTTTGATTAACTTCAAGCAGGAACATTTATATAACAAGCAAGTATTACAATTGAAAACTGGCCCATAGGCTAAGTGCCGTACACTTGGTATATAGTTGACGATCACATGCCATCACTTCAGCAGGGCCTCTCTCGTCCGCGGTCAGTTTCAAAAGAGGCCGGGCCCAGCGTAGAGACGACGCGACGCGGCTGGCGATGGAGGGAAGTCAGCTGATCAACGCAGGAGTTGGGGGAGTAGGGGAATCCTTGTCGGGTCGTTGATTGGCGGAGGAAATGGCGCTAGCGTTGAGTCGGTCAGAATAGAGTGCGCCACAATCACTTTCAGTATAAAAGTGAGCTGATTGTTCCATCGCAAACAGCGAACGCGAGACAGCGGATCGCGAGGCCAAATGCGCGAGGGATAGTCGCGAATGGCGTTGGCGAGTTATTTTTGGCGATGAGTAGTTTTTCTGGCTGAATGGGTTTTGACAAGTGGGAGGGGGGAAATTTTGGTACATACTGTTCCATAGATCCTTCCAATTTTTCAGGGCTTCGTTCAGTAATGTAGACATAATATCACATATGTTCGATACATCACGTAATTTCGATGCAAAATTTGCATCACAATAGGATACTGTAAATTGTGTATCGCGCCAGCTGAGGAGAGCTGATTGATTTCTGGAGTGAAAGAGGCAGTCGGGGAAGGATTGAGTGAGTTTGGCTGTGTGGGCTGTCCTTTTGTAAAAGGTTCGACTGAGGAAAAGCTTGGGAATATGTTGTCTGGAGAGGTGGGTAGGTGCAGGCAGCTTACGAGTTTCACAGACCGAGACAAGGAAGAGAAAAAGTAGGCGGACTGTGGAGCAGGGAGTTGTAAGAGGAGCGAAAGAAGTAAGAGAGATGAAGGGAGTGGTATGTGTCTCCTTAAAAAGAGGAAAAAAGAGGGACTTGAGAAGAAAACATTGTTTTTCCGTCTTAGGGTTTAAAACGCTCGTTTTTAAGTGCAGCGTCACTAAGAAAGTTATCACGTCGGACGGTGCTCACAACTTGCGAAACGCTCGCATTATGCTACTCGAGAGAGCCCTGCTGGCTGAAAACTTGATATTTATAGCGCTCACTGTTTTGCAACCGCTGTGTGTGAGATGTAAAAGTGACGCGGGCAGCATCCTAGCGGCAAACGGGAACTTGTTTAAACTCGAGCCTTGCGACATCCCTATGAAAGTTTTCCTGCGGCGAAGAAGGAAGCTATTTCCCTGAAATTTTTCCTCTTTTCTCATATACCTATGCACCTTAAAAAGTTCAGTGTCCTTCAACGATGCAGATGGGTTCATTTATATCCGTCGCAGATATTTAAAACACAGCATAGTCAGTTTGGTGATGCCCCGGCGTGGCTTCGAATGCCAAAGGATGCAGGTTTCAAATCGCGCGTGGGGCTCCGTGTTTGTTTGTTATTAAATAACGGTTATATGTTAGAGGCTGTGTGTAAATTCCAAACTCTTGATGGGATCAAAGGCTCTAGATATCTAACAAACTCATTAAACCCTTTTTAGAAATATTCTTACTGTAAACCTTTCTGTAGTTGGAGCACTAATAAATCCTGTGTAACACTTTTACTCATGTCTTTTTTAAAATCATTGTGTTTAAAATTTTGTCATTAGCCTTCAAAATCATGGAATTTTTAGTCATAATTAGTCATAAATACTCTCTGGCTAATTACTTTGATAAATTTTATATAATAGGGGTCTAATAGGGAATAATAAAAGAGAGCGAAATTAGTTCTATTTATGACTCAATATTGTAGTCTGGAAATATTAGGGGACTCCTCTGATAATGAGACAATAAAGGTCGTAAGTCGAATAACATTTTTGACTCTGGCCTTTAACTAAATCTTTGACAGCATGTTCATTATCCATCATGCTGTTACTATAAAATGCTCAATTGGGGCATTAATAAAATCTGCATTGCACAACAATTTAACCTTTTAATATATTAAAGGCAGTTAATCAAACTATTTGAGATATTTTTGATGTCTATAAAAGAATTGGAAGTAAGAAATATGTTAACTATTTTTTATGTTTATGGGGAAATTGGACTCTATTTTCCGCCCAAAATTCTTCAACTGCTTAATCATTTAATGTCATGTTTCCAGTTAAAATACTTTGCGCACGTAAGGAAAGCATTAACACGGTATCGGCCGGGTGTCATTAAAAGTACATCAATTTAACATTTATCAAAAAATTAACTTGTTTTTCGACCTTATGCTAATGGCTGAAGCGGATTTATGTCCAGGATATTTCGTTTTGGTAACTAAATAGGTTAATCAAATGTATTTATATCACTCAATATTTAAAAGGTTTAAAAAGCGCATCTAAAACTGGAAAAACTGACATATGTACCGATTCTTGTTTGATTCAACCGTTCTTTGTTTCAAGCATATAATTTCCACGTATTAAGGGTTATTTATGCGTTAAAAATGCAGTTAGGAATATCGTTTGGAACGGGTTTTTAGGATAAGTGTCGTATTTTTTTACATCAAAGTATGTAGTTTTTTTTTGCTTTCGTGTTTTACCGCGGGTAACCGTGATGGATAGGGAGTGGGTGGTAAAAAATCTTTAAGTCTCTCCGTACTAGATATAAAGCTCACGTGTTTTGTCATAGAGCCCAAATATGCCGATGACATGAGTTTGCCTTAGAAGTAAAAGAGTGGGTATCCTAGCATTCATGTAACACCACTTTTTTCTTTAACTTCTAGCTCAAGACTTTGAAAAGTGGAATAGACAAAAATATTGAACATAATTTTGCATAACGCTGTTATAAACAGCATTGGAAGGAGAAATAAATCGGAAGAATTATAGAAGGAAACAAAGAATAGTACACCTATAACTGATTTTGAAGGAGGACAATACTAAATTCACTCACGGATGAAAGAGGGACTGTATTGTAGAACGGAGTGGATAGCTGATGCAGATAATTCATTGAATTGATGTGTAACAGTGATTATATTAAGAAAATAATAGCTCCAGACATACCCTGCGTAAATGTCACAATTTGGATTTTCAGCTTAAGTTTCCTGCTGAATGGAAAACGACTCTTTGCCAATTAAAATGTAATATTATACCGTTTTATAAATTTTATCGTAAAAATGTTATAAAATAAATAAAATACGAACATGAAGTACAGTGAAACCTGCCTCGGCGGCCACCTCCTTCAGGCGTCGTGGCCACTTAATAGCCGTTTTTCGGAAACGGAATGAATTTTCCATACATTTAAGCAATGTAACTATTTCCTCCCTTCACCTTCTTAAGGAAGTTTGAGCGAAATACCATTTTACTTAGAAATCAATAAATTTCATCTCATTTAAAAAGTATATCTCACCTATACAATGACACCAAAAATTCTATCCCTTACTACATTACTTTCGGAGATATATGCAAAACAATACCAGCATTTTATATGGGAAATGGTATGTGCATGCACTTCAGAGAGACATTTACAAAATGAGGTATTTTTGACAACTAGATGTCGTAAAAAAACTAACAGCTTTTAGTTCGTATGTTTTCTCAACTTTTTTGAAAATTAATCATAATGTCACCGCAATAGGTTCTTGGGTATCATAAAAAACCTTACGTTTTGATGGAGTTTCAAACGCTCCGCGCGAAACAAATGAATCAAGTTTATTTAGATATTTTCATTTAACTACTTACAATTTCTGTCATATGAAACTATATTATTTAACCATTAATAATGCAATATTTAATTGATGTGAAATTAAAACGTATAATTCAAATATGTCTCTATTATGACTAGGGAACTACCTCGCTCGGACTACCCTAAGTGCCCATTATCTCATGTGTCCGTTGGTGGCCGCTAAATACATGTACCCCTATTGTAAGTTTCTGGTTCAGGATAGTTCAGTTAGAGATTCAGATTAACGGAAAATACAATTATTCGAAATAGATTTTTTTGTTAATATTATGTGGTATCATTCATTTTGGTGGGTTTTTTGGATCTCGCCGTTTTAATTAATCTGAGGTACCATACAATGCGTGACAGCGTTTTATTCGACTTACCCTTTTTCAATTCGTGAGCTGTGTCTGCCACTCCGCATTCAGCTCGATATGGCGATCTTCATCATTCGGGGTTTATCTGATTTCATTAACATGCAAATGGATAAGCAGGAAACAAATTGCATTACTCAAATTGGAGAAAGCTTGTAAGAAACACGGTTTCAATCATAACCAGTGAAGATTTTGTGTAGAGGGAGGTTGATTCTCTTGCGTAATTACATTATCTGAAGTTACTAGAAATGCTTTTTCCCCATCATTTTAATTTATCAGCTGTCGATAACGTCGATAACGTGAATGCTTGTAGGTTTTCCCAAGATTTAAATTAAATTGCTTCGCGTACCAGATTCGATAGAAGTTATCACGAATTTTTTAAGTTAAATGTACCTATGTATTTTTCATTTAATTATAAGGATTGTATCAATGCCTATAAAGTGGTTTCAACATAAATTATTCCTTAAATTAGTTATTTTAAAATGAATTATCGAAATATTGACTTTAAGACGTTCCAATGAGTCCCTTAAAAATCTTAACCATTCACCAAATCCTGGCAATTAAAAAAATGAACCCGTAGAGAAAGCAGCGCGGAATGAAGAGAAGTGGTTTCTGCTTAAGAGTATAGACGTTTATTATGTTCCTCGTACAGAATGCCGTCCGAATGAATTTCAGTTGCAGTAGACGCGGATTTTACAGTGGTGAGGAAGCGTCTGGATTGCCACCATAGAACGGAAGAGAATATTCTATAAGTTACCGAGAAAACCAGAAAAATCACATTAAATTAATGTACAGAATAATATTCACCGGCACTGAGGCTCGATCACGAGCCACCCGCTGGCGAGGCGAGCGCGGATCCGCTGAGCCAACTTGGCAGGTGTAGTGGCGCACAGTCAGAAACGTGTGTTACAAATATAGGTTGTACCTCTTTGAAAATCGAGTTATAAGTCCATCTTTTCGGCTGCAATATTTTATTAAATACTGCTTCCTCTGAAGGCATGTCATAGATTTTAAAAAATTTGACATTCTAAATATTTTAATTGATGGGCGAATGTTTTTATTGACCTTTTTTCATCCAAAAGATCCGACTGCAGCGTTACTTCTAGTGAACTAACATAAACGTATTTTGAATTCTCACGATGTAGTAAAGGTGGTGGTTTCCGGAGGTACTTTGTTAAATTTGCTAAATATTTTGAATGAATAGGCTCAACTTTGTTTTTCCACAATGAATTAATGACTTACTCATTAGTCATTAAATTCATTGTGGAAAAACAAAGTTTACCGTATTCATTCAACACGTTGTAGTAGTTTATAATTAACTCAAAATACATGATGAGCAGGCGGCTACTTTTTAGCGAGGTTTACATAAAATGTAAATTTTGCTATAGGAAGGCAACTTTGCCTCATGATTCACCTGTTCTGGCATTTGTCCACTTTTAAGCAGAATAGTGAAAAACTAAGGCAGATATTATCTTTTGTTTTTCATATCTGATGACGTATTTTTCAATGTAAATTAGTTAACTTTTAGATTCCATTTTATCTCTTTTATGCCTACTTGATGATGTGTCATTTGCCCTTTTACGCAGGAACCTACTTAAGTAGTGAAAGAAAAATTCTCATCGGTTCTTATGAAGATAGAGCCCGATTTCTGTGTTCCTATGCTCAATGTGGGTGGGAATAAAGTCACTCATTCCTTCCCTAGTGTTACAGAGAGCGAGAAGATTTTCCTCCTTTTTTTGGCTGAGGAGAAAATAAAAGACATGAAAGCATTGGTGTCGGTAAGAAGCTTTTCGGTAAGGGTTGGTTGTTGTTTTTTTCTCATCGAGGGACGGAGGGCTTGCGGCTGGAGCGTGGCCAAGTTCCTTGTTTGGCGGATCCTGTCACCTGGCGAGCCTATTCGTTAGCCTGTGTGTATTTAGCGCTCTCAACGAAAGGTTGTCGGGATGTGAAGGGTTTGGAGGTTTGGGCAAGAATAAGGTGTTTGTTAAACCTTAGAGATAAATATATATTAGATGGAACCGATATTATATCACGTATATCATTGAATTGAATATTGAAGCCATAACTAAACGCATTAAGACACATTGAAAAGGTTTATTGTTCAGACTGAACACCGTTGATTAACTTAAGTATTTGCTGCGGCTCAGTAATGTTATATGTGTTATAAAATGTTTAACAAATGTAATGGTTTTGAAAATAGCATAGTATTTTAAAAACCGTTTAAGGTTTTACTTGATATGATGAATTTAACATAACTTGGTGGAAGTTGTCTTTGTTCATGCTGAATAAAAATACTTGGTAATATTCCAAAGATTTATTAAATTATCCCACAAATTTATTAACTAGCACGACACGTTTCACCACACTGTGGTATAATGATGTGCCACAGTAAGGTGAAACGCGTCGTGCTGGTAAATAAATTTGTGGGATAATATCAAGTGTTTCTTATTCAGCATGAACAGAGTATTTTTCTTATGATTTACTTATGCGTTTTGTTTCGTAGCCATGTTTTATAAACATATTTTGTAAATAAACAGACATCACTTTCGTGATTCGAGATTCTACCTGCTATTCGCTTAAATTTAATGGGAAAATTTGAATAATTCGTAAAACAATCACGGTTGTAACTAGAAACTGAACGTATTGGATCCATAAACGACAAGATTTAAAGCCAAGGTAAAAACTGTAAAGTTGTGATCGTTTCAATATGAGTCATTTTAGCTCACGTAATCAAATAAAACTGATCCAAAGTGAAAAAACTGCACTGACTTTGAAACTTCTCCGGCTTGATCCTTATTAAAACCTCGGCGGGGCAAGTAAAATGGGAAACTAAATGTTATCCCAGTAGTAGAACCAAACGATGTCGTAAATCATGAATTTTTTCCAGTTAGGCAAAGTAATTTATGCTTTTAAGGTTCAGATATTTATCTTGCATTGGATTTGAAGAAATAATTATTTTGGGGGCATGCTGTAGTCTGGTTTCATTAACATTATCCATGGGGGTACCTCGGTGAAAAAAATTGTCGTTGAAAAAATATTGGTGTTAGGCCTGTGCACAGAATAAATACATGCATTTAGAAATATTCTATTTAACATTAATGGGTGCCAAATATCCATAATGTTATCTTTTCATAACATGGAATTATTTGCCATTCAGACCATCATTAAATGTCGTTCAAACTTGGGACTTATTTCGACTCTTAGGTATACTGTTGCCTTTTAATTCTAACCTTTCCCTTCCCTACTCCTTTACTCCCTTTTAGGTTTTATGTTTCTTATACCGGTTTTGCGGTCTACGGGTTAGTCCTTAATGGAAACATTATACCCTAAATTATTATGGTTTCTTCTTAACGTTTCTTACCTCTGAAAAGAACAGCCTTGGGCTGCTATACTTTTATTGCTTAAATGGTCGTGATTTTGATGTACCGTTTATTTTTAAAACACTTCAATCTGGTGATACCATTTAACCAAGTCAATGCAATAACTTGGACTATATTTTCCTTCTTCTTCATGTTTTCTCATGACAAGCTGCTGACAAGGCAATTTTTTTCTTTAATTCCATCTAATTATCAAATACCTGATCCAATTGTCCTGCATGTAACGAAATTTGGATCAGCCTTATAAAAGATATTTCTTTCTCACTCTTCCGCATTAATTAAACTGATATCCCATTTGGTGAACGTAATTGTATTTCAAGTATCAGAAATAGCACTGCCCCAAAGTACATTTAGAGGGCCAAATCTATCGTACTCTAAGCCAATTCTATTCTGGCCAGTAGACTCTTTAGTATTAGCAAAGAGTTATGGATTAAGGATTTATTAAGGGAAAAAATTAGCCGGTAGCACAAATTTTAGTATATATATCAAGTCACCTGGTGAGTTGAAATGGGCAGCGCAAGCTGGTGTCTGTGCGTAACAGTCTGCAATATCTCAGCTACGTCATATTCCACACCCCCATTAGATCTGACTTTGTCGCTCTGGGGCATTTACTTACTTCTAAGCTCCAAGAGATTATTTTGGCTTCAAATGTTTCGCACGTAAGTCTTTAATCTTGTGCAAGGTTCGATAATAGCGGCAGTCTACAACTGTGGAATCATTCTACGTCCTGAGAAATACGAGTGTTAAAATTCGTTCAACTTTGTCGAGAGGTGAGGAATGGCAATGGGTAAGCAACATGACTTCAATATCATGGATGTGTCGAACCAGAATATTTGCTTTGGAGAAATGCATTTATTCGACAGTTTCATCCTAATTTTCGTCGTAGAATTTATTTATTTCTACTATTTATTTATTTCCTTAGTAAGGAAAGCATTTTCTCCAGCATCCCACATCAAGTGATTCACAAATATTTACCGACAAACACAAACACTCATATCCTGAGTTGTTAAAAACCCACTCGAATGGAACTCAAACCCAGGACCCTCAGTGAAGCAAGTAAGGATACCAACCCGATGACAATTATTACTGCGACATACTGGGAATCATTGCAGTTCTACTAATAGTGGATTTCAAGATAAAAGTTGCTAAAATCTTCCTAAAATTTGGTCAAGATGTCAAGATGAAAGTTTCTAAAAGAAGATTAAAAGATTCTTAATATCTCTTGTAACCGCTCCTCACAATTCTACCTGGACCTTTGAGATTTGTACACGCCTAGCCGTAAAGTAACAAGATATAGCCTCAATAAGCGGGCAGGCGCTGTCCACGGCAAGGATATGAAGCTGCAAGATTCGTATTCTAAGACCTGACCGTGGTCCGAGTATAACTTATGATTTAGATATATATTTCATCCTAGTCCACAAGTTGTGACTCAAATCAAGATAATGGCGGTAGTCTTTGTCTTATATTTTTTGGTATTAATTAAAATAATAGTTTTGACACATTTCTTATGTTTATATTTTTCCACCGTCAATAATTCACGAATAAGAAAGCATGAGTCGACTTCAATAATATTTACTTGTTAAGATTTTCAAATATTCTCTGTAAATCGGAAATCCCCCATATTTTGTCCTTAGAATATTGCTTGTAACACAATCTTAGTAAAATATTCTCTCTATCTTTCTTTTTATGCCTGTTAATAGGATAAAAACAACGGTCGCTGAGCATACTGCAGAGATTTTACATGCGTTGCGTCAAAGAAACTGGCTCTCTCCGCTCAGGGGTCATAACCAAAAATAAAAAAAGGAGAAACTGATTTGGCCTCTTTTATACACTGTGTTTAACACCGCACCGTCTTGAACGATTTAACCTTAGAAAGAAGAACCCGCGTGAAAGTGAAAAGAAACGCATGTTATCAATAAATTGAGTTCTCCATTAATTTTCTCGGTTTAATCAACCGGTGGATGATGGTCCTTTCGATAACCCCATCATTTTTCTAGATCTTAACACTCTGCCAAGGCTTTTTTAGTTTTCCCGCGTTGGTTTGCTGACAGTTTGTGACTAGGGCATTCGGCCAGCGTCGGCCTAGTTTGAAGTTATTGTAAATGGTAAATATACTTTTATCAACTTGTTCGAGAATTTTTATAGCAATTTTCTGCCGCTTACCTTTGTTAAACCCCGTGTCTGTTCGCACGTTCTGTTTCAAAAGCATTAACATGGACAAAAATAGTCGAGCTAAGGGCGTAGAATGGTGAAGACATAGGGGCAGGACCTGGTTGGTACTCGTAGAAGGGTGGATGGACTCGAGTTCTAAAAGAGAGACCAAAGTGGTTTTGTTTACTTTTTTGCCGAGCGAAGTTTGAGAGACGGGAGGAGACGAGCCAAAAAAAAAAAGATTTGGAAACGCTAGACGTTTCACTCGCTTCATGAGATCCCCACTCAGCCGGTCTCTCCATATCGTCAGTGGTCGGCTGCCCATACGTCTTTGAAAAGCGTTGCTCTAGTTTAAGGATCTGCGCTATCTCGACATAAAGAAATGAGTAAAGACAAGACAAAATTTAAGGAGGAAGTTAAGCTAATTGACACGTTGACATTGATTTCGTAAAATAACTTCTGCCAGATTAAATATCTTAAAGTAACTTTCATCAAAGTTTACTTGTAAAATACTGACATAGCCAAACTAGTGGTGACAGGATATGGAGCAATGCTGCAAACTCTAGCTTTGGTTAGATTAAATGACTTACGTTTTTATGAATTCTATAGGATGTTTCCTGATACACAGCAGGAAATAGAGCGACTCGATTGAAATATATCGAAGTCTAGTAATCAACCTTAGCTATAGTCCAAAACTTGACCCAACCCATTATTTTAACGTTACTGGCTCGGTAATGTTGAAGTCTGGGTACTAAGATTCAGTGATTTTTTAAATGTGGAGAATCTGCAGTTGTCACTAAAAATGAGTCCTGCAATCATCACCATAGGAAGATGATGAGTAGCTACTTGTACTACGAAGAAATAAGGAAGAGGTTGGTGAAAAAGAGATATAAAATAATTGTTTGTTATGAAATCGTATTTTTAGTTACTTTCCGGGTTAAGAAAAGATGCTATAAAGGTTATCCACAAATTGAATAATCTGTGAAACAGCAGCTAACCAGAAAGCACAAGGATAAGATGTTGATCATAACTAGAGTTTGCAACATGAAATACACCACCAGAGTTACACTGTAAGAGTGGAAATATACAGAGGTAAAGTAGCACGACAGATTTAAAAAATTAAATTATACGATTTGAAGAAAATATACCAATTCACTCGTACTACTAAAGCTATTCATTGTATAGCGAAATAAGATTATCACACCATCAAAATAAGAACGGAGATGTATTTGAAAAAAATGTCTTGCCCTGGACTAAGCGGAATTTAATTAGAAATTTTGACCATTCCTTTGTGAATATTCAATTATTTTATGACCAAAAGGCTTTATATAGCCTCTTTCCACGTCAGAACTTAGACGTTGGCATGCAATTACAGAAGAAGTGAAGTTTCTGGTATTTTATAAATCATATATTTACTTCCATAAGCTGGCATTCACAGCTTACCAAACCGTAATTTCATCACGAGTAACCGTAAAAGTCAAAACTTTAATGTATGAGAAAAGAATTAGGAAAAAAATGAGAAAAAACTTGTACTGGGCTGAATTAATCTCCTAAATCAGCTGGATTGTTGATCACGAAAACAATCCATTGGCAGTGGCTTTAAAATCATAAAAGTCCTCGCTCCCATTAGGAAAATTGCGTTCACTCAAAAAGAAAGGAGACATGTAGTGAGCGACAGCAAGAGAGAAAACGAATTGAACCCAATTAAATCGGCAATTTTGTTTTCAGGCCTTTATTTTGGTCTAAAAATAATGCTCAAGCAAAAAATTTCCTGCGTCCACGATTCAAAAGAATCTTACGGGAAGTTTTTGATTTCTCCCGCTCTAGAGATTGGTGGACTGGGAGAGTTTTGTGGTGAGTGGAAAGGCTGTCGGAGGAGAAGGGAGAAAAAAGTAGCCCGTTGGTGGACGATGGGTAAAGGGTTGTAGCAGTGGCAGGGTGTAAAAGAAAAGCTTCAGTAGCGAACAAGACCTCGTTTCGTCGCGAGATGCCTTTTTTTCTATTTCCTTAACCTCCCCGACGAAGCGGAGTCGACTATGGGAACGTCTGGGAGAAGTGTGGAAAGCTGTCTGTACTTCATCTAGTTCTTTTTCTTATCGGAGTGGTTAAATGCAGTTTCTGGTAAGAGGATTGATGCTTCCGGTATAGACTGGGACACGGAAAAAGTTTTCGAAAAGTTCCTTAGTCTTGTAGGTGCCGTGTTTGTTAATTGCAATTCCCCGACAAGAACGCTATTCGAAGAAATAGGGATTTAAACGGAAAGAAGAGTGCTCTCAAGTGTAAAGTAGCTGGAAATAGAGTTGCACCACGAACTAGTGTGCTGAGACGAGACAATGAGAGTTAATCTCACTTAATTGAAAGTAGACGGTGTGTATCATAGAAACAATGCTTCCTGCTGAATAGGCACTCGAAAATAAAGCATTTAATTGCATCTATTTAACTCCGATGGTAAATTTAGCTTGAGTTAAATTTACCGTCGGAGTGTGTGAATGTAGACCCAATAAAACCACTAGGAATCACTACACGAAAGATAATTTGACGTGTCTCTTCAGTTTGTTCAACTCCTTCATCATCCCTCTTCAAAATTTAACTTGACTTAATTATTTCAATTGAAAATGATAAGTAAAACTTAGATTTTCCTCATAGATGTATTACAACAAGACGACTTCGGTATCGACAAAGCTCGTCATCAGGTACATTATTACTACTAATTACAGTACTAATGTACCTGATGATGACCAGCTTCGTCGAAACCTAAGTCGTCTTGTTGTAATAAATCTTTGTGGAAAAACTGAGTAATACTTTTAATTTACAATGATGAGCAAATTCCACGAAGTGATTCCCGGGACACCGGAATATTTTAATTGATGCTTCAGTATCAACCAATAATGCAGGGGTACTTCTGAGACAGTTATGATTTTTTTAAAAGTGTTATTTGTCGATTGCATAAAGTGAACAGAAGAGAGTAGTCGGAATTGCTGACGTACCTGATCATCACTGAGCAATGTGGGATATGGTTTTATACAAAATCACCGAAAGTTTCAATTTAGTCATATAGATTTTATAGACAAAGAAATTTCAATTTAGTCATATAGATTTTCCCTAACCCTCGAGCCATTCCTTTTATTTTTAATTTGACCATCACTGATTGTTCATGTTCAAGTACATTGGATATGCTATGGATACCACAATACAGCTACAATATTTCGTAAAGTTCAAGATTCTAGAGGAAATCTCTTATTGAGTACTCATACTGCAACTTCTAATGCAGTTGAAAACTTACGCCTCGTTCTGACTACCATCTTACTGATCAAATTGCGTACGACCGTAGTGTGAACGGGGAAGAGTGACTTCACCTCCCACGCCAGGGCATCGCGACAAATTAGTAAAGAGCAGGCTAATAAAATAAAGAAAACAAAATTTCTGTGGCGTTTTGAGTCTTTCAAATTTTTTTTAGGCAAAAATAACATTTCCATGCTTATTCATAAAATTAATATCATCTACTGCGCTCTGTTCGCATAATAAAAGAAGGCAATAAATCTTGATTGTAAAAAGACGATTGTCTTTTTTTATTATCACGTTTGTCTTTTTTTTACTGTCGCAATTCACAATTTTTGGTTTCTGCTCTTGGCGCTTTACTACTGTTAAGTGACAGCATTAGGAACTAAAGATTACCACGGTACGAACGTTCTTTCACATTTTGAGTCCAACCTATCATCGTAAGTGCGATAGTTGTGTGAACGGGGCGTAACCTACAACTGTGTTACTCTCATAAAAAACCACAATCACAATAATTGCAGTTTTGGAAACTGACCTTTCTTGTCCCAAAAATCGTACATAGAGCATCCACCGCAGGATCTTGTGATGGAACTGATGGAAAAAAACATAACGGTGAGTTGCATTATCGCTCAGCCCTGAGAGCATGTGGTGCGAGTGAAGAAGAGATTTCGGGAAGATGAAGTTTGATAGTTGAGAAAATGGCAAGTGGCGTTTCGAAGGCTTTATTTTTACGGCCGCCAGGACTTTCAGGATGTGAGGAAGGAAGAGAGGACGCGGGCTTTTGTGTTGGTGCCTCCAAGATGGATTGGGGTGGTTGGCAGGCATGCTAGAGAGTAGGTAGTTGCCGTGACCCCTGATGGGCCATTTTCCTCCGATAAGGGGGTCAGGGGTGGCAACCCTCTGTGGCAGGAAGGAAGAAGGAAATGGATGGTAAAGTGGTGCTGCCGGTAAGACACCGTGGGGCCAAAGAGGGGGAGGGGTTGGAGGGCTCGCACCACACCTGCCTTATGTTTCCCCATGTGATGTGCCAGGATACCACACGTTGGTTGGGCCGTTCCCGGCGTATTGATGTACCCACGGTAGTGCTCGTAGTTTTGCACGAAAGATTAGCATTATTGTAACTATTTATGCGGAAATTAACCAGCCAATAGTGAAAGTTTTTCGTTTTATTACCTAATTTATACCTGAAAAAGCTTGGATTGTCAACTCATGTGATGGGTCCTCGGTATTTCATGTTTATAAACACGTATATTTTAAATCTAGGAATGTCCACTGAAGCGGATCATGGCCCCACCAATATGACTGAGTCATTGGACCCTTACACTCTCTTAAATTATGAATACGAAAAAAATTTAATAGTTAATCCTAGGGAAGACCACTTTTAGTCCTTTCTTTTAGGCCATGCTCTTTTTAGGGCTGCAATCCACTCGTACTTTCTTCGTAATCAATCGATCAGTGCGTCCTTAATTGTGTAACTTACTGGCATAATGAAATCGTTTTCCTCACAAAGTTCATGTTAATAATTTCCACAAACGCAATGCAAACAAGCCTGAAATCTTAATACATTACATTCTTAAATCTCATTAATTTAAGAATGTGATTCAACCGCTAACAACTATATTCGCTATTATTACGTTAAAACAATATGGTGTATTCGTAAGTACGGAGCATTTTTTGGAAAAAAAGCAAATTAGGTGTAGAACAGCTATAGCTAAGAAAGCAATTTTGAACAGAAGGAATAGATGCTGGTTGCTCTGACAGAAGGAAAAAGAAAACGATTGTTGAAAACTGATATTTGAAACATGACTGGGTAGAGATTGTTAAGTTCATCATTACGCAAAGGGGAAATTAACTAATTACATTAATTTACTTGTAACAGTGGAGGATGGTTTGAATCTCAGTGGTCAAATATATTTTCACAGTAAATTTCCACGCTACTAGTGATGTATTTGCTTGCACATAGTAATGAGATATCATTCCGAAGATCATGATGGATACATAATGATCTGGGATCGGCTTGTAATAAAATTGTTTTATGGTCAAGTCATGTCTATTAATATTGTTGAAATTCAAATGTTAATGTTAGCATTAAATGCTCTTTATGAGGGACAAATACATATTGCGGTGAAAATAATACTCCAGTGTTCACACATCAAGTTCACCTCTGATTCTAGTTTAGAATTTCATTGAAGTAATCATTTCATTTTTGTTATGGGTAATATTCAACCCAGCAAATTTTAAATTATTGAATGCCTTGAGTGATTTCCATTAGAAGGTACCATTTGGTACTACTAATTTGGTACCATTATAATGGTACCAAATGCTATTTCTAGGTTCTTTTTCTCTTGTTTTTTCTTAATTTTTAGCTAATGGTAGTTATTTGACGCGAGATAAAACTTGCTTATGGAAAGTATTAATATGATCAATGTCCCCTCTCTCTTTAAATGTTTTGATAGAGGAACATAAGGATCCTGTCTTTAATAAATGTCTTATTTTATTTACAGGTAAGTCCTGACTAAGTGCTTGTAATCACGTTTGCGAGACGGGTGTGGATTTTGAATGCATGGTAAGTGGCAAAAAAGTCCCCCAAACTTAATATCGCGCAATTTTCCCAATTTAGTTTAAAAACCACGGTAAAAATTGCCTTTTCATTGACGCTAGAAAAAGTGTATGGGGCTCCAAGCTACTGGCAAGAACATTGAGTGGGTATTAAAAGGTTTCGGCGATTTTAAAGATATTTTTCGGTTCCTCATATCATACTTTTGAGTGGCAAGCATAAATTATGAAGAAAAATTTGTACTCTTCCAATGCATCAGGATGGAGTAGGTAATATAATCCAAAGTTGAATTAATTTGCCATAATCTATATGATATATGAGAAAGACGCCGTTTTTCAGATGGCTCGTTCATGAGTATTTTAGTACGAGATGGCTCTTCACAATAATAAAAACAAAGCCGCAACCTGGAAAGGAATTGAGAATATCCTTAAACATAGGACATAGTAATAAAAGACTACCTTCAGGAAACCCGTAAAGTAAAACGAGTAGATCAATCAGAGGAATATTTTGTGATAGACTAGTTTGTAGTCCCTATCGGTTTCAATCTGAACTTAAATTAAAGTAAGGTCTGCTTTTTACTTAAATTCGAATAAACTTATGTTATATAATGAATGCTTTGCAAGTAGAAGTGTATAAACAAGCATTTTTCTGAGCCCTAATGTACCAGAAATCTCGTGTCTCGTCTTGTGTCCCAATGCGTTTTTCAGTCGCCCGAAAGGCCGACGTCCAAACTAAAGCCAGTGACCCAATTGGCCGCGAGGTCCAAACGCCTTGCTCGAGTTACCCCGTCGCCCATGCGTCCCGGCGCCAAAAAGACGTCAACCCTCGTCCACAACTCTTCGTCCGAATATGCCTCGTCGCGCATTTCCAAGCGAGCACGGTTTCAGCGGGCGACGGGATTCAGCGGCGGCGAAGTGACCCACACGTGCCCGGGGGGGCGACCAAGCCGGCCAACCTCGGCCGCGATCCTTGCCAACCCCATTCCGTTCCGTGCTACGGCTATTCGTGATTTAAGTCCCAAAACTAGAGGCTCATCTCATGTCACCGCTTGTTCGATCATCTCTTATCCCCTTCTGACTCCTCCTATCCCGGCAATCTGAGTCCAGAAAGTTTGTCTGCTTCCATTTTCCAGAAGTACCCAGGGCCACCGAGTTCCACGCCCTCTCTAGCTGTTCAGACAGGGCGATACATGGTACTTAATTTATTTGACCTGATTAAAAATTAATATTAACAAAAATGCCTGAAATACTAAAAGGACAAAAAGATCAGTAACTTTTAATAGTGCTTTTTGGTTTATCTGCGGGAACATAGATGCAACACTTATTTCATGTAGAAATATTTTGATGGATAAAACATTTGTATGTCTCTTGTTTTGACATGAATATTTAGTTAGTAGCAATACCTAACATACAACCGGAAAGATTTTCCAGTTGTATAGGCGATTATTGTGTTCTGCGCGGGATAAGTCTGGTGAACGCTCCAAATATGTGATTTTTGACCATCTTCATTGGTCGTTTAATTATAAGATTGGCTGACTGCAGCCCTCCACCCTTCCCTACCAAATACTAGTTCCCTTACCTTCTGGTATCTCCAATATACTCTCTTTATTTAGTCCCTGAACTAATTCCTTGGACTTCCTGGGGGGTTTTCCTTCTATTTTGCCTTCATTTATTTTCTTCACAAACCTATTGTGTTTCAGGTTGTGTCCAACCCATATTGCTCGTCTTTTATCTATGGTGTTCCGTATGGTCCTTTCCTCTTCTGCTCTTCTGTACACGTCATTATTTCCTCTTTTGTCCGTCCATTATATCTTCAGTATCTTCCTCCAGCACCAGGTTTCGAAGGATTCTAGTCTGTTCTGGTCAGCTTTTCCAATGGTCCATGCTTCCGATCCATAGAGTGCTACGTTCCACATGAATGTCTTCACATACAGTTTCCTGGTTTGTAGTCCTATCTACTTTGAGCACAGCAGTTGTTTTTTTCATGATTATTATAGATACTGAAAATTTATAAGTATAATCGAATGCATTGTGTGATTAATGATCTTATGTTTCCTTCGCAAATCTTTCAAAGAAAGATTTCTCGTGTGTTCCACCGAGCTAGAGGCTCGAAACCTACCAATTTGAACAACGCCCTCCTCCCATTACCATTTCTTCATTTCATTGTAATTATTTCGCTTTTTTTCAAACATCTAAAATTCAATGATAAAATGATAAAAATAAAATCATGTCGTTCTTAGAAATAGAAATTTTTGCGCGAAGTACAGAAAACGTGATCGACAGCTCATACAGGAGTTTTGTGTAGCGCGTTGGCCTGGAAAGCCTAGTATTATCCATCCCCTCCTAAAAGTTGGAAATGCCGGTATACCACGCAGTATATCATAAAATGATAGATAGATATTTTATTGCTCAATTTCAGGTATACAAAATTGAATTTAAAAAACAATGAGCTTTAGGTAGCTTCAAGGATTTTCTGTAGGAAGCTACCATCATGACATAAGTGCACAATGCGCACTATAAAGACAATACACATTACAAGTATGAATGATATAAAGTACAACTAATCATCAAATTTAGGCTAACTATGCCAAATTTAAAAATTAAACAATGAATAACTTAAAAAATTCAAAATAAGATATTAGCTTTTTTACAAATTTCATGAAAAAAACAATTATTCATTTGTTTTTCTTTTACCAAAAAACAAAGTGTAAACTTTCAAGAGTGCGCAGACATTCCTTGAGTTTTTTTTAAGAAGGTAAACTCATATTTATGACCTTTTAGAGTAGGTGGTAACATATTATATAGTTTAGGTCCAATGTGAACGTAAAATCTTTAATGTATTGATAGGCGAACCTTATGTCGAGGAAAAGCTGTATATCTACGGCCACCTCCAATATGTGGTTTATCAAACCAGGTAGAAGTGTTGCCACTTTTCAAGGAGAACGTTATTAGTACCTTATAAACGTATAAATATCTTAGTAGGAGCACCTTTAGGCTGCAAAATAAGGGAAAACTGGGGTGAAGTTTGGTTTTTCTTTAGATTATCCAGATGATTCTCTTTTTAAGCAAGGTAGGCTGGCTGCATTGAATTGTAATAGGATCCGTCAGCACCTCAAACAGTCGACAACAATCGGATTTAGCCGATATTTGTCGCGATCACATATTGGCGAGGCTTTTGCTACCCTTCTCTACAGTTCCAACTGGCTCACGTTAGGTCATGGACGACTCAGATCCTGACCTCCATATATAACATGGCTTCGCCCCGAAGTTAGGAAACGGTAGCCGTTCATCATTTATAACTCCTTCCCATCGTCACTCAAGCCGTCTTCCTTGCGGGCACGAACTTGAACTGGTGAAATGTCAATCATCCAAAGGCGAAGGGGATCGATTCGACATATACCCATGACATGCTACCCAAAGTATAGGTGGTGACCCCTGGAGCGAGTCGCAACCTGCTTGTTTTAATGAGGCGTTCGGAGGATATTCGAAAGCGTACATTCATTGCGAATCCGTTTCAATACAGTGGTGCGAGGGAGAGTTCCGGCTCAAAAAGGATAGCCAAAATGAATTCGGCACGTGTTTATCGTCTGCGGGAGGAAGGCCGTGTATCGGGATGTTTTTAAAGGATTGCCCTCTCTGTGTTATGCTAAGCAATAACCCCTCCGGTGGGGAGGAGGTGGATGGTCCAATAACACTTATCTTCTGTTATTGTTGTTTAGAGCTTGGCCACATTGTTTAGTTGTGAAAAACCGGCAGTTTTCGCTCACTTGATTTTACTTCAAAGGGTCGTGTGCTTAAATAAGGTGCGCGAATAATGATCTATGCAAATAATGCGTGTTGTAAAAAAATAGTCGGTGTTGTATTTTTAATTGGACCAGGTCGAACAAGTAATTCGCTTGTTTAGCTCAGCTGTGCCTATTCTTGCAGTTAATTGATCTTTTGATCATTCTTTTCTTAACTTACACGTTTCCAAGGTATCTTTCACATGCCTTCCATTAGCCTTTGCTGGCCACAGGGCCTCTATTTAGTTCCTTCCACCCTTTTGTCTCTTTATGAGGTTCAAATTTGGTTAGTACCTTGGAAAAATGGGCTTGGTAGTAATGAAAATACGAGGGAAATTAAACTGGTGAAAAGCAGTTCATTGCGTTAAATGAATAGGTGACAGTGACTGTTGCTGCTTTTGATTGGGAAAACGACCGACAACTTGGCGTCCTAGTGGATAGATTGGTATGGCTATCTACGCTTAGAGAATAGAGCAAGGGTTGAGAGATACCGAGTTTCGGAATTACCCTAATATAAAATCCTACAGCACCTAAGTTTTGGGTTCTAACTGAAAGATCGAGAACCATATTTGAAATTCTCTTCTCATAGTTCTCCAAAATGAATGGAAATAACCTTTGTCAAAAACTTTCCAACCCAGGGCAATGAGATTGAAAGGCACCAGTCTTAGCCAACAAACCAACCCGATTTCCTTTGGGTCGTCAAGGGAAAGATTCGCGCTACCTTGCATGTAGTTTTAAGTGACCTCGTAAGTCATCGGCAATAAAATGGAGATTAAACTAAATGACACTTTCATGTCAGGTATACAAGTTTTTGATCATATCTTTGGATTTATTTTAGCCCATTTTACATTGCCCTGTGGGTTAAATTTGGTGCCGTAAAAGTTATAAGCAAATTTAAAAGGTTATTTTTAACAGTCACAATGCCGTTTCTGCACCATCCATTATGCAATGTCGAAGAGAAAAATTGAGATAACGATTGATAATATTAATTTTGGTTCATTGTTATGTAAATTATAAAATGTAAACATTTTATAAAAATTTAATAAACAAATTATTAAATAATTTACCATTTTGGTCCTCTAAGAGGCCAGTTAAGAGAGCCCAATTTCATTTGTCATCATTTCAAAAGACTCACCAGTTAATTTTTATAATTTTTACCAACTAAATAGATGTGATATCGAAGAAAGAAGAGAAATACCGAGGCAGGACATACCGGTGTTCTTCTAGTATTATTTTTTTCATTGCGTGTATGAAATTAACATGAGTTCAGGATCAATGAGAAAGTAGTTAAATCACTCTTCATGAAATCAGCTTAAGCATCAATCTTAACGAATAGGTGGGCATGAGCAGTCCACCAGTTGGTAAGTGTACCTAGGCGATTTTTTTCTATGATTCCCGCATTCAAGTGCTCCTCTTTCGCGTTCCCTTGCAATCGATGTTACCCAAATTAGAATCTCTCTAGAACTCCTCTCAATCCACCTTGCTTAGACGAAATTGAAGCTTTAGCCTTTAATGATATCCTGGGTAAATTTAATGCTTCATAGAGCTTGGGCCTTTGCTTCATTTTTTTCTCGCTTCATAAGGTTTCAGGATATACCGGATTAGGGCGAGACAGAAGAACAGCTAAGCGAAGTACTTGCTTATTGGCTGCATTAGGTTATATTAGTTTTCGAGATAGTGAAACATCAATTCTAGCTTATAATTCCAATTTTATCAATTATATATCGTCTGATAGAAGCAACATGCTATAGTCATTTGTGAGGATATCTACAATAAAGGATTTGATGAGATGAATGTGTCACATAAAACTCTTGATATAGTTTTCATCACCAATGAAAGCATAACCTGTTGTGCTAATCTTAATGGATTTTAATCAACTGTATTTTTCCTGTTCTGTTTGTGGCACCGCACAACTGCGGCGCTTTTGTTCAATTTCACTCCAGGGTTGAGATCGTACTAATCTTCATTAGTCAGAAATTCGACTTATTTATCCAAATATCCCAAGCCATTACAACTCTTTTTTATATCTTCCAAGCCCTTTCAGTAACTAACCTTCATTGTTAATATTGTTTTGGTTCAATTATGGTTGATAGGAGTATAACGTAGCCAAGTTTTGAATAGGATGCCGTTAGAAAAAACATCAGGTAATACCTTGATAATTCCAAAGCAAATTAATTTTAAATAAAAATGTTCATAAACTAAGTCTACTATTTCCCTCAATATTTATAATTTTTTGTGTGCTACTGATATGTATGCTATTTTAAACCATTTTTAGTATAGTATTCGAATACGTATCTTGATTGCAAAATGGTGGTGGAGCGCACTAGCGCATAATATGTAAGTTATAAATAAAAACATACTCAAACTCGGTTTGGCCAGTACAGTTTATATTTAAACTCGCACAAAAGATTGAATAATGTCAAAATTGTTATCGCTTGAAGAGCGATGGAAAAAGCTATTTTCTCATCCACTATACATATTCCGAAGAAATTACTTTTTTGGCGAATCGTGTTCCACTCTTCGTTCTCATTTCACTTGCAAATTGAAACTGTCACAGATAGTGCAATGTTAAGCTAGCACTTATGCCCCTAGTTTTGCACCAGTAGGTACTTCTCTGTTTCGTGCCGATATTAATTCTTTTTCGTTCACTCACTGGCGACCAAATACTCACAATTTATCCCGACCTCCCCTTTTCCCCAATTCTTCAACCTTCTCCGCGCACTTGAAAATAACAAAATTTCTAACCTTCCTACATTTTTCCAAATCCATCTTCGATGCCAATTTTCCGTTTTTTTTGTACTACCCCTTCCAACAAACCTTTCTCCTTCACACTGGCTCTTTCGCACTTTGTACTGCCCCGTCACCCTTCCGTGAAAAAAAATTTTTAAACTCCACTTTTATTACTCGCTTACCTACCCGCCTACCTTCTCCGGCATTACTCTTGGGTCGTTCACCCAAGGCTACGTGCTTCCACTCGTCTTGTTAAGTTTATCTCGTTCCCACTCCCGTATTTCTCTCCCTCTCCTTATTTTCCTCCGTCGTAACACGCCCCCCTCCCTTCTTTCTCCCCTTGGGGCTAGGTACCTGCCTCTGTGTTATACCATCCCCTCTTCCCTCACTGCCCACTTTGCCCAACCTGCCGGTATCGTCGTTTTTAATTTGATTCTGAGATATGGAACTCCATTCTGGTGGTGGAGAAAGGTTGCCCTGGGAAGCGGAATATTTAAAAAAAATTAGAAAACAGGAATTCGTTGCTAATTATAAGTTCGTGTTTTTTTATATTTTCATCCCCCTGACTTTTTTCCATTGAAAGCATCGAATACGTACTCGCACGTAACAAGTGTCATTCTGTTAATCAATGGAGTTTTTAAAAAATCCTTTCCTTGAGTATATACTTCAGCCAACTAGCTTTTTTTATAAATTCTTTTCCGATTTAATGTCGTGTCTCCGTGGGTTCCTAGCCTCCATCGTTGAATAAAGATTTTATTTTTTCTGAATGTTATTAAATTACTTTCTCGACTGTTAATTTTTAAACAAACTCATTATCCTTTATGTATAGGAATTGATCAGGTTGCTGGAAAAGGGAATTTTTCAGGGATAATCGAGCACGTAACCTAACCAAGTTTATGAAAACCTCCGTTATATTTTCTTTCGTCTGAGAAGGTGCTGTCTATCAGTAGTGGAACATCCATACTGAAGTTTTCTTGAATGTGGAAGGAATTAATCATCTTAGGTTGCAGTAGTTGATTTATCTTCTCTATTGGTTCGTGAAAAGTCTAAATTGTAATTTGGAGGTTATAAAAGGACATGTTTGGTTGTTTCTAAAAGTGGTGTGAGGACTTTTTGATTCAATCCGAAATGGATATTGTAATAATGCCACGTAATATACAATTATATAAATACTTTGCATTATTTTTGGCCTTATTTAATTTTGATAATATAATCGTGTTTCAATTGTTTTATTCAGCTAAAAGATGAAATAATTGAAGGATTGTATGATTTTTTCCTACAAAGACTGCAAACTTGCCAAAGATTACGAGAGAGACAGGTTGAGATCAGTTCAAATACTGGTAGGGAAGTGTTAGGTACTATGTAGATGTATGTACCTTTATGTGAAGATATAATCATCTGTAGGAAAAAATACCACAGTTTAACAATTCATATTCTTTCCCTCTTAACTGAATGGTAGTTCAACTTAGGTATTGATTCTCAAGAATATACCATCATATCAATATGGCTGAATAAATGTGGGCTAAGTACAGTAGCTTAGCAGTATAAGAGAAACGTCTGCGGGATAAGCTGTAGGGTCTGGGTGAGGAACAAGCAGGTCAGAAACAAACGTCGAAAAAATAGCCCGTTAATAGTTAAATATGACAGGATTGTACTTTGGTGGTTTTGGCTGTTCAGAGAGTGGTTGAGAGGAATAAAAACATGTTTCTGATGGAGGAGTGAATAAACCGAGGGGAAGGGGTTGATAGATAAAGGCA
This sequence comes from Ceriagrion tenellum, assembly GCA_963169105.1. Taxonomy (NCBI): domain Eukaryota; kingdom Metazoa; phylum Arthropoda; class Insecta; order Odonata; family Coenagrionidae; genus Ceriagrion; species Ceriagrion tenellum. Next base: position 112,958,268 of record OY720640.1, on the reverse strand, counting down.
GGGATGAATTTGGGGTTAGGGGGTTTAGAGGAGGAGCATTAATATTTTTTCTCCAAAGAGCGTGTTCAATGCAAAAGATCAATACTACCGAAGCGAAAGAGCTATGCAGGAAATGGCTGTTTCTAGGAAATAACCGACCAGTTTTCTATGCCTAAGACTAATTTACCTTTAATTTTTTTCCGCAACCTGAAATAATTCTGTATCAACATGCAAGCATGCAAATTCGATCTTTTTTCACCATTTGTTGATTGAAGGAAATTAATGGTTGTGGAGAATGGTCCTGGCCTTAAAATTTGGTTTACCGCGTTGATCAGCAGTCACAGAATCTCTTTATCATGCAAAAGGGACTGAGTTATCAGAGGAGATGTCAAAATTCTGCTTGGTCTTCATATTTTTCATTTGAACATCGTGGTTCACATGCAAATACTCCTAGAAGTTACTCTGATCGTAATTCTACAACATTTTATCACGGGTTTCCTGTACTGTTATATTTTCTTAAATTAACTACTTATCCCTTAAGAATGAACATTCATCTACTCGTCAACGATTTATTCAGGTCAATGGGTACTTTTCAACCAATATTCAGGCATTCTGGAACCCGATGGGGACTCTTATCTTTCTTGAGAATTCGCGCATATTAAATCTACGGTCAAAGCAACCGTTATGCATTCAAGGTTGGGGGGAGTTTGGAATAATCCTCAGCCAATTATTTGCTTGCTTTATGATCTAACTTGAGTTTCAATTGACCAAAGATTTAAAAAAGAAATATGCGATGTCTTGATGCAAAAAATACCATTTAATTGTAATAAAAGTTACACTTTCGCCATAATGTCTACGTTTTATTAATCCAGAGAATCTACAAAAACCTTTTGTTGTATTTTTTATGCTGATATTGACTTAAATAAATAGTGTCGGTTCATTCAAAGCTAATTATAGCAACTTGTGATCTACTTCTTAGCGACGGACGACAAAGAAATATTGGATGCATTGATTGCATGGATGATAAATTAAATTGATTATTTGGTTGAACATATGTTTTCCAATCCCCCAGTGATATCATACCGTATAACTCTTCCTAATATCTTTATTCTTCTCTGGGGTCAAAAAAATAATGTCTTGCTTCTCTGTCTCACGTGGAGGCCAGTATCCACAGAATCTCTTTCATATTGGTGCGGACGCGTTCGATGAGATGTTCATGAAAAGCTTTACCTTGAAAATGAATTCTCGGAATTAATTGCGGTTGTTAGTTGCGTCTGGGTTCGATGGATGTACGCTTCTGTGGAATCAGAACAAAGCTAGGAGTTTGAAGAATTAGCTGTCAGGAATGTTCATCATATTACCATATGATGTTTAGCACTTGAAGTGGCTATTTTCAAACTTTTAGTCCAATAAGTTGATGAAAGTAGTTGTTTAAGTTAAACTCATGCAATTTAATTAAAACAACGACACTTATAATTTGCTGTAGAGCGTAATATCTTTCGATTGTAACCTCTGTAGATGCAAAATACGGAGGGTAATGTAATAGCGGTCTTTTACCTATGGGTTTTTGTAGGTATTACAAATATTAAGGGCGAATATGCACGTGAAAAGTGAACGTGTGTAAATGTGTACTCCTAGAACTGGGTGAACTTGTTCCGGTCGTTCTTTCCTCCATTAACGGCTCGTAATTTCCTTTTCTCGGAGAAAATGCATCGATACGTTGAGGCCGAAAACAAGAATGGGAATTAAAGGGCAATAAATTTAATTAAAGAATACAAGGAGTTATTTCTGCACTGAGTAAACATGTATTCCTTTGCGGTAGGTATGCGCTGAAGTTCGTATTGCTGCGCGAGACATGAAGTCTATTTGTGACAAGTGGCTCAAACGATGGATGTAACACGAGTCATGACAGCAAAGACATGCTCGCCGGGAGAGGGGGAGAGAGAGAGAGAGAGAGAATTAGAGGAAGCGAAAGGTAGGTGATGGAACAAAGGGTGTCTCCCTCTCGTCTGCCAGGGAATAAGGAGACTTTGAAGAAGTGTGACCCCCCCTCCATACCCAACTCACCGCACCCCGTGCACAAGAAGGGAATGAGTCCGATGATAACGAGGCGAAGCACGAGTAAATAAATTCTCCACAGACGTCCGCTCCTCCTAATGGATATATACGAACTCTTGACCCTCTTAGCAGGCACCGTTCTCCCTCCAGTCCACAGATAAAAAGAAATGTACGAGGATTCCACCCCCCGTCTCCACAACGGTGGCACCGCGCGACACTTGAGCTCGCGAGAGAGAGAGAGAGAGAGAGTGTAGGGGAGGTTGATAAAAGGAGGGGGGTGAACCAAGAATGGAACTGTGTAGACAGAGGGATGGGGTGGTAGGGGGTCAAAGGGGCGAGGAAGAGGTCCAGAGTGGCAAGGAGATGTAAGATGTGGTTAAGGTTATCTTTCTCTCCTCCGCCGAGAGCCCTCCCCTTCGCCATTTCCGCTTAAAAGAGAGGGAGGAGTACAAGTGAGAGACTGAGGCCTAGTGAGAGCCCGAGGAAGTGTCGACGACAAACTTGAAGAAGTGTGGGCTCTGATGGGGAGACGTTTTTTGAAGTGGAAGAGGAGAAGGTTGGGTGGAGAGGAGGTTAAAATATATAAACCTTAAAAACTTGCCCGGATTAATCTCAGCTCAAACCCCTGACGACGTCTCAACGTCTTCTTTTCCTCCCCTCGACATCTCGGGTGATACCTCAAGGCTCACGTCTGGGTCCCCTTTTCCTTATACATATACACTTACACGTTTTTCTCACTTGGAGTGGGCACACTGCCGAGGATTTTAAGCCTGAAGGGCAGCATCATCTTTAGGGGAAGAGGCGGGAGGGTAGTCTTAGGAGGGGCAGGGGAAATGCGAAAATAGCGTGCACCCCCTTCATCCCTTCACCCGCCATCTTTCCACGTGGATAACTCACTCTCCCGCGCCAGCCCTTTCCATTTCGTTACTCCTGAAAGCCTTGGGCCGCTGTAGACACATCTTGTTACCGCCGCGGGTTTTGAATGTTGCGTGCTTCGAGGTGAGCCGGTGTTGGTGCGCGGTGCGGTGGGCACTGGTGCTCGTGGCAAGTGGAAGTGGGAGGAAGACAGTGGAGTTGATGACCACCCGAGACGAGGAATCTCCCAAGGTGCAACGCTTCACTCTCCTCACGTTTCTTTCTGCCCTCCCGTGGAAGATGGGAAGCAAAGAGTGGGACTCGTTTTTTCCTCTCTCTCCATCTCGAGAAGGATCGTAAAGGATAAAAGGGGATGAAGGGGGAAGGGATATTTTTTCAGTCTCATTATATTTCTCCATTTATGGGCTGTTACAGAATGTGTCGTAAAGAAGTCACAAAGAAGTGCGGCAAGGGAAAATGTACATACGTACATATGTAAATGAGAATTCGTACTTTTCACCCCTCTACGGACTGAAGTGAGATAAAATACCATCTAGAAAATATTCTAGGAATGAATTTAATTTATCAAGAGAAATGTCAAGATATCAAGAAAAACGTTGGGAAACGCTGTAAAAACTGAGTTAAGTAATGGTCCTAAAACTAAGAGAAGCCCGCTTCCAATTTCGTTAATTCTTTTGAAGCATTACTCTTTAAAAATGAGATATTCTTAACTAACGACTACTCTAGGAAGGAATGATAACCGCTATGTACTCGGTAAATTAAAAAATAAATATCCTCTATATAATAACAGTGCATTCATTTTAAAAGTCATAAAACCTGGAAAATGTTTCTATAATAGATATTTCAAAATTGAAATTTACGAGAGGAGTTAAAATACTGGATATATATTAGCTATCGCACAAATTTATGAACAGTGTGAGAGACTTTACGGACATCAATAAAATCACGGACATGCTGAAGAGTCAAGAAAGGACGTTCGTAATGTATGTATCAACGTACCATTTTACACTGATATTTAATTATTTCATCTAGAGTTTTCATCCCCATGCTGGAGAGAATGTAGTTAATTATCATATGAGCTGGTGATAATGAGAGTTCAGATTTGCTAATAAAAGTGACTCATAAAAATCTTAACTATACCAATACATTTTTGACGCATAACATTTATAATGGCGACAAATGTCTTTTAGACTGCATATATTAAATATGAATATATTTAAGTTACTATCTATTTATAACGGTGGTAAAATTCACATTATTTTTTTCTATTTTAAGTAAGTAATAAATAGTATTGAACTTTTACATTTGAAGTCTCTAATAGTAAAAATATCGAGGAAAATTAGCGGTCAAATTCCATCTCTTATTCTTCGACGCAAGGTCAGATTGTACTTACAGAACTTATTTGTGCACCCCGTGGAACCATATGTTGCACTGTATCTCCATGAGGATTCCAAACACTTCTTATACTCTTCTCATACATACCTCGCTCTTTCTCTTACCAACCTGCCCATTTACATTAATCAAAATTACATACATTTTCGGCGGTTTGTCAGAATTAAGGTCTTAAACTGTCTGACCTGGTAGTTCAAGGTCTATGATTTTCTGGGCTAATGAGTGTCACCTCTTGCAATAAATAGATTTTCAAGTTTTGATAAATGCCAATAAAGTCATTTTCATCAATATAAATTAAAAATTAGGCTCCATACTTCCTCTTAATATTATTGCTTAGGTATCCTTGCGTCTGGTGAGCTATAGTGTGGTGGCTCGAGACGAAGCATAGTAAAATTTTCAAAGCAAATTTCTCAGTTATTTGATCCGAAATATTGTAACACTTGAGACATTCTCTGAGTTATAGTCTGCAACTTATCTCAGGTTTACCCTAAAAACAATGAGTACTTTTCGAAAATGCAAGCAGTATTTGCCTAAATGACAGCGGTTTCACAAAAGCGATATGTATACAGCGTAGGACAGGTATTTCAGACGGACTGCCGGGCCTTGGTGAAAAAATGACTTCTAACACGCGTTTCCACACCTAGGAAGTCGCAAGACTGTGTATTTCCATGATCACAAAGTGTCTTTGAAACATGTATTACTGAGAAATGCATGAATTTAAAGACAAAAGATACTCGAGTGATGCTTTGTTGCTTTTAGTATAACTCTATATTGCCATGTGCGCCTTCATTGGAAACGTTCTATATGTAGCTGGGTTCCTTTGTTTACTTTTTTATGTAAAACGCTGGCTCTATAGAACTGAATGATGGCTACTAAGTTTTTTTATCAATTTTTTTTATGATTCCGGGACTAACAACTGCCTTTACACAGTCACCCCCAATCTGTCGGCGCAAGGGCGCTAGTACCGGTTTGAGTCCCTGTCAATGCGGATGATGAAATTTTGCACTTAAAACATTTTTAATTTGCTAGCATACAAACTTGAAGAAGAAAAGCCAAGCGTCTACTAATACATTTTATGCTATAGTAATACCCACCTTAAATGTTCAGTGTCTCGCACAAAACTCAGCAATACTCTGAAACCATCAAGATAATCAATTATAACTCTCTCGACCACTAAATTATAGAAAATAATAAAATTTTTGCATATTTGGTCATAAATATATTTTACTCTTAGCCAATCACATAATTTACGTACATAAGTAAAGTTAGTAGGCCTTGGAGAGTATTAAGAGATGAAAAGGTGGAGGTCGGGTACATATCATAAAAAACATTAATGCGTGTAATATGAGAAAGGACTTTGAAAAGCTTAGTTGAATTTATATAGGAGGAACCCTAATTAAATTTTGTTTTTTGGTTTATATATTTGTCTTATGTGTATTAAATCGTGAATTATTATCATTTTCTCTCTTTTTATTTATATTTTTGCGAAATTAGTAAATGGTTTATGTTAATTTAATTGTTTATTGCTTGGAGTTGTTATTTAGTTTGATACTGTTCAACATTAAGTTCATTGGTAGTTAAATTTTCGTTTCCTCACGTTGTACTAATATTTGCATAGTTACCTGATGTATGTCTCCTTGTTTTGTGTTACAAAACCCTGAAGAGCCAAAATATTTGGCGAAACGTTGGCTGTGATATAAATATATTAATGACCAAATATTAAAGTATCTTATCATCAACTATCAAGATCGGTCCAAAATGCCTCATTCTTCTTTAAATATCCAAACTAAGATGCCGGTGAGAATTATTTTATGAACCACACATAGCCAGAGATATGGACAGTAGGAAAGTCAGGGTGGTAGAGCGAATATGAGGAGTATAGAACGCGCGGCCGTGGATAATATTCACGTGAACTGTTTGGGAGAGTTTAATAAAAGGAAGAGAGGACGGAGTGGATGGGGCTTGGAGAGTGTTAAGGGATGAAAAGGAGGAGGTCTGGTGAAACTCTCTCGCTCACACTCCAGGCCGAGAGAAGGGAATAAGCGGAAAAGGGTTGAAAAGGAAAGGGTCGAGAAAAATGAGAAGGATGGAAGCAGAGAGAGAGAGAGGGAGACACGATGAATCTCCAACTCGAGGAGCATCACGGGAAGGGAGGTCCTCCGTCGTTAGGGGGCCCTTTCCTCTTAGTCGGGAGGAGAAAAGGAGAAGGCCGACAAAATATCGGGGAAGAAATGAAAGAGAGTTATTTTGTGAGGAAAAAAAGCCGTACATACCTTCAAGGGAGAGAGATGATGTGGGAATGAAGACTTTTTCTTTGGGTAACAAGGCCATGGGAAATGCGAGAAAAAAATATTTTTGCGTTCACTCCTCTCCTTGTCAGCCTGTAGTGGACTCAATAATAGGTTAGCGACTCGTCGTGAAAACGTCTGGAAAAAATGTTTTCTTAAAAAATGTATCCAATGCCAAATATTGAGTCAATGTTCCCTTCAAAGATTTAGCTTGAGACTCCTTTAATCATACAACTCGGTGTGGCCTCATGTGAGCAGTACGTTATTTGTGCACCCTATTAGTTTTCCTACATATTAAAAAATTTACACATTTTCTACGTATTAAGTCTTAAGACAGTATATTTCAGAGACCAAGATTTCAATTGGAATAGTCAGACTGTACGTGGATTCCTCTTGTATGTGCCTCTTGACGCATTGGGTTGAGCCGACCGATGATGTCGTCATGCACGCGTAGATTCATGTGCATTGAAAATTAACTTTCAATTCTCATAGAAGTTAAAATTAATACAGTTCATAAAAGCGTTAATCGTCAACGTTTATCCTGGAGTCAATGTGTAGAAGTTGCTGAGCACTTCTACTTCTTACAATGAAGAGATGTAATAGTCTGTTTGAGGATATAAAAAATTTGTTAGGATGTGAAAATCTTGAAAAATTTCTTGTTGCCCTCCAATACGAATGGGAAAAAACCTGAGGATTGTAGGATCAGACTTTAAAGTGAAGCTCTGATAGATAGGATTCCAAAAGTTCTCGAGGTCCAGCACCAAGCGAATGAGGGAGCGGCAGCGTTTCAAATATGACACTCTGTGGCCAGAAATGGGAAAAATTGGCCAAAAATAACAATGATGATTCATGAAATTTGGAAGCTAGTAGTTTTTATTTTACTCGCTAATCATGAATCAAAAGTTGATTTTTAAAAAAAGCAAAATGGTGGACTCAAAATGGCTGTTCCAAAAATTCTGTATTTTTCATATGCTCTTTGGGACTTGATAACCATTTTGTTCTCTAGCAACAAATATTACTACACATATGATGGTTGCGACATTTTTTGAGAAAATATTTCCGTAGTAACCATAATAAACAACAAGGAAAGAGAATAAAATAAATCGTGTTGCACAGTTTACAAAATAATGAAATTTTCTGGAAAACACATATTAACAACATAAATACGGTATTGATTCGTTGGGAGGGTGGCGCGTCCTTGCTTCGCCAGTACTTTCAATGCAAATGAGTTCGGACATGCATGACGGTGGGAGTAAAATTTAAGATGATTACTACTCGATAATTTTAATTAAAGACCACGAGATATTTTCACGGAAACCCATTGGCACCGTCGCACACTGTGCTTGTCAAGTATTTTCGTAAACTAATGTGTTTAGAGTGACTACTTGACCCTAGATTTCTATTTGCCTGCAAGTGCCAACTATTTACCATAAAACTCTAACAAAATGCCGTAAGTGAATCGTTAATAAAATTTTAACGTCATAAGTAACATAAGTTTAAGTTAAATAACAATAATAATACGAATATCACTCAAATTATCAAATGGGAGTTAATTGTCACCTTCCAGTATTCATTAAACCGTAAAAATGCTGTCGTTTTTCACAGTATCATCTATGAAATGCAAAGCGTAATCGGGAACGTTGTCAAAGAAATATGTTTTGCCGATATATTAGCGAATCGTACTTCTTAAATGGGAACTTAAATGCCAAAAGCCAACATATTTGCTCTTGATACTGGCAGGGCTAAAAGATGTTTCTTTGTAATTTAGGCAAAAATCTCATATTTAGTAAGAGTGACTTATGTATATTACATTTCTCACCACTAGAACATTGACCCGTAAAAATTTTAAATATTTTCTAAACCTGTATTCATATTGGGCGAGAGAAATAAATTAAATCTTTATTTTTCCAGGAAAGTTATCAGCGGTTATATATGAATCTATTAATTTATAGCATTTCATCCTGTAGGCAGTGAATTTAACAATCAATAATCGGTATCAGCTATCATAAATATAACCTTACGTAAATTTAACGCAGAGCTACGTACAGTCTCCAGTTAAGGAGTGTGTTTTTTCAGCTAAACTATTCTCAGTGTTTATCCCATACTATAAGTGTTTTCACAACAGAAATATTCCTGTTGTGCAAGGGGAAAAAATAATATTGCCCTACGTTGGGTCTCCACCTCTAAGGTCCACGGGGACTAGAGTCACATGAAAATACCTATTATCTCAATTTTAAGAAACCCAAGTTATCCCATCTCATATTGCTGCCATAAAGATGCGAGGATAGATTTTCCGACGAAAGCAAACAAAATATTCCTTTCCGGCCCAAATGGACTCTCGTTCAATTTTCAATTATCAGATTCGGTCGATCCAAAATACTTCTCAACTTACTCCTAACTCTCTGTCTCAAGTTTTCTCTCTCATTACCGTGTTTCAAATTCAAATGGGCCTGTTAGGCAAGAGCGAAGATAAATTTTATTTTGGATTCCATAAAATTAAATCTTTTCAACCTGGGCCTTCTACTATTCCATCCAATTTTTATATCTAATCACAATAATTATTATAAATGCTACCGTTGATTCTCATTATCAGACTGGGATATTACTTAAAATAGGGGCCATTTTACTGCATAAAATGACACGTACTACCATCAAATTGCAGTAAACATTACTTTCTAAGTATAAAGATTGAAGGGGAATTCGTCGAAATTTTATGAAATTTTTAAGACATGAAAATACCCATTATCTCAATTTAGAATCAGTTTTCATCGCGTACCTTCCTTAAAGTGAAGTCTAAGTGCAATCCTACAAAAATATATCCTTGGAAATATATTTCCGAGTGAAAACAATTCTATCGGAAATTCAAGTAAGTTTAAAAAAATAAAATTCACAGATTTTTATCGCTGCAGAGATACTTACCCACCAATCAGCTTAAGAGTATTACGACGTTTATTTGCCTCCAAGTTTACATTATATTCGCAAATAACAAGCCTCCATTCGCTGACTCTAGAGTGCCCGTAATACCGAAATTACCGAATCTCAATATGTACTAAGCTGATTGAGACAAATGTAATTGAGTCCAGCATGGCCAGGCTTTATCTTAAATTGATTACGTGAATTTTGGTCCCCCTGTCAATGAGTTATTCAGAAGTTACCTGCTCATCTTGTGGTAAGTAGGCATATTTTGGTACCTTTAACCTCTGAATTATTTGGTCTTTACACCCATAAAGTTGAATGATTTCATCATGTAAATAATTTTAAAACTTATTGTTGTTCGGTAAAATTGTATAACGCTGTAATTTTAATAAGTAGTAATATTTTCTTAGGTAATGGATACCAGCCTACAATTGACCTAGATTAAGTAATAACGCATTGGCATAAGGAATCAAATTTAACTTATTTATTTCATCATTATCAGCTTAGCTTTTGGCAAATGTTAATGCAATCATGTTACAATCATAATTGAAATAGAAAAATCTCAGTCTTCAAATGAATGTTTTTTAAATGTGTTCTACCTGTTAAGGTAGGCTTTATTAAATGTCAGAGAATCCCCTCCCATTTTATATTTTTTCAGGGGCCTATCTCGATATATTATATCCTTTTTTGCCTCAGAATGCGATCTACCCTTCCTCATTCCGTCCATGAAACCTATTCTATTTCTTCCTCTTCCCTGATTGCTCAACATCATTTCCCCTATCTCACTCGTGAGCAACCCATCGCACTTTATCTCATCCTCCAGCCCCTTACCCTGCATATCCCATATTTAATTCAAAAGTTTCCTATTCTCGCGCACCTTCTCAATCACTTCCTCGTTAGTCTTCCTTTCCGTCCACCTCACCTTCTCCGCACCCAAATCTCAATTACTTGCAGCATATTTTCGTCCTCCTTACTGAGGGTCCACATTTCTGCCCCAATCAACGCTACACTTCATATCAAGCTCTTCATCAGCCTCTTCTTCACATCCTTACCCAATGTTCCCGTCTCCTTCTCCCTTCTATTACCAACCTCTCTCCCCAAAGTTGAATGATATCTTAGGAAATATAAATTTAAACTTTGATTGCTCAGTATGATAAATGGTTATTGGTAAATTTCAAATACTACGGCTGATAATTTTTCCAGGATTTGGATATTTTCTTACCAGAAATTCGTCTTCTTCATCGAACTGTCATTTAAGAAAGGCTATTTCCCAATATTAGGTAGCTCTAGTAAATTATCCAATTCTGTACCTGCGTAGAAAAGCTTCCATTTAAATTTGAGAATCGCGCTCATAATACCACAATGGAATGTAGGAAATTGAAAACAGAGTGTTTTTTGAGTAAACAAGGTTGAAACGAAACACGTTGTCAGCATTGCCCTACTTATTATACCGGAAATATCTTCATCTTTACCGATATGGTACTCCTGTCTCATGCAGGTATTACATAGCAACAAATTGGGTTACAGCTCGGTATGCCTCCGAAAAAATCTCCGTCTCTTACGAGATTCGAACCTAAACCTTGGTAATGGTAAGTCGCCGCAGCAACCTCTAACCTCAAAGATTTGTCAAGATCATTCAATGGCCTAATATTTAATGACCAAAGTAAAGCTATGCATGAGTATTGTCATTTTTGATTGCTTCATTTGATTGTAAGCTTCATTGCTATGAGCCTGTTTGTGATTGGATGGTATTTTATGGTAGTTGTTAGCAGTAAATTAATGACCTGACTGGTCAATTTTGTTTAATTTTTAAGACTAATGCATAGAGCAGCGACAAAACTTATTTGATTCAGACCAACGTCGGATTCACGGTCAGTGTTTTTCTCATTTAAGCGAAGCGATTTTCAAATTCGATGCTCTTTTAATATTTCCACGATAACGCGGTTTTCCGCTTTAGGGCACCCTCTCAGAAATGTAGAAAATACTTCAAGGCCGTTCTGTGAGCTCAAACGCATTCCATCGATGCTTTTTTTTTGCTATCTTTTCAATCTCATTGGCTGCGGAAATGTGGAGGAATTTTTGATTCCCATTGAAATGAAACCTATCCTATCATTAAAGTCCCTTGACAAATCATTTCCGCGGAACCTTTTTCGGTCCAATGCTTTCCATAACCCTTATTGAATCCATCTCTCAAATCCCCGAGTGAATAGTGTTGGTATTCGGATAAAAATGAATGAGTTATTGCGATTATCAATATGAAGGTTTTCTCATATGTCGATTTAGAGATGGTTGGTCAACATAAAAAATGACTGAAATTATTCTGTTGGTAAAAAAGGGCACGTAATTAGTTTTTTTGTGAAAAAGAAATACGTTATACGAGTTAGGATGTTATTTTCCATAAATATCAGCTCGTAATCTAAGCTATTTCACAAAAATCCTAAGGATTTGGCTGCTTAGAGATTTTCCGTTGTTGTATTTACTGCTAAGATTTGATCGTCAGGCAGTCAGCCTTGTTTCTCTGAAGAAAAAAGGGTAGATACGTTTTCATGGAAATCAGTGCAATAAATTCCAATTTTTACGTAAAAAGCTGTACTAGGAGAACCAATGACACGTTTATAGCGACATCATTGATTGATATCAGCCATGATTTAAAAGATTTGTCCAAGTCATTGACTTCTTATAAACGGTACTTATAGGGTAAAATGTAAATTCATAATATTTTTTGGCCAATTTTTTTCATACATTGATGACGAATTAAAATAACTTCTTTTTGAATCATGATTTGAGACTTTTTTTCCATATGAAATTTTCCCTATTTAACTGCATACCTATTGCGGATCGGGTTGATTGTTTGCCTGGAAAACTGGCTTCCTATTTCACTTTCTTAAGTTCAAATCAAGGTGCATGAGAAGATTTTCCATTGGAGTTCCGACCCTCTTCTGGGTGTTTCATGAATACCAGTTCAAGGTGCAGTAGATACTCCATCTGTTGGAGAAGACGTTCAGCTCTGAACCCCTAGGCAAAAAAATATTTTGCCAAACTAAAAGTTTGTGGAGAAAACTCGGAAAAAGATACATCTGTGGGTCGAGTGAGAAAAGAGGTTATTTAAATCCACATTTGTCATTGCTTATCATTACAATATTAATAATTATAATCTTGTGAACATGACTTTACCACAGATTTTATATTCCGGACCCAAAATTTGCTCAGTAGGTTTTAGATACCAGATACTAGCGCAGTTGTATATTAGAGAAAATCGGTTCGTGAAAAGTACATTTTGTGTCAACCCATCCGGCTAACTGTTGTAGTATATTAATGAATGATTTAAATCTGAAATAAAAACTCGTAGGATGTTAGGAGTAGAGGAATTTTAGTATGACAGAGAAATATTGGGAAGGGAATAATGAGGGGGTGGTGACAGATACGTGGTGAAATAGGAAAGACTAAATGACCCGAAGCGAATGTTTTGCACAGTATGCGGCTTCTTCCTGTTTCTTTCTTCTTTCTTCCTGTTCTTCTACCTGTTTCTTCCCATGGACAATTATATGTTATTTATGCTTGTGTTAAAGATACTTAACGTAAACTTAAACGGTAAATGGTCACACTGATTGCATGTAGAATGTAAACAATCTAACTAAACAATGTGTTAATAGATGGCGCCTCCCACAACCTTTTAAGCACGTAACCATAGCCAATATATTAGTTGGCTATATTGTCAACAGATGGCACTGTTAAATTTTGATAAGTTTTTTTAATCTTTAAACAAATAAATTAATTATATAAGCTTTAATATGACGTCCTAATCATTAATTGTGATGAAACATTAAAAAGGATATGGCCTATCCACAAAAAAACACCTTTGAGAAATAATATATACGTATATTAACTAATGTAAACGTGGGTCAAGCCAAAGTATTAAGGATGAATTGTGAAAGTTGCGGGAGACAAAATCCCGTCAATTCCGTAACTTAGTCCAAGTAAATCAGATGACCTCAGTTGTCCGCCTCCCTATATAACCAAAAAACTGATATTTCCCATTTGCAGACCATCGAATCTCTCCCCCCCACCTAACGTATCTCCACCCATTCTTACTACTCCATTGATTCCACTTTTCCTATCCATCTCATCTGAGTCAACCTGTGTCAAGCCATTTATTCATAAGACGATATCTCTTCTTCAGTTTTTAGGAAAAAGGAACAAATTATGAATAAACTCAATACCTTATGATAAGAAAATTAGGCTGATACGTTTTGAAGCATTCGTCGATTTAACCGTTATTTTTTAATAAACATTACTTATTTTTATAATAATTCCACTAGCGTGTTAACTTTTGCTTTGAAGTCACATAGACTATTCTCCTCAAGGAGTTTGAGATAACGCACGTGGCAAGCTGCCGGTTTATAGTATTCTTTAGGTTCGCTAAAACGTTTCTGCAGAGTATTTTTTACATGGTTATCAAGTTTTGTCTAGATTCACTTTTAAAACCAAAGTAACTTACCGCTCAGTAATTGAAAAGTTTACCCTATCCATGTTCAACCCGATAACTGCTAAAATAATCTCAGAAGAATATAATTGTGGATGCAAAATTCGATATTCTACTATTGTTCAGTACGCAACACCTTTGGCCCTGATGTGTTTTCAAATTCGCAGTCAGGTGTGCAGTGTCCGCGATGAATGAAAAGTAAATTCCTTGTCATTTTTATAAGGAACAGCACACATGCATGATATTAACGTTGTTAGTGATTATCAATGCAAGAATAGTATTTATAATGCTCTATCTTATTTTGATGTCGTGAAGAAATCCATACCTGATTCTAAAGGTAAAGAAAGAAATTTCGCGGCCACGTTTACCTAAACCTTTGCTTATTGATAAAGTCTTGAATTATTATTTACAAATACTATTGAAAGGTATATCTAGTGTTTAAATAATTACCCCTATGGTGAACATCGATAACTTGCTCAATCATCGCCTCCAGTATTTCTTAGTTGAACCTCACAAGCTTATCGCTTTCTGTCACAGTAGCAGAATGTCATCTTTACCCCTATCTTAAGCTTCTCCAGACCTCCAAATTTATCCTCAAAACCTACCCGATCTCGCCCAAACCACCCGACCATGAATCCGATCCCCATATATCTCTCTCCCAAGTAAAACAGGCCGACTGGAAAATCTTCCTCTCCCCATCGTCCCCATACCTCCCCGAGTTCCATGAACGTTTAACAGATCATCTGAAGCAACACCCCAGAAGGCATCCGCGCCGCTCCTTTTAAGCCTCGGGCGCGGCGGTAAAATTGGGAAGTTGTGCGGCTACGCGAGAGCGGAAGGGATGTCGAATGGGAAGGAGTATGGAGAAAGCGCGGCAGGGTAGTCTCGGGATGTGGAGAGGGGAAGTGGCCTCCGGGTGGTTTAGGTGGGAAATGGGTCTCGGGGAGCGGCGGGTGCGGGAAGGCGGTTGCAAAAGTGGCCTTAGGGGGGGGTGGGTGGCTGAGGAAAAAGGTTGCCTTGGGGGATGGAAAGGGGTGGGGGGATCGGTTGGCGAGATGTTGGGGGCGGGGCCCCAGAGTGGGAGAGCAAAACGGCGAACGTGAGGAGACTCCGGAATCGGTTTTGAGCAAATTGCGGCGCTGTAGATGGAGGGCGCTCTCGGATTCTCGGGAAGTCTTCAGGACTGGATGCTGGGGAAGAGGTTGTGAGATTGTCATCAAGGTCGTGAGGGCGTATAAGCGGATGTTTAGCGGCGTGGTGTCGTGGAGGTCACACGGTGATGGGGGAGAGACTCACCCGTTATTTGGATGATGTTCCGCGGAAGCTATCGGATTTGCGTCATCGGTTGTTGGCAGGTTGTTAAAAGAGTTGGTCGACGGCTGAGGTCGTTTGCGTCATCTAGGCTATATTGGTAGTATTATTTGATGAGCATCAAAAATATCCAATGCTGACATTTACCTCCCTTAAAAGAAGGACACCAAAGAGAGTACCGTTTTATGCTCCGTTCGATGAACGATGTACAATGCCATGAAGTTCCCTCCACTAGGGATTCTGGAATGGATCTAGTTTCCCATGGAAAGTTTCCATTACTGTAGGATATCAAACCGGAGATCTCAAGGCTCGATCCAATCTAGCCAATAGTTGTTTTTATAAACTTTCAAACAGTATACTAGCAGCACAATGACTAATCTTGCTTTTGTAACTAAAAGTAAACACCTTTGCTGGTTTGAGCTATCAATCTTAGGAATATTTACGCACATTTTTTTTAATGCGAAGATGGAGGAGAACTTCCCCTTATGTTTTCAAAATTTAGTAAGGGATAGTAAATTGCATTTCCATGTTGTAGATAAAATTGACAATTTTGACAAGAGTGGAGTTGATTCCCTAAAATAAAATACGCATAACACCACGTTTATTGTTTAATACGGTGGTAAGTAATAAGGAACACAGTCAATATGGGAATATATATTCAGCAACAGATTTTAACGTTGTAAACAATTTGACTGATAGCCACTCTTCTCTAAGTTTTTTGCCCTTTTGGTAAATTCATCAAGAGGTTGCTGTATAAATGTGAAATCTCCAACTTTTTATCTTGTTTGCTCAATCTCCCGACCAATCTTCAGTCTCTTAATCTTGCGTAACAAATATCCCCACAACATTGGAATGACCTTTTCAGCCACCTATTCTTTGTTCTTTCATGGAGCTGAATTGAATTCTTGGAATTTGTCAATGTAATGCGCACTTGCCTCCTCCACTTGCCTCGTAGCATTTCATGCACATTACATCATTAAACATTTCAATCTATGCCCGTACCTAGTTAACTGGTGGCCATTAATCCCTTCGGTTAATGAGTGTATTGATGACATCTTCTTTATGACGTGAAATACTAGGTGGTAAACAATAGTAATCACAATTAGCAATCATGCGTTCAATGAGATTCAAAGCCTCATACTACTGTGAGATCAACTAGCAATTTAGATACAAGCGTAAAACTTAAAACAACATGTATAAAAAAGTGAAACTACTATTAGTTAGTACTAATATTTTTGTCATAAACTCCATTTTTGGCCAGTTTGCCTTAGTTAACCGGATATAAAACAGTCTGACACGAAAAAGATACATCCAAATCTTCATATAATCCGGCAACATACCGCAAGTGTTTGGCAAAGAGTGAGTTATCACCAAAATACACTATAATATACATGTTACTTTCGCCAACGTGCACTAATATTTAGGTATATATCTATGCTACAGAAACTATTGAGTTGTATAATGTGAAATTGTATAATGCAAGTACATATACGAGAGATATGAGTCATGCAGGGATTATGTGAAACATGATGTTTGTACATCGAGGCAGATTTAAAAAAAGCATTAGATATCAAATCAACTAATCATTTAGACTACCTGTCGACTAGTCTTCTTCTAATTCTCATAGTGTTATCATATATCGATTGCGGGGAATAAAGACATTTTAAATCCGTCTCTTCTGCAGCATATATTGGTTTGCTCCCACAATGAAGATGTGAGAATGGTTGCCAAAAGTAGATGAAAGACTTCTGACTCAGCGAAAATCACTCATTTAGTTTAGTTTTCATGTCCTCATCTTTGCATCTATCAGGGAATACGTTGGGTGACCTCTAATCTGCCCCTATTCCTTAACTATCGTGACCTCTGTATTGGTATTTTTATTTTATTTCTTTAATTAATATGTTTATGGTTCACCCAACATGAAAACATAATAACAGAGTAAACAATTACAGAGTTCAATACACAGCACAATAACAGCAGTCAAGGCTGGCTGAATATTACATAATATTCTTGATAACATGAGTGATCGTTTTCCGTGGGAAAGATTTAATACTTTTGATAACAATAACTATATATTCTTCCTAAAATATTCTATTGACAAGCTGGAATTCAGTTCTTTACAAAAGGTATTGTGGGTTCATATTCTATTCAATGGTGTATTCTTACAATAATTTGTATTTACATCTCTTACATGAAAAGTTCTTTTAAGTCTCCCTTTCTTTACTGGGATAATAAAATTTAATTTGCCAACTAATTTCATGCAATGGCATTTGTTAATGATATCATACAAAAATAGTAAGTCATTTATAATTCTTCTTTCACCGAGACTGAAATTTTAACTCTAGTAACATGTCTTTGTAATGTTCAAAGTTTTCATACATAGGGTAAATATTGTGGCATACTTAGTACAATTGTCTCAAAAACCTTTTTTGGACACTCTCGATCTCTTTGTATAGCCAACCCTTTACTTCCTCTCATCTCGTCACTCTTCTGCCAATCTCTATTCCCATTTTATCTCTTTCCCCTTTCGCTCCCTCTTCTAACTCTCTCGCCACTGCATCCAAGAGTCCATAACCCTGAGCGATCTTTACCCACACTCCTTCGCTAATTCACCCCCTCTTACTCTTCGTTCGGCGTCCCTTCCCATCTGGTCCCCGGAGGAAAACCCTTCACCTCTCACGGATCTCTCCTTTTCCTCCCCGAAAGGCGTAAGGCAGAGGATGCGGTGACAAAAAACCTCCCCGAAGAATTTTCCGATCAATCGTTCATGGGCGTGAAATTGCGGGATTTGGATTTATGACGGAGAGGCTGCGGCGCCCCCTGGAGGAGGAAGCGGCAGGGGTTGCCGACGGAAGTGCGCGGCAAAGGAGAAGGAAATGACGGGGTGCCGGGTGTGGGGAGAGAAAAATGGCCGTGAGGCGGGGGGGGGGGAAGAAGATATGAGGATGGGCGGATCATTTGGGGGAGCAGGATTATGAAAAGGGATTTTTGGGGATTGGTTGCGACCGAGGGAAGAATGAACAAGAGATTCCTCACGGGAAAGGGAATGCGGCAGAGTGATATAATAAATCCGGAATGGCGTTGTTAAACAAGTCATAAAAATGGTACCCTACGCGTGTTCCTGACACCTTAAAAAAATAAGTTAAAATCTGAATAATGTCTGGTAATTTTAACATTTCTATGCTGTCGCTGAAATATTTTTACTGGGCGGACAGTATATGGGGGTTGAAAAAGAAATCATCTTGCGGATGTCGTATTTTACAACTTTTACAATTCTATGCTTCTACAGCCTCCAAGCATACGCGTGTGGTAGTGGTTACAATGGGTATTGGTGTTGTAAGTGACATGTGAATTAGGGAGGAACATGGGTACGAATATATATTTCTGATATGTTTGCATGCATTGATGTATACCTAAATAGGATCATTATCATAATCAGTCATTATGAGTCTGTTGATTGGGTTTCATCAGGCTTCCTCCCTCCTCCAAGCTAATAGATTTAGTCCTTCGTAATTATTCATTTCAGTCCCCCATTCTTTGCCTAGTAAAAAACATCCTTCGTCTTCCTCGATCATTCTGCCCATGTATATTTTTTAAAAGAACTCTAGCCAATAGGCAGTTGTGCTGAATAATTTGTCCACTATTTGCTTCGTTTACTTCAATGAGTTTTCTTGAAAATCCCTATACTTTTCGAGGGATATTTTTACTGTCGTATCCTTCACTCCATTTACTCTCCATCATTCTTTGATAAAGCCCTATTCCCGTTACCTCCAGCTTATACCGTTCTGCTTCAATTATTATCCTAGCGATAGCGATGTAAAATAGTGACTTTCAAGCGCGTCTTTTTGATGAAATGCTTCTGTTCTTCAATACGCGAGTTCCTTACCGTGGTAGACTCATCTCCTGGTAGACTGGCGCAGTCTACGGCAGCTATCATGGAAAATCAATTACTTTTTATCGATCGACGTGTATAGCTTGCATATCTCTCTAGGAGAAAATGGGTTGGCTGATAAAGATGATTTTCCCGAAATTCGCGAGCGATAAAGGCAGTCAAAAATAGAAATGAGCTGGTGACTGAGATCCTCTGAGTGAATGAGCCACATGCCCTGAAAATGTGATGTATTCCCTTCAACAGACAACTAAACATAAATGAGTTTTAAAGAGTATGATGTTGGGTGTAACGATGAATGATGCACTAGCACAGAGGACAGAATTGGGCAGGACAGATTTGAAATGAAGGTGTGTCGGAGAATGGGGAAAGGGTGATGGACGGATAGGAAGGAAAAATATGTTTTCAATTGAAGTTCTGATGAAGGCTTCCGCGGGGCTTTGATGGAGGTTGATTCCTTCTTTCGGGTTTTCTGCCGCGTTGGTTCATGTTGAAGGACAATATTTCGCGGTTTGTTATATGTTTTCAATGGTAATCAGAGTAGGAGGACACACCATATATGGTTGGTGGAGATAATGAGAGGCGAGGGAGTGGCGAAAGCCGTCGTAGAGGGTAGGTATTTTGGGATAGAGGAAAAGGAAGACGGAGAATTGGTAGGTAGTCTTAGCTGAAGAAAATCGTTCATGAATGTAAAGACTCAGTGCCTGTTTGCTAGCTTTGACGGATTTAATTTAATATTAACGGACGTATTAAGAGTATGGCTGTGAAAATATGTTCTTAGCGGTATCAGATCACAAATACAAAAGAAAAAGAAATTTTGGCTGAGACAAACCATGTAAACCCACCTCCGGGTCTAAATGACCCGCATCGCGGGAAATTATAAAATAACTAATGAATGGGTTATTTCCAGAGGGTGAAACATTTTTCTCGTAAACAGTACTTAAAATGAATCATATTCACGAAAGGAAAGTCCGCTCTCATTAAAAATGAAATAAAAATCATGTTTGGTTCGAAATTACTCATATGGGCGATATTGTCTCAAGTCATCCTAGAGGCAATCATTTTTTCAATGAACATGCAAAATTTTGTGCAATGGTTTTGCAGTTGTTCCGTCTTATTCTCTAACATATTTGTAATTTAGATCATTTTTGGCATTTTATAACTCAATTTTGCGTTTCTTTATGCATCTACATATTAACCTGCAAGTCTCCTCAAAGATGTACGTCCGGAGTTAAGGAAAAGAACACGGAGAAAGAAAGATTATGCTCGTAATAGTCTTTTAATCAGAGAAATAAAGATCATGTTCGCAGGTGAAGCGAAATATTGTAAATATCCCATCATTCAGTTTAGATACCTTTTTATCCACTGCGAGGAGAACATGGCAGGTGCATTCTGGTGAACTTTTTCTCTCCCCAAGGGGTTATGATGTCACCTTGTTCGTATTTTCTCCAAGCGATGTGTACTTCATATATGTATATCCCTCCCTCTCCACTCAGACGCTCGTTTGTCATACCCACCCGTAGCTCGCTGCTGCCTCACTCAACCTCATGAGGACTCCGCGAAAGAGGGAGTCTGGATTGGCACAATTCAGACACAAACAATCGGGCCCCAAACGAGCCCGACGATTTTTTTATTCTCACAAACAAGCCCGCTCACAAAACCTGCATTGCACCATCGCCGCCCACGTGTTACGTGTGGGCGTGAAATCACTGCGAGTAAGCTCGTGAGTGAGTCACGGTCTAAGAGACCGTGCGATGTCCCGTGCACCAAGTTGAAAGCTGTGCGTGCTCTTTCTAGAGCTCTCCACGTGACGAGACGTTTAATATATGTCATTTCCATCTATGATAATCTTATAACGCTTCCACATACCTACGTGTACGCGCTTTTATTTCACGACTATGCTTTGCTACTAAAAGCAAATCTGTTTTTACTGTCCCTGATAGTTTAATATTTGGCGTAAATTTTGTAAACATTGAGGCATATGTACAGGGCACTTGCTATTCTGGCCAATAATAGAAGCTAAAACCAGTTCGCCATATTCGTTGACCCTCATTTACCTATGGCGTTTACGGACAAACGACCGAAATTTGATATTTTACTAATTTTTTATCAATAACTTACTTAAAATCAGCATGCGCTTGCTTTTTAATTTGATGGCAATTTTTATTCTTCAGCATAGACAATCTAAGGACCAAATAAAACAGTATGTGTGGAGCGTGGTAATCTATGGATCAGAAGCATGGACCATTGGAAAAGCCAGAAATTGACCAGAAAAGGCTAGTAGCCTTCGGAACCTGATGCTTGAAGAGGATGCTGAAGAGAAAATAAACGGACCAAATAAGAAATGAAGTATAGAGAAGAGGAAAGGACCATATGGAATATGATACAGAAAAGAAAAACCCGATGAATTGGACGCACCTTGAGACGCAATGGGTTTGTGAGGAACATAATTGAAGGTAAAATGGAGGGAAAAGTCTCCAGAGGAAGACCCAGGAATAAGTTCATTGACCAAATAAAGAGGAAGGAACATAGAAGGAGATACCAGGATTTAAGATAACAGGCATTAGATAGGGAAGGATGGAGGGCTGCAGTCAACCAATCTTAGGATTGAACGACCAATGATGATGGAGGCCATCAATAATATGACACGAGTATTTAGGGTAGAATAATATACTTCCGACTTCGAGGCATCCTGGCAAATGTAGCCACCGTTGCCTAGGGAAACTCCTACCGTTTGCCTAATTTACTATTTTTCTTATCAAACAAAGTGTTTTATTTATAAATTTATGCCACAGTTTATCAAAATTATGCATTCAAAATATAATGGTAATTATTTTTAGCCTGGAGATCTTTTTCTCAGTTCATTATAATATCATGATATCAGTCCTTTCGATGTGGCAATGTTGGCTGGAGTTAGTAATATTACTGGTATTCGTGACGAGGTACAAGCATTGGTTTAATGCTTTAACCTGTGACATTTGACTCAAAGGAGTATGTACAAAGAGCATACAAAGTATAATAGGCAGCAATAAGCCTAAGTTTACTCATAATAGCAAACTTTGTTCATCTTAAGAAAATAGTGCCTTGAAGCGCAGTTTACTCATTAACTTCTACTCATTGCTTTCCCTCTGCGCTCTCTGGTGGTCCAATAGGGTATTAGTGTTTTATTTTACTGTCACGCTCTTTGTAATTCAATACTCTAGTGAGAAGTGTAAATCTCTTATTCTGTCGCATGACATTTAAAAACTTCTCAATTTAATACTACCTAATAATTTGAACGAGATATGCGAATTTTTCTTTCCGCAGTGATCATTAAAACTTATAAAATCGAAGTTATCCCCATGATTCTATCTCTTGTACGCTGATTGATGCCAACAAAACTATTTATTCACCATCAGCAAAGTTGCGCAATGATTTCTCCAGCAGTGTGAAAACGAATGCTTGGCTTGGTATCAAACCACCAAGTCGGAGAACAGAAGTACTGATGTCTCTTTAAAAGGGCTATATTTAATCTGGCATGAATTTATCCCGTTTTATTGCTGCCGAGGTTGTTCATTGTTTACCAGGTATCAAATTAGCTTTTAGCGTTCATCGACTCGGTAAGTTCTCTGCCTACATTTATTATGTATAATTCTGTAAACTCCTACTAATTCTATAAACTACTCAAAATTTTCTATAAAATATTTTCCGCCGATTATTGTTTTGGGCCCTACTTGGTGGAATTCCTTGATATCAGAGATAGAAGAAAGAACACTGTAATTGCACATGGTATTTCATATACCATGGTGTATGGCATATATATCATATACCATGTGGAATTGCAGTGCTAATACTCCTATCCCTAATATCTCTCTTAGATTGATAACTGGATTTTTAAATACCTCATCCAACAACCATCAGTAATTCTTGTCCCTTTAATAAATTGGACTCAAAGTTATCTCCACGCAGCCTTCAACAATAGATCAGAATTCCCTCTCCACGGTTGCCGTGATTTGAGTTAGAGCCCTCAGTCTGTACCTATTCTAGCCACCTCAAAGAATTCGATCCCCAAATAATGGACAAAATAATACACAATTAATATATTACTCATGCAGCACGTTCTTCATTTTTTTTCGTATTCTCAATGGTAACAGAACCTTTACCTTTAGGAATATTCGGATTGCAATCGGTGGTTTGGAGAAAAGGCATTGAGAGGAGAATTTAATAGAAATCACATTGGTTATCGGAGATCAAATTCCGTCGGAAAATCTGGCGGAAAACAACCTGACAGTCTGCGGCGTTGGGAAGGAAATATTTTCAATCGCTCGAGGCTAATCGAAGGAGAATAGGATTGTGCGGAATGACTGAAGGAGAGGGAGATTGAAATGCCATTGGGGGAGATGCGAGGAAAGATGGATGGCGTCGGGTCGGTTCTTCTTAAAGGGAGGCATATTGGAAAAAAGGAAAGTGGGCTTCGGAGAATTGCATTGCGTGGAGACGTACAATGACGGATATCCATGAGGACCAGCATGTCGCCCCACTCGAGGAGGAATTTGCCAAGGTTTCTCAGCCGAAGGGGAAAAAGGTGATGGATTTCAGGTAACTGCATAAAAATAATTGGAAATTTTCTCCTAAAATGTATGAAGTCTTTCAAGTAATAATGGAATCTGGATGTCCATTGCGTAATATATACACTGTGGAATATATACATTTTGGAATGTGTACAATGTGTCATATGTACCTACATTGTGGAATATGTACAATGTACAAAAGGCAAATCTTATTTTGTATTAACACATTATAGTCCGCTCACGTAAAAATACGTATTTCCGCCACCAACGGTAATGGTCTGGTCTGTTATATAATATGCAACGAATGAAAGTTTCATTAAAAAATATACATTAGTTCTGGAGTTGTGTGAATTTAATTGTATACATGTACCTTCCCAACAAAAATGCAAAAAATGGCCGGCCCCAAGGGCTAGTCAAATTTAAAAGGCACCGGATCAAGAACTGTTAAGGTGGTTTGAGCAAGATAGATTCCTAGTCATAATGGAGACTATATTCGAAATATACGCCTTAATTGTAGCTGCTTTGGGAAGCATGAGTTAAATATGTCATTATTAATGATGCAAAAATATACTTTTGTATAAAGTTATAAGTAATTGAATGAAAATATCGATATAAGTCTTCAACTTGACTCATTGTCTTCGCTCGGTACCCTTAAAACTCCTTAAAAACGGTAGGTTTCTTACGATCCTGAATAAATTACTGCGGTGACTATATGATATATTTTTAAAAATAGTTTAGAGAACATACAAACAACTCACTGTTAATGTTTTGTCCATATCTAGGTGTTAGGAATTTTTTTTAATTGGGTCTCTCTGGAGTGCATATACACACCATTTCCCATGCAAAAGGCTAGGTATTTTTAGTCAAAAATATCGAAGAGTATTCCGGTAAAGTGCTAATATTTTAAACTCGATTTTTTTAGGCTTTACTTGGAGAAAATCCACTCAAAAGAATTCAAAAGAGATATGGTACTTTTTCACAGTTTTTATTTCAAGTCGACCGGTTTCGTCGCATGCTAATATTTTGGTATCTTCGGGAGGGTGAGATATTTTTCTTTAAATTCAGAATAAATTCATTGATTCCTTGGGGAAATGGTGTTTTGTTTGACTACCTTAAATATTATTTTTGTATTGCGGAAATTAAAATAATAGGCTTCGTCCGTTCATGTAAATTTATCGGAACTCCTATTGCGAAAATATTTTGTTAAGTTGCCGAGTTTAATTATTTTCACAAAAGAAACGGTTGTAGATTTGACTTAGTGGAAGTTACTCTTTACGAAAAGAAAAAAATAACTTTGTTAACTCTCATTGTGAGAATTTATTGTCATGACCTGGATTTCGACACATCGTTTCACATTCAGATCACCAGAGACTGACAACAAGTGTCGAAACCCGGGCCGTGTCAATATAATTTACGGGTGGTGTCGTTTGTTTATGCTCCTCTTAATTTTTTCGTTATGACACAATGGAAAAATTCCATAAAGTGGATCCAGAGAAAGGGTCATAGTGAGTCTTTATATTTTGACTCAAAAACCAATGAATGATTTGATCTTTGATGTCCATTTTTGAATCATTTGCTCGTTCTAAAATTGTCCCAATTAAAGAATGAATTGGTTCCTCCTCTCTGCTTACAGGTTGCGGGACAATGATCCATATTTAAGCTAACCAATATCAAAGAACACGAACAATGGTACATTTATGGAAAATAAATGCCCATCGGATTTGAAACGGTCATAACCAACAAATGCGGGAAAATAATATTGAGTATTTTTTTTTTAATTCCGCTCAAACCTAGATTTGTTACAAGTTATTGTAACATTCACTTATGACTACTAGTCAACTCTTAAACTATGATCTTATGCCAATGTAGTTTTTTTAAATAATTGAAAATTTGCGCTAAGCCTTAACTTATCTGCTCTGTCTGTAATAATTTCCAGTTAAACGTTTTATTAGAATGATAACCGTTTTATAGGGGTATCAAATCAATAATGGATGTTAACAATAGCCTAATGTGTAAACACTCAGCGTACATGCCATGAACGAAATGTAAGTATAATCTGCCCATTGACAACATGCTGTACGACACGGCATATGAAGCGCAGAGAATGTTGCTAATTTAATGTGGTTTCATTTTTCTCGCCAAATTTGAGCTAGCTGGATACATCGCATATTCACTTTCACCCAACGATTAACATACTTCAGAAAAAAATATAAATCATTGAAAATAATGCGACTTAAGAATCGCTATCGAGTCATTCATAAGTTCTGTCCCTTAAGAATGGAATGACCATTCGTGAAAGTTTGAAACTAACTACTGTGATTAGGTTGGTTTGGAAAGAAAAGCGAACGCATTGGATTGAACCGGATAAGGACGCAGGAGGGTGAGGAACGATGAGAACGTTACAAGTCAATATACATGAGGATGAGGATACGGTTTGGTTTGGTCAGGGTCTCTCCCTATACATGTGATTTGTGGAAAAGGAACCCTTTATACCTCTGCAACTGGTAAAAAACGAAAAATATTTGATAAAAGTTTACTTATTTGATCGCCATCCTGAAAGATCACAAAGTATGAACACTACGCTTATTTCTTTTGTATTCCTTTTTTAATCCTCTGTATTAACGATTTTTTGGCTAGTGTCCTCTCTACAATGGAATTTCTGCGTACTCTAGAGTAATATACGATATAATTGAGCGTCTTCATTACCAACAGATGTGAATTGCTAATTTAATGGGCAATAGTTTTGGCGTGTTCATTAAATTATAAAAAAACACATTTATGGCCACAAGCATAACTGGGGAAAGGCACGGAGAAACTGCATTAAGATGCATTAGTTTTTGTCCTCTTATTTCTATGCGTTCTCCTACTTTGCGTAGCTATTGTCGAAACACCTTCTGCGAAGTTATTTCTTACCGCATTTACTTCAAAAATAATATTCATATCGCAAAGGAAAATTTCGCATAGGGTTGTTATCGCGTTGAGATATCGTATGGATATCACATATACATATTGCAGACGCTATATCGCAATATGCATTGCCAAGTGGAGCAGTGGGTTCAGAAAAGAGACGAGGAAGAAGGATTGTCGGCCCGAGGCACAGTGGATTCTCAGGGATTGGGGGATTGTGAGGCCAGAAGGAGCATTTTGAGAGGTGCCTTTAGAGGGAGGGGGAGGAAAATAGGGGGTGAATGCGCCGTGGCAGGGGTGTTTTTTTTCGGAGGGGAAGGGCTCTCGAGGCAGTGGGCCAGGATTGTGTGGGAGAGAGAGAGAGAGAGAGAGAGAGAGATTGAAGGATTTTGAGAAATCTAGGGGAGCAGCGGAGATGTTTGGTTGGCTGTTAGAGGGGTGGGCTCTTTGCTGGTCGTGGCTTTATGCGAGAGATTGAGAATGGAAAAGGAAGGAAAGATACGGGGACCGCTTGGGTTAGGGAAACGTATTGAACCGTGCGACCCGAAAAATGCCAAAATGTCACAGATGAGAAAATAAGTGTCGGGTGATGGGATGAGGGGAAGTGGGAAAAAGGGAATTTCTTTGGCCTGGGGGGCGCTAAGAAGATAAATTAAGCAAAAGTGATGGGAAGAAGTAGATGGATATACGTTCAATAAGAGCAAAAATAGTTTATGGTCTTCGTATTCCATATAATTTGTCTTCAGTATATGGTCTTCATAATACGTCTTCCACTCACAAACATACACTTTTATATGTATCAGAAATATTTGGATTGTAGAGGACAGAGGTCAATAGATGGAACCAAATTGTAGAAGATGGATTGTGGAAGGAAGATAAATGATGGACTATGACATAAAAAGGAAGGAAATTTCGATGTGGAGGGCGAGTAAGATTTAATGAAAAAAAGATTTTGTTAGGAGCACCTCAGCCGAGTTCAGCGTTCGAAAACGTGGAGTAATGAAAAGATTTTCATGCATTTTTAAAGTTATTTTGAGTGATATATCATTTTACCTAGAAATCAATGAATTTGGTCTCTTTTTAAAGAAAAATATGTTACTCTTCTAATGACACAA
Source organism: Ceriagrion tenellum (assembly GCA_963169105.1). Lineage (NCBI taxonomy): Eukaryota > Metazoa > Arthropoda > Insecta > Odonata > Coenagrionidae > Ceriagrion > Ceriagrion tenellum. Next base: position 112,930,504 of record OY720640.1, on the reverse strand, counting down.
AAAATTCAACCCCTTACTACATTACTTTCGGAGAGATTTTCCAAAAAATACCAGCCCATTTACATGGGAAATTGTACGTGCCTGCACTCCAGAGAGACATTATTTACAAAATGAGGAAGTTATAACACATAAATGTCGTAACACAACTAACAGCGTATAGTTTGTATGTTTTCTCCACTATTTTTGACTATAAATCATATTGTCACCGCAATAGGTTCTTGGGTATCACAAAATATTTCCATTTGAAGGAGTTTCAAACGCACCGTACGAAAAAAATGAGTCAAGCTAAAGACCTATTTAGATATTTTCATTTGATTACTTACCATTTCTGTCATATAAAACTATATTATCTCACTATTAATAATGACATATTTAATTCATGTGTCCTACAGCTGGTGAAGTTAAAAAGTAGAATTCGAATATGGTCTCTATTATGACTATGGAACAATCTCCCTCTAACTACCTCAAACATGCAATATCAGTTCGAATCGATGTTATATTTCCTTAGTATCTTTAGGAGGAGAAAGTTGCGGGAAGCTGAGTGGGAAGCCTTTGATGCTTTCACTGGGGTCCTGTCAATTCCATTAATAATCTTGGAACCTGCGGCAGGTAATGCATTCAATGGTTGTTCAATTCTAAGATTGGTTTCCTCTTTATTTGGTCCTTGAACTTATTCCTGCATCTTTCTCTGGGGACTTTTCCCTCAATTTTGCCTATAATTATATTCTTCACAGACCCATTGTGACTCAAGGTGTGTCTAATCAGTCTGGATCTTCTTTTCTGCATGGTGTTCCATATGGTACATTCCTATCGTATTATTCAGGAAATGGATCAAAATGCATTATATGTAGCTTTTTAAGCACATCAGTAGAAGCGCAATTCACTTTTCATTGAAGCGACCCGTGAGGTGTTTTCGAAACTGACTCAACTACAGAGGGAATTTGCCTGTGAAATGCATCAGATGTGTGGCATGTTTCAAGCCTCTGGCATCGCTCCTCCCAGTACATCCGTATTACAGTTTCCTTAATTCTTCAAATAAGGCCATAAGCATCCCACGAAAATATATCGCAATATATGCCTATTATTGTTTCGATGTCTCTATGTTTCATGTGGTCCTTAAAAATTAGCATACAAAAAGCATGTTGATGTATTGCCGTAGCATTTTAATTGATGCAGCATCAAAAAAAGTCAAAAACTTTCATTCCATTTACATGAAAATGTTACACAAATTTTCATAATTCAATTACCAATGAAACAATGACTCTGTAAGGATTGAATAAAGTAGACCTTATCTAGGCTGTAAATGTTTATAAAATTATTTAATAGCTTCACTCGTTTTACTAACGGAACTCATGTAGAATACGGATGCATTTCTTTCCCAGATAAGAGTTGAAAGATGCATCATGAAGAACGCGTAGCAATTTTGAACAGAGATTTATGTGAAACATAGTAAACAAGTACACAATTTACAATTTAAAAATACATTGAATTATCTAGCAAACTTTACAAGGAATATTTAGCATCAATAAATCGACTTTATGACCCACTTTATTTCAATGTCATGTGTGCCTTTTGAAGGGATACACTGATATCTTAAATGGGGAATTTCTCGCGAATCTTGCTTCTCCATTAGAAAGTAGCATATTTTATGTGACGATCACTTGAAGAATTTATTCCAATAGAACGTGTGTGGGAAATGGATGGAAAAAACTATTAAAAACTATATGCCCAGTCGATGTTTTGGGAGATGGATGAGAACAGAGACAAACGTTAAATGTGGGACGGGCTCGACGAGAGGGAGTTTGCAACAGCGCTTTAAAGAACAAATAATGAACTTTATTGTCCTCGCTCAAAGAATATGTTCTTTGAAGCCATTTCCACGGTTAATTTCCCACTCAAATCCGCTCCTGGATTAATTACACTAATTAGGACCTCGAACCAGTCCTTTAATTTTATTCCTCCGTCATCATGAATGCAAAAAAAAAAGCTTCTCTCTTTTATCCGGTTCGAAAGAAACCACGAAAATTTCCTCAATCACTTTTTTTCCACGGTCTATTACCACGATTAAAACCGCAGTCGGAAAAAAAATAATAATGAGAAGAAAGAAGAAAAACGGAGTAAACCAATCGCTAATCGATATTTTTCTTCATCTTCTTTTTTTTTATTTCTACCTCAAATCAAATTCCGGATTAATTTACTGCCTTTTCGATTCAGGTCCATCATGACCTGTCTCTGTTTCCGAAACCGCCCGCGTGGTGTCTCTCTCTTGTGTTCGTGCATGCAAAATCGGTGGATGTCATTTTATCCGCAAAAATCCCGATATTTGTTTTTGTTTTTGTTTCCCCATACCGATACACTCGTGTATTCCTCTCTGATTCCACCACGTCGATATATATATATATATTTTGGGGACCTGCTCTCTCTCTCTCTCTCGATTTACCCCCACACTCTTTCCGACGCGTGTTTCGGCCATTTCTCCTGCCATCTGGTGGTGATTTAATCCTTCCTTTCATTTTATTTTTGCATCCTTGACACGCCGCGTGGAATCGGATCACTTGCTCCGGCCCCATCACCGCCGAAATCCGTTCGGCGCACGGTCTGCAAATGCGAATAAATCAGTTCATTGTTCGAAATATTTGCATGGAAACGAGCATTCACCGGGAGATGGGCCCCCTTTCTACCCCTCTCCACACTCTTCCCTCACGAATGCAAATTTTTTTCGCATTCAATCCGATGCAGTCGTGTGGAAAAAAAGGTTAAAAGCCGAATCCGTTTCGGTGGAACAGATTTGCGCCAGATTTTTTAAACTGGATTTATGGCGATTCAATTGCGGGCTGCATTGTATTTCCCTCTCATGAGGATACGCAGTTATTATTATGGATCCACCCAAAACGGCCGCAAGGATTACGCGTTTGTGTTGAGCAATTAAGACCGTGTTTTAATTTAATTGATTATATACCTGGAACACCTTGGATGCAATTCTCACTAGTTCATCGCTCGTAACTTGCGCGGCGCTTCGGATAACCCAGGACTAATGACGACAGTTTTGGGCTGACAAACGTTTGAATATGGCTATATGCTTTCTTGCTATGCAGTTCTTGTGAATTACAAGAATATTTACATACTAAATCGTTAAATATCTTCACATTATTAGACAATAGGTAATGATTCACCCGGTGGTATTGAAAAATTTGGATTGATGAAATCATATCAGGACTGATGGGAGCAAGATAGTGGGTGTATACAGTGATGATTTTAAAGAATATTTATATACTCTTTTTCTAACAGTTCAGTCTTCTTCCGAGAGAATTCAACTCAGTATAGTTAACCAGCGCACTCAGTATTATCCCTTGTAAACTGTGATAGTTTTGAAGATTAAAAAAAAATGACTTTATTAAATTCATTAAAAGTTGTGGTATATTATAATTGACTGTTCATAACTCATATTTCTCTCCAACGTTTAGAATCAGACTTAGGAAAAGAGAAACAACTAAGCAATCGAAGTAACTAAGTTAGACTAAGGCGAAGTGAAGAGGTGGCGTTCCTAATAGACCCAACTGGAAGGTAAATGATAGAGCCTGCTAAACGAAAAAATGGAGTTTTAAACTTTGTTTTAGAAATTTTTTCCATTTTTCCGCAGAAAATAGAAAAAAAACTTTTCATTCTACCAATGCTTTGCTTTATCAATCAAAAATCTACTAGGCTTTTGGGCTTGAAAGCGGAATAAGGATACTGATTGTGATTTCTTTTCGCAGCAAGTGATAACTAAAACTCTTCCTCCGAAATATAAGTTTATAAATGAGGGAAGATTCATACACCCATGTAAAATATATGATTTATGTCATTAAGTTAGTGAATGAGCTGCTGTTTCGTCTGAGGGTGGTCGAATATCATAGACTAGTCTATTAAGTTATTTCTTTTCGGATTGTGAAAAATTTTTTTTTTAACTTTCATTTTTGCCATTTTTGTTACTGTGACCGTTGCATTACCATAATTAAAAATTGTGGACATATAGTTTTTTGTCTTCTTTGTGGTGCAAGGTAGAAATAGGGGTTCAATTATTGATGTCAAAATATCTAAAGATTCCAAAAGAAGCATCAAACATGAATTAAAATGGGTCTACAAATCTATGGAAGAGGGTCTTGACATCAGGTGTCCCATCAATTTTACCCATTTATGTGCTGTAAAGTGGCACGTTTGACGTGAAACAAATTCACTTGTCGGATCACATTTCTTTAGTTTGACACTCTGGGGAACTTATTTCTACCGTTTCATCCAATCTTTTTCTATTGTTTCCTATCGTGAGCACCGTCTATCGTCACATTAACTTCATGTGAAAGTTTTACACTTTATTGAAAGGCCACACAAAAGATGGAATTTTGACAATTGATTTAAAATAATTTAGTAAAATATGCTCAGTGCATTGTCTTTAATTGTAGCAGGAATTTAGTTTATTGTATTTACCTCTCTTTGTTGGTGAATCACTTGATAATATAGGAAAATATTTTATTATGATGTTATCAAAGGATTGAAATCTGGTGCAAATTGGCAAATTATAAATGCAGCTAACTGTTTTGTAAATTTGAATCTATGGTGATGGTTAATTCACCGTTGAGATTTAGAAACCAACAGACATAATGCAAACAGTAATCGATTCGTCAGAAACGATAAGTGTAATTCAAACCTTTACCTTTTCTCAAAAATTAGCTTCCATAATGACGTTTTGTAATGTATACTTAGTGTGGATTGCACTAAAACAAAAGGTACGTATAGGTTTTAATAAAACTTGCTGAGCGCGTTGAATTAATTGCAAAATGTGCTGTTCTATTCGTTTGGCAATGTGACTTAAATTTTTCCAAATGATCGTTAATTCGGCCTGTACTACATGAACAATATGCAGGCAGTGGTCAAATTTTCTATTAAGACGAGTTCAATCCCTTATATGACTTTATGTTACATGTTTTCGTTGTTATCGGCTTTCCCCGTCCCTACTCATGTGCGGAAGCATGGCTTGTCCTTTGACAAGTGCTTTGAGGTGGCAATATTGATCTCCCTTCCCCCGGACGCCCCGTTAATTGAAGTGCGCCAGAAGGAGCTGGCCATAATCTGGTTGCTAAAATCGTACGCCGCGCCCGGATTAAATAAAATACATTAATCGCACGCTCCCCGTTGTTTTCCATTTACCCCCTTCCCTTCCCTCTCCCCCCCCCCCACCCTCACTGCGACCCCTTCCGCTCTCTCCGGCCAAGACACGAGCTGGTAAAAATTTCCCCTTTTCAAGAACCGTTCGTCAACCGCTGGGAAAAACCCCTTCCCCTTCCCCCATCCCCACTCCCCTAACCTACCGCCCCTCCTACCCCTATCCTCACCAGCGCACACGACATTTGTTCCGTGATACGCCTTGAAGACGGACTAGTTCCGAAAGCTAGCTATGTAAGTGTGATCGTCTCTTTTTTTGTGTGTCTATCTCCTCCATCCTATCCACATCGTGTGTATATATATATATATATTTATATATCTCCCCTTCTCGCACCTCCATCTCCATCTGAATCGTCTGTCCTCCTGTCTCCACTTTCCGCCAACTCACCCCACTTTCAAGTCCATCCACCCCTTCTCCCTCTCTCTCTTGGCAGTACCTTTCCGCGACAGCCGGTCACCCACTCCCCTCTCGCCGCCTAATTCCCCCTCGGTCCCTCTGAAGCTTATTGCCTGCGAGAAGAAAAAAAAGAAGGGAGGCGGGGAAAATATTGCCACCCCCCAACTCCGCTACTTCTCGCCTCACCACCCTTTAAGACAAATCCTCGCTAATTCCTTTTCTTTCCTTCCTCTTTCTTTCGTTGCTGCCACAAATCCCGCTCAGTCTACCCCCCCCCCGCCTACTAATCATTTACCCCTTTTCCATCTCTCAACACCTTGACGATGCTCTTTTTTTATGTTTCTCTACCGCGATCCTCATCCACTCCCACTGTTCAATACTATTTTCCTACTCGCAGTGCAACGTGGTCCATGGTAAAACACTTAATATATTTGGATTCTTGTGTCTCCTCAGTCAAGGATAGACCATGAACAAGAGAATGTATCAATCAAACCAGCCCTTTTTCTCCATTTAACCAATTAAAAAATCCAGAGAAGTCCATTGGAAAACCAATATTACACTTATAAGACACCCATTCGCACGGTCATTTAGCAGTACGGCCAAATCTGAAGAGCTGCTTAATTGATTGGAAGCTAATGCATTACGCAGACTCCGCAAGAGTCCGTGCATTTTAGGAGGCTGGAGAATACGTTACTACAATTAAATATAAAATCTATACAATTGACCAATTGGATCAGAGTCACCGACCATTGGAAGCGCTGACCAGAGAAGACTAGAAGCCTTTGAAACCTTGTGCTGGAGGAAGGTGCTGAAGATAAAATGGAGGAACAAAATAAGAAATGATGATGTGTACAGAAGAGTAGACGTTAAGAGGACCATATGTAATATCATAGATAAAGAAGAACAAGATGGATTGGACACGCTCTGAGACACAATTGGTGTGTAAGGAACATGATAGAAGGCAAAATAGAGGGATAAGTCCCCAGAGCGAGACCCAGGAATAAGGTCATGGACTAAATAAAGAGAATAGTTCATAAGAAGAGATACCAGGAGGTAAGGGAACTAGCATTAAATAGAAGTGGGTGGAGGGCTGCAGTCAACCCATCTTAGGATTGATCAACCAATGATAACAATTGACCATATATAGTTCCCATGCTAAGATTATGAGACTATTTGTGGCAGAGCATGTTCTGCGGATGCCGGAGGAACATGTAGCTCAGAAAAGCCCTGTCTTGGCTGATGGGAGGGATAAAACTAACCGGTTCACGATGGACTAAGTTTGAAGAATAATGAAAGATGGCGAATTAAATTAGTAAGAATGAACGAGAGCAACTTTGGGTGAGGAAATGGCGTACACTGGCTGGTGACAAGAGGGCTATGAAGACAAAAAATTGTGGAGACCAAGGATCGATTTTGAGCTTCAGCGCTATTGAAGTGATAGTGCAACGCAGTTATGCCGGGGGTGAGTCATTTTGTCAAAGGTTTTCGGGTGAATTTGTTTAGACTTACAAAGTGGTGGATGAAACAAATAAAGTATTTTTGCTATAAAGTGATCACGGTAAGATTGTGGGTGTGATTTTTGGTGATGTGATTCGAGAGAGGGAGAAAATGGCTCACATAGGAAGCATTAGAAAATTTTTAGTCTGGTTCAATGTGAATAAATAAATGGGAATTAGTGAATTAAAATAACTTTCATTTTAATGGCCAGGGTTTTGTTGACGTTTTGTTGAGGTTCCATTATCATCGACTAAATAACAGCAACACTCAGGTCGGGGGAATAAAATCACACAGTCACTGCAATTATTGTTAATCATAATGGACGAGTTTTAATAATTGACGTCATTAGCAATTAATTTTTTAGATAAGGTATACTGTGTCACCTTACCAGCTATTTCATATATTTGTAAACTCATGTATCCTGTTATACACCAATTTTAAATTTTTTTACCCTTAAATTAGAGTTTTAGAAATATTAGTTCGGCCATCATTCATATTTTTTTCCGCGTTCACCACGAAGCGCAGTTCACGTTCCATCGAGGTATGTGTGCTTCAAGTGGGCAATCTCTGCTCGAATATCTAAATTTTTCCAGAAAAATAATTGAAAATAAAATAATAGTGATAGCCATTGCCTATTAGGTCCAATATGAAGTACATTGACGAGAAAAAAAATCCGCATTTTGGGTTTATACAACTTTTAAAAATCGCAGTCGAAGTGTTAAAATGTACGCAAAAGTGCTAGGGTAACAAGGAAATATAAATGTCTTAAGTTTGATTCCCATACTGAAGTCTTTTGATGTTACGAATTGATGAAACAATAATGCGAAACTACTGGAGATATATCCTTGTTAAGGCTATAGTTGCTCGATGTAAATGGCATAATTTTGGAATGTCTTCCACCGTAACACTTTTTAAAAACAGAATAGGTCTGCCGGCGTTTCTTATAAATCATGCAGGAATCTATTCGTTTATGAAAAATAAATAATAAAAAGTTTAATGTAAATTTCAGGAAAATGAGTTAAGTAGAAAGAGTTTTAAAGTAAATCAAAATGGTTTCAGAAACAAAGAAATGACATAATTTATATTTTTTGCATATAAATATTATGGCAGTCTTAAATTTCTGCAGTATCAACACTTAACCAGACACCGGTTAGCACGCAAACACAAAAGGCAAATGCAGTTGACTTACTGAATGATCACGAAATATGAAAAGGCTGAATATTTTCAAATGAAATATATCCCACACGAGCTCGCAGGCCCTAAAACTTTCACTGGAAATCTCTATTTAAAAACTGCTCAGTTGCGACATTTATATTTTTCTAAAGACATTTGCACGGGGGAAATTATTGATACAGATTTATTGAATATTCTTCTCTTTTTCCCATCTATATTTTCAGAATTTTATTAAACTAAATATGGCCCATATTCCTTATGAAGAGGATTTGCAATTTAATCTGCATAAAAGTGAAAATGAAGCTCCTTATAAAGTATTCCGCCGACCTTGGTCGGCTTCTCGCGGCGTTTCAGCTTAACTCTATATTTACGTCAAATCTACTGGTACTGAATAGTATAGTCCCCTCCAAGTGTTTCAAGGTGGGCTGATTGTGAACAAATTATGAGACAATTTTTAATATTTGTTCTGAAAAAATTATTTATCTTGGGGCGAAATAGTTCTCTCAGTTGTCCAAATTTAAGTCCTGTGCACATTGAGGCATTTCTAGCCTCATGGCTGGCGCACAAAGTAATTATAAGTAACTTTCTTCATACTGTCAGCAAATTGCATAATATCTGCTAGCTTGTAATATAATCACTTGCAATTTCCCAGCTCCCGTAAGAACTGGACATCCTTCAAATCTTTCGGCTGCTAACTCTTGCAAATTTTCAGTGTTCTTTTGGTGAATAGAGAAATAAATATTTGTAAAGGGGAAGATTTCCAAGTGAGCGCGCTGAGTATTCATGACAATCATTATTTTTCAAGATAAACTTTTTTTTGCTCCTCATGATTTATTCATGGTTTTTCTTTAGTCTAATAATGCACATGCGTGATCATGGGGAAGTTTTGTCAAATCATTGTAAGTAAAACGATATTGATGTAATTCAAGTCAAATGAATGAAACAGAGGTAATCTAATCATTTTAGTTTACGTATAAGTCGAACGCAAAAGTCCCACGTAATCTATTTCATACTCACAATTGACTGCTTACGTAACCTAGTCGCTGCCGGTAGCATCGTAAACCCGTGAAAGGTTGTTTTCCATTGGATCCCGCCTACTTATTCGGCATGGCCTTATGAAAATTACAGCCTGTGACGCCTACTAAGTCTGACAGGGGATAAGCCACGAATTTATGAACACCTTTCCAAAATCAAGCTCTTTTTTTCAAATTGGTGGATTATTTTATCAGATGACCGTGAGAATGAGAGATCGTGATGTAGTGCTTGTTGCTATGAAAAAGCAAAAGAGGTGGACCTTGGACGAGTATAGTGAATGAAGTGTTATGGGTGAGAGCGAAGGATGAGGGAATGGAGGAGTTTGTGGAATCCGGATAAGTCGGCGTAATTGGGTAGAGAAGGGAAGAAGAGAAGGCTAACTTTCTTCTTTCCTCTCCCTCACACTCGTGGATTCGATTGGGAGTTGGGGGTAAGTTCCAGAAGAAGGATTGCCAACCCTGTCGCGCTTTCCCTGCAAGGGATCGAGGATAGGGTCGGAATCGTAGAATTATTTGGTCTACCACGCACCTAGCCCATTTTACATGTGATAATTGATGTCAAATTATTTGGTCTTAGCTTCATTAATTTTTTTCATGACTTTATTAAAAGATCAATTGAATTGACAAACCAACAACCAATATACCAATCACGCCGTTCCCTTCCGGTGTAGGCACAGTCACGAAGTTTCACTCATGAATTGATATATGTACACCTAACTCTGCTTCAATCATTTCCTTCATACTGACCTATCCTTGCAAATCTCTTTTGTCTCATTTACCCCCATACGCTGCTTCATACACGCACTCCTGTTTTTAATACTCCTAATATTCCTCCTCCTAAGAATTTCCTTAACCACATTCAACCACAACTTTTTTGGCCTACCTCTACCTCTCACACCATTCATTCTACTCTCATATATCTGTTTCGTTATTCGACTCTCATCCATTCTCTCAACATGGCCAAACCAATGAAGCACACTCCTTTCATACACGTCCATTACTGGAGCATTTAACCCACATTCATTCATGGCCCACTCATTCCTGACCCTATCCATCCTACTTTTTCCGCAAATATTCCTCAGATAACTTATACCCAAGGAATTTAGTCTATCTTATGTCTATTCTGACGTACCCATGTTTCACTACCATACAACAAATTGAATTGACCAATTGGTCCAATACCAAGTCCAATTGACCAATTGGATCAGAGGCATGGACCAGTGGAACAACTGACCAGAAAAGACTAGAAGCCTTTGAAACCTGATGCTGAAGGAGGATGCTGAAGGTAAAATGGACGGACAAAATATGAAATGAAGAAGTGTACATAAGAGTAGAAGACAGACACAACCACATGGAACAACATAGAGAAAAGAATAACATGAAAGATTGGACTCACTCTGAGATACAATGGGTGTGTGAAGAACATAATAGGAGGCAATATTGAGGGAAAAGCCACCAGTGGAAGACCGAGGAATAAGTTCATGGAGAAAATAAAGAGGAAAGTACATAGGAAGAGATGCAAGGGGGTGCGGGAATTAGCATTAGATAGGGAAGGGTGGAGGGCTGGTGTCAACCAATCCTAGGATTGAACGACCAATGAGTGCGAGATATTTCTGACACAACCTGCGCTTAAAGAATATCTCATTTTTCTATGGATGCTCCTAATTAAAGCCGTATACGTTATTGCATACTGAAATGAATCAGGATGCTCGAAAAATGTTGAATGAAACGAATATCACTGGCGATGTCCATGCGAATCTGCCCGAAGGTGACATTCTGTGCGTGCGATTTGGTCACGGCTGAATTTTTTGAGCAGTCCTGTCGAATTCTTTCAAATTAAGTTCAATCAAATATAAATTAAGTGGCTACTACGTGGCCTATGAAATAGTGGCGGCTTAAGAGGACGGACACTAAAGCGAGGAAATATTTACGTTGCTCATATGAATGGATAATTCATTCTGTTCCCGAAAAAATCTGTCTCTTAGAGAAGTGACAGCGGAGGCAGGTTTTGCAGTAAAAAAGTTCATATTTTATGTATTTTAAAACGTTTTAACTACAAAATTTGTTAATCACTGTAACAGTACATTTTTACAGGCTGAGGTCTTAATTTTCAGTTCGGTGCTTCAGTTGAAAATTCTAATCGTATTATTAACGTATGGTTTGTCTTGAGTTATAATCATCATCATATCACACCTATGAGATATTATTTTTTTTTAATTTCCCTTACAAGGCCTCATATTTGTGTAAACTTTATATCGATCTCCTTCAAAATTTACTTGATGTATTTAATTCTTTGTTTTACTCGATAATGTTTCCGATTAATCTCTCCTTCCAACACCATTTTTCAATCGACTTTTGTGTCACAGAATGGCCGCGGTTCCTGCCTCCATTAATAAATACAATGACGATGCAATGCATAGGTATCCTTGAAGGCTGGCTTCACTATAGTTATAAATGATAGCTTATAGGAGCGTAGTGATTCAAAATGTAACATTATCCATATGTGACACTATTTCGGAAAATAAAAAATAGCGTAGGTATGAGGGGTGCGATCATCTAGGATCTTTCGCTATTTAGCGAACATCAAATTCGCTTCCGATCTGTTTTTAAGTGCCGTACGTGATACTCAGTGTTTGAGGCAATTTGAAGTCAAAAGCACGGTTGTGTTGTCTCCTAATCAGTTAACTTCAGCAAATGAATGTCACCCAATGGCTACCTTGTTCACAACCGCACCATGTTCCTCGTGAGAGTGAGGTAAATTTTCAAGTAAATAAAAAGCCTATTACATGTATATTTATTTAATCATTGTGAAGATAAATCGTCAAATCAAAGCTTTCGGGAAATTAACATTACTTCATGCTTATGGCCACTGCCAGAGTTTAAAAAAAATTAGAATCTAAATATAGCCTCTATAATCACCGGAGAAAAGTCTCACCCACACTATCCTTTACTTTTTGTATTCGGTTATGTATCTTGTCCTCTTTCTTCTGTAATATGTGCTTAGGGTTACTGCAAGATTTCATGAGTTATTCGTTAATTTTATTAATTTCCAGGAGATCGGGTTTGGTTTTTTACACAACGGTATCGGTTGATTGACGAGAGCGCTTTTGATGCAACACCAAAAATAAAATTGGTTTTTCATACCGATAATATATTTGAATTGCGATGATGAAACGACATCTTAAAGTCATTTACAAAAAGTGAAACTTTTCAGAAATGCCAACGGCAAATTATTTACATTATAGGAAATTTTATAAATTACATTATTCAGTATAATTCTTATGTAATATCCATATGCATATCACTTCTACAATTTGATATTGGTTCCTTTTTCCCATAAGACATTACAAAAGAAAAATCGTAATTAACTATGAAGATTTTCTAAATTATTCCTTCACTACCCAGCCGTACATATCAGTGCCTGAAACTGACTGACTGAGAAGCTGAAGCTGATATGTTGACTCTTGGTAGGAAGAAGTTTAATGTGATATTTAACCGATAATCATATCCCGATTCCGTTATTTGGTCGATGCTTCAGCGAATAGCTCCGCCGACGTAAGGGAATACGAACCTAAGGAATGAAATCCGAATCAGCATTTTTGGGAGTGGGCCGCGCCTAGGTGCGGTGAATGGAGAAATGTGAGGGCGAAAAAGGGTAGAATGTTTAGGGTGGGGGGTGGGTGGCGGGACCCCTACGCCTTTCCGTGGCCCGTTAAAAATCCACTCCACTCCCTGCGTCTTTATCAGCCTCAACATTCCTGGCGAACCGAAGCACCCAGAACCCTCGCCTCACGGCCACATTCCAAAAAGCACCCCTTCCCGAAAGGAGAAAAGGAGAGTGAAAAAATAAATCTCCATCGCCTCGGTCCCCTGTTGTTCCCCTGGAGAACTCCCTGTCTTAATATTTTTTCACTCCACCCTCGCGAAGAAAGAATAACTCTCCGCGTAATCAATGTGGGGAAAAAACGTGGTTGTAAATGAAAAAAAGTCACACAAAGGTATCATTGAAGAAGGTATGAGTGCGAACTGATAGATCTAATACCTATAGTGGAATGTGAATGTGTATGAGTCGAGATAGGGAATAAATAAGAAAATCGGAAATACAAGGGAACAACACAAACAGTAAATATTGAAGTCGTATTTGGCCAGTGTTGTATGGACCCTATCAGAAGATTGATATCATTAGTTATTAGAAAACTATTGGTTCCAGTAGGATGGATGGCTAATCTAGGGAAATGTAAAAATTATATTCTGTGTAATAATAATATAATAATAAGCCAACAATGTAATCATCATTGAAATTACTACCCCTCTGAACAAGAATACAAGCCATGCATGCATGAATTATTTGGTCACCTAGGAATGTTGCGGTGGAACCTATATAAATCGCTAGACGTTCAAATTTTCTAACCTTTTTGATGAAATCGAATGTAAACCTCCGAGGTAAAAGATGGGATACGTTAATCTTGAGATGGGGCCAAGAAAATATAAATTTGTTTTTCTTTTGCCTTGAGACAGCGTATTCTTTTTTAAATTAGCCAGGATTTCCTTCCGCCCATTATAATAAAAAGTTTCTCATTCCCTTCGAGAGAGGCGTAAGTGTCAAGGGGGAGTCTCGGCTGACATAAGCGGTTACCGTTTGGTTACCCCCGCCCCGTCTTCCTCCGAAGGCGATTCGTCCATAAATATCCCTTACAAACGCCTTCTTCAGCTTATTATTTATTCTGCTCCCGTCTTTGGAAGGAAAAAACTCTTTTCTTTAAAAAGCTTTTCCTTGCTTAAGGTCATTATGAGCTTGCCAAAGCATGAAAAGCATTTCAGATATTAATTTCTTCAGAACTGCGTGAAAGCCTCGCCTGTCACGGTCGAATTAAATCATATAGAGGCGAAATTTCACCGTGCGAATTATCATTGGATGGAGTTTTATTGTTCACGTCAAAACAAATGGCATTTTGTCGTTTTTGATTTTTACTTTTGTTTGCCAATATTATACGATGCCAATGGGAATAAAATTTCTGGAATCAATTTTTTTATTATGTATATATAAGCACTCTATTCTTCTGCAAGATAAATAAGAGCTAGAAACATGATACGTTGTTTTGTTTAAATAATATCAAATATATTTTGATAAATGCATATAATGAATCATTTTTGCAAAATATTTTCACATGCACATCAGTCCTACCACTCTGCCTCCAATAATCTTTGCATGACTGATTAAGAGAGACGTTTATTGAAAAAAAAATTGTTCATTGCACAAGCAAAATGTATTGAAGCAAAATCATGGATACAATGAATCTCACCGAGTGCACAAAATAAAACACGACTATCCGAGTAAAATCTGATGTGTTATAGGTGTGAAAAAGTATTAACACTTCGAATCATACATGCTACACGAGGACTCAAGAGGAGTACGCGTCATAATTAAACTATAAATTACCGATTATCAAATAAGAAATACGTTCATTTCTATTTATATGAATAATGAATAAATTTTCGTATAAAGACGCTGACGATCGTATTCCAGATAATCGATATTAATATAAAATGACTCATAGTAAATATTTTTTATTGTGAAGAATTATCAAGAAGCTTAAAAAAATCATATCACGTGCATTGACATTCTTAGTATAAAAGCTAACTTCATGTGCAACATGCTCAATTACGTGTAAGAGATTGTAGGTATTGATCATTGCATATGCATGTGGACGATGTTTGAGATGTGTCATTGAGAAACAATGAAAATAAACATTGATCTATAATGCACTAGTGTCAACCATTTCCTAGTGTACTGCTGCGTGATGAACTTAAACGGCTCAACGTTTCGTTACTCCTGTTGGGAATGTCGTCAGGAGACAGAAGAAGATGTATCCGTTTTCATCTGGTCGGACTGTTGGAATTGTTGGAATACTCACCATTGTTGTCATGACAAATAAAAAATAACAATAATAAAAATAATATAAAAACAAATAAAACCCTAATATATAAAAAATTAAATATAAAGCCAGAAAATATGTTAGTGAATGGCTGTCACACCCAATTTTGGGAAGGGTCTTCAATCCAGTATTCCAACGGTCCGACCAGGTGAAAACGGATTCATCTTCTTCAGTCTCCTGACGACGTTCCCAGCAGGAGGAACGAAACGTTGAGCCGTTTAAGTTCACCACGCAGTAGTATACCCGGAAATGGCTGATACTAGTGCATCTCATCGCTGCGAAAATCTAAAAAAATGGATCTATCATTGTCCACCATCGTTTCTGATTTAGTTATATCTATCGACCGGTACCTATTAAGAGCTTGCGCAGGAATTCCTTGACACGCATGAATGAACATCGACTGTCCCCTCTCCATAGTATTGGCTCTCTTCGGTCGGAGCGAGGTCGTACGTATTCCAAGCCCCCAGGGCATCACTCCGATGCAGTCTCCGTTAATCACAAATACAACGGAAGGGCGGCTCCCAGATAGAGAGACACAGGGTCCCCAGCACTTTGACCGGGTGGACAAACAAAGCCACCGTATGCTTTGCCCCATGGCTCTCCTTCTCCCTTTTTTCCACTTTTGTCCCGACAAATAAAAATACAAAAACAAACTTTTATGCGTTTCCCTCCATCCCTTTTTTATAGTTTCGCTGCATTCCGTGGGCAGCACTGTCGTCTCCCTCTCTCCGAAAGAGTGCGCCATGGTTGCGAGATGGCGCTAATCATGGACTCCGACACCAGCGACACTGTTTCGTTCCTCTTTTGTTATTTTTTGTATTTATTCGTGGTTCCGTATCCATGCCAACCCTCATCTCTTCCATTTTGTCCTCTCCCGGAGTCCGTTTGATCCGAGTGAGGGTAGGTGGACAAAAAAAGGGTGGAAGAGACGAACCCTGGAAGGGGCAGAGATTTCGTTCTTTCTTTGTTTTTTTCTATTTTTATTTTGACTTTACGGCCGTCCGAGGGCGTTCCGGTCGGTCCACGGGTTCGCCATACTGTCCCCATACTGCCCTCTGGGTGCAAACACTCGTCAACCTTTATAAGGTGACTTTTCTGTTTTCCTCCTCCACACTTTCCTCTCCAACTCCCACATCCGTTGCGGCTTGTTTGCCAATTTGCAGGGGAGTAAAATGGACGAGTCCTATTGTCTGAGCCCTCATCTTCCACTGGGCATCCCTTAATCTTTTGGGTGCGGGCTCTCAATTACGACCCGCGCGAGTTTTACCCCTACACCCCCTATCAAACCCCTTCAGTCGAACCCTCCGGGTACCCCTTGCCCCATCTAGTGTATGTTTGGAGAGTTCGTCCCCTGGCGACACCATTTACATACATCTTCCCATCAGGATGGAACATCTATATTATTTTGGCAAGAAACATCGGTTCAGGGAGACTGGTTCACTATTAGCGTCCATCACTCATCAGATAGATATACTGCAGTTCTACGCTACTCTTTCCGGCACCTCACCGCGACAGTCCTACAAAGTTCTTCACTCTTAAATCGACCTTTATTGACATTGAACGATTCTTTTATGAAATAGCAAAGCATACCAGTGAAAGATGCGATCCGGTTGGAGACAACAAATTATGGTAGGTGTATACCACAGCTAAAAACGCTTCTTTTTACGGTTCTGTTCTGTTACAAAAAGCAAATCTAATGGTACGATGCTAAAAAGTAAGGATTAGTATTTGTAATTTGTGTTGTAAATGTTCACTTTTTGCTGTTCACATAACAATTTCGACCGCCGAAGATGCGAAAATTTTTCGAAAATTTGCGTATCGGCGTATATTTATAAAAGTCCGTGCACTAATTTTAAGTGGGAATTTTTTTACTTTATGAAGAATTATCAAAATGATGAAAATCACGAATTACCATAATGTTATGAGCATTTTACTGCAACACTTTTACCAGTTTGCCATCAAAGGCACTGTTTTTCGGGATGGGAAATGGAGGGAAAGGCAAAGGTCTGCGAAGACGCACTCCTCGACTGCGATAGAAACCAGAACTAAAAGGGCGATTTCGGACGAGGTCTCCCCCTCCCCCCCGTAAAGTCGTTCATACTGAATTGGATGGAGTGAGGAGGGGTTTTAGGAGAAAGAAGGCTAGGTTGGATCGTAGAAATGCGAGAGAAAATGCTAACAATTAGTCATCTCAACCCTATCTCCGCACGCACCTCCGGTACACGTGGACGCTACGCTCGTGAGTCTCTTTTCTTGAATTTTACGGAGAGTGTTTACATGCGATAGGCCAAACCTGCTGAAACCGGACCTCTTAAAACCGACGAATGAGATAAAATGGGGAAAATTCTGTAATTGAATCGCGGATTCTGGTTAACGATATATAACCTAGTAATCAGTGCAGTCAATGGTAACATTACGTGGAAGAGGAGAGAAAGGGTGGCAAGAGTGCATGTGAGATGTGAGAAAAAATGGTAATAAAAAAAAATCTATTAAATCGTTGCATTTACTCCAAGGGAAGAAATTCGCAATGGACAAACCATTTGTCTATACTTGACATGCGACTGACTTCGTACCACCAATTGTACATGAAATGAGTGGAAAACTGTGAAGTTAGTCATTAAATAACGACAGTTTTGGGTTAATCCTCCGTGACAGTGGCTTAGCAAGGACCACCAACGTCTCCTGTGCCACATTATGAGACGCAAATTTGAGTTCTAGTTCAGTTAAACCCCCGTCGAAAGTTTGCATTGAAGGAAGATTGCTTGGATGTGTAACGCCTAACACACCTGACTATCAATTGGTGAATCCGAGATCCTAGCCCCGTAAATTCAAATAATTTTTACATTGTGGATTTCATCCCTTGGTAAATGCACTCGTGCGAGTGAATTTATATCTCAATTTGTGTGTGCTTTGACGGGGACACCATAGCATGTATTTCTGTCAATAGAAACGAGGTCGTAGGTGAATGATACCATCAATGATAAAATAATGTTTGAATTTAAGATTTTTGAAAATTCATCGATTTTTCTCGATAAAGTAAAATATTACGACTAGTAAATATTTTCAGCGATAATTCCGGTGTTTTAATTATTGGAAATTATAATCCTTAATTGAGGATGATTCTGGATGCCTTCTATCTAATGAAATGGAGATTGAGCAGATGAATCAAAATTCAAAACCTAACAGTATGGCGAACTAACGTTGTTAAACTGCTGGTACGTAATACTCTGCACGTTTGCAATACCCAATCTTGACCAAATAGCTTGTACTTCTGAAAGAATAGTTAAGTACATTCGTATTTTGTTCATATACATGGAAAATCTCTCACTCTAACAAATGAAATGTCTCAGGGTCAGAAAACTCCTGACCCTGATTAATCTAAAAGGGGCAAAATGAGAGATTATTTTTTTGCTGATGACAAATTAGCGCGTTAGCTTTTCACTCTTTTGTATCTTAAGCACTTAATTTGTTCACTATTTTCTACTCTTTTTCGTATTTATGTTTTAAATTTATTTATAAAATGCGAAAAAATTAGATGCGGCGAAGTATAAATTAAGTTTAAGAAAGACGTTTCATTGGATGCTATTCAGCGTTGCCCAAGGAATTGCTTTCTCCATTAATACATAACCCGTCCATCCAGAACTTATTCTTTCTACACTTTAAATTTAACAGTTATTGCATTTTAAGGGTACTTCTGTTGTTGCCTTTTCACGTTTTTAGAAATATTTAAATTTTCTAGCGAATAGCAACCATTGATATAGGCTCTTCCAATTCATAATACGTAACTAAAAGTTATTGAGAAACTGATTTCCAGCACGCTATGTGCATGCATGTAATTCCATACCGAATGTGATTATATCGTCCACAAAATCTGGTATTCTTACTGTACTCCTCTCCGAATGATTTCTTAAAAACTCATCATTCCATTATTACTTAGTAACCGTCCTTAAAAATCGGCGATAAATGATATATCGATGCAAATATGCCGCAGAAGTTTTTTATAAAGGTGGGAATCAACAAACTTTTAAGCGAGGGAGACCATCCAACGAGTCATTTTGTAATGGGGTTTAAAAGTTTCGGGGGACATTTTTTTTCCCCTTCACATAACCGTTCACATGCGAGGAGTGTAGCGGGGATAAGTATCGGGAGTTGGTCGGTTGCCGAGGGGGGTTTGGGGGAAAAAGATTCAGAAGAGAGACGGAAAACTTATAACCTCCTTAGAAGTTCCAAGGGGAGCTTTCACAGCAACAGAGAATCCAAATTGAGACATACTCTGGAAACGTTTCATTCTTATAACGGAAGTGTTTCGTTTTATTTTGTGAACAAGGGAGTGAGAGGGACAAGTATCGGAATAGATAATACATTTTGGCGAACCAAAAGAGACTTTTTTCTTGAATTTATGACCTCTGAACGCTACTTTCAAGTACTTTTGTTCTCAGTAAATCGAGGTCAAAATGAGAATCCATGAATGTGGTTCTCCGTTAGAATAATCAATTGACTTTTACGGTTTATTTTGTTATTTAATGAAGTGTTTGTCCGGATGATATAGTACTGATTTTAATAGGACTTTTATTTTCCCTCAGGATTTATACTCGCGATGAGATGAAACCTATATTTTAATAATAAAAATGATACATTTAATTGCTTTCTTATCTTTTTAACGGGTTTGAATGACAAAATGGAATAGCCTCTGGTGCTCTAAAATGTGTACGCCGCATATATTGAGTCAAACTGGAATTTTGAACTAGGTATGTAATAATAAAATATAATGCTTTTGTTTTGACCTGGCAGTTTCAATATCTCGTTCTTTCCCTTTGGTATGTTTGTTACAGATATATGGTTAGCCGTACTTATTAATGAGAGAATAAATATAAAGAAATATATTTTGGATAAGAGACCTCTGTTAGGAAATAGAATAATCTGTGAAACTTGCTTTTAGTGAAATATTGAACCAAAAATTATTTAGACTTTGTGGAAATTCTCTTCTATTAAATCATGTGTGCTCATTTAATACGACGAAAATTAATTTACATTAATTATGCTACATTTTAATTTATGCTTTGGTAATCATTCTTTCCACGTTCTCTGTGCACATCAAACAGCGTATATGACACACATTATCTCGGACCGCTCTGCCTGTCATACGTTTGATGTGTCTCATTCACTTTCTGAAATCAATCGTCTATTTGATAAATTATTTAGTTTGTTTCCATTTGTTTCACGTGCTGTACAAATAACTCTAAACACCGCAAATGGATTGGATCTCAAATAAATTAATTTGTTTAAATGAGAAACAAAATCGCTCCGGGCAATTTAATTTTTGAGCACTCTCCTCTGATTACACTGGAAAGATCATTCCATTGATATAATGTTAGCCAAAGCCGTATAATTCTATGAATTCTCATAGTCAGTTTTAGATTGCGTAGTTCACCGGCAGAGAAAAGTGCTGCGGATTTGTAATGTATCACACGTGGACGGAATTAGCGTTTTGTCTCGTTTCCATCGAATAAAAACGCGCCGTGTGATAAATGTTAATCCTTTGGTATCCATATAATTGAATCATCTGTTGTAAGAGGTGATAAAGAATTATCGCAGATATTATATGAAATCAATTTCGTTAATTATGTACGGGGGAGTTTTTTAAGCACATATCAGCAGTTGGAAAATTATTTTGGCGATGAATTTAAAATGATACATTCATTTGAAATACATCACAACTCATTTTCCATATGGAATAAGACCATATAAAATATTTATTACACATAATAAGTTTATATATCGGTGATATTACACCTAATTGCCATCCGCTAAATGTATGAATGCAGCAATTTGTCCTTGGAAAGACGCAATATTTAAGCCTGATGTGCCGTCACTCCATTTTGATAGGATATTTATTTATTTATTCTTTAGACAACAAGATCACATACAACATAAAGCCATTTTACAGTGAACATATAACAAACAAAAAGGACCAAAACGTAAAAAATTAACATGAAGTTTATATTCATTTGACGGAGGGATATCCTTCAAAACTGTTCCTGGAATATAGCGTTTTTATACCATGTCCAAAATATATTCTAGTGTTATCATTATACCAACATAATGATATTATATGTATATATCACCCAATATTCACATAATCCCATTTGTTACCTGCGAATGAAATGTGTAATAATATTTGGAGGAAACGAGCGCATTTTGAAAATAAAAGCGAAATATCTTGATGCATATCGTTGGAATGCAGATCTCACCAGGAATTGGGCGACAGAAATGGCTGTTTTTACTGCCATTTTATCAAGTCATCGTAAAGCTTGCGAATGGGTATAGAGCCAATACAAAACAGGGTGATTTTGAAAATTTCCAATACGTCCATTTGAATCCCCGGCTGTCAAACGCTGAAGAGAAGCGTAAATGTGACGTTATGCCTTCAAGGATCACGTTCTAGTTTCATAATAGACAGCGCAGCCATAAATGGTTTAATCGCACGGATCATACATGTGATAGAAGATAAAATGGAAGGGGTTCTCATTCAATGAAAGTTTTGCAATCCTGAGTTTTATGTACAGACTTCATGAAGCTAAATGACGATAAATTATATGTGCATGATTTAACATTTTTTTCTTTGGGACTAACTGTGCAAAGGCAAGAGTTAATTATTAATTGCCCTCACATGTTTCAGCACATTAGATTCACCGCTTTTGAAAATGAACAGTGCTCATGTTAGTATCTGAGATAGGAAATATTTTAACGTAGGAACGATAGTAATTATGTTAATCATCCAACGGCAATAGTGATAAATAATTTGATGTTAATTCAAAAAGAATCGTTAAATAAATAGTTACATAATGCAGGGCAAAAAAATTCATTTCGTCTCATTTTTACAACTCTGAATACAATACGGTTCTTTTTACATGAGTTTATAAATATTTATCATTTTGATTAATACAAAAACCTTTTTTATGATTTTTGACAAATGTTCGAGTAAGTTATTAAAATTAGTATCTCCAAAGTATAAGGTTGTGTTCTTCCTCACTGTCAAATGTTTACATGATCTTTAGCATCTGCAACGAAATTCATCAGTAGTTTGTGATAATCCATTGCCCTCAATGTAACACAAGTGGCATTGTCAATCCTCGAGTCCACTTATACCGATTGGATGAGCGACCATTACTTGAAGGCGTGATACTTTACTTCTGTTCATACAATAAAATTCGTGTGATTGAGTTTCGGTGTATTTTTGCGTGTGCTTCATTTGAACTACCTTATTTAAATTATTCATGTGTCATTCAATGCGCATGATGTTTATTTAGATAATTTTCCTGATTACCACCAGAGTTTCCAACCTCCGCTACATGATGAACTGTCACGGAAATTAACATGTTACATAAGTACAAAGGAGCTGGTATTTCCATGAAAATTCAGCGCATATAAGCAAGCGCATGCAAAACTGCGAAAATTTTGTTATCATGAAATAAATACATTCTAAATACGGAACTCTCTGGGAATTTTTCTCTACATTTTCAGCCTCTGCTGCTGACTTAGACAGTAATACCACGAGAAGTTAAAACTGTGCTGTCATCCCTCTTATTTAGAGTAATTCAAATAAATTAAACCTGGAGATTAAACTAGAAAAGTACCAAAGTGAATAACAAGAGAAAATCCTGAAAAAATTAGGGTGTGATCTCTCAGAAGCCGTGAGCTAATCATTAGAGTGAATGTATATTCCCTAAAGGAAGATTTTGGCTATCAGTGAGATGGCTTGAGAAAAATTGTTGCATGCCATAGGGTTGACAACGTCAGAAATTGATATAATGATGAGTTAATGAGATTCTTTTTGCGAAAACTATAACTTTTCTGGTGAAATATACAGAATTTCAGAAAAAGTTGGTACTCAAAGAAGGAGAATATTTTATTTTAAAAATTCAATCTCATGCACAAGGAATGAAAATGCGAGTAACTGCGTTGACTAAGTAAGGGTCATCTGAGGAAGACTATGGAAGTAAGAAGGTTCAATCTGAAATGCATAATTTGAGATTTATGACTTCAGAAAGGACTCTTCTTTTCTATCTTCCTCCCTCCCCACAATCATGATCTCACGACTATATTTGCTCATCGTTACCTCTTCTCAACCCACAGCATATTTTGCTTTCTCCAAATACCCTACGTTAGTATCTTTTCCTACCCCGCTATGCCAAGTACTTTCTTCTTTGCCTCCCTTTATTCTCCCCTCGCATAATCCAGTTTCCCCACTACCACATCACTAATTAACGCAGTCTTTTCCCCACAAATAAAAAATGTTTGCCTCAATTAAACGCTACATTTCCCATGAGACACATTCAACCTCTTCTTTTCCTCCTTGCTCAAGATCTTGTCATCTGCTCTATCGTATTTTCGTATTATTGAGCGTATCTTCCACTTGCGCAAATGTAATCCTAATATCTTCATATTTCTGCCCATTCCTTGCACAACATAGGTAGTTCATCGGTCTACTTTCTCCTATTTACACCCTCCTACTTTACTGAATTTATTTTAATGAGGCCATTTACTATCTACGAGAGGCCCAGCTTGAGATTTGGAAGTAGAAGGAACTCGAGATACTGTTTCATTGATGTAAACATAATAGATAAGTACGTAGATTATATATAAAAAAAGGTTTTACTTCCTTTTTAGATTTAAAAAAGACATTTGACTTGATTGAAGGTATTTTGGGAAGACTTACGGTGTTACTCATCAAATGAAGAGATAATTGGGGATATAAAAGACCATTCAAAATTTATTGATGGCCAAGACAGCACAGATGAGGGTAGTAGGTTTGGCGGTTGCAGAGATCGAAAATGTAGCCCTTTCTACCTCTGTTTTGATAGCATCGGCCTAGGAAATGTTAAAAGAGGAATTAAAAGATCTAGTAGTAATAATAAAAGTGGGAGGGCCATTGAGATAGTAATATTGACGGCACCAGCGACGCTTAGGGAGGTGAACGAGGACAGACCGCAGGCTTGTAACATGTGGTTATGGAGGATATTGTAGAGAGAGTGCGGTGGGTTGAGGTAGACGAAAGTTGAATGAGAAAGGAGCTTTTGGAGGATATTAAGGGAAAGAATATGTAGTCAGAACAAGTACATCTATATCTATTGATACTCTTCGAGCCGCCGTATGGACGTGTGGCAGTGGTGTTAGAACATCAGCCGTGTAAAGAGGTAAGAAATGAGGCTTTGAGAGGTGATATAGTGGCGTATATTACGGAAGTGTAATTAATGGAGCTCAGTTTTTACTGTGGTCGCTTACTGTGCGTGGAAAGAACGAGTTTTGGTACCTATCTGTTCGGCAATGTATCCCTCTTATTTCATTGCTTCAGTCAGACCTAGAGATGTTGTGAGGTGTCATGGTAATATTCCCTGTGTCGCTCTGAAACATACCAGTTCTGAATTTCTCAAGTAAGCTAAGCCTAGCGTGTACCCTCCGAGTAACTAGGGGCTCTCACCATAATCTATTTAAAAGTTGTGAGACACTATATGCCCAAACGTAGCAGTTTTTAACGAAGCGTGCTGCTTTTCTTTGTACTTTATAATTTATTTGTTAAATCTTTATGATCCAGTGTCTCAAATGCTCGGGGCGTATTCGAGATGTGGCCTAAGCAGAGAATTAGCGTCTCTTTTACTTTTGCGCTTTGTAATGTTTGGAGGATGCTGAAAGTCGTGAAAGTGGTGAGAATAATGGGTAAAATTGGAAGGAGGAGAAATAGGAGAGACATAATTAATGGAATAAAAAGAGGTAGGGAGTATGAGGGGTTGGAGAAAACAATCGCAATAGGAAATGATTGCATGTACCGTCAAGAATTGATAGGATTCTGACTATTTTCAGCATAAAATTACCTTAACCATGAGACTAAACAATAGTATGTTATAGAAACCGAGGTCAACTGTCCAATAGACCTTGAGTTTAGATTATTGTCACCACCAATCCATGCACGAAGTTTGATGTAGATATTCAAAGTATTTGGGAATACAGCTAATTGGGTTATGAAAATATATAATTACGGAAATAGTCTAGATCAAAATGCTTTCAATTATTTCGATGTGAATGTACCACTGCTGGATTGAAGAGTGAAAATTACGCGAAGATTCGTAGGGAGATAGAATGGTTAAGAACAATGAAATTAAAGAGTTCAGTGGAAATTTTATTTCGAATCAATCATTCAGCAATATTTTATGTCTGGCCATTTAATTAAAATTATTGCGTCTATTCCATTAACTACATAGTTCACTAATCCGTAGGCACCAATACGTACATTACGGCATTCGTCAGTAATTGTAAAATGAGCTGTCTTTTGTTTTCTACTGAAAACATTACGGTGATACCATAGCTAGAGTAGTTTGAAGTAAGAAATACGAATTTGCTTAGCATTAAATATCCGTATTGTAATACATCGTAGCGTAACGCAATCAAGTACTGATTTTGGGAGAAAATTTCATGACCATAAAAATTTTTGTATTATTTATTATTGTAATTAAATTTTTTTATATTTTCCGGCAATTATAATATAAGAATAGTTCTTCACCTTGAACTTATGTAAATTATGAATACCGTATGTCAAAACCTCTACCTAATGAAGCAGGTAACGGAAACGTTTATTTTCTGGTGAATACTTAATTGAACATATTTACTGTTAACTTTATGAATATATTGTGGTGCTAATCTCTTAATTTTACGTGGTTTGGAGTTAATGCGTTGTCGAATCACAAATACTTTCAAGCCTCATTGCCATTATTCCTCTCATGCCTTGTGTGCATTGTGATTGGGCTTATCAGTAGTTAACAAAACTATGATGGGCATTCATCAAAGTCCATGTCTTTTTCCGCCCACTACTATCACTTCACCGAGAAGAATTGAGCAAAGAACATAGAGTTTCAGCCTCATGCATTACATTGTTCGGATAGCTTCATCGATTGGTGATGTTGTGGTCATATGCGTACACCCGTTCGAACTTCGTTCTCCCATGGCTCGGCGTGGAGAGACACCTGGAGGGCTTCGGTTGAATTGTCTAGAGTTACGAGTCATCCTGCAGTATTTTCTTCTTTGTTACGACATTGGAAGGGTAAATGAAACAGACGCGCGTACTTAATTATTTCCTCGGCTTGGGGCATAGGCATGAAAGGTGTTATAATGTGATTTCCAGCTCCGTGAATTCCTACTTCTGGTCGTCGATATGCAGAGGGAGTGTGAGCTCCTCTGGTGGAGAGGTGAGAGGATCACCGTGGAATCCTTATCAGGTATATGCATAGAGTCTCACAGAGAGTGTTAGGAGGTGGCATAAAAAGATATTGGTCGAGGCGAAGTGCACGGATGGATTCTAAAAATTGCCCGTTAGCGTTGATCTGGGTTCAAACTGGCTCCACGAGAAATCTTGGGTGCCAAGGATATAGTGCTTTTCCATGTGCAGTGCCTTAATCTTTTTACTCAGTTCTTATAAGGAAAGGGATTAAGGAAGTATGTATAATTATTTGTGCCTCTGAAATATCCCCCTGTACGAAGAAAAGATAGAAAATTTGAGTAGGACAATTAACTATTTCATTTCACAATTCAGCATTCCGCCAGCTGATTTGCTGGGTTTTGGTCAGTACTTATTCCAACGTCCTAATTTCTGCCCATTGTTCCTTTTTTTCTCCTCTACGTATTCCACCAATATATCCCTCTTTAATTCCTCATATCATCTTCCTCTTCTCACTACGCCTAGAATTCCTATCCTCTTCTTCCTCTTCCCCATTGTTCTACCCTCTATTACCCCCTTTAGCATCCCCTCTCTTTTCATAGCGTCATCGATCATCTCTTCTGCCATTTCCGAACTTCTGCCGCCAGCTTCCTCTCCTCTCAAACCATTTCTAATTCCATCATGTTCGTCCTCACCAACCAGCTGCTGCCCTGCGAGTCACCTTAGGCGGAAGGTGGTGTTAGGGCGACAATCACGAAAAGGGAGGGAAGAAGAAAAAGGAATGGGATGTTTGAGGGAAAGGACGTGAATTGCATTTAAATGCTGTATCTTATTATCAAGAAATTCATAACGGCCAATCGACAATGCTGCGCGAAAAAAAACCAGATTTTTTTAAATAAACAGATGGACAATGTATCTTTTTTATTATATTCGTTCCTTCAGTTCTAAAGATCAAGTCCAAATACTATCTCCTGTGTCAATTTGAAACTCTCTAGCTGGTTTTTTTTAAGTAATCTAAGCCAATAATGAGGCCTTCAAGTTTGCAGTTGCTCCGATTCTTTTAAAATATTATTGAAGCGTGTGATTTTTATTTGTATTAGGCCAATTAGCGCAGTCAATCTTGCTGTGTATGGGTCTAACTGTTCGCGGCGTTGTACTTATTTCAGTTGCTTTCACCAATCATCCTTTAAGTCCTGATGTATACAATCTAAGGATCTCATCATTCGAATGACGAGGGATGCTAATGGTTAGTGAAATTTTAAGTACTCGCAGTCAGTTTGGAAAGAAACCGAAATCAGGATGGTAAAAGGAAAGATGTAATATATTGTGCTTTGGAAAGATTTTAAGGGATATAAAAAAGCCAGGGTAAATAACCGTTCTTGGCTTTGCATTATCTTAAATTGAGCGAATATTTAATAAAAACTGTTGAAAATTCAATGTGATGATGATGATGATGACAAACGGAAATAGACCAAAATGTTAGAGAAGCCGTGAATGTAATCCAGAGGACAGTTAATGCGGACTGCGGCAGTATGACGACGCTACGAAGAGCCCAAAGTTAAAAGCTTAATCTCCTCGGTTCTCGAAATTTCTGTAAATTCAGAATTCCCGAAGCAAAACTGAATTCAAAGATGAACCAATCACTGAGCAACGTAACTGTTAGTTATTTTCCTCATTACCGAGTCTAATTTAAATGCTCTGGTCTTAGTCAAATTTTTGATTGTTTCTTTCCGTATTTAGTAGAGAGAGCAAAATATTAGAAATGATCAAAAAGGAAAATCACTTCTAAAGTTCCTCAGGTGTTTGTTCCGTGCGACCGCTTTTAAGACAAGGAATCATCATCAGGTCTAAGTATTGTACAAATAAATATCCGTGGAACTAGGCAAATGATTTAACTTTCTGATAACATTTGAAATATTTTCATCAAGTTTCGCCTCATACCATTGAATCTGAAAGATTAGAAGCTTTCTAAGCATGAGCTGGACGCTGAAGGTAAAGTGGCCGGATAACACAAGAAATAAAAAATTATAATCAAGAGTATTAACGGAAAGAGACACACTGTACAATAAAGATGAATCATATGATTTTTGACGCTTTAAAACAGCTTATATGATGTGACTTTAGTTAATAGATCAGTTAAGGAAAAAAGGGAGAAAATTTGCAAAATGAAGGCCAATGGACTTATTTATGTACCTTGTCGAGAGAATAGTACTTAAATGGAAATACCTGTAAGTAAAATAACTGGAAATTGATAGGGCAAGATGGAGGGTACAGTGACGCACTGTCTTTGGGTTGAATGACCATTTTAAAGTACTAATTTTACAGCCGAACCTTCGGATTTTTTTCAAATACTGTGCCTGCCAAGTGGAGAATTCAGGGTTTTGTTTATCCCATAGGGTATGGGCCAAGTTATTGAAAACCCGCGCGGTCTGGAAAAATCATTTTTTGCGTAATAACGATCATATTGACACTGATAGAAGAACTAATCAGCCAATAATGGCATTATCATACTATTGAGTATGATTATTCCCCAAGTATGTTTGATATGATACGCATGATTTTTGAATTTTTTTCTCTCACCTCCATTAAAGTGGTCAAGTTAAATCATAGCCTTGAAGTTGGACTCAGCATAAATTTTTTCTTTAAATATATCTCTATCAGAAATTAATATCGCTGGTGTTAGTCTTTTTCAAGATTTGGAATAGAAATTTGCCTTCTGATGGGCAAATTTCGTAAGTATTCATTATTTAATGGTGTTAAATATGAAGTAAATTTAAGGTGTTTCCGGAATGTATGCGTTTTCAAATACTGGCATCATGGTTTCATTCTTATTTCTAAATTACCAAAAGTTTCACTAAAATTGATGTGCTACGTTCCACAATTGCCATCTGATAACTCTGCGCTGGAGAATAGCTAAAACTTTATCTTTTCCTCCACGTTTTCCTTACGAGTCGCCTTTCCGGTCCCAAAACCTGACCCAAGCCTAGTTTCACCCCGTTGGACTTCCCGTGTGAACTCAGAACCAGGATTCTGATAGTATATATTCCCATGCACCCTATCCCCTTGAAGAAGGAGTTTGCCCATGCAATCCCCCTCTTCCAACCGTGGAATGCCTGCATGTCTAAACGAGAAGTCACCCCCCCGTTTATATACACATATATGTGCCTTGCTTCTCCCATCCGAGAGAGAGAGAGGCAGAGTACTGCGGAGCGAGTATTTCCCTTTGGACCGTGAGACCGCCGCATGCCTCTGGAGGGACGAAGGGGGGTTGATTTGGCGACCAGGGAAGACCCAGGGAAGCCGCGCACAGGGGTCTGGCGGCGGGAGGAGTTCTGGTTTCCGGGGCGCAGAGAAGAAGAGGTGGGCGAGAGAAGGTCAGCGCGACAAGGTGATGTCCGGGGCCCGGGGTCCTTGGGTCAAGGGGTCGACGTGGAAAGGGAGGTCCGAGGCGGTACCTATCGGACTTAATTAGCGGTCTCGCCGTGAGGAGGTGAGGAGTCTGGGGAGGGGCGGGGCGCCGTGGTGAGACGTATAGGGTGGACATTCGAGCTGTCGGGGGAAAGATTTTTCGGGGGAACGGTGCGGAGACTGGGACAAGCTGTCAGGAAGGAACGTGAAAGGAGGCGGTAGAATTGTTGCGAATCTGATGGAATTATTCGGAAAAAATAACATTCGAAATCTTAGGGACTCTGGAATTCCATGGATGAAACTTCACAGCTTGTTTAAGTCAGGATATGCCAAAGTTTTACCACACTTACTACATTCAGGGGACTTACTCAGTATGGTCTCAACGCGGTCGAACTTCTGGATGCCGTGAATGTGACGTCTCGGCTCACTAGACTTTGATTAATCCTACTGAATCCATACAGAATAACCCTCCAGTAAGACCTTGGAATTGGGAGATTTTGCTTTAACAAAATTTTGTCCTCACAAACATGAAAATTTCCGAATTGGGGATGATTGCGGACACAAAGAACAATCTTACCGGAATAAGTAGGTAAAGGAGACGAGCAAATAAGTTGAAAGTCTGGAGATCTACTTAGGAACGACTTGAATTTTCTTACCTCGTAAACGTAGGTGTGGCGTCGCAGCCTAGGAAATCATCAAATTTTAAAGACATTGCTTCAAATTTTTCTTCAAAATTTCATCTTTTTTGAAGACCATAAATTTTAAAGACTTGCCACTAGATCTGCACTCAAGAAGGCCTTGGAAATCTGAATGTTTGCACAAATTTGACATTACAAGGTCAAAAATGTCTAATTGGTACCATTTCAAAGATTGTATTTTTGAATGTTTGAATTCATGGCCGCAGAATATTCTATGGCGAGTCAATACTGAATGAGACCGCAGGTTGACGCACTTAATCCAGCCGGAGGTAACTTTTCAGTTTCTATTACTCAGGATAGGAGTGAGATCTTTCAATGCATCAGTAGTAAAGTTGCAAATTTATCCTATGAGGTTTTGTAATTTTTTACTTACAATGTGGTAGATCAATAGCCCAATGTCCTTTGACTAGATTCGATGTATTGTCACATATTTTTGTGGAAATATAATGTTGGCTGAATTCCTATTAAATACTATCATTCACGCAAAATTACAAAGGAGGTTACTTAGGTACTACAATGCATGATTTATCTTTCGGTTATGTAATTGTGGCTTCTGAAATCGTGCAGCTTGCGGAATCGGTTAAGTAAAACTGCAACATGTTTGACACCCAAATTTTCCGAGCTAAACTGAGGCAATTTTGAAAGTGGGTATTAGAATGCTAAAATGTGAGCTGCCATTTAGAGAAAATTTGGCAACATATCTCAAAAGTGCGAGTCACAGCAACATTTTATATTCTGATATTGCAGAGGCGCCTTTCATTGGAAGAGGAAGGACTATCTTGCACTCATTAGTGGACCCAGACAAGACTTGTGTGAAAAAAAAGCTAATGGACTTGAATAAGATCAAGGACCGCTATTACTATTGAGATTCAGCGATATGAAAGTAAAATGTCAAAGAAAGCCGACGCCGGGCCAATAAAACACACTCTTCCTTTACTTTCAGAAAGATTTCAAAATATGAAATGGTACTAGACATAAAATATATCATACTTTTATATGAATCGCAAATAACGGAACCAATAAGCCATCATCATCTCTGATCATAGCCTTCGATTCTTCTATATCGCTCCCTCAGCGTTTTATGTTACCTTTTTTTTATTTTGCTGTAAGGAATTTCTCTGAAATATGGACCATTTCGTTCCGTTGTGTGATGGCGCCAAATGATTTTAAATCAACTGACTTAAATAAGAATGGAAATCCCCTTTAGCAGTATAATAGTTTAATTTGTGTTAGAGAAAGCGCTAAACAGGGTTATATGGAGTTTCTTTTTTCAGTCAAACTTAGAATTTAATGGCAAATCACTATGAATCATATTGACTTAAACTTGTTATAGCATAATATAATGGAGTTTATTTTCTTTTCTTGATTTGCAATCATCTAGTTAATGCGAGAGAAAGAAGGTAACGCGGTGTACGTTTTGCGCAGTACAGTAAACGACCAAGATAAGCCTACTGCAACTCGTTTGATTATTATAGTAAACTTGTTAGGATATTACTTTGACGTCTCACTATTTCATAAAACCACCTGTAAGGAAGGCTCATCTAAATGTTTAATTGTAGCAACTGACAGGTTTTTCTTCGTACTCCATTTTGAAAATTTTCCGACCTGTGGTATCGAGTGATTGTTATGATTTAGTGCTGGTGGTTTACTCGTTCTGTGCCACTTGTCTGTCGTTAATGCGGAAAATACGATGCGGAGAGAGCCATTACTGTCTTTTGAGTAGCTCTACCGTTATATTTTGTGTTGCTCAGAAATGGTTTAATCATCGTGAGGAGATATTTACTGACAAAAATGTATGTGATAGGGAAAGATGGTGGGTACAGTGACGCACTCTCGCACTCTTCGGGTTGAAAAACCATTTTAAAGTACTAATTTTACAGCCAAACGTTCGGATTATTTTCAAATACTTTGCCTGCCAAGTGGAGAATTCAGGGTTTTGTTTATCCCATAGGGTATGACCAAGTTATTGAAAACCCGCGCGGTCTGGAAAAATCATTTGTTGCGTAATAACGATCATATTTACACTGATAGAAGAACTAATCAGCCAATAATGGCATTATCATACTATTGAGTATGATTATTCCCCAAATATATTTGTTAAGCACACACATAAGTAAACGCATGATTTTTGAATTTTTTTGTCTCACCTCCATTAAAGTGGTCAAGTAAAATCATAGCCTTGAAGTCGGACTCAGCATAATTTTTTTCTTTAAATATATCTCTATCAGAAAATTAATATCGCTTGTGTTAGTCTTTTTCAAGAATTGGAATAGTAATTTACCGGAAATGGGATCTTCGGATATTGCCTTAACATGATGCTGAAACGAAGCATATCTTAATCAATCGCTTATTTATGTGTTTAATATCTAAGGGAACTAGTGTAAATGAAGAGCATTGTTTACTTTAAAATTTTAGTTTAGTACTGAAAACTATTGCTGCTTTTTTCTTTAAGTGTTCAATTTTCAAATGTATTCGCCAATCAATGTACTTAGCTCTCGGAGAAAATACGCATTATATAAGATTCAGCAAATATTTGTTTTGGTGTTATATTCATTTTCTATAAAATCTAGAATAAAAGTGGAAGAAAGTAAACAATACTTTGCAATGGTTGTAATTAATTTAAAGCACTCTTGAAAGGATTTAATCAGTTTCTTTTTACGCCAATGAAAAGTCCTCTATTATGTAAATAACTCCTTGAACTCCTTTGGAGCCAAAGCTCTATTCCGATATTGTTCAAACAAAATCAGGGCTAGCAGCAAAAGGAGGATAAGGTAAACAATTCTGCATCGCCACAAAGCATTTAGTAAATTCAATTTGCATGCGAAATTTGTGTGTAAAGCAGTGAATTGGAAGAGAAAACGCGATTTGATTGAATTTGATAGAAATTATTGGTGGTAAAGGGAGAATGGGACGCGAAACTCTAAGTATACAATAATTAGGGTCAGAACTCCGCAGCACTAATATTAGGATGGATGTTTGCTCATTACTGATCAAGTTCCCCAGGCTATTAATCGTAGTCAATTCGTAATACACTCGATTGCAATGAAAGAGTTGGAAAAAATTAATGAAATACAATTGGTAACTAATAGTTTCCTGATAAACGTAAGAATAACTTACATCTCACTCCCCATGGCATGCCTGGGTGGTTCTGTTACCACCCAAGACATGGCTTTTGGAGTTTCTCTTTTGTTAATCATAATTGTATAATCAGCTGTAAATCAACCGATGTAAAATACCAATAATATGCTGTTTTTGGGGTTGTGAAAATACATAAATGTTCAATTTTCAAATGTATTCGCCAATTTATGTACTTAGCTCTCGGAGAAAATACGCATAATATAAGATTCAGCCAATATTTGATTTGGTGTTATATTCATTTTCCTATGAAATCAGATCAGGGTACCTGAATATATTCATAGCCGTCTGTAAAAGGTCACATTATAAAATGCACTATTAGTCAAACCTCTGCAGCTACGTACCGAATGAAGTGGAAGTATGCTTACCTATTTCTACCCTATTAACCTTGTCCATCGGGTCAACATTTGATTTCGTGTCTTCCTATGCTTACAGGAAATAGTTTATGACTCCACTCAATGTATTAACGCTACAATTGTGTTCTTTCCCACATAGCACAAAATATCTACTAGATATCTACAGCATGTCTTCAATGTCTTGGATATTTTAAATATCTACTAGATGTCTAGAATATGTCTATTTTGAGCGATGACTCTTATTATACGTCTAGTGCAATTAGCCAAAAAACACCCGAATCTAAAAAAAAATGTAACTGCTATGCTTTTTGGTAGATGGATAGATGAAGTCATTGTACACATGTGCACCAAAAAAGCAAGGGAAATTCTTCTGGCAAATGTTTATAAAAGCGATTTAAAGTTAAGAAAAGTCGTTTTTTAAATGATACAATGAAAAATACGAAGTTAGGGCAATAACTTTTCTAACAAAAGTTGTAGAAGATAAAAAATTCAACGAATTGGTAGTAACCCGATCAAAATCCAACTATTAGTTAATCAAGAAGGTCGATTTAAACAAAGAAATCGCTCATTTTTCATTATTTAATTATTCAGCAGGTTTAAACCTCAGCATCTTGAAACAATAAAAATAATAGACCTACGTAATAAAATAAAATTTTGTTAAACCGAAACATATCATAACTAAAGCCCTGGTTACACGATACATTAACCCGTACGAGTTAATGTACGAATGCATGAACGCGTGAATGAAGGCGAAAATTCATCGTGTAACCACACCAACTTGTACGAATGCATGTACGTGTGAACAGGAAAATAGAAACTGTTCTATTCGGTTCATGCATTCGTTCATGAACTTGTACATGATCACGTACGGGTTAATGTATCGTGTAACCAGGCTTTAAGTCATTTATCCTGAATTTTCCCAGTGGGTCCAATTTGAATATGAATGTTTAGAAAATATCTTCTCAAGATATCTTGTAGATATAGGAAAAGCGGACATTCAGATATCTACAATATGTCTAGAAGATGTCTACAAGTTATTACAAGATGTTTTCTAGATATTAGCAAAAGACGTACCTATTAGATATTTTATAGATATTTTGTAGATATTTTGTGCTATGTGGGTTAGTACGTTACCGTTATTAAAAACTCGTTAGGTTGCATGAGTGTAAGAAAAAAAGGCAGCCGCGTTTTAAGAATATTTGGAATTTTGTTTGGATATAATTATCGGTTGGGTATATCATAGGTATGAGTCGATTGCACTTTTTTCGTTTCCGATTCCGATTCATTCAAATCGATTCCGGATTCTCGATTCCAATTCCATCGATTCTTATTCCTAATAACAGGTGGGATATTGATATACCATTAGCGTACGACTATTATTTAAATTCGAGTGTTAAGTGAAATAAAGTAACAAAGATAATTAAGTGGCTCAAAAGTATGTTTATTAGCAAATAGCAAATATATCCTTAGCTTATTGAGGTACATAAAAATTACAAATTGGTAGCCGACACCCAAAATTATTGAGACAAATATGATGTGATAAATCAAATTTGATTTGAATATTTATCTATCTGGAATCGATGGAATCGGTATCGACTTTAGGCGATCGGTTCTCGATACCGATTCTAATCCTGAGAATCGGTGGAATCGAGAATCGACGATTGAATTCGATTCATCATTCGATGCAATAGGTTGCGTTATGGGGTAATGTTTGTCGAAAGCTCAGTCAAAAGTTAATTTGGCTAGTATATTTGACTTCCATCCTGAAAAAATCATGGTAATATTATTACTTCCTATTTTTTATCTTCCTTGAATGCCGTAAAAACTCATTTAATTTTCCTCCCCACTCATCTTCGAATGTACTTTTCATCAATTTCCCTCTGTTTTGTCACATGTCACATGCATAAAATTTTATTTCTAAGTAATAATTTGACCTTTTATTGCATCCCATAAAATAAATCGATATCTAGGATTATTTGCACGTCTTATTTTTTGTACATTGGCCATCGACTAAATTGAAGAACTTTTTATTCTAACCTGAAAAGAGAAGTTAATTTTTAATTGCAGAAGTTTTTAATTATTCAGCTTTAAATTTGAGCTCATTGTTATCGGAATGCGCACAGACATCAGTACCTAGTAATGGATTAAAAAGGAGAAATAAAATATCTAAATGTAAGTATAGCTACTAGAGTAAAGAATTCAATTAACTATTTCGAAACTTCCTTAATTTGGAGAAAATCTTTTTAAGGTTTTAAGTTGAACTCATTTTGACAATACCGGGATTAGTTGCGATGTAAACGATTATAAAGTCGAGCTACAAATGCGAAAGTACGGTATTCGATAAGTACAATATTCTTCCGAAAAAATGTATTTGCCTCAACTGGGACTCTGACCCTGATCCTTTGAGAGTGTTCCGAATTTGTTAGCCAGTTTTTGAGTGAAGTTTAACTGGCTAATGCACTCGGTGCGATATCGGTGTATTCAGGTTCTAACCCTAGTCAAGACGAATGACTTTTCCCACGTGCAATTTCGCATCAGTAGCAAATTGAATGTATAGATAAATACAATGACGTCCACTAAGCAACGACTATGAGAAAAGTCGTTGATAATAGTAGTTGCAAATATAATGTGACCGCAAGAAGAAGGCTGAGAGGCGGGAGAAGGGTGTGTGGGTTTTCATGGTTTAGTGGAAGAGCTTTGAAGAGATAGATGGAACATCGGAGAGCTCACCGTTTCGAATTTTAAGGGTGGCGAAGGAGGATGGCTTTGCCACCACCATCGTCCACCTCACTACTCGGTCAGGGCTTATGGTTACGACAAAAAGTTTGCGGGGAGACAAGAGTGTGAGCGAGTGCATCGTGAAGGCGCCTTCACACAGCCAGCCTTCTGTCCTAACCCTCTCCCAGCTCCGGGCGTCGAGTGGCCTTCGTTTGCGGTTTAGCGTCCGTTGGGACGCTAAAGGACGTAGTGGAGACGGTGTTTGGCAGGGAGAGGCGGAACTAGGGAGACCTCAGAGGAGACAAGGAAGGGGTAGGGACTTGGAAGGTAGCGGATAAAGGAAGAAAAAAATCCGATTGGTAATTGAAGACACTCCGAAGAGCCTCGCCATTATGGTTGGCCCCTTTACAAAGCAGTTTCACAGCGGCTTCCTTGCTAGAGAAGGGCATCGTTTGTACTTTTTTGGCTGTTGTCTAGCTTTTTATTTCATTTTTTTCTTCTGTGAGTCATTACATCCATACACCTTCGTGTCGGAGGACATTCAAGAGTTTGGTATCCCTCAGTGTGGCTATTAACGGCCAATTGTGAGTAGTCCACTCGATGTTGACGTTCTGTTATAACCCTAAAAAAAATTTAACCCTTCGTCGAAGGCATTTAAAGCCGATATTTTATTATTTCTCTTTTTTGTTCCTTCCTTAAGATGCGTATAACTTCTCTTGTGATTAAGTTACCCTCGGACTGCTTCATGTACGCCCTGTTATTCGTAAGACTCCGTAAGACTTTAACCACATTCACCCAATACTCCCTCAGCCTACTTCCTTTTTTCACGTCATTAAAATCTCTAGCGTACATCTCTTAAGTTATCTGGCTCTGACTCATTCAGCATAATTGAATGAAAAAAGTGCGCTCTTTTTATATTCATAGATTACCATGGTGTGTAGTCTACTGTCTGTTATGAATTACCTCACATTCCGAACTATATTGTCTCTAACCTTACTCCAAATACGTCTCAGATAGCTTATACGCATTGTATTAACCTAATTTTATATAAGATGAGGCACATCCAACAATAATTTTATGTTTTTAGTAAAGCCAATCTCAGTAAATGTTCGTGTTTAACTTTAACTTTAACACTTCTCTAACTGTAATACTTCTCTATTTTTCTCTTTGTATTTTTCGAATATTTCTCTGAGTGCCTTTTTCTTTTGCTTTTATTAATTTCAAAAGTACTTCTCTCCCTCTCATCTCATTATCCTTTTTTGATTCAGAACTACTTCTTGGTCTTCCTTGTTTCCCAAAGATTTTCCTTTGAATATATTTCCCAGTAGTTTAGCGTCACTTAGAGCATCTTGAAGAAACTTTTGTTTATCTTAGTGTTTAACATATGTATTTTATTTTCCTCAATTTCTTCAATTTCCCTTTCAATCAGACTCCTTCTTTTGAAAATCCACTTGAACTTAATTCGTTTTATTTTCATTTGGTAACTGTTATTCTTCTCCAAACTCAATCTTCAATATAATCCGCACTTCTGCTACGCTGATTCTAACAACGCCTTTTCAAAAATATTATGCACCCAATGGACAGTAACTCAAGTTTGTAATAATTATTTAAAATAAAATATTTCAAAATGTAGTTTATCTTACATTCACGCCAAATCTTCAATTGAAATAAGTTTATTATAAAATAAAACTATTTTAATAACACAACCTATCCAAATATTGCCTTATGATCGGCAATAAAGAAAAAATAAACTAATTGCGAAAGCAAGAAAAATTGTACGTATGTTCAGCATTGCCCGGTAGAAAGTTTTTTTTAATCCCCTTGCAAGTTTGCATAAGCGTCAGAAATTTTTCTAGGTATGTAAGCTAAGATTGTAGTCACGTAAACCCAATCATCTTCCGGTTCACTGAGTTTAGTCTCTCGTGCTCCCACTGGCAAGTCAATAGGAAAATTTCAGATGACTTACTAAACTGCATTCAGCAATTAAGCCAATCGGCATAATTGTTTAAAATTAAGTTCCTGTAAATCATCTGGTGCCCTAAAACCCTACGGAAAAGTTGCAAAATCCGATACGGTAGAAAAGTTAACGTCGGATAAGTCGGAATTCTCTTACAAGGATCATAGGGGATCATAATCTAAAAATTCTAACGGAAAAAATCCACCTTTTGACATGAGTAGATTTTAACGAAACAGGAATATACTTTGAGTAAAAATATTTGAAAAAGTCGCATCATTAAGACCAAGGGATAAATGCATTGACCAAATAAATTGAAAAGTGCATTAGTATTACCTTGAAATATTGGAGATTGGAAGGCTGGAGATATGTAATAAACTAATCTTAGGATTGAACGATTACTGATGTTGATGATGAAAATCAAATCGCTATCATTATTTTTGCAACACAGTCTTGCTGCATAAAATTCATCATTATTATTTTAGAGTGATTTATAATGGAGTTATTTTCCCAGATTACAACCACTCCTTGCTTGCTTGAGGTTATGTTTCCTTTCAAATTGTTACAGATTAGTTATCAAACGGTGGCGACACTTGCCAAGTTTCGTGAGATGACTTGAACCATCTATTTGAATCGGACATTGATAGCGCTTTAAACGACCGTAAAATTGCCGTCAACTGCCACTATGTAATGCCGAGACATATATTACGAACAAACTGGCGTCTCTGCCATTTATTTAAAATAATATGTTAGACTTCAATTCCATGGGATATGTTAAAGATTCGTAAAAAATTGAAAATACAATGACTATTATAAAACGATCATAAGGTGCAATAAATTAGTGTGTGTTTTTAATAGTGTGGTTATCAGTTGGATCTTTTGTGCAGTGTAAAGAGATTTTATGCCTGTATTCAGAGAGGTAGAGGTAGGCCCAGAAAGTTGTGATTGAATGTGGTTGAGGAAATTCTTAGAAGAAGGAATATTAGGAGTTTTAAAAATAGGAAAGCGTGTATGAAACAGTGTATGGGGGTAAATGAGGAAAAAGAGGTTTGCAGGGATAGGTCAGAATGGAGGAAATTATTGAAGCAGAGTTAGGTGTACAATTATGTATTAATGAGTGAAACATTTTGACTCTGCCTACCCCGGAAGGGAACGGCGTGATGGGCATGTATGTATTCATACTCCACACTCTAAATATGAAGCTATTTTATTATTCACCGTGGCAAATGTGACGGTCGACACGGTTTGTATGAGTACATTTTGCCTGGATTCGTGGTCCATTATATGTTGGATATTACAAAAAATAATGCTAATAGCTTAATATACAGCTGTGGCTTTTATCTAATGATTAGGTGATGTCGTGTTAAAACATTTTTCCGTTATTATTTCCTCTTCAATCTGGGACTCTTCGAACAAAGATCATAGCGGTCTTGTTTCTGTCCAGTGTTCCTAATCAACTCCATTGAAGGGCACTAAGACGGACCAATTATGTCATCAGAAGTTCGCTTCTACGTCCGCTCTCTCTTGTAAAGGGGATACCCTTTCCGACGATGTAACTCGTGCTCCGAGGACCAAATAACATCAAAAAGGAAAGAGAGAGCGTGTTCTTTGAGTACAAGCGTGAGACGAAAACTACACATACGGATTGGACGGTGAGCGTTCTAAATGAGCGGAGCTGTGGACCAAAAAAATCTGCAGCCAGGTATCCTCTCGATTAAAGCCTTTCACAAAGCAAAGAGACTCAGCAGGGACAAA
Source organism: Ceriagrion tenellum (assembly GCA_963169105.1). Taxonomy (NCBI): domain Eukaryota; kingdom Metazoa; phylum Arthropoda; class Insecta; order Odonata; family Coenagrionidae; genus Ceriagrion; species Ceriagrion tenellum. The sequence continues at coordinate 112,890,035 of OY720640.1, read as the reverse complement.
TAGCCCCTAGCTCTACTGTGTCAGTAAGGAAATACTATCTATAGACGTAGGATGGATTAATTATCCGACAAAGCACGGTAGTCTTTCTGCATCATATATTCCCTTGACGTCATCGTGCAGTACAAAGTATCGTATGGCAAAAAACAACCCTTTATTCTCCAAAAAGCCGTATAAATACCCTGAAGTTATTGTTAAACTTTTATAATGCAATGAACTAAAATTATGTTGAACTTCACGCCTGATAAATATATTTCCTGGTGAGTTGTAAAAAATACACATATTAATGGTTGTTGAATTCTATAAACCCATTTGACTCAAGCAGAACAAGAACTCCGATTAGGTAAGTTAGAATTCGAGCAGTCAGAATTATATATGGTATAAATAGTAGCTTTTGCAACAAAGAAAAAACACAAAATGTTCAATCGAGAACAGATTAATGCCATGAGATTATCCGATAAGGAAGAAAGTTTAAATAGAAGTACATATTGAGAACATTATGTTGGGAAGTGAATTTTGGATCATAAGGCACTCGAATTTTCAAGTCATATATCATAAAAGTTAGAAAATTGACTTCTTCCAGTATGACATCTAACTTTTTTCCTTTCATTTATTAAAGCTGTATTTTCCATTTAATATTTGGCGCTAATTTGAAATAATGTGTTATAGGCAAGAAAATCTTTCTTTTACATTTTGTTGAGATTTCCACGCAGCTTGAAATAAATGTCTACTATGTTTAATTAAATCATAATTCACGTAACAACTTCCAATGGATAAAAAATGGTTTTCATATAACTTTCTACAGCCAAGTTATTGATTTCCTTCCCTTGAGATGACGTTAATTCCTATAAAGTTACTGCCAATGAGTTTTCAAAGGGATTAGATTAGTTAATTATTAATTATAATCGAATATCTCTCCTGGAAACAAGCCATTTAACAATATTATCTCTGTAAATATTTAATTATTAATCCTCGGTCAGTAAATAGCTAATTCGTGCGCCAGATCTTGCTTGGATAACTTAGCCTAAAAATTTCATAATTTTTTAGATCCAAAGTGAGTTTTTCTTGTAATATATTTTATGCTTTTGGCCAGTGTTCAGAATTAAATTGAAGTTATTATGACCATAATGGACGTAATATTTGAGTGAAGTACCCGTTTTAAAAATATTAACTTGCGCGATTACAATGAACACAACTTTATTATTTTGCTGCAAAAGACAATTCAAATTATCTTGGGCAAGGAACCATCATTGATTCTTCACCACGCAGCTCTCTATACTATAGGCCTGTCAATTAAATGGGTTTTTAGGCACTGCCTCTGACTTTTATCTATGGAAGTGTTCCAGAGATGACACATTGACAAATAGAACTTTTCAATGTCCTCGTTAGTAAATTAATTCAAATAAATTCAATGATTCATGTGGAAATTGCTGAGTTTAATCTTTAGTGTGTCGTGCTTTATATAGAGGGCGAGGAAATGAAACTTCTCAATGAAACTCGAGACGGGCAGAATAGGTTGCTGGAGGATGTAATAGAAGGGGGTGAGGATTTGCTGACGAAGATGATAGAGGGAAGAAAGTTGGGCAAGTGAATAAGAGGAAGGAGGATAGGTTTCAAAGACAAGATGACGAAGGGTTCATCGTATGCTGAGACGAAAAAGGATATTCTAGCGCGAGGTAGGCCCCTGAAAAAGTAGAAAATGGAAGAAAATTCTTTGAAATTCAATAAAACCTACATTAAGTGGTAGAATTCTTTTATTAATTATGAATTATAGGCTGTATTATACGCTTTACTTCCCACCTCTATCTGAATTGCGAAGCTATGGACATCGTTATGGTCTGGGGTTAATAATCTATCGATGACGGGGTAGTACATTAAAACAGTGTAAGAAAAATATATTCTCTTGGGCTAAGAGATGAAAATGAAAACTCTGGGAGTGCATGGTGTCGCAAAAAAAAGAATGATGGACAGGTTACTTATCGCCGATGTGCCGAGAGCAAATCCGATCTTCTGTCCCTTCTCATTTTACTTGATCCGGATCGCGCCCGTGGGAGCCGCCGTCCATCGAATCATGTCTATTCGCTGGCTGCCGCACTCCACCCGGCATTAATCCCAACCCCATTGCTGCCATCTCCCTTGCACCCGACCTCCCGCGCCCCGCGATACGCCGCCCCACCGCACCCGCTGCGAGGGCATACGTGGCGCGGCGAGCCCGCATTTCCCACCACTCCGACACAACTCCCATGCTCCGTGAAAAAAGGCCACTCTCGACAAACCAAGCCTTTCCAGCCCTTCTGTTCTCGCCCTGACCTATACCCGGGCCCCTTTTCAGCCGGCGGAAAGAGGGCCGAATTTTTCCCTCCCCCGCCCTTATCCCCCCTTTCACGAGCGGTCCGGAGCGTCACCAGGATCCACCGCTTCATTCCCACGCCCGGTTTAAAGTTCATCAGTCATGAGCACTCACTCAGTCACCCTGTGCGAGACCCAGAGTGGTGTGTCTCTGCTTCCGTCCCCACGACGTCCCCTCTCTTCCCGGGACCAAATCCGCCCCGGTGTCTAACGCACTCTCACATGGACACTGATTTTCATTCGCACCCAAGTCCCTACCAACCCATCGTCAACCATCTCCTAAAAATGTATAAATTTCAATCAAGGTGTCATTCACGTTGTGATATTTAACCATCGACGTAGACAACTGATTTGAGGGCCGCCTTTTGGACTATCGTGGGGCGTATCACCTTAGAATGTAAATTATCCCAAACATACAGGAATTGTCCCAAAATTAATGTGTCGCATTTTTTTTCTGAAGCGACTGTACGTTGTAGACCAACCGGACAGGTTGGGGTAGGTGGTGGGGGGTCTAAGCTTTCCAGCAATCTGCATGCCAGTCGCTGCCGAGCTCTTGGAGTGTGTACATGCATGATTTTGTGAACCCCTGTAGTATGACCTCGTCGAGGTACAAATGGAGCGATCTCTCGATCAACGGGCAGCGAACAAGTTTTGCATTAAACTTAAAAATACGCCGGTGAAAATTTTTCAAATACTTCAGCAAGCTTTTGGGGCAAATTGTCTCTCCCGATCCCAGTCGAACCGATGGCACAAGATGTTTCTGGAGGGCCAAGAGGACGTCGCGAACGAAGCTCGCTCAGGTTGGCGTCGCGGGGCGAGGACAGTGTTGAACGTGTACGCAAATTATTAAACACAGACAGCCGATTAAGTGTCAGGTTAATGTCTGAATTACTGGATATGCCTAAATTAAGTGTTCATGGGATTGTGTTGGAGGGCTTTCTCATGCGCAAGGTGTGCGAAACTTGTGCCGTCCGACCCGAGATCAGGAATTCGTGGAAACTCCGCAATGACGATGCGCCGGCACACACCGCCTTCGTTGTCACCCGCTACATGACCGGCCAGCGCACTGAAACGTTGTCGCAGCCGCCGTACAGTCCGGACTTGTCACTGCCAGATTTCTTTTTGTTTCCCCGCCTCAAAAGGGAGTTGAATGGTGTGCATTTCGACACCATCGACAACATCAAGGCTACCTCGACGAGACTTCTCGAGAGCATTCCAGCCGACGAGTTCCAGGGTGCCTTCCGGGCATGGAAGAACCGCTGACAGATGTGTACCGACGCGGAAGGAGATTATTTTGAAGAATTATAGGTTGTTGTACGAGTTGGATCAATAAATTTTTCAAAAATAATGCGACGCATTACTTTTGGGACAAAACCTGTAAATAGCAAGGCTATTACTTAATTTGATATTTCAGTATTTTTCTATAAAACACTTCTGCGAATTTATTAACCCATTCATAACAGGAACTATTTGAATACCCCATCAAGCTCAAGGGCAGTTGGAAAAACGCTGGTTTGATGAGCGTATAAGATTAAAGAAAACAAATCTGCAAAATTTACAATTACATCCGGCGTAACTATGTCAACTACCTTACATGGGCTTTAAGTACCTTTTGAAGGTACCTTACTTTTCATCTTTAATGTGTTACTTATCTCAGTATTCGTTCAGCTTGTCCTAATATTTATCTATTCATAAATTGAGCAGGGGCAGTACACGTCGGTTTTTAGTTTCCTGACTTCTTATTTTCACTGCTCCATTTAGCGTATAAACTTTATTACGAGAGAAAATCAATACCCATGCCGGACACTGAATTCAAACCCACTTTCTCTGGCCTTCAACTTATCATTAGGACATGCCAATTGCCTATCTTACGTTCGGTATAGCAACCAATTGAAACAAGACTATACATTTCGTTGAAATGTATTGGTTTAGGTTTTACCTATTGCCAGCCAGTCCTTATCTTATAGTTATTTCCTGACAGTAAAAATGTCTTCTTCTAAGATCAAACTAAGGTAATCTGGAGAATCATAAGAGTCTTGGAAACTGGATCACCAAACATGAAAATCTTTACTTTGTTTTTGTTTCAGTGCTATGCTTTTGATATACCTCGAATTTTATGATTTAAGCCTCGGAGATATATAGCATGCTTGATACTATACTTGGAACCACGGCTATGAAACATCTGGGAAGACACAACCTGTCTGCTGCGCTATAATAATGAGAAGGAAACAATGGTATAGCTATGAATTACTTAATCTGACATCAATATTTTCTACGAACCTTTTAAGATTTTAAAGCCCTTGTAAAATTTCAACGGCAAGTCATAAAGGGTCCTTCCTTGCTTTCACCCATTTCAACGGAAATAGAGGCTCCGTATTCGTAAATTTAATTACTAGTGAAGGCAGAAATGAAACTGCTGCTTTAAGTTGGCAAGATTGACAGTCAAATACGCATGAAGAATTTTTTTGTTTTTGGGTTAATAGCTTGCAAAATTTCGATGTAACTCAGATGATTGACTTGCAGAGTGAGAATCGATCCATGCTGGGCTGTGTACAACTCAAATCATTGAGTCTGTTGGAATATCGAAAGTGAATTGAAGCTGATGCATAGTGATACGATGCGATATGATTATTTTCAATGAAAACTCCAATTTTCGCTTCTCATTTCCATTCCTTGTCATTCTGTAGTTCATCATTTGCATTAATGGCAATGAATCTTTAGCGACTCATCCAAAAAAGATGCCAGTAAAGAAAACCTCAGAATTACCATGAAGACATTTTTTTAAACTTATTCAAGCAAAACTCAAATCCTTCAGAAATGCTTTAGCTCTATGTAACTACTATTTTTCATGCTTTCTGAGCAAAATTAAATATAAAATACAAATACTGTAGGGTGATTATTTTAGTAATTATTATAAAATACTATTCTCATGCTTTCTGAGTAAAATTAAATATAAAATACAAATGCTGTAGGTTGATTATTTTAGTAATTATTATAAAATACCATTCTCATGCTTTCTGAGCAAAATTAAATATGAAGTACAAATGCTATAGGTTGATTATTTTAGTTATTATTATTAAATACTATTCTCTATGAAGTCAGATTTTTACTTTCGACTGTGAAGTCAAAATTGTCGTCGATGTTTTACAACTTTAATAGGAGCTCTAATTTATCATATATTGGTCCAGTGGGCGTATTCCTGATGACTTATTTCCGCGCCCAAAAAAAATGCAACTCAGTCTGTAAAACTGACTGTATTTTCCAAATATTTTTGTGTACCATTAATTTGAGGGCAATGGTTTTTGAAATTGCGTATTACTCTGTTATATTTTAAAATAAATTAGTTCTCTAGATGTATTTGATTCTGTAGGAGAAACTGGCTGTGGGTGTAATAAAACTGCGCTGTTAAGTGGAAAAATTCAGAACTATTATCATAAGAAATACAATAGTAATGCTTGAGGAGGAGTTGTAGCGGCTGAAAATATTGGCAAATTACCTGGTGATGGTTTGTGACAGAAATCTTCAGCGTTTTCCAGTTCCTGTGTGAGGACATTTCTCACAAACATTATCCATGCCGACTGACGTAATTTCCCGCACAGCAACAGCCGTATATTGTGTCAACCCCATTGCCAAATCTATAGCTTCAAAAATTTAGAGAATTTGTTTCCCTTCTCGATCGCATGATGAAAAATTGAGCACATGGCAGAGCGATGTAGTTATGCAAATTTAATATATATTTTGATAGCGGTAGAATTCTTTCAATACGTGAGGAAAATTTAGTTATTGAGTGCTTAAATGCTAATTCCAAATATCATGAATTGGTATCATTGTAATGTAGTGCCAAGATTGCTTATCTGTTATCATTTAATATAATTCATTAAATATTTTCGTACAATATTTTGTTTGCTTAACTGCTATAATAAAATATTTTGAAATATAGAATACCAGAAAGTAACAAAGAAACTTGTATTATTGAATGTAGTGGAGCCTGAAAGAAATGCGAATATCATGAATTCCCTGAGAAATATTTTATTTTGTTGATTTGTCGTGCTCAAAATAATTTGTTCACAAGTTGTAAATTACCCCATTCCATGGAATTAATTTTCAGGTGTTATTTCTATATTTTGACACATCAGCATAATTACCGTTGATTGCATCATAGGCTTAAATTATTTCAATGAATCTATTGATTTCAGCTGAAATAGGCCTTCATTTTGCATGACTAATTATGAACTCGTTACGAAATGTTTCAGTGGAATATTCATTTATTTGCTTCTAATCTCTGATGTAATTAATACTCAGTTTTGATCATGATTATAATGCTAATTATTTCAATTAAATATTTTTGAAAGTACGGATCAAATAGTGAATTAAGGGGTCTTTTTTTCCTTTACCTAAATACCTATATCGGCGTGTATTATATGGTTCACATTTAGTCCGCCAAAGCTCGCAAATCAATAATATTAAATATGCTGTGAGTTGATTTTTGCAGCAAGACTGAGGTGTTGATGATGCACTCGCATGCTGAAGTTTTTGACCTATCTCATTAATTGGTAATGTCACTATGTTGCCCTCTACCGTAGATCATAACTCTAATTACAGGTTAAAAATAAGCACGCAGCACTTACGTACAATTATATCTTTCCTCAACTGTGCCTGGGTGAGAGGAGAGTACAATTGATGAAGTTTCTATATTGTGGAATCCTATCGCCGGATAAATCGTATCAACGTCTATATTCGGGGCATATTTCTTACCGTAGCGAATTCATTACGATCTTACGCATGAATCATGAGCTTTATACGTTCGGTAGGGATCTTTCTCTGAAAAAACATATGGTTATTCGCCGAGTCTTCAAATATTTGATTATGTGATATGAATGACATGAATGATGTCGACTTATATGTTGTTGAAGAACTGTGGTCAAACCCCCTACAACGTTGCTCGTGTGAGGGAAAATTAACTCCCTTCTAAGTTAAAATGTTACATGAACCTCACCAATGATGACAAGACTACACTATGCCAATATAATGTCATCCCTAAAAATAATTTTTTTTTTGCACAAATTGTGTAGAAGTTACTTTACGTGTCTTGTTACAAATTTTATCCATTCTAATGTTTACTTGGTTCTATACTTAGTTGAGATTGTTCAATTTTAATGTATTTATGCCCTTGTTACGTTTTTGAAATACTTAATTTAATGAAACATTAGTTATAAATGAATTTAGGGGTGAACTGTTACAAATATTTTGAGATTTTTGTCTTATTCTGGCGTTTTACACGGCAATAGCAAAAGTTTTGGGCCGTTGCCAAATTCAGGCTTAGTTTGCAGCGAATACAAAATTTTATATTGTCCTTGGTCATACATACAATGACGGACAACTAGTGGTTGAACGTAGAGGAATTATAAAAGTACGTCAAACAATTAGTTGCGGCAGCTGTCTATAACCTTGGCGTGTTTCTTGGAACCTCCTAAAAATGAAGTTTTAATAGCAAATACATTTTAATAAGTACGTAGAGGTATTAAATAACAGTGACCTAACTTAATAATGGAAAATTTAGTAGTATTATTGATATTTAGGTTAATTCAAAGTTTTAAATTGTGGCGTCACTTCAGGAATTTTGGAAATTGGGTTCAGCCAGCACGTCTTTGCGTGGATTGAACACGCCTCTCGTCACTTTACGTGGGATAATTTTAGAGAACCCTGACTAGATCAAAACCCGAAGGCTTCTATTCAGATAGGAAGTCCTTATATCGATGGGGATATATTCCCCAGGGGGTGACTAGTTGTCACTACGTTGTCCTTCTCTTAGTGTCAAACAGGGACTGACAGTGAAATGGTGTTGTCTTTACTCAATTTCTCTGGTTGAAAGTTTTTTCTGCCGTCCATACCGGAAGAAGCGAAAGAGTCATCATGCCTATTCTCCGTTATAACTCGTACCAAAGGTCGTCTCTCGTACACAATTTTCCGTTCAATATCCTATAATTGCAAGTTGTTTGGAAATAAATATCATGTTGTTGAGGTTCCCTCGTTTCCCATGTCGTCGCTTCTCCGATTTCCATCTCGGCAATCCATTCACCGAAGAACCTTTTGAGCCTCACGCGATCCACTCACCGTTAGAGAAACACCTTTCATCTTTCCCAGACCCCGATTTCCGATTCTTATGCAAAAAAAAGAATAAAATTCTGTCCTCCACTCACTCTCATCATTTTGTCTAACCAATGGATATTTTACGTTCTCCCAATACCCACTGCTTCCAAGATTCGATTCGACTGCTGATGTTCTTTTTGCATTATTTTGGCTTTCAAGAGGAGTTTTTGTCAAGCTGATTCAACTTCGACCGCGGGTTTATTGGCCTTCCAATCGTTAACCTCTTTAATCGTTTGATATAATTAAATCTGTATTCTAAAAATGTATCCATGATAAATGCACATTTACTTTATTTTCTCATTAAATTGGTTAAGAATTAACATTTCCCTCAAGAAACGGAGGCCATATTACTCTCCCCTCTAGCAGTCACTTAAATTAGCAGACTTAATGTGCTGCTTTGAATATGTGAAGTTAAAGTGTGAAACTGGTATACTAGGTCAATCAACATGACTGAGATAAACACTATATGCAGGCTGGATTTGCCCGAAAGCCGGATTAATGGTAAAATTTAACTAGGAAAATTATCATAATGCATTTGCACGTATGGGAATTGAAAGAGAGATTTTATTTCTAATCATGGACAGTAGCGCCGAGAATTTTTTATTTTTGCTGAGACTAATGGTTTTAGACAGTAATGAGATAATGGCCACCGTGGAATGGTTGTGTAATGCGCGAGGGAAATTGCCACCTGATGATGATAACGTTCTTTTAGCGTCCCTTGCATCGTTACAAACACCCCTTTTACGAAAAGGATTCATTAATAATTCACACGGACGCCATTCATCCCGCAATTAAATTGGAATCTGATCCACCGCAGTGCATTCCATTACAAATAGCTTTGATGGCGAGTGGGCATTCGAAATATTTTTCATACGTGTATTGAACTCTGTTTACTCTTGAGATTATTCCGAGTTTTCCGCTCGTAAATGGTGCTGACCTTTTTTAACTCTCAAGCAGCCTAAGCCTAGCGTGCAGCCTCCGAGTCTCTAGGGGCTCCTACCTTAATCCCTCTGACAGTTGTGTAACACTTTATATTCGTTCGTAGCAGATTTTAACGAAGCGTCCTGATTTTCCTTGTATTTTGTTAATTTTTTGGGTTAAATCTTTTTGACCAGGGTTCCGAATGCTCGCGGCGTATTCGAGATGTGGCCTAACCAGAGCAAAGTAGCATTTCTCTTTGACTTTTTCATCCGAGGATCTTCCTATTATACGCTAAAAAAAATCTAGTTTCTTTAATGTTGTGCTGCATATGTTTTGTTTGTGTGTTCCCCACGATATATCTGAAGTTAAAGTTATTCCAAGATAATTGACTGTATTTGAAGATTACTAGTTGCCAATTCCTTCAAAAGTAATGGAAGTCATGTTGCATTTTTATTGAGTATTATAATTTATTATATATTCAGTGCTGATAGTGGTTTGATAAAATGACATAGAAAATCAATACATTTAATGTCAGAATAGTTTGTTGTAGGGATGGTTTAAAAGTTACGCAATATTTTACAAAACTTCGATGCAAATACTTACTCAAAGTGTTAGCGATTTGGTCCGGAAATCCACGCTAGGTGTTTACATAAAAATTACTCTTTTTATGTCCCCATTTCGTTTGGCCATTATTTATAGTAAATCGTGATAATAGGTGTAAATGTCAGCGACGATATGAAGTGTCAACTTAACCTGTGTTAAATTGGGTGAATTTACACAGGCAAGTTGCTTCCTTAAGTTTATTCTGCAAGAAACTGCGGGATATTTTACTCGGATGGAATTTTTTTTCACAAGTTTGTGCAGATTTTGATTGATTACTTTGTACTTTGGCAGCAATACGCTGATGCAAGTGATTTGCCTAAAATTTTTAAATTCTCACCATCAGTATACATTATTCCCCTACCAAATCCCGTTCTCAATGGGTTTTTTCAGAGTTAACTCACCTGTGATGAAGTTCCTGGGATTGAATTTACAAACAATCAAACATGAGAGCCCGAAGGTGACTTAATAATGGGATTCTTCTAAATAGTTACATCAGTGCAAGCAATCAGATTTTTGTATTATATCCTACAACTTCTCATGCCACGAGAATCTAACGTTGCGCTGCAAATATTATGAAGCTTACGTGTCTGTGAGCCCTCCGATTTGAGTAAATAAAAACCTTGTATCTAACTTCTGACTTAAAGTTTTTCTTGACCATTACAAGTTTTTGCTCAAATGGCTTATTTTATGCATGATTCAGTAATTCAAAGGTTGGTTTCTCTCATTGTTTTCTGTATTTTTAGGCCTGCAAATTGACAAATTATGATAGTATGTAGTAAATTATGTTGGTATTGTTGACACAGCTAAAAACTACAAGTATCAATTGAAGTCAACGCCAATATAATTTTTATTTGAAGATTTCATACCAGGAGTCTAAAAAATATCCCAATGAAGTTTTAATGCTTGTTACTCTCTTTTACCCTTGAATATTACGCTATAAATATCCAGAAACTTAATGGAAAGAGCACTAATGTGAGATTCAGACAAGAGTGAGGAGACAAAGTGTAGCGATGGGTCAGAGCAATGAGTTTGCTTGCTGCTGTTTGATCACCTGTACGAGCATATATTGCTGTGGCAAGTCGGAACGCATCAGCCGTCGGGGGTAAACCCAAACAGGGTGGTATAAAGGTACCAAGGACCTAATGCAGGAAAATCTTTATTTCCATTCTATACCACTAGTCTTTCAAAAATATAGTATGAATGTGATCCTCAAATTGGGCAGTGGATAATACAAAATAGATAAGAGTCTTTCCACGGCAGCCGAATGGTATACACTTGGCGTATATTGGAGTGGTAGTATTAGGGTGTTTCGACGACTAAGGTCATTCGCACCACGTCAACCTAACATCACCATGTCAAGTTATTTCAAATAAATAATTAAATAGACAAATAAAAGCAACACAACTCACATTTAAATGGGCGTGAGATAAAACACCAAATAATGGGTGGTCACAAACAGTTAAAAAGCCCAGACTCTTTTTAAAATAACATTATCCGACAGACACAATCAGGATCGTCTCCTAGAACGTGTCCTAGGTCTCCCCTGATGTTCAGCCGGATGCGCAGAGCACGGTACCTATCACACACCATCAGAAGGTGTCTCACAGTAATGGGAGAATCGCAATCCTCACATTAGGGCGGGATCTTTTCTTCGGTGAAGAGGAAAGAGTGAGTGAGGGCACAGTGCCTTATCCTCAACCGTGTGATTGCGACCTCTTCCCTGCGAGTCCTCCCGAATGATGTGGGCCACACTGATATGACCGGCTTTATGGTGCGCAACTTATTTTCTGTGCGGGAATGCGAGGTTTCCTTCCGCTGTCCAAAGGCTGCGTTTCTCAACGTAACCTTTAAGTCTTCGTACGGTACCAATACTGATGAAATGTGCTCGTCTTGAAGAGCCTTCTTCGCTGCCGAGTCGGCCATCTCGTTACCGGCTATTCCCACGTATCCAGGTACCCACAGAAAACGGATAATCATATATTGGATGAAAAGTACTTCTTTTAAGACTTGGTACCACTTTACACTCCTCATAACATATGTGCTACTCTAGAAGCTCCTTGTCTGCAACTGGGATTTTTAATTGATTTTTTTATTCCCTTTGTTTCTATGTACAGTTTTTGATTGAAATAGGGCACGATTTTTTAGGACGTGGTAGGTCAATCACAAAGTAATAATTTAAGATAATAACAATGTAGAGCATGATTTCGTTTTTTCCCGGCGAATAATATGGAGGAAGTCTACTCGAGTCTTCCATCGGGATAAGTTTTTTACTGCCGACGTTTCGGCGTCCGAATCGTACTCCATTCTCAAGGAAAAAATGATAAAGAGACTTAAAAATCTTTTGTAGCATGGATATTTTAATTTCTATCTGGATTTACTTTATTTGCAAGTATGAGGAAAGAGTTTTTTACACATAAAAAGAAAGCACGATTTTCCCTGCATTCTTCAGATGCCAGTTAATCTGATGATTGTCACAAAAAGCAACCCAGAGCCACCATTTTTTTACAAATAAACGCATACAGGGTTGACACAATGAACGTGGCACTGAAAAATTATTTTAAAAACTTTTACAAGCCAAATATGAAAGTTTAGGTCTCAAGTAAATTGTTTGGAGTGATCCCTCAAATAATTCAGTCATAACTTTACAGAGAGAGCAACAAAACAGTTTATGTTTGTTTCAATTCTGGAGGCGTTTGCTACCTTTATGGAGTTCTCCCTCTCAGCGGTCTCTACCAATATTATATGAATATTATGAGGAATTATGAGGAATATGGGGGATGTTTTCCGCTCTTTACTCATTTGTGTCTAAACTTTCTTTTTAAATTAGAATATAATGGGGAAATTCCCTAACTAAATATAATAAACTCTCTTCGGCCAAATTATATTCAGATTGTAAAAAATGTAGACGTAATACTTGCTCAAGAATGAATTTTTTCCATAGGTATTTCACGAATTTTAAAACAATGAAAATATCTCAAATTTTTGCTTGGATTACAAAATACTTATTAACTTAATAACTTATTAACTTACAAAATTACTTTTTCGAAGTATATTTGGAGTACGAAACACTTAAGGTATTGAAAACCATGTAATTGAAATACATCCTTACTATATCTAAAGAATGATCACTTTAATATCCAGAAAGGGCATAGTTAAAAAATTAAAACAATTGCCAATTAACACGCTAGCAAAGATAGATTTCTAGTTTTTCGCAGGGTTAATATAATTTCAGATGTCAGTGCTAAAATTTTTCCGCACGTTTGATTCGTAACATTGCTGCATTTTGAGATAGTATTACTTCAACTGCTCCCAAAAATATGCAAAGGGAAATAAAACCACATCCTGAAACGGCCGCGAAAACTTGATTTTCCGGAATGGCACCCTTGATATCAAATTTTCTTCGCCCACTTTAGCGTGAGATGAGTTGAAAACACCCGCATGAAATAAAACGTTACGGTTGCGAAGTGCGAATTACGAATTGTGAATTTGAGTCACGAATCCAGGATGTGCGTGAATAATGGTGCAGCGGGGACAGTGAATCCAGAAGTAGCTTGTTTTGAAAATGCAGTTCTCCTCACGTTTTTTGCACGACCGAAAAAATAAGATCTTTTCTCTCTCGCCCACGCTCCATGTTCATCACGCGCTCAATGCACTCCGGACTTCAAAACATTCGCGGAGCTGAATAATTTGCCCACTTTTCCACCGACTGTTCTTGCTCACACATCCCTTTGACCCAGCGTTCTTTCAGTCCTACATTCTTTTTTCGTATTTTATTTGTTTTTAATGTTATTCGCTTCACTTATTCTTGTCTTCATTCCTCTCTTGCACTTTTCCAACCTTTAGGCCTTTACACTGTGGGAACTATACTCTCAATCCAGCATCTGTTGTCTCGAACAGTCAGGGCGTGTATACTCAATGACTTCCGTTTTTAGTCTTAACTCTTAACTTCACTGAAGGTCAATCAGGGCTATGGGGCTGTGGTTGAAAATCCGCCGGTCATATATTATATTCCTTGCTGAAAATTGTGTATTATAAAGACTGATGGTTTTATGAGTTTTTAAGGTGACCTGTCGTCGGCCGACCTGAAACTGGGCGGTATAACATTAGAGAGCGTAGAGGAGTTTATGTACCTGGTAGCGGATGAGCGGTGCAAGAAAGAGATAGTGAGTCGTATCAGCCAGGTCAAGACAGCTTTTAATTTAAAAAAACAAACTTCTCACATCGGTTTTAAATTGAGAATAAACCTTCTGAAGACGTTTGTGTGGAGTGTGCTGATCTATGGCTATGAAACGTGGATGTTCGGGGAATCAGAGAGGAAAAGCTTGGCCGCATTAGAAATTTGGTGCTACCGTAGAATACTAAAGATTCTCTGGGCAGACAGAGTCACCAACAGTGAAGTGATAAGAAAGATAGGGGAGGCACCATGTCTGCTCGAGACAATTAATAGAAGGAAAGCAACATGAATCGGCTATATTCTCCGACATTCAGGGTATGTCGCTGACTTACTGGAGGACACTGTGGAAGGGAGGAACTATAGGGGCAGGCCTAGACTGGAATACACTGGGCAGATTTTGGATGAGCTGGAATGTATCTCATAACACCTGATGAAGTAGTTGGCTCAGGATAAGAGATGAATGGAGGAGAATTGCTGCCGCTAACCAATCCTAGGGTTGTAACCAGAAGAGAGAGAGAGAGTGAGAGAAAGGGAAGGTGAAATAATTATGCAAGGATGGTTTTTAGTACCTTGAGCAAATTTTTGCGAAAAATGGGAGGATTGTTGAAGAGATTAATCTTTTTGCTGCACGGTCTCCCCGTTTATCTTGAGGCTGAAAAGTATTGCCCACCGGTAACTCAACCTCTTGAGAGAAATGCCGTAAAGATGTCAATGCAGCTTTGTTAATAATGTTTTTCGTTTGCTTGCAGTTAAGCAAAATATTTAAAGAACTTTCAGTGTATGGTATATTTTAAAACAACCTAGGACTGGTGGGCAACCACAACGCGCTTTCCTGAGCGTGGGCGTAAATGTACGTTCACAGCAGCTTGCCCTGCGAACGTATAAGTACCTTTGCAGCAGTGAAAGGGTTAAATGTTGGCCGCATTTTCGTATTTCGAGGGTATGTTTTATGTCATCATAAAATGGATTGACTCTAATATTATGAGACTCCTGTTTGAACAGTTCCTATCTTAAATAGAGGTCGGATAATGATTCCTCAACAAGTTATTGTAATGAACTCATTGAGCATCAACAATGACCGTAACGTTCAATTAAATTGTGATAGGATAAATCTCTTTCTCGCATCAATTACCTTAAAGCCTTAAAAATACTCAGCATCGTTCTAACACGCACTGGTCTAGGTAGGACAAAATCTAGTTTTTGGGAGCAGCACGGGAATCTTGATCGGTGGTAAGCATTATAAAATAATCCACAAAGAAGCTGGAAAATAATCGAAAAAGAAATATTTTATCCGTCCAATTTCGATTGGCGACCACATTAACCATTTGGTTCTTTCAATTTCGCTGAAACAAAGTTTTTCATTGTGGCTTGGTTTATTCTTATCTTTGTATCAAACGCTATGTTATCACGAACGGTGGGATTTTAATCCGGACTTAAGGAGAAAACTCACGAGGAGCTATCTCTAGGTTTTGCCCTCATACCTTTTCTTTTCTTCCCGACACTTCATGAGCAGTGAAGTCCTTTGACCTTGAAATTCTTCTGAAGAGCTCTTGTTGAGAAAAATCGTATTGTATCAAAGGAGAAGGATGGCTGAAATAGTTACCAACGTCGTCTGCCAAGCCGGATTCAAATAATGAATACAAAGATACGTTTGGGCACCAAATTTTGACAAAATGTTAATTCACGGTGTGATAAACCGTTTCTCACGCATTAAGCGGAGGTGAATCAATTTTCTTGCCCTGATCGATGTCTAAGTAAGGCAATGGAAAATACATAATTTTTGTGTTATTTTAGTAAAATGAGCGAGATAGTTTTATCTTATGCGGCTTGTTTTTTTACGGTCTATTATTATTATTTCTGTTCGATTGATTCGAAGTGATAGTGAAATGCATCTCCTTCCTGTCCCGTACAGATAAAAAGTAAATGTTTGTCATTTTCCAATCACATCGTGATTTTTCCTTAACATTCCTTCTCTCTGTTTACTCATATGGGCTTGCTAAATAAAAATTCATGGTGTGTCAGCAACTTAGTCAATGATTTTTCTAATAGTACTATTGTTTTTTCATTTTACTGCCACCCACTATTGAAATCTGATAACTCATTGCTGAAAGGTTTGCCAGAGAATTATGATGAATGGTTATTGAGCGATTTTTCATACAAAATTCAAGTAATAACAGAAAAGAATATTTAACTATGAGAAAGACTAAATTAGTAATTCCAATGATTTCGGATATCGCTACGTTGCGTCATCTTTGAGATGACGTTTCGAGACTAATTCGTTTGGTGACCAACTTTTTGTTCTCAGAACATCATCTCCAAGGTAACGCTACGCAGCGAAACCCGAAAGCAGTGAAATAACCCGCACTACAGCGCTACGTAAGGCTCAAGCAGAAATAATGACTTAATTAGTCCACCAATATAAAAACCAGAACTCTAATAGTGCATAGAGCTATTTTCTTTTACCATTTATTTAATATTCGGAAAATTTGAACATTGTAGAGGCCTAACAGTCGTACTTACCGATTGCCACAAGTATCGCATTTACTAGGTTTCTTGCCAAAAGAACATAAAAGTTACCTCTCGCCTTTATCGTACCTAACGCTACTGTTACTTATTTGCTTACTGCAGGGGCCATTAAAACCTAAGCTGATTTTTGGCCTCGCCTACAAGTTGCCTCCAGATTTTTTTGTTTTCCGCCATCTCAATGTCACCACCCAGTTTTCTCACACCATTGGCTACTTGGTCATCCCATCTAATTCTTGGCCTTCCTGGTGGGCGCCTTCTTTCTGGGTGTCCCCTCCACACTCTATGTATGGCTGTATCCTCTTCTCTTCTTCTAACATGACCAAGCTATCTTATCCTTCTGCTTCTAACCACAGCCTCAATATCAGGTCTTCTGTATTAATCTCTAAGTTCTCCGTTTTCTTTATTTCCCATGCTCCTGCTTCAATATGTGGTCCATATATTCTTCTTAATATCTTTTTTCCAGAAGTTAACAACTTTATCTGTGTGTACTTTGTCAGTGTCCACACTTCTCACCCATACAAGAGAACAGGTTGGATAATCGCTCGGTATACCCTAATTTTTGTATTTCTTCACTGAAGCCTGCTCTTCAACAGTTTTGGCAAAGTCCAGTTCCACCTATTTTCTGCATTTAAGGTTACTTGTATTTCCTGGTCCATCTTATTTTGACTAGTGATAGTACGGTTGAATTTCTTAATGCCTGTGCTAATACATTTGCAACAATAAAGAATCTAATATCTGTAGGCGGTGTCGTTTTTTAATGATATGATGACTCCATATCAAGGAATAAGTTGAAGAGTCGAGAGCTATCCTGTAAGCAGAATGGACTATCACGTTTTAGCAAGCAGGATTTCCTCGCAGTTGCAAGAGTTTTGAAAATAATAGCGCTTCTGGTTAGTTTAAATGTGACTAGTACATCTTTGATCATTTTTTTCTTGAAAAAAATGACTGATTGTTTTTGATGCTGTTATTCTTGTATCAGAATAGCTTGTTTAATCATGAAAAAGGGTTATTGAATGTTTGATGGAGAAGGGAGAAAGGAATGTACTAGATGGTAATCTATGCTTTGAGCAGATATAGTCTTGCATTCCTTACTGCTTCGTTATAAAGTCCAAATTTTTGCTTATTTGCAACAATTAAAGATACCATAAAGATATCCCGGGCATAATTGATGAAGTTTAAACATTGGTAAAAGTTTTTTTTTAACTAATCACCTCTAAAGAGCTTAATATTTTGTCAGAACATTTTTTTCAATTAATTCGATTAATTGACGTACAATTGTTATTGCAAGAAAATAATATCCCGGAGATTTTTATTTATTATTGGTTTTCATTTTCCACATTTCAACGAATCATTATATAATGTTTCATTTCGTTTGATATTTTATTGGGGAAAGCCATGTCATATGTTTTTGATGTGAGAATTCGTAGGAACGAGGATCGCTTCAGTCTTTATCCCGTCACAATGAGAGCAAATTATTTCTGTAATATGTTTCAGAACGTGGGATGATTTTAATCTTCGGCTTAAGGGGAGGCAATGTGGTGGAAAATATGACGCAGGGCGAAGAAAAGAGATGATTTATGGAAAGTCGGATGATTTCATCCCCGCGAGTCCCCCGGATAACAGAGGCTCATATAATATATTGCCTTCAACTGCGTGGGAGCGACGAATGAAGACCTCTATCGCGTCGCATGCGAGAGGGAGCGATGAGGAAGCGAAAGGGCGTCTTTCCATCAATTATTCATAATGAAAAGAAAGGGAAAGAAGGGCATCGAATATCAAAAAACCGGCGAATGTAACTCAGAAGAAAATAATCTAAAAAAGTAATAATGCGAAATCGAAACTCTTCTCATATCAAATTCCAGCGACGCGAGAAAGGAGAACACGGATTGTCATTCCGTTATTTGTACAAAAAGCCATTTCGGGTGTCATTTTTGTTTTACTCCTTCATTTTTATTAATGTTTAGATTGCCATAATTCTCTCTTTTCCCTCCACAACCACAGCACTCACAAAAATATTACGTCCCTCCATTCTCTGAACCCGCGCACTCCGTTCGAATGAAAAAAATATGTTTGTGTGAAAAAATGCGACAAACCGTCGCGTGGTCTGGATATGGAACACCGGATTGTTTTTATTTTGTATGTTTTTTCTCATGCGAATCCATATTCACCCACACGCTCACAGGAGGCAGCACCATCGATCATAAAATTACCTCCTCACGCGCGTACGGCGGCAGTGACTCAGGAGAGCGTTTGCGCGGCGGGAGCGCGCACTTGCCACAGGTCACGTGACTTGGGTGGGTTGAAAAAAAAGAGAGTGTGGTAGAGGGGGAGATATGAGTGGGTGAGAGAGGAAGACACTGGCGACACCCGTCGGATGGCAATAAAAGTTCCAATAAAAATAAAATAAAACGGACGGCAGGCAGACGACTTCAGGGGTGGCAGTCAGGGGGAGTTCTGTGTTTGCATGTGCTCGCCTGACTCAATACATACTGAGCAGGGGATGGAAACACGTGTGACCACCAGGATAAAAATAAAAAATGATAATGCTTCAAGGGAGAGAGAGAGGAGGGAAAAAAATATAGGACAGATATTCAAAACACCACCAGAACACTCAAGCTGTAGTCTGAATCCGCTTGTGGGGAATCAATTTATGTTCTCCATGAATTTCATCTCACGTTCGAACCATTGCGTTTCTTTTTTTAAATTTATTTTCGCCCCTCAGTTTTCCTTTTTTTCGATATGGATACGTTTCGAGGATAGTGAATATTTTAAAGGGGAAAAAACAAATGAATTGCGGCAAGGGATGACGTCGCGTAGCGTTCAACTGTATCTCTCTTTATAGATATACATTATTTCTTCTCTTTTTCCCTTGGTCCCCACTGCAATAAAAGTCTCGCCCCTCCCTCGCTCTTAAGTTTTTCTTAACCCCACTTGGTCGACCTAACTGGAAGGCAATTCTTTATTTCCTGCGGTGACACGGTTTTTTTAGCACCTCTCCGACGGTTTTTTGACATCTGCGTCGAAATGAAAAAATGTAGAAATGACATTTTAAGTTCAAAAACCGTCACAAAGCGTTTCAGCGAGAGCCAAGCTGAGGGAAAACGGAAGACGATGGTGGAAATATTTATATTAGGTATCGTTTACGAATAGGAGGACACGTGCGAAAAAAATACGAAATTTCTCACTACCTCTGGAAAAAGATACGTTGCTTTTCCTTTCAAAATTGAACTCCCGGTGGGAATCCTGGGAAGTGATATTTTATTCATATCATCCCGACCTCTTTAACAGATACTTTACCAGTCGGAATGGAGTAGAAAACGTCTTTTGCTCCGTCACCTTAACAAGAGCTCAGTGGCGAATTGCTAAATTTTTAAGCACCACCGATTTGGTATAGATGAGAAAATTGGAAGACTGCTGCAAAAATTATTAACCTAGAGGATTCCGCCGCAAACCGCACAGTTCACCAAAAAAACGTTAGTTACTCTTCTCATTTTACTCTCTGGTTTTTACTTTCAGCTGTTTAATTTTAATTTGCACATGATAATTTCAGTCTTCATGACAAATTGTAAACAACCGATGCCAGTCGTCAATTTTCTTTGCGCGCACAAAACAATTCTATTACGTCCTACTCTAAAATGACTAGGATAATGCTATCCATCATTGAAAGATTGAGGAACGCCATCTTATTATGCCCAGTGAAAAATTAGAACTTAATTTTTAACAAAACGAATTATTTTTTCTTCGCTCTCTCCTTGGCCCGCAGTAGTATAGAGTATTTTTACTTTTTGGTCATAAGCTACCATTGCTCCGGTCTTTAACTAATAACTCTCATAAAAAAAGAAGTCATATCCCCAATATGTATTTTTACATCACGTTACTATCCTTTTAAATCTGAAAATTTTTAGACGTTGAGTCAAGACATCAAGCACATTACCAAGAAAATCAAGACATCAAATCAAGTAAAATTAGGTCTTCAAAATATTCCAGCAATTTTTTTTAAATTTAAACGTTTATCGTGCATATCTCCTAGTTTGTCCTCTAAGTTCTTTCAATAAAGATGATCTTTTAACTCTTCTCCTATTGTAATAACCCATGTGATAATGGCTAGAAAATATGATGAAATTCATGAGTGTACGTTTCTTATTACACGCTTCTACGCTCGTCACAACTGCCTAGAGAAATGTCTTCAGTTACCCCTTTCAAGAAATTACTTAATAGCTTCACCTAGAAACTTCCAAAGTTTCCAGCGATTGCTCAAACTTTGCCGAAGGAAAGTTTCTTTTCCGAGAGAGCAGTTCCATTCAACTCGGGAAGTATCATTGTTCCTCGGAAAGTTGTACTTGCGAGAGCTATCACAAGGCCAATGCCGGATTTTTCGATAATATTCTTCTATTTTGGGCGTAGACTTTTTAGAGCTTGGAATAAAAAATATATTTTACCATCCTTTAATCTAAAATATCAAAATTCCCACAGGGAGTCCATTTCCTTCTCCCTTCCCTTTCCTCCTCCTTAATAATGCTCGATGTGACACATCATCATGGTCATTTTCATGTTATATCTTACAATCAAACTTAAAAAACGTGTGGCACACACTAAATTTCCTTGTGATTGAGAGACACTCATTTTAGCTTTATATTAACAGCTATACATCCATAAACTCATTTTCCTCATGAAGTCTTCCGTTATGCGAATGTTTATTCATTATGGCCCAAGTATATAATCTATATACTTCATATCTGTCCATGCCGCATTAACTCCATATTACTCTGAGGTAGGAATTTTCAACAAAGCATTTTTATTTTTCCCTCGAATTTTGCAACCTTTGCCTAATATTCTCCCCGCTTTTATTTTTTCTTTTCCATTTTCCACGTCTTCTCTGGCTCTATGTTTGGCTTTCATTTTCTTCGTTTTCTGCTCCTCTTCCCTGCTCTGCGTTCATTATTTTCTTTCGTAAGCATGCATTTATTTTTCTAATATTTTATGTAACCATCGAAAATACCTATCAAGGCCTTTTCTTCGATGTAGTCAACGATTAGCAAGGACAAGCGTAATCATCCATGGCCTAAGTAATAAAAAATACCTAAGTGATCTCTCCACTATCTCTCCCCATTTGCGGGTGATGATTTTACCCTTCGATTACATGTTACAGGAAACATGAACAGGTGGTAAGTTTTGTGATTCATATTTTCGTTATAAATTAAAAATATTGGTAAGACTTAAATTTTTGTAGAAATAGGGATGTGTTCTCAAAGCGGACTTTCCATGGCACTGTTGTCTTAGACAGATGGAAAAATGAATACCATCCCTCTATTACTCAAGAGTGCTGAAGCAATATATTTCGTTCCTCGATCATTAGAGAAGTGGGAAGTCGAATCATTAGAGAATGTGGGAAGGTTAAGTTGTGGCAGCCTCAGTTGCAGAGCCTAATTACCATGCTGTTATCTGTCGGAAGTGAAAAAAATGGATGTTTGGGGACTACAGTTTTGATTCAATAGGTAAATGATCTATCCTGGGTCGAAATATTCAGGACACAAGTGTTAAAAATATCCATTCCAGCTAAATTAGTTTATCCCTTAGAGCTTCAGAAACTTACGCGCGTAAAAGGCTAGTAAATGCAAGAGCTGGGCTCTTGGGCAATGGCATCAAGAAAATTCTCTGTGGTTGATAAGAAACTATACATGCAATTATAACTACAAAGGAAATGGTTCCAGGCTTGACTTTGTGGAAGTAGTTTATAGTAATTCAAATAAAACTTTGTATACTCCACTATAGGTTAGTGGTTAGTAAATCTTTGTATACTCCACTATAGGTTAACACCTATAGTGGAGTATACAAAGTTTTATTTAAGTTACTAATAATAACTATCCGAAATTAGGTATGTAACATGGAAGTACCTGAAAAATTGAGAGAGATGAAATATTGCGACTATTACAGGTATTAAGCCAGTGAGTGAGTAGTAAATACTGTATATGGTCTAAGTGCATTACGAGCATAGAGATACGATGATGTATTGGCAAGAATACAAGCAATCATTCTTATTCCTTATTCCACCAAAAATTTTCGTATATTTCTGTAAAAATATAATCTACTTGACTATTTGGTCTCTTTGGGGGTAAATCATAAACTCACGTAAATACTTGTGGCCTTCCAGAAAATACCGAATATTGAAACAGCGATAATATATATACGTGAAACTGAATGACATGTGTTACTTTTGAGGGATAGTAATTACAGTATTATTTACCAAGAAGTATGTTTTCTATATGATTGTTCTATGTAAAAATTTAGGAGCTTTTAAAGTAATATTTTTTGATAAAATGCCAATTATTTTTCCTTGATATTTGTAGGTTGATAAATCTTTTCATTTAAAAGAATATAAGCGTTGGTCATGCTACCAAATTTAGACTTTTTAATGCTTAGAAAATTCTGTGTCACTAATTCTTGTATGTTATCATTTCAGGTAAGTAAAATGCCACTAATGAAGTCAAGAAAATCCCCTGGTTTGCTGATATTGTAAGTAGTTACACCCTTTTTACGAAGTCATTTCCATAGTTATCTTAGTCCCAGAGGTATTATCATTAATAAAGAAGCGCTTTCAACCCATAATTTCTTCTAAGCAACTCAAGCTGTAATCAGTGACAGCTTGATAATGTTACATAAAAATGAAATAAATAATTGAGAGTGCTTAAGTTTCGCGCTATTGGAGGATGTTTCTCGGTTTATCCTTCGTCTATCTGGGTCATTTACGCTGCGGAATATATCAACTTCTTGTGATTGAGAAATGGGCAATAACTTTTGTGTATTACGCTTGAATTCATTTAAATAGTGTATTGATTTAATTACCTAATTACGCACCTTAGGTTTGTTTTTTTTAGCTTACGTCTTAGGAGCTTAGTAGATTACTTGTGTCTGCCCTGACGCTGTTTTGTGGAAATCACAAGGGATCTTTTTATGGTGGTGTTTTGTAGTCGACAATCTAATTACTTGTTTTTCAAGAATTTCAGGAAAGTAAAGTATCAGATAATCATTTTTTTTCGAATTTTTTTGTCCAAGATTCCATTCAACCATTGAATGGCGATCCCTGTAAATACATCGTTTTAATAACGAGAGGAAGAAGATAATTTTCCTAATACCAAATAAATCCAATTTTTGACCTGACTATGGCATGTGTCCCATCGTAGAGGCATTTAATATTTGTATCCGTAATCGATACGAATGCAAAGTAATTTTTTACGAAATTTTGTAGAAATTCACTTTGTGTTGTATATAAAAACCAAGTTTAAATACTCTAATAGTATTTAACTATCAAGAGTACTCCGTAATATAATTTCGGCCTTGATAAGAATTATAGTATCCATCAATTATCCGTCAGATTCAACAGAGGAACTGATCATTCAAGCTCGATTGATGATCATCTTTGCTTATAATTCCTACCGCAAATGAGTCTAAAATTTGAGCAAGTCATGAAGCCATCTAATGTCTTGGAAACTAATCGTTTACTATCTAGTGTGTACGTCATTATAACGATTTTGGTCGCTTGAGGAAGAACTTCAACGTAGTGAAATTTGATTTCGTGCCCTCATAACGATAGTCAATTGCTTCAAGTTTGTTTGAAAAGGGTTTTATCATTGGTCTCTTATGTCCTAAAATTCCTCTTCCCTAATAAGTTGTATGATGAATTCATTTTTGCTGTTAATTCCGTTTAGCAGCGAGGAATTGCTAATTCATCCCATCGTGTTCCTTTTTCACATTTGAATGAGTGTTATTTCCTTTCTTAAAACCCCTAGTTCTGCAAACGTAGTGTTCTATATTGTTTAGAGCGAAACTTACTGAGTAATAAGAAATATTCGATCTCATTAGATTAATCCTGAATACCAATTTTATCTTGGTCACAAACTAATTAGTTCCGCTCCACCATAGTAGGCAGAGTTTGCATTTAATTTAAAAAAATGATGGTTCCAAATCGCGTAATTGTCACTTTCGCCGGCGAGTTTCAATCACGGCGATGAGGTGGGGAAACAGACCGGACGTTAATTAAACTCATGAGCCGCACGGAGTCGGTTGTCAGGGTAACGTGAACCGGCATAATGCTCCCTCAATCCACTAGCATTTTGCGGGTGCATTCGAACAATTGATACCGCGGGACGTTGGTAAGTCATGCGGGGAGAGAAATATACCAGCAGGAAAGGAAGAACCGATTTTCCTCTCGTTCGCAGGCAGAACACAAGAGGGTAATATTAGATACATGCTCGGATTCGAAACGTTACTAATCCCCACAGCGCTCCGACAAAAGATAACGTTGCTTTGAAAACCGAGGGACGCGAATAAATGAAATCGGGGCATTTGGAAGCAATTACGAAGCGACGGGATTTTGGCCGCTTTCAGTTGTGGGGTGGAGGGGGGAACGGTGACGATAACATTTAGAAACGGATGGTACCTCAGTGTGTCGTTTTAGGGCCGGTTGATCTTTTTCGTGATGGGGACGGAGGAATTGTTTTAGTGGTGGTGGTGGCATGGGGTGTTATTTTATTGGAATGAGATTTAGGAGGAGGGGTTGTCATTGGGGGCCTTGGGGGGGTGGAGAGTGGAGGTGGAGGCCTGGAGGAGAAGAGTGTACGGCACGGTTGGTCGAAACAGCGTGTGCTCGGGTACGAAATGCTATCGCCGACGGTGATGTGGCTCTGTATATACATATATATGTGTGCGGAGGGAGGGAAGAGTGAGTGATCAATGGCTTTGTTCCAACAACAGAGACTCGCGGGTGGTCAAAATGATTGGTTTCACCAAAAGAGAGATGGTGGGAGTAAAGGGGTAGCGGAATGAGAATGAAAAGTGGAATAGAAGGACCGATTGGGGGGAAGGACACCATCAAGAGCCGCATTTTGCCGTCATCTGTCCTCTCAGCTTCTTAATTCCTCGTCTGTATTTACAGTCATGTATTTGCAGACTGTAAATGGATAACTTTTAGCATATCATGAAGGATATATTGCATATATTTTATTATTTTTATCATTTAACCCTCAATAACCCATTTCTTTTGTTTTTTCTGCAATAAATATAGGAATTGTAACATATAAATCCAATCAATTTTACTTAAAATTAGATATTTTTTGTTAAATCTTAAACATTTATTTGCAAACATAGTCACAGTGACTCAGATTTTACAATGGAATCTAGGGGCAATGAAGTGTGAACAGAGAATAAACACATTTATGTGATATGTCACCTCCAAGTCACAGAGGATTCTAGAGGGCTAAGGAGGTTTAAAACACTTTTGAATGAACTTGCATCGTTAAATATTCATTTACCACCTACAGCAGTAGTTTTTCTCGTTAATTCACATATGACAGCGAAAAACTCCACTTCTAACATCCCTTAATTTACGTAAATAATAAGATTCTATAAACATAAATTATTACCTTTGCGATTAAATATGAAAGGTGATATATCATTCTCGGAAACTAGAGCAGTCAGAGGCAATTTCTTACAAGCATTAAAATTGATCCTCAACGTTTTGCTGGCTACATTATAAACTGAGAGACATTGACGATTTTTATCTCAATAGGGTGTGGTATACATTACGATTGGCAATACTGATGTGTGAGTGTGTTTCTCACTTGAGTTATTAATTCGGAGCCTATCACCGTGATATTTTCCTTCAAGGCGATCGCACTAGATCGCACTAGTAGATCCATGAAAGAGACAAGCTTGGTGAAGTTATTCTTGAGCAGATACGTTGAGCGACTCTGTGTCCTTATAAACAATATGCATAACGTGATATCTAATTAAATTGTCGAATTTTACATCACTTTTTAGCCTTTTCGTTTTTTCTACTCACTCTTTTTGCTGTCTGGTAACCTTACATCTCATTCCGTACGTCCATTCGTAGATTTTCTTATGAATACGCCGGAGCGGATGTGCCGATGTGCTCCATCTATATTTTTGTGGCGGTAAATATGGACGTTGTACGATGTACTATTATAGCTCTTGTATTTGATATCTGAATCGAATGATTTTTCGGTTTGCCGGATTATCATCAATTGTAATATTGGTTTTATTCGGATATATCATCGTGTCGATTATTTTGGTCACTCGATGTGTTTTGGTGATCAAAATCGATGCTTCGAATTTCAAGAGAAACGGACTTACAACCTACAACCGTACATAATGCCTCCCTGACCTCAGCCGACGAAAACTAACAAAAGAGTTTTCTAGGAATCCGGCCATTTCAGACTGTAAATGGATAACTTTAAGCATATCATAAAGGATATATTGCATATATTTTATTATTTTCATCATTTAACCCTCAATAACCCAATTCTTTTGTTTTCTCTGCGATAAATATAGGGATTGTAACATATAAATCCATTCAATTTTACTTAAAATTAGCTATTTCTTGATGCATTATATTATATTACATCTACATTATAAACTGTTTTTTTATCATTCAACGGTCAAATATTTTTTACCTAACTTACCCCTAAATTTTTATATCTAGTCCCGTCAGCTGATTTTAAAAAAACCGCCAGTGGGACGCTTGGTTCAAGGGGAAATGTAGAAAAACCATGTATTTTTCCGCAAAATAAAGCGACATCCCAACCCTTGTGACTGGGTCTTGCAATTAGTTTCAGGTGAGCGCGGGAGGGAAGGAGGGAGGAGGCAGACACACCACAGAGAAAAGGGGAAAAGTGGACGAGGGTTGGAAGGGCTGCCGTTGGATGGCTCTGAGGGAACATCGGGACGAATGGATTAACAAAAAAAAGAGAAACGCCAGGAGCGCGCACAAGGATTTCACGAATGCCTCGCAGGGGGAACGATAATAAAAAATAAAGAAATCTCACTCTTTCTCCCCTCTCTCTCACTCCGTGATTTTATTTTATTCTATTACCCTCTCGTTCGCTTTGTCGACCCATCATCCGTGATTTAAATGGGTAGTTTTACATGGGAATGTTCTCCAGACGCTTTTTTTTTACCGCAACGCCTGTTCTTATTTCATCGTTGTGTCCTCTTACAACTTTTGCCTTCCCCAGTTAGATTTGTCATTATGTTGGTTGTACTCAATGTATTCTTCTTTCCCCTTCATTATTCTTAATATCCTGCCTGTCTGGGTTGAACCAGCTAGAAATTAATTTGTATGTTTGTCTAGGGTTTAATTGTCAATAAATTAAACATTATTGATGGTCAAAGAGCTGCTACTTTGCTCTAGTTAGGCTACATCTAGAAAACGCCGCGAGTATTTGGCACCCCGTTTACAAAGATTTAACAAAATAAAACAAAATACAAAGGAAAGCAGCGCGATTCGTTAAAAACTGCTATTAGCGTACATATAGTATCTCACAACTTTTAGTGGGAACCCCTACAGACTCGGAGGCTACAAGCTAGGCTTAGGTTGCTTGATAAATTCAGAATAGATATTTTTCAGAGCGACATGTAGAATATTATCATGACTCCTCACTTCATCTCTAGGTCTGACAGATGCGATAAAATAAGAGAGCTCCACTAAATACACTCCTACAATACATGTCATCATTTCATCTCCAAAAAACTTACGCCTTTACACGGCTGGTGACCTAACACCCCCTACCACACTCGGCTACGGCTCGCGGGATATTATGTAGATCTAGTTGTAGATACGATAATTAGCTATATAAATTAGTAATAATGATATTGCATGAGTTACATTATATTTCAAAATAATCTTGATAGCCTTTGGTTATTTCCAATTTGTATTATGAAATTATATAATTTTTAAGTCAATAGCCACATTTCCTAAAAGTTAACATATTAGTATTTGCTCAGCTGGGCTTCAAATGAAATTGTGCTTAATGTCGGACAATCATGGATGCTATGTGTTGAGTTTTTGCTTTTGAAATTCTTTCTAGTCGAGATTTTTCACCACAGCACGTAATTGCACCTTATATTTGTCAAACACTCCTACTCTGTTAGATCTGCCAAACTTAAATTTTGATTCCTGCTTATTCTTTTCTAGTCTATGTAAGTTTCTTACTGATTTCTTAGTAATTCCATGTCAGTTCACCTGGTATATGCACGGCCCATAGCATGACTCTCCCGATATTTTATTTTCTTTATCTCTTCTATCATCAGAACAATCACCTTTGCCTGTATTTACGTTTTTGCCGTTCGGTCTAAAAACTTTTGATGCGCACCGTGTGGAACATCTGGAAAGCTGTGAAAGTTGACAAACCTCACCCGAGCTATAGCAATTGCATTTGACGCTCTTGTTTCGTGTTATTTTCACGTTTTATAATTTTTCAACCCAATATTTCATTACTACTTCAGATTTGTGCATTCCAGGTTTCATGAGATGACGATTTTACATTGTTTTAATGTAGAATTTAATACATAACGTACAGATCTAGCCATAACTTGGGACGTTTCAATCGTGGCATGGATTTTAACTTCAAAATTATGTTATATATCTTCTCTCACGGTTCCTTATTTGTGTTGATAAGCTTTTGATGCAAAATATGCCAAAAAATGGAAATTTATTTGCACTGTGATCATCGGGATTATTACACTTTCCAAGTATTGAGTGTTTTTACTCCGGCAGTGCATGTAATCACTTGACCATTCTCCCATCTCACTACCTCCTCCTAATCCCGTTTGGTGTTCTGAGCGTTTAACTCAGTTGCTGTGAGGAATTAAGAAAAGTAGGTTGCAAGGTGTGTAACCGTTCGTAATTATGCCGGAAAAATGTATATCTGTTCCCAGTCCTTTCTTTTAAATCTATCTAGGATAGTTAACAATTATTCTCCATCTGCTTTCTCCGTTTGTTCTTCTGAGTATTTATTGAATCAATCAGTATAATAAAAATTTGTGGATTTTATTAAACAATCGTGACCACTGACGACGTAACAGTTACCGGCTGTTCCATGTGGTGGTTTTTCACCCTCACCGTATAAACTTGCCTTGCTGCTATTTTGTAGGAGTGAATTTTGGTGGGCGTTTTACGACCAATATTTTATTACCTTGAGTGCTATCTAACCTTACCTTGAGCCTATATAACTAATTGACTTAACAAAAACACTCTAACAGTGTTCGTTGTTTTAAATGCTCCCTAATGACTTTTATTCTCTAGTTCTCATGCTATATTCTACGATTTTTTACGGTGAGTAGAATTGTTAGCAGAATGAGACTACTTCCTCAAAATAGGATATTAAGAGATAATGATTAAAATCCCGCAGAAGAGGGAGCCTCAATGAAATGTTTCAAGAGATGACGGACATCACTAGCATATCCTACCGAGTTACTGAGCTGCACAACTGGTAGCGAATTAAAAAATCTCATAGCAAACTCTCTTCACTTGAAGGTGGAGGTGGAGGTGAGTTATCTAACTTCGTAAAAGGAATCGCAAAAGCGTGCAATCGAAGGAAAAAAGAGAACGATATTAGAGTGTAAGATGCCCAGAAGACAGAATATACGCAAAAAAAAGTGAGATTTGCACTCCGTTGGGATTCTGCTCTCATCACCCACCTGGCCGCGCGCATGTACAAATAATTTTAAAGAAGTTGAAGGAAACAAAAGTCAAAAAATATGAAAAAATATTATCCGCAAATAAATAAAAAGCTATGTTTTTTAGTGCTGTGCTGTACGCCAGTTTTCTGCAGAAAATTCTCCTTCTTAAAAAATGGTGTACCATGCAAACAAACCGATGGTGTTAATATTTTACAGAAAACGTATAGGGTTGTGGCCATATTGGAAAAAAGGTAGGACATGCGTCTAGATTTCGTCATTATTTGGTAATTAAATTAATTCGGCCGAAGATAATACTTCATACACCTTAATATTCTCCAACATGATTTCCAATGATGCCATCATACATTTATGATCATACTAATGATATATCTGGTTGGGGTTGTGTCTAGAGTACTGGCTAACCATACGGAAGGCCAAGGTTTAAATCCTTGCAGAGGAGGATGTTTTTCAGAGAAAACCCGATCCCTACTTGAGTGTTGTGGATGGCATTTCCTGTACAGTACTCCCTCTGTCGGATAAGACGTGAGACCGTGGTGACCTTGGCGCCTTTCGTTAAGAGCAGGCTAATGCCTACGCCGGGTTTCTTTCCACTCTTTCTCCCTCACCTGTCCTCTATGGCGCAAATGACTTTAGCTGTCCGTCGCCTCCTCAAAATCCAATCCAATCCTTCGTACTAAGGTTATACGTAGCTCCAACGCTTTATGATAATATAAACAAAGCTTTGGCTTATGCGTTTTATTTGTATGTGGAAAATTTATCAGTGGAAAATATTTAGTGAGCCAAGGAGAATTTAACTCATTTAATGTATGCGAATCAAATACTACTAAATTAACTTATTAGAACATGATCCTTCTATACTCAATATTACGTATTATGGAGCTCATTTTTAGCTTTAGGGTTATTTCTAAATAAGCCTTGCATTTGGCTTTTACCCTTCATTGCTATTGTGCGAGCGGACATTGCGATGCAACCTTTTTTTCCCTTTCAATGAAGTGGGAACATGTTTTGTGTGTTTCATTCACCAATCTGGGTATCTGGTAAAGTGATACGGATGCATAGTAATATCCTGCTACCCCATTTTGTTCTTGCAACCACTTTCCCTCCTGATAAATATCAATTTTCATGCCGTGGAGTGATCAGCACTGTTTTATCCGTTAGCATCCAATGAACTTTATCAATCCCACAAAAATAGAGAGAATTTTACATTTTTTCCTAAACTCATCTAAGTTTTCATCCATTGAAAAAATTTTATTCCGGTATTTCTCTGATGATATTTCCTCCTCTTTCCAAACCCACTGAGTAAAAACACAAAAAACAAGTTTATTTTTATCCATTCATTCATCTCCTTTCTTCTGCCCCAAATTACTCCCGCTACCTTCACGCTCTCTGGCAAGCTTTTCATGTCGCGCTGGCAGTTTGCAACGCATAGGTAGAGCCTGTCCAATTTCTTTCTATTTTATTTGGTGGTACAATTTTAAAAGTCTCGGTGATTACCGGACCGGACCGCATTACCTACCGCAGGTTGTTAAAGCGAACTCGTTGCTTTCAAAACAAGCATCGACCCATGAGGATTGTATTACGAATTTTCGTTAAATGCTCAGTCGATTCCTCTTTATTCGGCAAGAGCACGGGTAAAGGTGTGGGTAACATGGCTAAATAAAAAAAAAAGTAGCACACCATCATCCGTCGGGCAGGTCACGGTGAGACGAACAGGGTTCTTGTTTTTGTACGTGGCTTAATTTAAATTGAATTCCCATAGACTATTAATTGGACGTTTTGTTTTATTCAATTTGGACGGCATCTGGTTTGTCTAACGGCTTTTGGGACTAGTTTGCCGAGGGAATCAGAGAGCACGTGAACAAACATTCATTTGTGGTTCAATCACAATTTGAGTGCAATGCTTAAAGCGTAGATCTTTTATACTGCGTGCGCAAATATTATTCCAAGCAATATTGATGATGTTAAACAGTGGGAGGAAACGAGCAGCCGTATGAAAGGGAAGTGGGAGGGTTGATTTTTATCGAGATTTCAACAGAGTACGCGAAGTTTTCCAATACCCTCGTTTGCGGGTGATCCTATTGAAGAGAAAACAATTGCCCACCACCATCTCGATTAAAGGATTAGGATAGAATTTGTCGAAAATAAGCATTCCGTTTCGAATATCAGGATGGTAATTCGATATAAAATTTGATTTTGCCCGGTAGCTTGTTTCACTGGATTCCATTGTTCCATCACTGACGTTATACGTGAATTCAATTACTTCCCTCTTTGCACGCGAAATAATTTATGCTATGGACTTCTGGATGACATTACAGCGTGCGAATGAATACTCAATTGAATATATAGTCATGTCGTATCCTACTTTTCTCTGGGCTGTTTTACGCTGTATGTTAAGCATTCATTTTATGATGTCGTCGAAAAATGGAATACAGAAAGCCGTACCGCTATTTATTAATGTCCTGGATAGTAAAATAGGAGACTTAAAAAATTAGGATAGCCAATACCAATGTTACCCACTGAAATTTATTGCATTCCTTCTTAATTGCTGTATACCATGGATTTTACCAATTAATTGGCTAGGTTCAGTTTACGTAATTAAATAAAGCTTCACTGCTAAATTCACTGTTTAAACTATTACGTCAGGTTTCATTCGACTGAATTATTTTTTGTGTTATAGTGTAATGTTACACTTTTATGGGAGTCCCCAGTAGATTCTTCCTCTACAGTATATCCCATCTCTCAGCAATCCCTCAACTAAACACCTTATAAACCTTATGCTCAAAAAACTTTTCAACAAAGAAAGAAACAAATTGACTAACTTCCTTCCCACCAAAAGCCACCAAAACATTTCTACGAGTAATAAAATGAGCTCCTATAAAAATTTCAACTGGATAATGAGAACAAGTTATAACAAAGAATTGCAGTTGAAAAATAGGTTTCATATCCCTTGTTTAAAACGCTAGAAAACCTATTTCTCAGTAACAAGAAAACACCCGGTAATGAAATAAGACTGTTCAAGTAGGATATTCCTCTTCACGGAAGAGTTTTATCATCCGTTTCCTCCTTAGCACTCGTGATCAGCAGTTATGCCAATTTTTCTCTTAGATAAAACTTAATTCGACCATGGCTTCGATATTCTACATCATAATGAGGTCACTGAGGTCACAACAGGTATATGATGATGTAGTATATCGAAAGCATGGTCGAACAAAACTATATCGAAGTGTAAAATTGCCTTTAATCTCATTATTCATCATGAAATTTCTCCATATCACACCTGATACTTCTGATACTTCTCTTTTTGTACTTGTGATATGATAAAGTTGGCGAAACAGGATTGCACTATTTTTCTAGTAAAGCTGCTCAATAGTAACTATAACCAATCTCAATTGTTTCAGTGTTGATTTGCTTTGCATTCATTCCTTAACCGACCGCGAGGCAATATGCTGATTAGCCGTCCTTTGGTGTGAATGCTACAAGTTATTAGCCATCATTATTGTTTATAGCCATCTTCCGGTGAAATGTTTGTTTTAATTTGCTTACAAGGTTCACTAGGTTTTCTTTAATGCTATATTTTCTACCTCCACCTCTTACGCTTGGAGAACTTACTGATTTCCTCTTTTGACCACTATTTTCTCTCAGTGCAAGCCAATTCCAATTCCTCTTTGTTCCTCTTTCAATTACCAATGACGTCCGAAAGGTTACAGAGAAAAGGAATAACTTTTTTCTCTACTATAATCTCTTTTATTTCTTCTTCTCTCTGTTTTCTCACCACTTCACATTAAAAGGTGCATCATTGGTTGTATTTTGAATTCGAATTTTCAGAGAATATAAGTTTTTCCATACATATTATTTTGTGTCCACAGGTGCTGTTAGTTCTAGCAGCCAGGTTTCTCCCGTTGAATTCCATCAGTTCAAACTGTGTTAAATAGATATTTTGTGGTCTAAATCAACAAATTATTTGAATACCTTGAACCCTAAGGTCGTTCAGTTTCATGTTCGATGCATTAATATTCATTGAATCAATAGAATCAATACGCTTGGATGAATTTAGTTGATTATATGGACGCCAAGTGCGTTTTTTATTCATTTGTTCAATTCATACATTTCCTACAAAGACTAAGTGCACCGAAGAAATCGGTTGTAATCACTTCAAAGGATGGATTGCTGGGCCACTTAAGTCGAACGCTGTAGCAGAAAGTATCGGGACATATTTGAGTGTAATGTAAGCACTAAAGTCTCTCCCTTCTATTCACGTCCACTCAACTACCCGCTCGATGAAATCGTTTGATAGTCCATCCCCACGATTCCCTCCTTCCCACCCCTCGAAACCTATCCTTTTTTCTCCGAATCGAGGAGAGGAAACGACAAGCCTGTGCTTGGCATTTTTAAAATTGAAGTCCGCCCATCCCATTCCTTTCCTCCCACCCCTCATACAACCTTCCAGCAGCCAAGAGAACTTGTTAGCCCATGGCGATCAATCGAATTCGGGACGTTCGCCTCATACCCACCCAACAAGTGCCCCACCGAAAGGAAGTCTGCGAGGGAAATAAAAAAAAAGGCGAGTCCTTCCCGTTGGCCTCGCGACCTCTTTTTTTGTGTGTGTTTCATTTGATATATCGGACAAAAAACGGCGGAAACACTGGCCACCCGATATGGCGACAGAATGACGAGTGCTTGCGGAAAGTTGAGCGAGGTTGAGAGTGGGCAGGGAATGTTTGAGATAAATGAAATGACTGCGGGAGTGAGGAAAATGGAAATTTTTCATCTCTGAGATTGAATTTCCATTAAAATCATGGATATACATTTAACTGCAGTGGAGCGGACAATTTTGACCAAAGTATCATTGAATAGAAATACCGGCTTTGCGGCTGTGAAGTTATTTTTGCTGGTTGTTTCGGTCGATAATTACGAATGAAGACAATTAGAAAATGAAGTTTTGTTGTGGAATTTGCTGCGAACCAAATGGTAATAGCTAATATTAACTGTTCGGGGAAAGAAATTCCCATGGAACATAGTGCGCAAGAAATACACTATAAATGCATATCAAACTTAAATCTTTCGGACATCATGAATGAAATCGAATTTACGGAGCTCTAAATTGAATAGAGCATTGCACTGGCTTTATATTTATACCTACTTTATAAAATCACAGTGATAGTTAAGAGAATGTGAAAGTGACATATTTACTATACCTACTATATTACTCAATGAAGATTAAATCTAATGGATATAGACATGACCATTGACCAGCAGCATCGATAAAATGTGGTATGTATGTGTACAAAATTCTTTTAATTTTTATAAGTTCAGTGGAAGTAATCTTTTTATATCTCATCAAAGTTAAAATGCTTTAATCGTTTTACACCGGGCAAGGATCACTAATTATGTTTTAAAATATTTTCTAATATTCAATTTTTCATCGATACGCGACGGGCTATTACATTCTTTACATAAACCATATTCCTTAAAATACGCCTTTGTACTTCTCCGCCATTATAAGGAGAGAGAATAATGTATTTATCTAGAATAGAATGAATTTCCATTGTGCTATTCAAATAAATGTACACTATTGGCTGTGGTACATGAACATTTACGCCCAGTGCCAGATTCTAAGGATTGGCGGAAAATGTGTGGTGAATATTTTTGGCCACTGTGTAATGTAGAGGAGAGCGGGACTAGTTTTTACAGGGGCAAGTTGATACACTGTGAGTTTTGAAGTTCCCACTTGCCGGAGCACCTCTAAATATATAATTCTGGAATATGTGTATCGAATATTTTTGGCCACTACGTAATATATATTTATTGGACTGAAGCCAATATATGTGAAGTTATGTGAATTTGCTTCCTTATAATCTAACTTTAGTCACCAACAAACCCAGATATAAATATTTTAACTTTGCCTTACAGGATGCCCTTCACAATTCACGAAGTGTGCTTAATCGCTTGCGTTGGTATGATGGTTTATATCGTTGCATAGAAATCGCAGTTAATTTGGGCGTGACGAAATATCTCGTCGTGTATTTTTTTGCGTCATTTCATATTGCTGGTTAGGGCGGGACAAGATACCTATCGTCCATAAAATTTATTTTTTATTTTATTTCGTCTTTCGTGTACGCTCTGTAGGAATCAGCTGATAAAAGCACAAACACCTTCGTACGGAGAATGCTTGTCCGTAAAAACCTCGTAATTGTAATTAGGAGTTACGTAACCACCCACAATTCACCCATAATTCCTAAATGGAATGCACTCTTTGAAAATGCGATCGGTTTGTCACGGAATAAATCTAAATAAATGTAGTCGCTACAAAATGTGTCCTCAGCAAAAGCTGATTACAAAGGAATGAGGTTACTCCAGTTATTTGAAGTGGCAACACTTAAAACTTCTCGAAATTATTTTCTGCATGAAATGGGCCGATATCTTCGTTACCTGATTAGGTATTATTAAATCCACTTGTCAGCCATTTTTTCTAATTTTGAGAATTTTCATAAGTTTTATTAGATTTTCTTCGTTTTGCCTATAAGATTAAAAACTTATTTATAGTTGATTCACCAAATAAATACTATTTTTTCCTCATTCAACCAGTGATTCCTCATTTCTTCTAAAATATATATTTGTATTCCTTCTTCCTCCGGTCTAATTATTTTGCTCCTTGCATACATTCTGTAATTGGTATGCAGTGAACGAGAAAGTTCTTTTATTTCTTGGAAAACGACTTTCCTCTGCATCACCAGAGGAAAAAATCATTGCAAAAATTCATCAGGCTCTAGAAAACTTAGCACCATAAAAGAAAACGTTGGAATACGTTGATAAGAGAACAATGTTTGATATCAATGTAAAATGTTTACTCAAAGTAATAAATAAGTGATTGCAGAGTAAAGCCAATTTCTACTTGGGCGATACCCAGTTTTTGGGTTCCGGTAGGTCGACTCGGGATGTAATTTCGGGGATGAGAACTGTTATTGAAAGAAACATTGAGTATTACCACCATTTTTTGCTCGCTTTTTAGATTTTGAGAACGAATTTTACAGAATAAATTGGAAAAAAACTAATGGAGATTCTTGACAAAACTCGACGTAAGAATCGAAGCAGTTAAACTCTAATAAGTCGACTGGATTTGCCGACGACCAGGATTTGGTCAGTCAACCATTCGACTTCAGTCAGTCAGTCATTTAATCGACTTCAGGCTGTGATAAATGCTTTTTTAGTTCGGGAAATAATGAATTAATATATTAATGAATACATTTATGAATGAATTTCAGTTTGGGAAATATGAAATTAAGATGAATCTCAAGAAAAAAAGCAATGATATTCCATAGGATAAGGAAAGAGGTCATTAGAGTTGGAGGGGACAAACCTGATCAAGTGGAGCATATAAAATACTTAGGTAGTATGCTAAAGGAAAATGGCCACACTAGCAGAGACATGAGGAAGAGAATGGCATTAGCCTCGGAGGAGTTTAGTAAAAGAATGGAGCTGATGCAAGGACCTTGGTTAAGAATGTGATGGAGGTAGTTAAGAACTTCATATGGAGCGTAGTGTTGTACGGAGGAGAAACATGGACCATCAGAAAGAAGGACGAGAATAGGCTCAGGTGTTTGAGATGAGGGTGTGGAGAAGGATGGAGAAGGTGAGGTGTACGGAAAGGAAGACTAACGAGGAAGTGCTTGAGATGGTGGGGGAGGAAAGAAACGTTTGACTGAAATCCGGGATAAGCAGGGTAGATGGCTGAAAGAGGTAATAAAGGGTGATGGGTTGCTGAAGAGTGTGATAGAGGGAAGGATGTTAGGCCAGCGGGAAAGGGGAAGAAAGAGAATAGGTTTCATGGACGGGATGACGAAAGGTAGATCTTATGCCGAGGCGAATAAGGATATACTAGAGAGAGATTGGTCCCTGAATGTTTAAAAGCCCGGGAGGAGATTCTAACATTCAAAAAAACCTACCGTTACCGGTAGAACATATAATAATAATAATTATCCTCGCTCCAGTAATATGTTCTTTGATGCCATTTTCACAGTGAATTTCCCTCTCTAATCCGCTCCAAGATTAATTACACTAATTAGGACCTCAAAACAGTCCTATAATTTTATTCCTCCTTAATCATGAATGTGAAAAAAGTTTCTCTCTTTTATCCAGTTCAAAAAAACCACAAAAATTTCCTCAATCACTTTTTTTCCACGATCTATTACCACGATTAAAACCACAATCGGAAAAAAATAATAATGAGAAGAAATAAGAAAAAAGAGGGAAATTTAATTCACGAGCAAAAAGAAACGGAGTAAACCAATCGCTGGCTGGAGAGGAAGACTAACGAGGAAGTGTTGGAGGTGGTGGGTGAGGAAAGGTAACTTCTGAATGAAATCCGGGATAGGCAGGGTAGATGACTGAAGGACGTAATAAAGGGTGATGGGTTACTCAAGAGTGTGATAGAGGGAAGGATGTTGGGCAAGTGGGGAAAGGAAAAAAAGAGAATCGGTTTCATGGACAGGATGAAGAAGAGTAGATTGTATGCTGAGGCAAAAAAGCAAATACTGGAATAGTTAAGATCGTAAAATGGTAGAGAACCGCGAGAGATTCCCTGACTTTCAGCTAAACACACCTTTCACCGATAGAAAACTTAGAAGAAAAAACTCTGACCGAATGTTTTCATTCCGGGGTAATTATGTGTCATTTATTGCAAATAATATGTATCACTTAAAAATCTTAACAGACTGCCATCATCTATCGAATTTGTGTTCAAAATTCTGATATTTTTTCTGTCATTATCTAGGTAATATTGAATGTTTAACAAAAATTATGATTAAAACGATGAATTACGAAAAACTTTATTTTTTCAAAAACTCTAAAAAATACTTTAATATTTTGGTAATGTTAGCAGAATGAATTTTCAAATATTAGTAGCCAGCGCAGATGCGGCCTGATTCATGGTCAAATTCTATTAATGACCTATTTCTATTGATTAATTCATAAATATGTTAAAGCCACCAGTTTATGAAGTTCATCTACTGCTATTTATGAGTTATTTTATCCTTTAGTAGGCCTAATAAATGCGCTGGTTAAACGGTGGCATTTGAATAATTTATGAATGGATTTTTAAAAAAGGGAGGGAGGAATGCGAAGAGGTGAAAAGAGAATAATGGGGCTGAGTTTTTTAGTTTGCATCCCCTTTACATATTTTTCCCTTTTCGTTTTCGGGATGAGGCCAATGGGACAAGCCGCTACGCCAGCCGTATCTCTAGCGGGCTTCACCTCACACTTAAAAACTTGAGTGTTGGCAGCTATGCAGGCGGGTGTGCAGGTCTTCACTTGCGTGCCATATAAAAACAAAGACTATATCTTATAAAGTGAGGGGAATGTGCAAATATTTTTGACTTAAACAAATAAATTGCGGTTACCTAAATTTCTGACCTAGCGTTGGAAAAAACACGTTAGAAATTTTGGCGGTGATATATTATGAAGACTGGGATGCATCATGCAACTAGTAGGAATGTCATAAGACGGGAAAGTAAAAGTGATTCTTATTTGGCATAGCTTGGTCATTTTGAAAATTTACTTCAGTTATTTGGACCCTAAATAGTAATTGGAATAAAATACAAGCAAATGCCGAACGATTTGTTGACAACTATTTCGAGCCTGCCGATTACGCTGAGCAATTTATAGAGGGGACTAGAGTTCGGAAAAATTGGTAACTCCCAGGCTAAGGCATAAGTAAGTCCAGACAGGCGTAAGTTTTAGAAATAAACTCCACTTTCTCAGGCGAGATATCGTAGAACAGCATAATGAGTAATGAAGCTCAAATGATTTCGTACTGTCTACAAAATTTTATTTCCACCTCTTGCTACACGTGTTTCGACTGACTTACAGTCAGCAGGACTAGCAGTCATGCCTGATGATTACTGCTAGTCAGTCGAAACACGTGTTGCAAGAGGTGGAAATAAAATTTTGTAGACAGTACGAATTCATTTGAGCTTCATTACTCGTAAGTTTTAGAATGGCACGAAGAATACTTTTTCACCGTTATTAGCTCTATCTCTTGGTCTATTCCATTTTAAAACACTGCATCACGAAAAAA
This sequence comes from Ceriagrion tenellum, assembly GCA_963169105.1. NCBI lineage: Eukaryota > Metazoa > Arthropoda > Insecta > Odonata > Coenagrionidae > Ceriagrion > Ceriagrion tenellum. Next base: position 112,849,746 of record OY720640.1, on the reverse strand, counting down.
TCGTTCTATTTTGCCGAGGATCATGTACGGCTAGGTGTGTTATCCAGGGAAATACACATAATCTCCAGTCAAAAATGTATCGCAAAAGATGTCGTGCTTTTCAATGCAACGTCCCGGAAGATAAACCAAAAATTATCACTTTTGGATGACTATGTCAATCACTGCGCATGGGCAAATCATACGGTACGTAGCCACGAATTAAGGTGCTAAGATACCTAATTTACTTCTTAAACTGCCTATATTCACGTTGATTAGATGATTTGCAAATGTAACATGAAACGGAAATTTGGAGCAGCAGGTTTGAACCCCGTTCAAATGATATGTTTTATTTGTGGCGAAACATTTTAGAGTGTCCTCCTAAGGATACTCCGGTTTTATCCTATTTTTTCGTAGAGAATTTCACCATACTTAATGTTTATTTATGTACCTGTGCGCGTCTCTGCATACCACATCATATGTATCCTCAGTAATTAGGTTATAAAAGTTTAAAATCGAGTGATGCAACAAAATAAGAAAGACGTAATGCCTATCTGTTGGTACAAACAACAAACCTTCCATTTGAGAATTAGACAAACCAAAACAACCTAAACTGGTTGGAACTCAGGGACACTCCGTCATCATACAGTTCACTTTAGTCCTTAACCTTTTCCAATTCATATTCGTATTTTCAACCTTTTTCTTGGCCTAGGTGCATAAAACTCCATGCCACTCCCAAGTTTTGTGGCCCGCAAGGTAGTATGTAGATTTGGGTGAAGAGCTCGGTTGATTAGGCACCGGTCCGCCCGAACCGCCCTCGTCTTCTCTCTTGCGAAATGATAAATTGGTACACTCCAGTCTCCCGGGTCAAATGAATCGTAAAAACGCTCCATGGACGGATGCTGAGGGAGATGTGAGGGCAAAGGGAATACCGCTGGAAAAATATTTCCGGCCCGCTGATAAACAGAGCTACGACCGTGATCCGTTGCACCGCACTTCGCGGCAGTAAAATTTTCTAATCTCCTACAAGTCTCTCTCTGAGTCTTCCCCGAGAAATTTCGACCGTTTGAAGTGTCAAGAAAGAGATCTGCGGCTCATCCTTCCTTTGCAATCTAAGAATTTATTTACCCAGCCGATGCAACCAACCATTTAACGTGCCTGAAGAGTTTGAATTCAAATTTTGGACATCCAATAATGAAAACATGACTGAGAAGTTTATAATTAAATGGTTCATATACAAGTGATGAGGGCATTGCGTTGGTTTTCGCGGCACTAATCTTGCTCTCGTTGTAAAATCATCACGACCCTGAAAACTGCGCATTTTGTGACCTTCGCAGTGCCTTTGGCTAGCATATGACGCCAATTATATCTTTAGACTAATCGGCATATTATATATCGGCATATATTACATTTTTGAAACATATTTTTTACTAGTATGAAATCAAATCGCCTTATATTTTTTTAATCTGACGGGAATGATCCATGGATGGTCAATATTTCTGAGGCAGTTTGTTTACACTTTGCATCGTTATTTCTTTGGAGAAGGACTTTGTTTTGGAGGGAATGAGAAAATAATTGCGGGCGAATTTTATTCAGACGTACCCTTTGTATGTTTATGTTGCGACTAATCAGCATATCCTTACACACATCTCTCTAATCTCGGAGAAGGGCGGCCAGAGATATGTTTTTAGCGTTTAACTGATGACGAACGACAGTGAGACCTCATTATCTGTCAGATGGGTAATTAAATTGACTGATAAATGAGAGAATTTGAATTCTCAAAGTGATTGACAAGGAAAACCCCTGAGATTATTGATTTATTTGATAAATTGATTCTTCGTTTGTCGACAAAAATGTGGAAATTATTTTACCAGATATTGGCAGCATCACGTATCACTCATGAAAAGTAAATTCTTGTCAAGTGCCGTTTATGTCGCCAACCTTCGAAGCATGACCTTTTTTTTCCTATGTGATTTCCTATGTAACGCTCCATTGCATCTTGTGGGTTTGTTTTTTAGAAAAAAGGACGAGTCTTGACTTTACTATAGTAGGTAGTCCCATTAAAAAGTCCGTTCGAAAGCGTCAATGATATTTTTTTGCCTTTATGTTTTGATAGGTGACATATCCTATCCAAACCAAAGATAACTCGGAATTGACCGAAATTTTTCGTAACCAAATATTGTTGCTTTTAGCTAGGTGTAAATTAACAATTCCATAAATCAATTTTAGTTTTGTGCCAATTTAATGATTAAAAGCCGCCAAATATGACTGTGCTAGTGACAATAATTTCACTTGCTTTGCCATATGGGAACTTGTTTAGAGGACAACGATTTCTTAACCATTTAGCGCCTAGCGTGTTCGTATGATCACAGCAAACATTTCTTGCTCTTCATAGCCCTCCTTTCCGTATTTCTCAAATTTTCGTAATGCAGTTTTGGTAACAATATTTTGATATATTTATCATCTGAAAGACGAAATATTAAGTTAATTCAACTGAATGTTTTTGATACACAGCATTGTCAAAGTGGTGGCCTACCCTGAACTGCTTCGCGTGAATGCATGACTTTAATTTACTACATAGTACAAGTGCATTTTTCTTCAAATTCTGATACATTTCAGTAAATGTGCTAAAAATACTACGATTTACCCTATAGATTAATATCGTTTTAAATTTTTCATAAATAATAATAATATTTAGAAGAAATGTTACGCGTGATCATATGATCACGCTAGGCGAATACCATAGCAGTAGGGTTCCACGAGGAAGGCAGCATTACGAACGCTTATTTCGATAAAGGTAATAAGATATTTCTTATTCGGGGCATTGTAATATAGCGCTGGTGTTTGATGGCTATCACGTTATTCTTTTCACTTCATGGCTGCGAGTGAAGAATTGTATACCAATCATTATTTGGCGTGTCTGTGGTGAAGCTACTTTGTGGCACATTCCCACAACTGTGTATTCTCTCGGCTGAAGCGTCCCTACAAGTTCTATCGAGGTGCTATTTTACAATATAGTTAGTAATGAAATGTAACTTTTCTCCTTATTCCTAGTGTCCATGTCACTGGTCGCCTTACTTTAGTCTCAATTTTCCCTGTTTTAGCCCTTTCCCCCCCTCTTCTCTCGGTTACCTTGCTTTCAACGCTCTCCACGCTGTACCGTTCCAACACCCACCCGCTGCTCCTTTCCCAGAGCCGCTCGAAGAGGGGAACGCCCCATCCTCCCCTTCTCTTCCGCTTCCCCTCCGCTCAAATCGAGTCTCCCTCCATTCACATTTCATGCGGAGGCGGTCCTCTTCCCTCGGGGGATCGGACACGTCAGCCGCCCGCCCAAATTCCCGCGCCCAAGCCGAGGAAAAGGTGCGGGGAAGTGCGGTGCCAACAGCGGAGCAGTGGAAGGATATTGTGATGATAGTGGGAGAAGGAAGCTGATGCGGTGAGAGGGAGAGGCAAAACAACAAAGGAAGCCGCACTCTCCCCTTCCCTCACAACAACTACATTCCTTTGTCGATTTGCGTGGTCAGCATGGTTCGAACCGGACAATGAGATGTTGCTTCGCATCGACCAAGCAGTTATCGGGGACAACGGACGACAAATAAAGCCGGTAGCGCCTTTATGAATGTGTGGCTTCATAGGTTTGCAAGGGAAGGAACTATACGAGGAAGGCACGATGATTCAATGGAAACTCGGCGTTACCGTAAGCTTAATCTTAACGAAACCGCAGAGGGAGGCAGAAGAACAGGGAAAGAACCTGAATTTGCTGCCCGATTCCACGGACAGAGTTGTATTCTTTTGCTCTCATAAAAATGATCATAATATTTATTTTTACATTTTCTTGGTAGTTTCACTAAACAAAATACGTTTTCCTATCGATGAGCATCTCCCTCTCATAGAAAAGCATCAACAAACTTGCACTGAAAAATATACACCACTTTCAAGATACGAACCCGGGTCTTTTGAATACAATTCCTCCATTAGCCAGCTACTGAATGCTTGGAATTTATGTGTTATCGTGAGTTAGAATTGATTCCCATGATAATGAGAGGTCACCTTGAATTGTTTCATTTTTCTGGTGGTGCAAAGTACTAGGTTCCTAACGCAGGTTATTCAGCATTTGAAAATTGATATTTGAAGAGAAATGACTATAAATAACGTAATTCAATCAATTAACAGATATAAAAACGATCATGACAAAATCCACCCTTGGAAAATTTCTATATTATCTGATACTTTTCTTAAACTTCTGCATTAACATAATATGCCTTATCTGTTTAATATATTTTTGTGCCTGTCTTCATTGCGTATTTGCGTCTTATATGATGTAAAATTAAGGAACTATTATTGCCAATTTGTGTTTACTGGCAAATTGAAGTACCCTCTCGCCGTGATCATATCTTTCCGCTTCGAAACTCGTCCACTTCTGTTTCAACAATCCTATCCACACCACCGCATTCCTATTCTCAATCTCAAATGGCTCTTCATTATCGGAGTCTTCTCTGAATATATCTAAGTCTGGTTTCTCCTTGCCACCCACGTCATTCTACCCCGGATTCATATCCAGCCACAAAAAAATGATGCTTGTATTTAAATTAAACCTGTACTATCCTAACGCTCACCTATTCTGTGTGTGCTCTACTATTTCCCAACTTTGGTTTTCATTCCATAGCTACTCTTTGTTGACTGTTATCCTCATCACTTAAACTATGCTGGAGAGAGAGCCATCTCTCTCTCTCTCTCGAATAGTCCACTAATACCTAGCATCTTACTTTGTCCATCTTCTTGCCATCTATTTTTCTTGATTCTATTTACTGTTGTTTTCAACTTAACTTGCGCTCTTTATTGAATTAATATCCCAAGTCACTATTTTTGCCGCTAATTTTCTCTTCTTCTTGACGTCTCCTCTGCCTTAATTCTTGTATTATCTGATGATGTTGACGCTCAACAATTTCGTGTGATGATGACTACATTACCTAGTCTCCCACACTGCCTAGAATGACGCCCTACTTAGCAATACGTACTAGTCAGAACCCAATAACGAAAGAATGCCTACCGTATTCGGGGATATTGAAAGTTGGGGGAATATTCCTGTAACTCTCCCCAGCAGTGTTTCCTCCGTAACCTCATTACTACCTTTTTCACTGGCTCCTACCCTTCGACTTATTTGCCTTTGATGCACTTTTCCAGCTGTTGGGGGTCATTGGAGCCAGAAAGTCCTTCCACTGCCTTAAGGTTGTAGTCTGGGGAAAAATAATGTGTGCTTTCCTACAATAAGAGTGATAATCGATAGAAATGTGACGCGCTGACCAGCACACGATCATGCGCCGTTTTTCGATGTGGTCAATTAGCATTCTCAGGCCCTTGTATCGAAATTTATATTTTGTGTGATATTGAGACGTAGGTCGCATAGGGGGCTTTCTGACTCGTCCAAGACCGCCGCTTGCCTTGCTGGCCGCGCTAGAATCCAAGACGTTACGGCTCAACTTTTCCAACGACTCCCCCTATCTAAATACTCATTTACATCTTCAACAATACCATGCGATTTTGAAGTTATTCCACGTTAAGGATAATGATCTGAAAAAAAACTTCATATTTTGTTATGTTTATCCTATTCGGCAGTAACATTATGCCAAATATTGAAATAAGACATGATATTTTCGCCAATATTTTTATTCCCTCATAATGAGATCCTTTGCCAAAACATTATAAAAACACACGTTCTCTTAAGTTTTCCTCCCTTAAATGCTTAAACAATCGATTAGTGGAGTTGAATTTCAATATAATATATAATTCCTTACTGGTAAACTTTCGTACCACGTGCACCCTCTACTTTTCTCACTGCACCACGCCCTTCCGTCGTGGCGGTCGGTTCTTTGCCAAGTCCAACGTTTCTGCCTCCTCGCCGGCCGCACTTGGGGACACCATTCCGCTTTTCAAACTTTTCCGACTCCCCTCGCCATACACCCTCCGCCGTTGTCCTTCTCGACCGCCGTACCTCCCTCCCGGACGATTCCCTCAGCCCAGCCTCTCTCTCTCTCCTTCTCCCGGAGTCGGGGATGAATAATTAGGAGCCCTCCGGTTAAGGCCATGCGGAATGTTTGATGGAGTCACTACCATTGGTCGTGGCGCTTGGGGAGGAGGCGGGTCGGAGGAAGTTTTGTTAAGGGTTCGCAAGGAAAAGAAAGAAAGGAAACGGTCGGATAAAGTTTCGCAACTTGCCCAAGGGGGAAATGAGGGTCGTCAAGTTTTTTTGTAGACCAAGATTGGAAAGGTTTTGGCAAACCTGCTAAAATTCAGGCGGATTGGAATCCTTCGTTTCCGATGTTTATGGGAAGTTTTGGCTCGCAGCTGATTTGAAGAGGAAAATTAATTCAGGAATAATAGAACTTTCACCGAGAATTTAAGAAAACTCTGCTGATCGGAAATGAAAATACCGTTCAGCGGCGTAATATTAATTTTTAATGTCACTAAAATACAAGAGAGAAATGTGTAAAAGCAACTATATTTTGACTGATCTATTGAGTTGAATTTCAGCCGAGTAAGTGTCTCGCAAACATGCCTTTTTGTTGCAGTGGACTTAAGAGCTCTTTAGACGATAATTTCTTGTCATGTTGCAGATTTCATTAAAATTTTGTACCGAATCAAAGAAAAAAATTAAACATTGGAATACTTTTGAACATCCATAGTTGCATGTCATGAGCTTTTTTGCTACTAGGATTTCAAAAAAATGATTTAACACCCTATTGCTCCAACCGGAGAAAATGTTTAAATTATGGAGTCAGCGTTAAAATTTTACCCAAAAATCGTAAAAGAGGAGGGTATCAAATAAATGCAATCACTGGCTATACATAGCCAATTCAAGTAGAAATGTTTGTTGGGCGTTGTCAGTGTTCATGGCTATGTAACTGTTAATTCTCTCCTATCAAAGTTTTGTGAAAGATGAATTCGTTTGAGATGTAATTACTGTTCCATTAATAGTGACTGACCAATGCATCAAGTAGCTTGATTGCTTTTAATGACTAGGCTGCACTTGAAATATCATCATAGAAGAGGATACCTGATTGTTAGTAAATAAAGTTCAACTTCGTAAATCCTCACTTATATGCCAAAAATGAAAACTAAGGGTTCAAATAGATATCATTTCATTGGTTAGGTTTTCATAGGTTTTTGGTTATATCCGTAATAAATACCGTTTTCGAACTCTATCAAACCTATATTGAGTAATGTAGCATTCGTGATTGTCCTTTTAATATCCGTTATGGTAAAAACTCGTCGTCTTACTCTTGTAATTTTGCATTTCGTCGTTTTTAATCCTCAACCTAATGAATGCCACCTAACTAGTAGAAGTACGAGGTATTATTCCAAAACAATCTTTGATTACTAGTATGAATCAAAGGAAACTTTTCTTACTCTTAGTTTGACAACTTGCCCCATTTGGCATTATTCTATTAAATGAAATCATTTGACATGTAAATAGTGTATGAATTACTAGGATTAAGAATAATGAGCCTCAATGACGGCATGAGGGGAGAACCAATTCTACTTGTACCAGACGGAATTTCAGTTAGAATCAATATATCGAGAGATTACGCATGGTTATGCCATTTACCAAGCCAGAACACACACAGTGGCGATAGATATTCCAACTCCTGGACGTTGGCGTCAAAGCTTTGAACATTTGCAGTATTTGACGAATAGGAAAATGGGACAGGTAACACATGAGCTCTAACTGACGTATACTTGTGACATTCGCTCCGCCGCGTCAAATAGTGTGGAAAAACCTTGGCGGTATCAGGATTCACGATTTATAGAATCACTGGGCTTGATCCAGTCAGTAGCACCGTCCCAACACATGAAGGGAAATGAACAAAAATGCGGCCTACTACTGTACTGATATTAGAAAACTAGCTTCTATTTGGTGTAACGTGTGCGCTTTGAAATACCCCTTTAAACTGATAGGGATGCATGCGATCGCTGTGTTTTGATAATATTTTCTGCCATTGCAACGAATTAAAAGTCATTTTACGGTGATAAACCTTTATCGCGCCCATGGACAAATCTTCATTTATATTTAGTTGAGTTAAAATTATTTTGAGATCTGATTGCCATGGAAATGATAAGATATTATAATCATAGTATTAAGATATTAGTTTCCAACAGGGTAGTTTGCTTTGCCGACGATCGATTGGCGCTAAAAACATCCCTGCTCATCACTGTATGGACTGTGAGCTTGGATGAATTACTGCACAATTTTAACGAATTTGCAAGAAAGAAAATCCGTACGAGTTCGTGAGGATTCGGATAGATGCCGCGAGAAGCGGTGAAAAAAAAACTCGAAGATCCTTGAGAAAACAATGAGAAGGAAAAAAGAGATGCTTCTCACCCGGGTGCGGTTTCCCCTTATTCTGGAGAGAGTGAGGAATGCAGGAGATCCACACGCCCAGAGATGTAAGAAAACTGCTTTTGTCTTGGAGAAGGGGAGAAATATGATCTCTGGAACGTCGGCGAAAATTTGCATCGAGTGGATATTTTTTCGCTCCTACCCCATTCCACCCCAGTGAAGGTGGAAGGTGCTTTAAAATATCTGGGATTCCTCCGCGGAACCCGAGATAAGAAAAGAAGCGAGCTGGATTGGCGAAGTGATGGTATGGGTGGGAAGATATATGGATGGGGGAAATGACGATGTGAGTAGAGCGGTGCGATATTCAAACTCCAATATCGCATCCTTTATAAAATTTAATCTTGCTCAAGAAATGTTGAGACTCGATGTATTACTCGTGTGATGCATGTCGCTGCCCTCACGTTGTTTACAATGTCCTCTGTATATTTGCATCCTAAAGTATTTAACGAATTACCTGAATCCATTACAAAAAAATAAAAGAAAATTTTGAAATTTTCGTCGAAATTGATATTGGCAAATAACAATATTGATATTTCATTCTAGATCTGTAATGTAAGTACATGTACCTTTGTTATAACTTGTAATAATTTGAGTATTATACAAATTGAAGCAAGATGAATTATAGCTATTGTCTCTAATTTTCTTGTTCACAATTTGGCTTACATGAAATCATCTTTGTTATCTGTATGTATGCTTTTGAAAACACTTTGTGTTAAATGCCAGAAATGCATCTCTTTCATGGAAGGTGGTCACCACACAGGGTTGTGGTCTTTGAGGCTGCATTAAGCTCATTGACATTTGTACACACCATTTGACCAAAACCGTTGAGTAATAAAATACTCTTATTCTTTAGCGAGTATCGTATTCCATCGAAATATACACAGGAAAACATAGGTATACCTTGAAGATAATAAAATATCGACATTGAGTGGTTAAGTAAGACTCGTTATCACGAGTCTACCCTTTATATTATACTCGAGCCAAGCGAGCTATCGCTTTTTCAAATAATGAGAAGCTTATCAACACTCATTCGATGCATCCAATCCATATCAATGCATCCCGGATATGAAACAATATAGCAAATCGTTGGATATCAGTTTATTGGATATAACACTTATGCATCGCAACCATGGGGATATGACTGAATACATTGTCAAATTTCGCATTAGATCCCAAAATAGAGTCATCACCAAAATTTGGTTTATCACAAGGAACATTATAATTCACATATTGTTGCATTGCTTATCACCGATCGCCCTGCCACGCCAAGTTTTTTTTAATAATACAGTGAGATTGTGTGTCAAATTTAATCGCGTTACTTTTCTTATCTAATTGATTCTACTTCCATTGAAATAAAAACATTGTATATGGCTTGGCATAGCACATCGTATATCGTACCACATTGCTTTCTGTCGTTTACCTCAGGTGATGTCTCCTACCTCACTCGATGCATCGCATCATCGAATAGCTGTGCAGCATGGCGAGTGAATGATATAAAATAGCAGTCTCGGAAGGCGAAGGGTGGATTGGTGGAGAAAAGGGGAGTTGGAATTGCGGGGACCTCACCCACCCCCTCACCCCCGCCCTGTTGGTGGAAGGTTAGCCGATAGTTCATGGGGTAGGGGGGGGCAGTGCCGTCGAAGGAAAACGGGGAGTTTGGGGGTTTTCTTCGAATCATTGGCATGAATTTTGTAAGGCGGAATTCATGCCTCGTGCTCAGCGGAATATTGATATCTGTTTTTCTTGCACGGGGGGATGGGTGGGTGGGGGGTTGTGAGGAAAGACAAACAGTGGGAGCGGGAAGGCATCCAGGAGAAGTGAGCCGAAGGTTATCGGAGTGGGAGAAGTGAAATTTGGGACTATTTTTCGAAACCTCGGGATATCCAAATCACCCTCTTTCTCTCCCCACCTCTCCTCGACATTTCAACCCTACTTAGCCTCTTCCTACACTCAAACTTCTGTTTCATGAATAAACCGATTCCTTCATTCGTTTCTCTCCCCCGAAGACTTCCTCCTCCTTTCTTCCGCCTACTGTTTTTTTTAATACGACTTTTGACAAAAGCTCACTTCCCCGTCTCTCAAAGATGCCGAATGTAAACGCCAATTTGAGCGATATCTGTTCGACGCTTCCCCTTTTTCTCCTTTTTTAACCCTCATCCCTTCTGCTTGTTACCTCGCTCAGTGTTCCCTAAATTTTTACGTGGCATTTGGGTTCCCGGAGAGTATTTGTTCTGAATACGAACTCTCAATCAGGTGATTCCTGCTAAGTGATGAATATTGGAACGCGCCTCTTTTTCCAACAAATACCTTGCTTCTTGCTTGTCATATTATATTCATACTCCACGCATAATTCTGTGAATTTTTCCCACTATTTAGATTGTATAAAACAAAGAGACTTGCTGTAGCACTATTAAGCTTGTAACTATTGGATAGCGTGGGTATTTTTCAAGGTATTAAGCTCTATCTTGTGGTATTAAAACATTAGTAATAGTGAGAATATTTTCCATTTGTAACAATAGCAAGTCGAAGAGATATTCCTTGATTTCAAGAAGGCACTCGACAAGGTTTCTCACACAAACTTCATATATAAATTGCAATCATGCGGAGTTAATGGAAAAATAGTGAATTGGGTTAGGGACTTCCTCACTGATGGAAAAAAGTAGTAATTGATGGTTTGAGCTCTGGTATGTTCGAAGTCATATCCGGTGTTCCGCAAGGAATCGTGATTGGTCCTCTTTTATTCATTATTTATATAAATGACCTAAATTATTGAGGTAGCAGTACATTAAAATGATTTGCAGACGATACCGTTACCTACTGTGAAGTTAGCGAATACGAGGACTTCTTTGCAGAATAAGTTCTGTTATTATATTACAATAAGTTCATTTAAGGCTCAAGGAGTTGGGATTAAAATTAAATCTTAGTAAATGCATAACAGTTCACTGCCGGCAAAATCACCTCACAATTCCTTACCTTTACTGTGATTGAAGTAAACATAAGATCTTCAGATAGGGTAAAATCTTGGAATTACATTAACTTATGATGTATTATGTGGAACACACCTGCAGAACATATGCGGCACAGCATTTAAGAAACTAGGTTTTTTTAAGCGTGTAATAGGAAGGTCCTCGAATGAAAAAGTAAAAGATAGATGCTACTTCGCTCTGGTTTGGCCTCATCTCAAATACGCCGCGAGCATTTAGGGCACTGGTCATAAAGATTTAACCAAAAGAATTATTAAAATACAAAAAACGTAGCACTATTCGTTAAAAATTTCTACAAGCGATCATTTAGTGGATCACAACTTAACGAGGGATTAAGGTGGAGACCCTTAGAGACTCGGAGACCACACGCTAGGCTTATGATGCTTAAGAAATTAAAACTGGTGTGTTTCAGAGCGACACAGAGAATATTATCATGACACCTCACTACATATCAAGGTCTGACGGGAGCGATAAAATAAGAGAGATACACTGTCTCACAAAAACTCATTAGAAACACATTAGAAACTGTGCTCCACACAATAAGCAAACACATTAGAAACTGTGCTCCACTAAATACACTTCCATAACACACGTCACCATTCCTCCTCCCAAAACTTAATATCTTTACATGACTGGTGACCTAACACCCCCAGCCACACACCCATGCGGCGGCTTGAAGGTTAGTATGTAGATGTAGATTTAGAATAAGTAAGCCGTTATTAAGAAATATGTGAGAACTTACAGTACAGTGCCTTGACTGCCGGATATTAATTTAATATTTTAATCCATGGGCACTTTTCATCAGCCATAGCGTTACTCGACTCTGGGTTTCTCTCTTTATTTTCCCCTTATTCTAGAGTTCATACTGTTTTCTGTTTTGAACGACCTATTCGGCATTTTTAATTGAATACCAACTTTGGAATTCAATCCGGAGACACTGTATGAAACAATGTTTCTCTAAGCTTCTGTTGAGCTATGAGAGGCACTCTTTTGATTGGCATTAATGGAACAAGGTCACTTTTAGTTTGAAAATAGACACTTTTCCGCTAATTTAGTTTGTTTACTACTAAGTATCGTTTTAAAAACCTGAATTTTAGAATTATTATGAATACAATTGGTCTTAGCCAGACTTTTTAGTTTGAAAACAAGTCCAAAATGAAACGTAATCAGTATATTTTATATAACTGCGGTAACTTAATGGAAACAGGATACAAAATGCTACCTAATCAAATTCTTCGGTTGGCAGGCCAACATTTGGAACCAACAGGGTCCTATAGTTGGTAATCCTAGCCCTAACTCAGCATGAAAGTGCAGGGTGCGAACCTGAGTAAATTAATTATTCCCGCTGTGGTTTATAAAGAGAGTGCATGTATTTCGACTTAATAAAGGTGGATGGATATTTTACTGAGCTCAGTACGCTACCCGTTGGAGCGCCGTGCAAAAGATTTTGAATGGATGGCATCGAAAACAACGTTCTGCCAACATATCTGTAAATATGACCTTTTATTTTGAAATACCAATACACATATAGGGTATGCTTGAAGTACAATGAGTAGTTATATTGGATATTACTAGTAGTCACCACTTAAAGTCGAGAATATGATGTTTCGAGCTTCTATAAGAGGAGTGTCACTCGCTAATTCCCCATGAGAAATCCAGTATAATTGTCACACGTGAATCGTGAATCAGCTTCAGTCAATGATTGTTTCATTTGCACAACTTGTGCTGAATGTGAACGTACTTTTTTAAAAACCTTGCCTTGGGGAGACTACTTGTAGATCCGAAGTTTTCAGTGGGGTTTGGGTTGAAGAATAACAGCTGTCGACCGTTCCTCCGCATGGATTCCATTGTTGACAATAGTTTCTCGAGTCACCCTGATGGCGTCTTCAGGTCTTAAGTCACGTGACTTTTAAACTTCCGACTTCTAAAGAGGCTTGTAGAATGGCTTGGGAAGTAATTAACATCTATGGGTCCCTCCTGGAGAAACACCCGAATTCTGCTACGCTTCAAACTATTTGTGGCTTTCCCTTCAAAATACTTCGCTTTTCCATCAGAAGGTGTCAGAAGAATTATTCTTACTTTTCTCAAAGGTGTTAGAAAAATTATTTTACTTTTCTCAAAATTATGCTAAATCTTTTTCAATCTAATCTCGGACCCACATTTCTTTACCTTTTCCTTACGTTGAGCAATATAAGATAACTCAACTCGCATCAATATTTGATGCAACTATTGATGGGCATTAACCTCGGGAAGAATATTATGAAGCTGAAAATTTTGAACTATGAAGTAATCGCCCATTGTAATATTACTTCAGTTTATCGGTAGGTATAAATATCTACGTACCGTTTGTTTATATCGGTCAAATTTGCGTCACGTTATATTTTACAAGCACTTGGAGCAAGGAGTGGCCTGGGAATTTTGCTTACGTTCCATATTATTCAAATTTTGAAATCGTTGTTGATGATTAGAAAACGGAGAATAAATGGTATTAGAGACTTGGAATCCCATGAGCTTCGTTGAATCCCAATGTATTCAAGTTCCCAAAACTAAGCGTATTAGAGACAAAATTTTAGGTACTCCGGAAACCAACGTTGGGGATAAAAATTTCGTTATTTATCATAACTATGACTTTCTATTGATGTATTTGTCATAACTTTACTACAAAACTTCTCCAAGTTCTGGCAGATTAGCGGCACGCCGTGCATTGACGCGGCGACGAGCAAACAGGGACAATGGCATTATGTTGACTCTGGTCTAAAATTTAGATCCCGATTGCTTTTGTAATCAATAGGAGTTGAGTAGTCCGTTGAAATTCTACGGTAGGAGAAAAAAGTAAAACTGTTTCGTTGTATTGAAAAACCGTTTCAATGAGAAGTAGAAAATCTGAATGAAATGGAGCAGTCATTAATCTTATTTGGAGAGAATGTCGTGAAAAATTCTGCTAAAAACTCACTGTGGTTTTCATAGCGACTAATCTACGCTCCAAATATCTCCAGAAATTGCAAGCATTCAAATAGTCCGGGGTGTTTAAAACATACGAAATAATTCCGATCACGTAACTAAGGCGTCACGTATTTAATGACACAATGTTGGAGATTTGTGTGTGTTCGAACGTTTTGGATGGCTAATTTAGTGTGCGATATTTTATTAATTGCCTCTCTAATCAGAATATTTCACCTGATCAATGATATTACGGTGATGGAAACTCGATCGGAAATACTGCGTGAGATTATTAGGGTGGTTCAAATACACCGTAGTTCATGATTTTTTGCGCTTGCACTACGTAACTTCGTCGTTACGTGATCAAAATAGTCTCGAATGTCTCCAACAGAACCCATCGGACTGCAATAGTCAGGTAGATTACAATTGTTAATGCTAAAATTGTGAAAAGATGGATGGTTGCAAAGAAAAAAAATCAACGTTTTTGCAGAAACTATAGAGATTAACAGAATTTTCCTTTTTTACCCAGCAGTGATAATACCCGACATTGTCTTTTGAATTTAAACCATTAAAAACACAAGATGTCAGTTATATGCAGTGAATTTAGTGCTCATTTGACAGGAGTATAATCAATATTCCAACAAGGTAATGGTAACTTGTAACTTTATGATTCGATACAACTTTATTCGTAATGACCCGGGTTTCGACGTTCAACGTCATCTTCAGGTGAAGATTCTACATGGATGTTGGGGAATGGATTTTCTAGAGTGTTTACTTGATGATGAACGTTGAAACCTGTGTAATTCCAAATAAAGATATGTGAAACCACAGAGTTACGAGTTATCATTATAATGTTAACAAATTCCACAGAGATACGCCTGAAACTACCAACTCCAATAAGGAGTAAAAACCACAACGTTAAATTATTAGTTGCAGTTATCTCTTCGTCTTTCATTCAATTTTCTGGATCAAGGCCTGATCGTCTTCCAAATTTCAGCTTCATTGGTTTCCTCAAAAACAATAGTTAGTGAAATAATTCAGGAATTGGTGAATTGCGTAAATAATTAGATAAATGCTTCAATGAAAATTTTTCAAATGACCACTAAATAAAACTTTACATTAGTACATACTTCTGTTTTATTCGCAATTTGCGTGAAGGAGATTGGGGGTGACTAGGTAGCATATTTCAAAGGGGCAGAAAAAAGGGGGGAGGGGCCGAGTAGGGTGTATATAGGAGCAGTGGGGGAAAAAAGGGGGCCGTGACGAGAGGGAGCATAGGGAGAAGGAGGGAAGAGCAAAACTCGGTCACCCACGAGGTTGAAGATGATTAATTGCCGCGCGCAACATACATCACACCTCGGTCAACACGCACAATAAGACGACAGCCAGCGCCGGAATCTCGTTACGATAATGTCGCCTCGACACTGGATTATGCGAATGCACAACGCGCGCGCCCCCCGCGTCAGGCAGAGTAAGTAGGCCTACGCTGCCCGTCGTGAAATATCTTGGGGGAGAGTGAAGAATTCTTCGCCTAGATGGAAGGAGGAGATCCGCGGTGCGACCTCTCTCGCTGCTGGAAATAATCTTCTCGAGAAAGATCCTTCCGTGTCTTCGTTCCGCTGATAGAGTTGTGACCTATCATTTATAAGGCCCGCTGTAGATTTATGGAATTTCAATTGCTTCCAAAACATGTAGTAACTTAATGCTCAGGAATTACGAAAATTTTGTAATTTTTACGTAGAGTATTTACTGGACGACCAGTTTCGTCGAATAGTCGACATCGTCAGGTCATGATGTCGCCTGTTCGACGAAACCGGTCGTGCAATAAATACTTTACGTAAAACTTACAAAGCTTTGAGAAATTTTACAAAGTTAGCCTTGAAACTTGTATATAGTAATTTGATAAATTTATTGATTTCATAAAGAAAAACGTGTGGATGGAGGATGTCCATTATGAATCTATTCAAATGTTGATGCACAATGCATGAAAGAGACCAACTGTGTAGATATGAATGATGATATACAAGTGTGGTTATTTACATATTCATTCATTTACATAACCAGGCGTTATTTACATATTCCGTGAAATTTCCCTGAGAAGAAAGTCAGCCTGGCCTGGGAATCGAACCACGGACACTACTCTTTCCATGTCAATGCACTGGACACTGCGCCAATTAGTCTTCTTAATTCCCATGGCATTCTATTAGTCTACGCATGGGCCCGGAAATACAAAAGTCCATGGTTCGATATCCGGTCCAGGCCATTTTTTCTCATGAAAATTTTAACATATTTCAACATCGTAGTTGCGGCAGGCCTAAATACCTTGCATTCCGTGAAATTTTACTGTCTTTATCTTGAGTAAGGATGAGGCTTTACAAATTTGATCCTGATTATATCGAATAATTGAAGCCACATTTAGACGCCTTTATCATACACTCCACGAAGACGAGGGCTAACAATAAATTTATTTACCACTATTCAGACGAACAGTGTTTCATTAAGTACTATAATTTTTCTTGGATTCAACTATTCTGGTATCAAATAAATTATCATCCATAGCGTATAACTCTTGTATTGGGTAGCGTATAAATCTTGTATTGTATTGGGTATTTATTCCCCTTTATTGCTGGAACCTGGCCGAGATGCTTAGCTATAAATAATGAGGTCATTTTCATGTCTGGCTGACAGTGCAGTAAAATATGTGTAGATCATATCGTAAAACCCATTTTGGACGTCCATGAGTATCTCCTCTATTGAGGAATTGTATCTCTGCCCCAGAACCTTTCATTGTAAACAAATTTTTCACATCTCTAAATTCGTACTTAGTGGTATGTGAGTTAATATGGTGAATTATGTTCTGCCAATGAAATCTTGATGCCTTTTAAACTAGAAATGTACATTACATTGGGGAGGAAGTTCGACCATACTATTGGTTTCTACATTACCGCTGGGGCTCGAATACTAGCAGTGGCGGACGTTACTCAATACCATGCTTACCCCTTCTGTATGATGTGTTTTGATCTGTCGGATGAGACATTTGACAGTGGACACTTGGTGACATACGCTCGCTACAAGAAAGTAGAATAACATTTCGGAAGAATTGCAGGCTAATTTGAAATCACCCAACCATCTCCATTTAAGACTATAGGGATTAAAAAAGCTAGGCTAATGTAGCTGCTACACGTATTACGTCTCAAAAGTGTTACAGCTAATCAATGGGATTAGTTAAAACTTCAGCAAGGATTTGCTTATGATTGTGTTCTAACAGTGCAAGCTTTCTAGTCCTAGTGTGCTACTTAGGAAGAGATCTGGGGATTGGAAGCATTATTTATGTGCGCTAGACAATCGAAGAACCACGATAATCGCACCTGCGATAGTTGATTTTCATCTGAGGTGTCAACTGGGAATAATGTCACCATATTAGGTACAATGAGATAAAAATGTTTACTTATAAGTAAATCCAATGAACGGATTTATGAACTACTTTTAAAATCTAGCTTTAGTGATTAACAGATTACACACGTTTCGTCGACGTACATCATGTTCGTCCTATAAACTGTTGTTTGTCTGCACTAACAAGAGCTAGTGTGTCCCGCTCTGCGCTAACTTTTTGATGATTTTACCCATTCTATGTATACATTTTATTTTTAAAATGATGATCCGTGCATTTGCTTCATTACGCTCTATCAAAAAAAACTATGACGACTGATGCAGAGTATTCCTTTTCTACAGCTCTTTCATTTTATTCTCAGTACGACTGCATGACGTGCAGCGGTGAGGAAATAAATGAACGTGGTGAATGTGGTTGGCGCACTGGAAAAAATATCCAGAATGCCGCATGACATTTGCGCTGGGAAGACAGAGGGGTTGCTCTCGACACGACATCATAACAGTGGGCGTGGTCGCGCATTCCCCTGATTACATTCCGTGCCCCTTGACCTCGAAAGGCCGACACCTCGAAGTCCTGCGGCCTTCCTTTCTGTTCTCCCTGCCCTCAGCATGGCCTATTCATCTTCCATCTCCCACATTTTGCGCCCTCCTTGTATTCCCTTCATGACTCACTGGGACAGGCGTCAAACGTTTGTAGAATCTTATGTTTCCCATTTACTTTTACCATTATAAGCGCGATTTATTTCCTTAATACGATATACATCGTATTTGAATTTAATTAAAATTACAGCTTTCATCTTAAGAGGACATCGTAGGTTACCTTTTATCTTAAGGTAGTCCGAGCGAGATAGTTTCCTAGTCATAAAAGAGACCTTATTTGAATTATAAGTTTTTATTTCCCCCGCTGTAGGACACATCAATTAAATATTGCATTATTAATGGTGAAATAATAAAGTTTCATATGACTATTTGTCAGTAATTAAATGAAAATATCTGAATAAGTGTTTAACTTGACTCATTTTTTTCGTGCGTTTGATAATCCTTGAAGACTGAAGGTTTATTTGTGATACCCAAGAACCTACTGTGGTGACTATATGATTAATTTGCAAATATAGTTTAGAAACCGTACAAACTACACACTGTTAGTTTTTTTACAACTTAGTATTACAAATTCCTCATTTTATCAATAATTCCTCTCTAGAGTGCATACACGTACAATTTCCCATGTAAGAGGGCTGGTATATTTAGCCAAATATCTCCGAAAGTAATTTTATAAGAGGTTGAATTTTTGATGTAATTGGATAGGTGAGATATTTTTTTTAATGAAATCAAATTCATTGAGTTCTAAGTAAAAGAATTTTTCGTTTGGACTACCTTAACAGGACAGTTATCATAAAAATATTATTAATTTTTTTCTCTGTGAGTTGGATGCAGATACATGAGCTACTTAGCGATAAATAGTTTAGGATACTGCGTATATGAGAATCATGCCACCATCTGGGCGATATTCTCCCCATGATTACACCGCGAGTCTTCTTCCATCTCCAACATTTTTTGATCGCCCACCTGGTATTCCCTTCATGACTCACTGAGACAGGCGTCACACGTCTGTAGAATCTTATGTTTTCTATTTACTTTAGACATTTTAAGCGAGACTTTCCTTTTCGCAACGTAGACAGTATTCAAATTTTATTTAAATATTAGCAGTCGAAAGAAGGATGTAAATGAAATAGCTGTGTCCATTGTGTAAAAAATTTGCTTTTATTTAGTAATTTTACGAGTTTAACTTTACATGCATATTTTTTGCTAATTTTGAATTTGTTCGCTTACAATTCACCGAAATCTTCCTCAAAGCCGATGGTTTTAATGCAAATATATAAAAAACATTTTGGTGAGCAAATTCATTTTTCAAAGTTATTGAAGAAACCTGAGTTTCTCTACTCACCATTATATTCTGATGCGACTGTGTTTGAGCTTGTGGATATTTTAATAATGTCTGCATGTTATGCATACTTTTATATATGCATATATGCTGTAATGCATATTCATATCAATGGATCCAGTCATACACTAGAGTTGCTATGTAGTATATTTCCATTCACTTGTTATTCCGGCGTCTTGGTTAGTTAACTGCTGTCTTCATAAAAGCTCTGATTTCTGCAAACATTGGCCCTTGCAATAGTAGCCGATAGTTATGATATAATAGGCTACTATTAGAATAAGCCATGTTACAAAATTTGGCTACCTATGGGTAATTCATGGCTATACATTTTCTGCGAGATCTCTCGAAATAGTTCGTCATATAATTGTACCATTTTGCACCACAGAAAATGTAATGTAAACGTTTATTTGAATAGGAAAGCTTTTGGGTTAGATTTCTGATACCTTCAGTATTCAAAAGACATGAATAATTTATTTACACAGTCATCGACAATGCCATAAAACGCTTCTTTCCTATCGTGACGCCAAAGACTAAAAACGTCTCGTCCTGGTTCAATCTAAACATATTCATGCCATTGGGAACAAGAACCAACCTTGGTATTTGTAGAAGGGCGTTCCCAATGAGAAAACTATCCGTAATTCTTGTGATAACACCGCTACTAAAAAAAATGATACAGCTAGACTTTGAAGAGTGTAAGTTATTTTTTCTTATTTAGTTGTATTAATTTCCATAACCTCTTGTACCAAAAAGTTGGTCCTTTGTTAATCAACTCCAACACAGTGGCCTCATTCCTCTGTTCCTATACAACTGTGCTCCCATCCTTTCGGTTTTATTTGGCCTCCTTTTAAAACAATACTTTTCCCGAGAGATTCTTCATTTTTAATGGAAAACAGCTAATGTTATTCCTATTCATAAATCAGGCCTGTAAAATGGCGTCTATAACTACCGTCCTATTCATTAATTTCCCGCTCTTTCCTCAGTTTGCGAGAGGATTATCCAAAACCGTCTTTATTACTTTACTTCTCCCTTTCTCTCCTCAAATAAACAAGGTTTCCTTCCGAGCCGATCCTGCCTAACCAATATAGCAGTTTTATCACAATTCGGTTGAATCAATTGCAGTAAAATCTCAACTTGACGCCAGCGTTCTTGATTTCTGTGAATCCTTTGACTCATTAAGCCACCAGATTCTCCTTCTTAAACTCAGTCTACTATATAATATCCATGACACCTTCTTCAACCTCTTGTCCAGATTCCTCACTTATAGAAGATAGCAAGTGTTACTGTCTGGTTTTTCATTTGTTTGATCTACTGCTACCTCCGGAGTTCCTCAGGGCTGCATGCTAGGACCTAGGACAATCTTATCCCAATGGTTCTTTTCTTCCAAGCCGATACTTGCTCTAAGCGGAAAACTTTAAAATATTTAAACAGATTAATAATGATTCCAATTACTCCAAAGGGACGCCATATCTAAGACCTTGAAATGGTGTAGTATCTAGGAATTTAGGTTTAGTAATAAAGAATGCAGCGCTATGATAATAACATGAAGAAATACTTCATTAATTTCTACTACGACATAAATTCAATACAACTGAGTCGTGTGTCCTCCATCAGAGACCTAGGCATTCTAGTAGGCCAAAAAGTTTCATTTCGATGACCATAAACTGGCAATTAAATCGACGGCCTTGTCTCTATTAGGTCTTCTCTATCGCTTCACAGGTATGTCAAATACTCCAGCATAACAACCCTACTTTTCATCATTTGCTCTTTTGATTCACATTTATTGATCACCAATACGGTATATTTCGGCACTCACAAATCTTGCAAATATTAACGGAGTCACAACCCTCTTCGCTAAAATAGCGACATGCAGAAATTCAAATCTCCGCAATGCTTCCACTGACGACATACTATCTTCCCACTACATTTCTAGTCCCTCACATAACATTCTTAAATCCGATATGAAACTAATTTACAATACCCTAAGTTTTTACAGTAACAAACCTGATCTTAACTAATTCATCAGAGTGCATTAAGTCATCAGTGTGCCTTCGCGTTCAAACGGAGGAAGCTCATTACTCCACATGCCAACTTCCAGGTTATCACTAATAAACCTCGCTCTTCTTCCATCTCTCCAGCTTAATAAATTCACTTCCTACTGATATCGATTCCGTATCTCTATTGCCAAGAAATTGCATGGATTTGGCCTCAACACATTTTTCCGCAGATAAAGAGCAAATATAGAAAGTAATTAACATGAAAGGTGTCTCCAGCTCATATTAGGAAATATTATTTTGTTGTTGCTGTTTATATGCGTAAGTTTTTATTCAATTTGTTACATATGCACTTAAAAGTGGAATATTGCTGTATGTGGGCTATTTTCTTAAAATTATAATAAGGACCTGAAATACATAATTTACATTAATTAACTTCACTCTCTTTTTCAAAATACAATATACCTAGTTTAGTTTTGAAAAGTGGTTAGGGTTAAACTGAAGACTGATTAGAAGTTAAAAATGTTTTTATGGCCTTTGTCAATCGTGCTGATGTAGATTGCATCTTAAATTTCTCGTGGAATTGAGTAGCGTAAGTTATCTCTCAACCTGTTGCAAATTCAATTTTATGGTTTTGGTGGTCGTGACCTTCCTATCCACCTTTCATTATTCCTGCCTAGCAACCGCTTTATGCACGGTGCCAGTCTCTCTCGTGTTTATTTTATGCTCCTTGGTTTGATCGATGTGACTCAAGAGAAAGAAATATATAGGTCATTTTTTAATCATGGTTCTCTTTTATGTCCGATGGCTTCATTTAACGGGAATTTATTTCACGGCATTTTATTTAACGGGAACAACGTCGAGCAATGAAAGAGAGTCTCACATGTGACATTGCATTGCACAGTGTAAAGCGGCACGCACGCATGAAAAAATATTATGATGCTCGTGAATCGTAAGCAGCCATCTATGATGAATGCAATTAAGCATGAAAAAACTAATGGGCTGAGTAAGGAATTGGGTATGTAACCGATCAGGACTTCGGAAGGGGTGCCTACACTAGTCTTATTAAATGGAATGATTAAACGCTAAAATGAACAATTTGATATCCCCCAATTGTATACCAGGAATACTGCGCTCTCAGAAATGAATGATCAGCTTTCGAGTGCAACAGACTTTTTAGAAAAAACGAAGGTTTTAATAAATTCGCGGACAAAAATTTGAAGCTATTTAAAAGATACAAACAGCAGCAACAAATGCTTACCTCTCAGACACTGGAGATTTATAACTTTGGGAATTTCATTTGAAAAACAACTTGAACTCTTGCCGCATCTATTGCTTTCATCGTAGCTAACGTCGCATTTGTATGCAGCAGAAACTCAACACATATGGACCAAATCTTTCAATATATGTTGGTAGTTTTTACCATTTTCCTGGTCAATATGGTTTGTTAATTGTATTCAACTCAACTTTCATCTTCGTAACTAGTCTGTTCCTTTAGTGAACCTGACTGGAAGACCCAAGAAAATGAAACCTAATTCAAGTTCAACTCAACACAAAATTGAAAATATTTCAGAGATGTGCTGGGTCACCTGCTTACATGAACATTTTAGTAACAAGCCCGCCAAGTATTTTATCGAGTGGGCATGACTTAACCTCGCGGTCGGAATAGCGTACGTAAAAAGATCGAAGTGCTTCCAACAATTTACTCTCCATCCTGAGGAGAACGCTGCGTAAAATAGTAAAGGGCACTCGACACAGAAGGGGGCGTAAAATCCAGTTAGCGGTGCTCATGGGGCAAATAAAAGGCAGGAAACGGTAAAATAAAACAACGATCCTGTTGTCTTAGAGCGTCGGACGTGCGGGGGTGAATACCAAGCGACCTTAGTCGCTCGACTGGGAGTCGCTTTGCGTGCCATCGAAGCAAACGCACCGACCACTTCGATGTTGATTGCTCCCCAGTTCATTCCTGTCCCCCTTAAACGCATACAGGCCTAGCTTCAGAGTAAAACGTAACTTAAGCTCCGATTCAATCGTCTGGTTCTTCATTGCAGCCAATGAGAGAACTTCTCTCTCTTCTTCACCCGCAACTGTCCTCAATCCATTCTAATTGATTATATATATTTGCATATATAATATAATTTTCTAGTTGTTTAAACATATTTTAAACCTTCATTAACTATTTTTATTATATTTATATTTGAGTAACTCATTATATTAACTTGATATGCGTGGTTTACTTATTACTACGGCTTTTTTTTGTCCATGTATACCCGTTACCCTACTTGCTCGCATATTTTATGGACTATTCTTTTAAAATATGCAATAGCTTAATATACATCTAAGTATTGGTTTTCATCAATTTTTTTCTCACCAACTATCATGTGTGTTTACCTGCCGTGGTATTTTTCTAGAAGGATATAAACTCCTAATTTCTTAGGTTTTTCCCACAAATGTCTTTTTATACTCTTGATGTATTCAAATTAATTCATGGTAAACCGTTGATGGTAATTATTTTAATCTCCTAGTAAAATTTGGCTTGTAAAAGTCCTATTTGTTACCAAGGTATATATTTCATATCTGATATAATTTTTATATACTCTTATTTCGTATGTCGCGAGGTAAATATATATTATAGCCTGCATATTTAGGGAATAAATTTGATTAACTTATTAAAATAGCCTACCTATCAGTGAAATAAGTGGTAACTTATTAGTTTTAATTAATGGAATAATTAAGAAATACGTAATTATTTATTAAGTGGTGGAATGAGTGTTCAAGGCAGATAGATTGATATGTTACGATTTTCAGATGACGTAGCGGTATTATATTTAAGTGAAGAATGCTTATAAAGCATGTTGAGGGAGTTGGAGACAGTCACTAATAGATTCAATATGAGTATCAATGGAGAAAAGACAAAGGTCCTTGTTATGAGCAGGATGGGAACTGATGCAGAAGTCATGCTAAATGGTCAAAGACTCGCTACAGCACAGAAGTTCCTGTACTTTAGAAGCATAATCTCGCCAGACGGAGGTAGTGTCAAAGATATCATCAGCAGGATTAATCAGGCCAAGGCGGCTTTTAATAAAAAGAAAGGGCTCTTAACTTTCAACAAAATTAATTTGCGTTTAAGATAACTCCTACTCAAGACATTTGTGTGGAGTGTTTGGCTTTATGGAAGTGAGACATAGACGATTGGTAGGAATGGAAGAAAGAGAATAGAGGCCTTTGAGATGTGGTGCTACCGGAGAATCCTTAAAATAACTTGGATGGAGAAGAAGACAAATGAAGCGGTACTACCGAGAGCTGATGAGGTGCCATGTCTGTAGAACACAATGAGAAAGAGACGAGATACTTGGATAGGCCACATTATAAGATATAACGGACTATTAGAAACCATTATAGAGGGCTCAGTTCAGGGGAGATGCGAGACGTAGACCCAGAAAGGAATATGTCGAACACATTGTGGAGGATATGGGCTGCCATTCTTACTTGGAGTTGAAGAGGCTAGCCCAATATCGGGCGGAATGGAGACGGAAAACGACTGCTGCAAACTAATCTACGGATTGATGACCGGAAGAAGAAGAATCATTTATTTAATCTTTCACAATCGTGGTGGATAATCTTAAAAATGATGAACGAGAGTCATAGTCGTTATATTCTTTCGGCGCCTTGTAAATACAATCAGTCGTTTTCAATTACATCATTTCAACGTTCTCATGGTACTGTCTTAACTTAAGTCTATATGTTCAACAAGAACGGTCCTTTAAACCCCAATCCCTCATCATTCGAACCACGAGACCCATCTGCCTCAGTCCTTCCCCCACCCCTCACCCCCGAGAGTCCCTTCCGCTTTTGCCCAGCCAACAATTTTATGCAAGGACCTTGGCTCGAGCTGCCATTTCCTCTTTATACACTCATAAACAGGAGCCTATTTCCCACTTTCGAAACATGATGTCCTTCCCTCCCTTCACCCTTAACTTACCTCTCTTCTCCCAGGATGCGCAAAACTTTCCATTGTCTTATTCTCTTCCCCATTTGCCATTCATTCTTTTATTTCGTCATCCACTGTTCTTTGCTATCCACCACCTTTCCCATTCTCCTTGGGCCTCCTTCTTGTCATTCAGTCTCATACCTAAAGCTAAGCGATCCACGCTTTTATTTGGTCGTTTGCTTCGAACATATCCCTCACAACATAAACTTATTTTACACTTCTCCCTTTGCACATTAGTAAGTGTTCTATCAATCAAGAATACCCACCCAAAGAATATCTACAATTTCTAGGTCACACCTAGGATACGCCATGAGCATTTGGAAACCTAGTTATAAACATTTAACTAAAAAAAATAATAAAATACAAAGATAAGAAGCCCGATTCGTAAAAAAATGCTACGAGCGAGCATATAGTGTTACACAACTGTTAGAGGGATTAAGGTGGGAGCCCCTATAGACTCGTTGGCTACACGCTAGGTTGAGGTTGCTTGAGAAATTCAGAATTGGTGTGTTTCAGAGCGACACTGAGAATATTATCATGACACCTTATTTCACCTGTAGGCCTGACACAAGCGATAAAATAATAGTTACATTGCTGAAGTCAAAGGTGCAAAAACTAATTCTTTACGTGCCCAATAAGCAATCACAATAAAAACCAAGCTCCAATAAATACACTCCCATAATACACGTCACCTATTATCCTCCTGAAACTTTATTCCTTATCTCCTTACACGGCTGGTGTCCTAACACCCCCTACCTCACGCCCATGTGACGGCTCACCGGGTAGTATGTAGATGCAGATATTTAAATTGTTTGGAATGCTGGATTTGTGGATGAGATTGATTGATGGAATGGTAAAGAAAAGGTTTATTTTGGAATGGGAAGCACGGCTGAGATAAACCAACCGTGAACTTTATCCCACTCTCAAATAAATTCACCAAGGTCCATATTTTTCAGCGTCGCATTACATTTTATTTAGACTTTTGGTTCTATGGGATGAAGTGCTATTGCAACTGGCATCTCAGAAATATATTTTCAGTCCCTGTCAGTAAGTGTAATTTTCATGCGTCCACAACGTTTTTTGGCTGGTTTAAGAGTACTATTAATTCTGGAGGAGTGGTAGGTAATATTTTGCCACAAATGAGTAAAAAATATGCTAAGTGACGGAGAATGGGTTTTAGGGTCGAATATATATCTATTTTTTCTCTTTCTCCCTCAGTATAAGACTTATTGTTCTTTATTTCGTCCATTAACCCTATCCTCTTTCTTCCTGTTTCCCGCTTGCCCAACATCCTTCCCTCTATCTTTGTCTGAAGCAATATATTGTCCTTTCTTAATTCCTCTAGCCACCGACTCTGCCTGATCCGGATTTTATTCAGAAGTTTCCATTCCTCACTCCCCATCTCAAGCACTTCCTTATTCGTCTTCCTTTCAGTCCACTGCATTTTCTCCATACTTCTCTACACCCACATCTCAAATGCGTGCAGCCTATTCTCGCCCTCCTTTCTGAGGGACTACGTGTCTGCCCATAAAAGCTATGCTCCATATCAAACGCTTTACCAGACTCTTCTTCACATCCCAAGGTAACCGTCATCAGCTTCCTTCTATTACTAATTGCCTCCTTACGTAACGCTATTTTTCGCCATATATTTTTGCTCATGTGATAATTTTCTTCTATGGGACTGCTTAAGTAAATAAAATGCTCAACTTTGTAGAGTTTGTGCCATCTATGTTTATTGACCAGCCTCGTTATTTTCGTCCAAAAGAATCTCATTACTTTTGCATTCTAAAAATTCATCCTCATTCCGAATTTCTCGTATTGAATAATGTACAATCATCATAATCATCTACTTAAGCTTGTAGTCCATTCGTTTATCAATTATCCTACGCCGGTCGATCCTGGAACGTAGGATTCACAAAGACGCGAAAACCAAGATTAAATCGATATTGTAGAAAGCTGTGGATATTAATTTGGCATTCTAGATGGAAATTTAGTAAAGCAATTAATTGACCCCAAGATTATATTGCACTGAATAGCCAAAGTAAATTAAGTATGGCTAAAGAATATAGAAAATGGTGGTATTTGAACACTTTTCACTAGTTATAACGACTGTATGCTTAAGTTTGAATTTTATTTTTTTAATTTTATATTTATTTTTTAAATTTTATATTTGAACTTAAAATTGTAAGGAAGTCAACAGTTTCGGGCGAGATATTGTGGAAGTGTATTATTAAAATGAAGAGCACCAGATGTTGTACTGTCCACACTGAACAGTACAACATCTAGTGCTCTTCATTTTTAAATTTTCACTACCTACATATAGCCTTATTTCCTAATTCTTTATTTTCACGTAGCATTAACTTTCCATTTCATCTCAAAAGATATAGAAATAGTGAGAATGAAGCGTAGTAATTTTCTATGCATCGGTCTTAAGAATTGTTGGAAGATTACCAAATACATGTTCGATGATTGAAATGGACTATGAATGCAGGTGAATATTAGGCCGCTTTCCAGATAATGTAGGAAGTACTATTTTCCCTCTAAACTCTGCCGTATATTTAGTACATTTTCCTATACATGGCTCTAGAAAGGGAAATCTAAAGCAATTTTTTCAGGTAAAATCAAAGAACTCCCGGTAGACCTTCCTACTGGCCCCTAAAACAAAAGTGAATATTCTCTCTAAATTAGGATCCACTTCCTTAGTCCACAGAAAAGATTTTTCACAATTTTTCTTACTCCCTTCATCGCTTTCTACTCCGTTCAAAAGTTTCTTTCCTCCTTGTTAGAGGCTGAACCACCACTGGAGTCTCCTCTATACTGGCACACCACCCTCCTCCCAGTAGGGTAGGCTTCATCAAGAAGTGTTTAATCTTGAGCTGGGAAAACAATGGATCTCATTCTCTCTCCTTCCTTTTTGGTTTGTTACTTTATTCATTGCGATGGAATGCGTTCTGGGCATTCTTGGTAAAGATATAAGGGATGGGGTCGAGGTCATTTGAAAAAAAAATTAAGTTTTCGCTGGGTTTGAGACTTTCTTGTCTCCGAATTAAAAGAATAAATATGCATGCATTTCAATTGTTGAGAGTGCACTTTTATCTAAGCTTTTACCCTTGAAAGCTCTCAGTCTAACTACTTTGGTTGCTACATTTATATGAAACTTGCATTAAAATAATGAAATACTTGAAGGGTTTAAGGCCTTACTCCATTGTATTTTGACAAAAGCTAATTATTGAAATTCTCTTTAAAGGTGCTCCTAAGACGCCTTTTTTAGTACCTCTCTCTGCGTACAAGTTTGTCTTGCAACTTTAAAGGTCCTCTAACATATTATCTTTCCCATAATTTACGCAATAAAAAACAAGCAAGATATTATTTACAAAAGTATATTTGTTGAAATATTTCGAATCTGTAAAACAGAACCAAGCAACTAATAATCAGTCGCCAGAAGAAAGTTGTCGTGTTACCGTTGTTAAACGAAAAGGATACTTTTCGACTATGTTCCTTTAATAATGTATGTAGAAGAAGCTTTTTGTAAGCATCTTGAAAGCCTGCTGATAATACCGGACTTACCACCCTTTTTTCCTCGTACTTTCATGCAATGCACGTATTATAATGAGCCTTCCGATTCATAACATCATGTACAGTACTTGCTCATTCTCTTCGTCTTTGATGTTATTTTATCCGTTATATAGTTATATCCGTCCTCATTTAATGTCAAAATTATAGTAAATATAACGGAAATGTCTTGCGTAGGCTTATTGAAATTGTTTTACAAACCGAACAATATCAGGGGTAACTTTGTGAAACTTCTCCATGGTGGAAACTTGAACAAACTTTGCGAATTTCAGACATTTGCGAAAATGTTTCAAATGAAGTTAATCTTAAAATTGCTTGGGCGATTTATATTTTTATTTGCTATTGCCTCCTGAAAATTTCAACCTCTGGGACACGTTTAAATTACTTTCTTACCTCGTTACTCTTCATTGTTTTCTTGCAAATGTCAATTTTTGTACTTTCTGGAGTCGATAATTCTACTTTTTGTGCACATTTACTCTACATTCTTAATGTGTTGCTCAGCGATTCCTTTTTCGTTTTGTACGCCAAAAAACATTGTACCATTATCATTCAACCAAATGCCACGAAATGGTGCAAAACCTGAAATATCCATTGGCTGTACTTCCTCATGAATGTTGTCATTTGAAACGATTCAAGAATGTAGGGAAATGAGGCAGAGTCACTTAATGTAATCGATTTTGATATAAATGGATGTGAAATGAATGCGAAGTGGGTGGAATATATGACAGCCCAGTGCAAAGTTTAGGAGTACAGTTTCGACGAATGGCAATGATTTTGTAGTGTGGCCGGGAGTTGGTGGTTCATAATTTAAATGGACATGGTCGTATCCTCAGTATTTAAAAACCTCGTGTAAAATTTTTTTTGAATTAAATAATTTAAGTGTTAAAGTTAAAAACTGGTTTTCCCACTATGAATGTTCAACTTTTTGATGACTTATGTCGTAAGGAAAAGGTTTGCTGCTGGAAGAGTGGAGTAGGGAAACCAAAGAAAAAACAGGCTCGCGATAATTAATGTTTACCATGTAAATTAGTTCTCACCATGTCAGCCCTGATTACATTAGTTTTACTACAGTAGTGATATAAAGTACAGCCAGGGTGTATGCTTCTGAATAAGCAAAAACTGAGGTGCTAGAGAACTTATGCTTACTATCCATGTGTTTTTCTGGGTTAATCAGCTCGTTGATTTTCGAAGAGTTGCAACTAATTCCAGTCTCCTCTGTGATTTGATCAAGAGAAATAAATAACTATAGCTTTGGATGGAGAAAACTTAAAGAATTTGGGAATGAAAATAGGAATATTTTGTGTCCAATGTTCTAATTCAAAAATAGGTTAGGATTTGTAGTTTTCTTCTTCTAATACGGTTACTGGGCTTTATCTGCAGCATTTATATTTGGTACTCTTGATTTAGATGTTAACTTCAGTTAAACTCATAACTGTATGTTTTATGCAAATGAATACAAAGGAATGTGAGCATAGAAGTGATATAAAATGACCGCAGTTAATGCCAGAGAAGAATATCGTTGCCCAGATAATCTTTTGAAGAATACTAATCGGAACCATGAAAAGAAGACTAAGGTATTTAATTTGATACTCTTTTGTTGGAGTTCTATTCATTTTAAATTTATTTTCAGTGCTATGATGTTTGAAATAGGATCAAATTCAAAATTTCCATTTATGTTTCCCAGGGCAGTTAGGTGCCTTAAAATTGATATGAAAGTCAGTGAAACAAACTTTAAATAAAACATCTTCCTAATCCCTGTTGAACAGTGGCTATAAATAAAGCGGGAAATACAAGAAAATTTGAATTGCAATTAGACTCCCCAACGAGGTAAACCTCGCCTCCTCTGCCCATATACATGTGCGCCGTGCACCTTACTAGGGGAGCGTTCAGACTTCTCGGATAACCGTGTTTCATTGAGAGAGGAGGAAGAATGCCCTGAACCCTAGAGGTGTCACGTAAATCTGGCGGTGTTCTCTTTTTCTCTGGCGAGCAAAGGAACGAAGCTTTAAACCATTCCAGGAATAAAAATTCTCCAAAAATGTGGCACTTCGCTAGAAATGTGAAGCTGGGGAATCGTTTGCCCCGGCCGTGATGTACGAGTGGTCCCAGTGCTGAGATAACGCCCTCTCTCTTCCTTCGACTCGTTCCCGGTGGAGCCGACGTCTAATTTTATCCGTCCGGAGAAACGAATTAGGAAAAAAAATGCAAAAACACCGGACGATCCGGAAGCCAAAGGTGGGTCTTATATGCAAATTGAAGTCGAGGGAAGACCTTGATTGATCGTTCAGTTCAATGGTTACGCCAATTCCAGGACTTTCTCCGCTCCTATCGTCCCAATGATAACATCGGATCCACTTTAAAAACAAACAAAAGTATTCATATTCAGTGACCCCTTGGTTAAGGGCGGTTTTGAATCTTTTTTTAGCTCGTTCGGTGAAGAGCTCGTTGCTACACGCCATTGTGAATATCCAACCCCAGTTACGACCCGAAATCATATCTTTACTCTCTGCTTACCATATTTTTGGTTGCACTAGACCAAGTACTGATGTAGAGTTTCAATGTAACTCAATAATTTCCTTGATAAAACATTGAATTTTCTCCAGACCCTTTAAATATGACGCTGTATAGCAAAAGAAAACTGGAATCAGTAGATAAATCTAATATTATGGAATGTGGATCGCCTTTGACGAGAGATGTCAAAAAGAAATCTTGAGAAATATAGCTGAAACACCTGAGACAGTATCAGGATATGATTTATCAAATAATCTGTAACAAAATTTGGCATCCAAAATAATTTCATTAAAACATACATAGAAAGCATTTTATTATGTGTTTTTCCATGGCGGTGAAGTTAAAAAGATGAAAGCCGCAAAACGTAGTAAAAAAGATTGTTTACATTATGGTCGTAATTCTGTTGAAGAATAATGAAGGTAAAGAGGAACAGAAAGAATTCTAAGCACCTGGTCTTACGGAATGCAGATGAGAAAAATATGTTTCGTGAAAAGTAGAAGATACGAATTTGATACATACATTTTAAGGAAATCTAGCCCTCAAAAAGTAATAAAAGAGGAATCAACGGAAAAATACACGAAAGAACAGTTAGCTGTTTATAGTGCCCTAGTGTTTGTGAATAAAGGCATTCGGATCATTATGAAATGTGATTTTAAATAGAATAGGTCAAGACATGACTATTCCACACTTAAAATTTTTATTACCGACCTAGGTTTTGATTGCCTAACAATCATTTTCAGAACTACATATGCATAGCATGCGAGTTAATACATAGAAAAATTGTGAATAAGTTGTGAGAAGGAGTGGTAAGTTGACGTCAGAGACGTGCATTACGGTCAGTGAGAGGTGGTGGCGGGAAGGGCATAGGTAATAGGGGAGAGTGGAAAGGAAAAAACACATTCATTAGGGGTTTCAAACTTTTGTTATTGGCAGCACAGAAATTTCAAATTGTTCTAGATAGTCCAGGTCCCTTTCTCCTCAGTGTGGAGTACTTCCGGTGCAAATTCACTTGTATGGTCAAAAAAAATTTTAGTATGAAATTTACTAAGAGATTTTTCTTCTTCGCCATGTCTGCGGTAACCTTCCACAAAGTTACGCTTTCACCCATTAATTTTATTCAGGATAGGTCAATGCAAAACTACGACTGACTTCATTTCTTTAATTGTGACTTAGAATTTACAGTAAAAAAAGACTATTACGGTAGTCTCTACGAAATATTTTTCAAGGTTATATACCTCTTGTAATTTTATATCAAACTTTAAATGATTTGAGGAGCCTAAGCCCCATATGAAATTATTTTTTAAGCAAAAAATTCTCAAAAATGATTGAACATCCACCATTTAGACACGTCTTTGGCTTCCACAGGGCTTATTTCTCGGTGCGCTAAAATATATTTAAAGCAGACTTTATTCTGCGATTTTTAGCAAAATTATTAACGATTACAAAAATCACTTTTAATAAATTGGTTGAGAAAATATTCCTGCTATTAACAGTAATTTTGTTATTTTATGTGAGAGTCAGATCGTCCTCGTTTTCTGACGATGGAGCGCATGCTCATAGAAGACTGCCTATATTTTTGTGGCTGATTCCTTGAAAATTCAGGCGATAAGTGGACAATATTTATATTTATGTAGAAAAATGAAATCTTTATCCTTATAATGAGGCCAAATTGGCTAAAGGTTTTGACGTTGAGGCTTTGATTATCATACAACCGATAAGAAATGGTAAAAATTGGCAATGGTGCAGAGCAATCGTAACTACTACAGTCATAGCAACGAATGTTCTGCGAGAATGTAAAAGCCATTTAAAATCTTTTGGCGATCACATCTATCGGGATAAAACCTATCCAAAGGGTCTTCGGGGATTTTCATTACAGCTGTGGCCCTTCGTCGTCTCTCCTCACTCTTGTCTTCTTTTTCTTTACACCAGCATTTCATGGAATTCCATATCCAAATCATAAGATCTTTAATTTAACATGAATGAGAAACAATTATTGGATAGAGGTCCAAGGGATTCGTACAATCCCATTAACTTGTAATGTATCAATTATTACGGAACGCGAGCAGAGTAATCTATATTTTTGTTTTTTTTTCTTGGCAGAGAGAATTTTTATTTCATTTTTTGTGCAGATTGCGTAACAAAGTTTAAGTATTTTTGTGCGTCAAAAACTAAAGTGTATTTTTTCTGCGAGAAAAGAGCATTGATAAAATTCCTTTGAAGGACTTTGGTGATGCTAATATAGTCACATTCCAAATATTTGGCCTCAACTCTTAATTTTATTATCCACTGAATCCTCCCGCCATTTCTACCCCTGGTAGACAGAATCAAAATAATTTCCTTACCATATCCCAACCTAGGAGCTAGAAATAGTTTATCGCTAAAATTGAATAATAATGCTAACAACTTGTTTCAAACTCTAGAATTCATAGGCCGTTAACAACATTCATATTTTTGGCGTACATGTAACGACACTCATGTATTTCTTAATAAATAGCACATTGAAATTATGAGTACAGAAACACCAAGTTCTTAAACAACTGTAAATATTATTTTTGAAATGCGATATTTTACTGGAAATTAACATGTTTTTACCATGCTCGTAGATAAGGCAGAGAGTTAATTGTTGTGCAGCCATTCAAACTTATCGGGAAAGGTCACGTGGATGTCATCCATGTTACTTTCAATGCTATGATTGAGAAGTATGTTTCTATATACTCCTCAAATTTCACCTTCGGTTATTATAACTTAATTTTTTCGCAAGGTTACCAAAACAAAATATTACACTGATATGGTATCATTTATGGACGGACATATAACAGCTAACGATTACCACTGAAGTCTAACTAACCATAATCGCATTATTCTTCAATATATTGAATACTAGCGGAAGGTACCCGTTGAAATTCAACGGGTGGGAAAAAAATTGAACTTATTTTATAAGAACACCACAAACCCTGAAGAATACAGACAGTGCGGTCATTTGAGAAGTTCGTAACATATCTTGTACGCTGTGTTCGTTGTAGTAGACACGCTGACTGTTTCTCGTGTGCACGCAGAGGTGAGTGACTGCTGGTCCTATTTAATGTACGGGAAACAAAAAAATGGGCCAAGCAGACTCATTACTACTAAAATAGCACCCAGGTTCACAGATTGTCACCTCGTTCCCCAGTTCTCTTGAGCCGTCTTAGGAGTGAATTACACCTTGATCGCTTCCCTCGTGTACATACATATATTGGCATTCAATAACCTAATTGAGTTGCGTTATTCAACGTTGATCTGTGCGTTTTTTTAATCAGTATCGGAGAGTATGGTACAATCCAGCGGTTGACAACGTCAAACAGAGCATTTGCTGCAGCAGCCATGTTCATTTGACCCATGAAACCTACGTCACCAAGATGGCGGGGGAGAGGTACCTCGTCGTAAAGGGTAGCCATAATCATTGGTTTTGGTTACTGAATCAAAAATCTATGGTGAATCTTAGAGCAATTGCCAATTTTCATGCACGGATGTCCTTCATTACTATTCGCTGCGCGTAAGTATTTTTGCACATTTTATAGCGTGTACAGTCTATTTAATTACTTTATTTGTATCGTTTACTACGTAATGATCTTTCATATACATTGTGCCCTTATGAGAGATGAGAATAGTCATTGAAGAGTATACTTGTTGTAAATATGCATAGAATTTATCGATTATCCTTCGAAGCAAGATTTTCTTTCTACGTGCTATCATGGGCCTGCAGGAAAACATGACATTTAAATGGTATAGGCATCTAAATCTCTGGTTGCCAAGAAAATATGATATTGTTGATTTCAGAGAAAATGTGAGATTTTTCAGCCAAAAACATGGCTTTCACACGAATACGAGACGTAATAGAAATTCAATTAAAAGAAGTAGAGTTTTCATTTATTCAGCCATCCGATGTAAAAAGTTTCAGCCCTCTATCTTGAGTGAAAGTACTTTTAAAAAGCAAAAAAAATTAAACCACTGCACCGAACCCAATGATTAGCATGGACCACCATAGGGGCCTTTGGGAGGCTTTAGGGGACCCTGAGGGCTTTTTCATATAGCCTATATTCCCCACAGATATATTTTCTATCTACATGTCAAATTTCCGCTCAATCACTCCAGTAGTTTTTGCGTGATTGAGTAACAAACATACAAACATAGAAACTTTCACATTTATAATATTAGTAGGATATTCTGCTATCTGAACATGTTTGCTGATCCATTGCCCAGATTGACATTTTATTTTCTATGTATCATAATTTTCATATTCGTTGGTTACTAGCGAGGGTAAGCTCTGATAGAAGCTCTTAAACTCTGGGAGGTCACGTGGATGACTTCTGTAAAAAACAAATTTTCCGTACCGTCAAAGTCTATTTTTAGACTATTGGTGCTCAATAATCAAGGTTACACGTATCTGTGGCCAATATTTACCTCATAAAAACTATTCAAATTTTTACCATGTGAATATGGGTTGTTGTTAAAAAAATTGTTATGGAGATACTATTGCCAATAAGTGATATTCTTTTAAGAGAAGTCCCTTAGATATTAGGCATTAGGGATGTGCTTGATATTCTGACCATTTTAATGACCCTAGATGGCTAATGCTCATCGCGCGACTACTTCAGTACTGGACATCGAAGTCTGGAAGTGCACATTTTCAAGTTCCAGTTCGTGTGGAGGCTCCTTTTGATGTATTTTTTATTTCGAACTTCCAATAAGACTAAATTAGCGTTTAGATGAACATTCACGGTACATAACCGCTAAAGTAGTGAGCCTTTACCTAAAATATAGCTATTGTGTTCTTGTGGCTTGGATAGTTTTCTTTTCAAAATTACTTCTTATCTAAATAAAAACCTCATTTACATTTATTATTTTTCTCCCCAAGTATGATGCTGATTTCCGCCTAACGTTTCATTTTCTCAATTTCGTACTTAATCAGATTCCTGTAGTGGCCATCGATATCTCCTGCGGCTGAATCACTTGTACTAAACATCTGCTCTGTCTCTTTTTAATCTATTTTTCAGCTGCTTCTATTCCTCCAGCAGCATCCCAAGCACTTATTCGAAAGTTTCGAAAGTTTTTCTTTGAGTTTATGCACATTTCTCCTCTTTTCTTCTCGTCTGCCTTAGATCTTATGAACGTTTTATCTTTTACTGTTTTTTCATCGATTTCCAAGTCCTATATCGCCCGACGCCACGCTCCCTGGCAAGATTTTCTCTAGTATTTTACAAGCGCCTTTACTTATAATTTTACTTCTCAGTTCTCTTTATAGCGATGGCTAAAATATCTCTCTAATAACCCTAGAGCTACCTACTCTTTCTAATAAAACACTGTCGAGAAAACCTATGTCCCCCACTTACTCATAATGTTCTCACAATGAAGCTCAGTTTGTGCCCTACTAATTAAGTATTACGTTTCATCATTCTTCAAAATTTCAGTCATTCATTTTATCAGTTATTTATTCAAGTTTGTTCACTTGCAGTGGCTTTGTGGCTCCTAGTGAATAATTTCAATTCCCTTACAAAAATTTAAAATGCTTATTAAAGCCCGGAAAGCTTCCCATCAAATTTTATTAATTAGCAACAGATAATTCCACGTAATTCATTTTGGTCTCCAAACTCTTGGTTAATAGTTTTGCTAATAGTTAAAAATTTTGTTTTAATTTTAAGCAGTTAACCGAACTATTGTTATTATAGACGTATTCTTCTTGTTGCCCTCCATCCCTGCTTTCATGGTTTCAACGCCTTCCCACGATGGTATTCTGGGGGACGGTGAGTTCGTAATGGCAGAGCAGAGGATGCGAGATAGCCGGCCGGTTACCCCTCAGGGCCCGCCCCATTGCCGCCCAATTACTCGGCACGGCAGAGAGCAGTGTGCTCCCGCTCAATCTCTTTCACTTTTTCTCCGTCTTCCGCGTCCCCGGATAAATTATGGACACGTTAATTTCATTCTTTATTCCGGTTCCGCGGCTCCAGACTCGGAAGCGGCGGAAAATATGAAATCCACGCATCCCTTTAAAGTAAGCCATCTCCTTTTACGCGGCGCATTTACTAACACTAACTCTGCCCTCCCCTCCTTATCGTCTGGGTACATAAACGCTGCCCCTCCTTTACCGCCCCTCTCTGCTTCCCCCAATTTACCTCGATAGGCCTGTTTACTGTCAAAATCGATCCTTTTTCAATTAGTAATCGGTCATCTATTTAATTGATTAATCTCTGGTGGAGTCCATTTTCAAGTTTTTTTTGTTTTTTATATGCTGATGATCTGGGTGAGGAAGAGAATTTAGGGTGGCATACTAGATGATAGAATCAGGTAATGGGCGACAATAGAAGAATCAGGTAATGAGCGACGATAGGTTGCTGAAGGCCGTGGTAGAGGTGCGAACATTAGGCATACGTAGATGGACTGTATTTTAATGGACAGGATGAAGAGAGATTAGTGAGATGGGATCTGCTAAGACGAAGAGATGATTCATTTAGGTAGATGCATGTCTACGATGAAAACTGTTGAGAATTTTTATAAGTCTCATTAAAAACTGCCTTCAGTAGTAAATTACAGTTAATTACAGTAATTCACAAAACATTCCGCGGCATTATTAATATTGCGCATCAAAACTGTGGGATAGACTATGATAGATTTGAATGAAGATAACCCAATATCCCATTATAATGTTTATAATATCCACAATACCTCTCCTTTCTTGCGGTGCCCTTCTTCAAGCCCCTTAAGTTATAGCTTTGTATTTTCATTGCGTTATCGACTACATCATTGTTAATTTCATGGCTGGTACTTACATGAGTTTGCTTTGGTGAATAATGATTTGAAGTGATATTCATCAGTTCCTCGAAGTAGTTTAAAACTATCTATTTTCTTACGTCATTGGTCGTGTTCCACTTGCCATCGTTTCGTCCGGCGAGTCTTCCCTCTTCCCATATCTCTCTTGCTTGACCAAAGTCCTTCTCCCTTGCTGTCGTCATTATCTCTACCGCCGTCATCAACCGCTTCATCTATCAATTCTATCCTAATTTTCTAATAGTTTTTTCTAGTTGGCCTCCATTTCATGGAATTTGTTTTTCTTCCTATCCCTTCATTGCACTTATTCCTTTCTCATCCTCAGCCTACCTGTTTAGAGCTTCAAATCACATCCCCGTATTTCAGCATTCATGTTTCTGCGCCACACAGAGCTGGACTCCATGCTATACTCTTTGCCCTTTATTTATTTACATCGTTGGACAAGGTTCTCATGATCTGTTACCTTTCACTCGCGGTAATGGATGCCTCTTTTGGTATCTCATTCTCTTCCTAATACCAAGGCTATGAAGCTAATTTATTTCAGGGTGTTGCTAAATAACAAAATCATTCTGCTCAGGTTGCTTTCCCTCCTCGGCAACGATTTAACCTCATTCCATTTTCTTCGCTTGGAGATTATCGAGTCCATCGTTGTAATGGCTTCATTTTCTTCTGGCAGCCGTTAGAGTTGGTCATGAATATGTAGCTAGCAGCCTTGAGTGCAAGTTAAGAATTTGAGATAATATTCTTTCTAGCTTTCTCAATGAACCATAATGTAACATAAAAAGTTTCGCGCTGTACTACTCTCTCGTAAAAAACTGAAAAAGAAAGAGAAAAGTGGTACCGTAAAAATGTGAATCTACGGTGAAATTGTTGGCCATAAGCTTATCTGCCTAGTACTAAGGGTAAAATGACATCATCAACATTATGATGGGAAAGATTCTTGTAACCATTGGGTGAAGAGGGGTAGTTATAGAGGCTTTTAGGGAGGTTTATCTAATTTAAAACTATATCATGTACAAAGTAGGGCATAGTTTTGGTCATACGCTACAAATGTAGGACAGGTCATTTCCTTTATAATATAGATAAAAATGCTCTTTGCCCTAGGTCTTCTTTTAACAACATTTCCCACCATGCGAAATAAAACCAGAGCAAATTTACTGGCGAAACCTATAAAATCATGTATATCACCGTGACTAGAAGCGATTGGGAGTAATTTGCTTGGCTGCATCTTTAACCTAAGTAAAAATTTTCAATTCTGACAGATACCTTGAAAACGAAGCACTATAGGTTCAACTTAACTTCATGGTTCAAAGATCTATCTTTTAACGCATTTTAAAGTAATGGAGTCAAACTGTAGGCATGTGTTCAAATCCGTGAAAAAATTATAAGATACAATTCGATTTTATATGGAGTCTAATGTATCCCACACTTACTAAGAGTACCTTATTACACCGAATATCCAACTCAGCGCCATAGATCCCATATGAACAGGCGGGGTTACATCAATCGCCAGAACATTTTGAGAACCGGGCGAAAATTCCAACCATGCCGTCCACGGGAAATCCACGGGAATGATACCAAAGTGGCAGTGTGGAAGGGAAGGGGGGAGTCCCTTAAAAACTCCTGGGCACGGTGGAATAAAAAACTTTTTAATCAACTCCGTGGACTATAGAATTAAATTGGAGATGTGGACCACTCGCGAGTGGAAAAGGGATGTGAGTGGGTAATGGGAAGGTGAGAGGGGGATCAGCTGATCACGGGGGAGGGGAGTTGCGCAGAAGAGATGAAAGGGGGCGTTGAATCCACCCGCAGGGTATGGGAGGGGAAGGCTTTTTCACGGGGTTTTCAACGCTCACAATGTCAAAAACATTTTGATGATTACGTATTTTCACATTTCATTCGAGTAAATTTGGACAGTGGCCCCTTTACATTTGGAAACTAAGTGGCCCCATTACATATCCTTGTTGCACATCCAATATCTGCACTGCCACTCCGGTTTATGCAATCGATTGTTACTCGTCGTGGACGCTTAAGACAGGTTTACACATGGTGTTTGTCTTCAATGGAAGTAGCGGGTGTAGCAATGTATCGAATCGTATCGCCAATTTTAGGCCATTGTTCTGTTTACACATTACATCCGGCTTTTCCCAAACAAAAGCATGACGGAGGCAAACAATGAATGTGGTAATTACGACAATCGCCAAATTTTGGCTACGATGGCGTTCGTATATGGCTGTTCGAGTTTCATACACACTGGTCTAATAAATTTGTACTTTTTTTCTCCAAAGGCGATACCTTGTTGCTGTAGCCATGTCTACCTCTTCACTGCTGTTTTCTTCGTATTTCCATAAGACTGCAGGTCCAATGCCGTGAATATCGCCTTAAAGAAAGAAGTTCTGAGACTTGGTTTGTTGCCGTACTTTTCCCTCAAAATATTAGTCATAAAACTGTTGCACCGTAATATATGTCCACCTAGCTTCGGTCTCATTTCCTTAACTGTATTTAAGAGGGATCTCTTCTTTTGCACGAAAGCAAGCACTTCGTCATTCGTTTTTCTCTCTATCCAGCTCGTCTATATTTGTTTGTATGAATTTGTGTAAATGGCAATAATTAATTATTAATTACTTATTAATTAAAGTAATAATATTATTATTACGTCGAATCAAGTGTGTTGATTGTTACAATAATAGTTATTGCCAATAAGAGATAAGTCGTAGAGCTTACCTTAGGGATTCTTTAGCATTTAAATATTTTCAAGTGCAAAGAAATATTTATGTAAGCAGCAATGAGTCCTCCTCCTACTTAGTTATTCGTTGTTTACATTTTAAATCTCCGTTAACTGTCATGTGGCCAAGGTTTCACCGGATACGATGCGACTTTATCGCAGAATCGATATATTACTTACAGGCTAAACAAAAATCAGTCCATTTTCCTTGCAAAGAGCAACCGCGGTCGATTACCACCACTATTGACCCCTAATAGCCACGGAAGCGCGGGCTTACATTTTAAATTGTCACTTACAAGTAACTTCCAAGGCTACTGTCATGAGGAAGACGTCCATGTGTAAATTCGCCTTTTTAATGCCCCAAAATCGGTTTATTGCTTTCTCGATGTCTTTTGAAAATGACAGCATTTCAGTTAATCTCAATGGTCCTTGCCTAATGCTATTTTCAAAACCAAAAACATTGCATTGCAAAAACAAAAAAAAAGCTAATTGAGTATTTCTTCGACTTGATTTCCAAATGGCGATGTTAATGACATAATAGTTTCATCATGTTAGCACTAATATTATTCAAGGCTCCGCCATGAAGCAAAAAAAGTCATCACCGTACTTGAACATCATCTTCACTGCTGTATCCGGGTGATTAGAAAGTGTTCCTTTTCATAGGAAGTTTCATAGGAAAAAAAAACTTTTGCATCTAAGTTGTGACGATTTTCACGTCACATCCATAAGGCAAGTATTTCAAACGGTCAAGAAAGTAAAGATCG
This sequence comes from Ceriagrion tenellum, assembly GCA_963169105.1. Lineage (NCBI taxonomy): Eukaryota > Metazoa > Arthropoda > Insecta > Odonata > Coenagrionidae > Ceriagrion > Ceriagrion tenellum. The sequence goes on along the minus strand of OY720640.1, from coordinate 112,807,760 downwards.
TTTTTTTGTACGGGAGATGCTTTACTGGTGTGGATATAGCAGTGGGCCTGAGGTATAGGAATTCAAATCTGAGGGGCTGATTGAAGAGGGAAGGGAGCTTTTGTATCTTTAGTAGCGTGTGCTGGGTGAAGGATTGGCAACAGACGTCGAGGGGGTGAGTGGCGGCCTCTGGTCGGAAGGGATAGAACTAAGGAAAATGGGCGGGAGGGTAGGGAGGCCCAGGAAGATGAGGAAATGAGGACGGCGGGCGTCGGTGTGCTAGACGCTTAAATATTTAACACTTTGGGGCGCTGGAGGAGGGAATAAAGGGAAGAGGGGGAGAGGAATACCTTTTCGGGGAACTCAGTTGACGGGGTTAGAGGAAGAATGTGTGCTAAAGAAGGAAGTAGAAGTGGAAATGATTTTTCTGTTTTGGTATAATTATCCCGGATAATTTACCACAAAAAATTTCTCAATTATGTGTGCCTCAGATGAGATCTTCATCAAAGATAATGTGAATAGCTCTTACTGAATGGTAACACACGCGAAGTTAAAAAATAGCTGTTGGTCGTAAAAATGTAACAGCCTGTTTGGAAATAAATTATTGAAATAATGAAATGTCACTTAGGTACTCTACTTGATTCCACAAAAAATACATTTTGCAATCGGAATTTGTTATCTCGCTTTAGATATACGGAATATCCTTTTGGGCATCCATTTTAATAAGTTTGAATGTCGTTTAATATATCTGTAAAATAATTTAATCGCAAATCGTGAGATCAGAATACTGTTTTCATTTGTATTAAGTAACGAAGTTAATGAAATGATAATAAAACAAGAGTCATTGTGGCCGGAGTGCCTAGTGAAATAAATCAATCGGAGTGGCTACTCATTTCAAACTACGAGTATGTATAGGCAAATGTGACAACTTATTTCTGTAGACATGGAGTGTGGAAAACATCATTGTATTGCTGGATTTCAGCGTTACTGTGTGTAAATTTACAGCTCTTACAATGATAAGCAAAAACCATTTGTATAATTCCTTTCTTAGTTATTTCACCGAACCATTTTGACGCATATAGCGTCATTTTTCAGCAAAAATGTACCTTGGCAAAGACACCTCAGGTGTCTAGATTGCTCGAAGAAATAAACCACTGTTGAATTGCACGAATTTAAAAAATGGAGTGATAGTAAGAAAAGAATTGTGATGGCTAGAGTGCATGGTGAAATAAAAAATCGGAGGGTCTACTCCTTACAAACTGCGATTATGTACAGGAAGAAGTGACTGTACTCATGACTACATCAAACCACGTCTATACTGGCTAGTATGGCACAAATATATCTACTTACTACCCTGCAAGGAGCCGTAGGTAAGCGTGGTAAGGGGTATTTGGCCACCAGCCAGAAGAGGGAGTGGAATACGTAGAAATAAATGTAGAGGATGGAGGTGAATTTTATTTAAAAGATGATTCTAGAGTTTGTGTAAATTTCTCTGGCTCGCCACCGGGTAAGAAATACATAGGCAGCCGACGTTTCGGGTTCCGACTCGTTACCCATTCAAGATTCTAGAGTTACTTTTATTCAGCCTCCATTCAGATTGTCGCTCACTACCTCATGGACTTTCTTCCTCGTGCTGTTAGTTCAAAGGGAGTTAACCCTATGGTGAACGTAGTTGAAGCTGATATTTCAAAATTCACTGCGAAGCCGAATGCGAACATTAGTTCAAGTCGAATCCTCAGTCCCATTTAAGTGGCTTGAGAAAAATATCATTTCACTTAGAAATCGATTAATTTGGTCTCATTTTAACGAAAAATATCTTGCTCTTTCAAAGATACCAAAGTATCAGCCCCTTACCAAAATAGTTTTCGATAATTTTGACCGAAAATTCCAACCCTTTCAATGGTTATGGTAAGTTACACACTCCAGAAGGATCTTATTTTTAAAAAAGGCATTTATAACATCTAGGTCTCGTTAAAAACTTACAGGCTGTATTTTGTATGTTGACTCGACTATTTTTGAAAATAATTCATACTGTCACCGCAGTAATTTTATCAGAATCGCAAAATACCTTCCATTGTGACGAAGTTTTGAACGTACCGCGTGGAACAAATATGAGTCAAATCAAAGATATATGGGGATATTTTTATTTGATTACCTAGGACTTCAGTCACATACAAGAATATTATTGCACAATTAATAATGTATTATTTAATACACGATTTACACAGATGATGAAATTAAAAAATAAAGTTCGAATGTGATCTCATTTATGACCAGGGAAAAATCTCGCTCAAGCTACCTTAAGGTAGTCGGAGCGAGATAGTTCCCTTGTGATAATGGAGACCATCTTCGAATTATACGTTTTAATTTCACTAGCTGTAATTAATTAAGTAATTAAATTGTAAATATCTAAATAAGTCTTTAACTTGACTCATTCTTTTCGCGCGGTGCGTTTTAAACTCCATCAAAACGGAAGGTTTTTTGTGGTACCCAAGAACCTATTGCGGTAACTATATGATTGATTTTCAAAAATAGTTGAGAAAACAAACAAACTACACACTGTTATTTTACGACATCTTAGTGTTAGAAATACCTCATTTTGTAAATAATATCTGTCTGGAGTGCATACACGTACCCTTTACCATGTAAAAGGGCTGGTATTTTTTGGCTAATATCTCGGAAATTAATGTAGTAGGGGTTGAATTTTTTATTTCATTAGAAGGGTGAGATATTTTTCTTTAGAATGAGATTAAATTCATTGATTTATATGTAAAATGATATTTTGCTCTAACTACCTTAAAATTTAAAAAAACCTACCGTTCTGTTCAGAATACACGTGTGAGTCGTTGATGTATGCCAGTGGATCCCTAACTATCGATTGCGAGGTCGATTTAGGTGGTTTGCGAGAAGGATGGCCAGTTAATAAAATGTGTCAAAAATTCAACAATTTGAAGTAACATCGTACTATCCTATTTTTAATCGGCGTGTTTGGTGCGAGACTGCTGTAACGCTCCCACTCTTCTACAAGTCTTCGTGGGTCTCGGCGGGTTGGCGAGTAAATTAAATATTTAGTTGTCAATTCGTTGCAGTAAGTAATGAAGTCGAAAATTACTCTTAGCCGTGGGTCGCATAAGAGCAAAGTTTGGCATCCTCTGATGAATTATATTCAGAAGTAAATGGCTCACGGAGTGACTCTAGTTTATTCTAGTCTATGATGCCCATTGTAAGGCCCCCTCCATCTTCTAGGGCTTTTCTTTAGATCTCTCTGCCCTCAGTTTGGACAGACAGGTATTGGAGAGTGCTTATTTTACGAAGTTGATCATTATTGTCCTTGTATTGAATTAGAAGGGGTCGTACCTCGTCCGGAGTGCAGTTGCCTCTATCTCTGAAGATAATGTGAAGTGCAAAGTAATCCAAACCGTTAAAACTTGTTATACATAAGTAGTAATAGTGATAGTAATTTCGTACAAAATCTCCCAGCTTCATGGGTACGGTTTATAGTTATGGATTTTCCTTGTATAGTGCATTCTCTACTTGATTGTGGTGATTTTAGAAAGAATTAAGACGATTTGTTGATTTAAAATCAGGAAAAGAATAGCTTTAATGGAGTAGAAAACATGTCAGGAGTAGGGTGGGTCAGAGAGCGTTTGGGAAAAAAATGTTCTTCAATTCTAATTCACAGTGCTGCATATGTATTCCGTTTGACTATAACAACTAAAACTACCTTTCTTCATTATGTTGATCGCACATGAACCTTAAAATTGCAAGATGTTGCTTAGGATAATAGTCAATAAATATTCGAATTGGAAAATACACGGAAAAACAGTGCATAACGAACTAATCCCACTTCCGCTGACAACATTTGATTATATTTACAACATGAATGCTCGCAGTGGATCATTTGTTGATAAAGTTAAGGCACCAATCTGCATTTGGTTTCTCAGTTATTCGTTAAATTCCACAAGGGTTGAAGTCAAAATGCGTCAACTAGAGTTGCAGTTTTATTATATTGGCTCCAAAAGCCATGTTCTTAAAATACAAATGTGATTAGTAATTCGCATGGTTTTTATCCTGATATTTTCTTAATTCCAAGACTTACCATCCGCGAAAGCACTATTTAAGAAAACTGAATTGTGGAATTTAGTATTCGTTTAAAATAACATAGTCGCTGTGGAACCCCAACTATGGGAAGGAAAGGAAATATGTGGCCCAATTGTGTGGGAGAATATTGGTGGGCATTAAAGTTCTCTGTCGGCTATATTGATTGCATCAGCTATTAGGCCAAGGGCTTCACAATCAATAATATATGTTGAAGAATGGAACCATAATCATGTTTCACACTCATTTTTAAACCGATATTATTTACGTCTATACAAGTTCTTTTTGAAATTTAAATGAGCAGAGTTCAAGCGATGCTGTTTGTTACTAATCAAATATATTTTTCGGTAAAACTCAGCTTCATTTATCCCACGCTGAAGCGTCATTAACTCAATTATTTAATACTTAGAATCGACGAGAGGGGAGAATGGATGCAACCTGAAACATAACGAATCAACTCCATTTTAGCTAGCCATAGTGAGGGTGCACTCATAAGGAAAAGGGGGAACCAGACAGCTTTGGCAAAGATGCTGTTTCCAGCCAATATTAGCGCACGAATGGGCATGCAGGAGAGGGCATTTAGGCGATAACAATAGTGGTTTGAATCGCGACAAGTAATATATGCATATTAACCGAGAACTTAACATTTACGACGAATGTATAAAGTCAATTACGGAGAAGGAGAAGAGCACTTGCTTTTCAGAGTTTGAACAGGAAGGTCCCAGTAATCCTGAAATCTAGCAGCTGACGTCCAGGATAGTTGAAATTCACCTAGAATGAGAAACCAAAGGAACCAGTGTGCATCCCGATAATGCAATCTCAATTGTGGCTTGGAATCTTGACATTCTGAAAATGTGTACCATATAGTCCGAAACGGACGCTTGCAATTACGTTCCTAGGAAGTTCTTACGATTATGTCTACTATCAAAAACAGTCAGGTACGTCACCATAATACAAGAAATAAGGGCAAGTCATTCCACAAACATTGTGGAGTTTCATTTAGGCAAAAGTGTCATTATGCATATGGAAAAAAGCTCGTTAATTCTTTGCCCAAAGAGATAAAAAAACTTGTATAAAATCCCATGCAAGGAATTTTCAAGAAGAGGTTGAAAGTTTTTGTTTTTAGATTTTCGCAGCGATTAGATGCACTAGTATCAACCATTTTCGGGTATACTGCTGCGTGATGAACTTTAATGCCTCAACATTTCGTTCCTCCTGCTGGAAACGTCTCCTGACGACGTTCCCAGCGGGAGGAACGAAACGCTGAGCCGTTAAAGTTCATCATGCAGCAAAATACCCGAAAATGGTTGATACTAGTGCAAGAGGTTGAAATTTCTTTTTGGTTAAAAATGCTTTTTATTTGATTGAACAATTTCGTTATCATACATTATGTAATACATTTCTGTGTTTTCAATTCATTACTACTTATTGTATGTATTTAAGTTTCACCGTATTTTAAAATATATTTTATTATTACTCTATTTATTACTATTGTTCACTTAATGTACCCTTACACCATATTTGTATGCAATTGTTGACGATGCCGATACAAATGTGAAATTTTTATAAGGCTAATAAATTGAAATTAAGGATATAGTGGGTATTCAAGAGTATCTATTTAAACTTTTTAAGTAAAATGTAGGTGATCTGAGATTTAATTAACTCGCTTGAGAGAGAGGGGCAGTCGTATCTACTAACTTGTGGTATTACCTATTGATTTGTTTTAGCTAAACTAATGGTTGGTGATTTAAGAATTCCTAGCAAAAACTAACGTGGGTAATCTATTAAATTTTGATGTACGTTTATTTATTAATTATTTTTGACATTAAATTGATATAATAGGCATTTTATTTGTTTGTCTAATAATTTACCTCTGACTACCCTGGGCAAGGTGAGAAAGGGCAAGCGGAGTCCAATGTAACATAATGAGTACTACATATATATGCGCTGCAGCTTTAAATGCATATAGTGGTGCATAATTTAGTAATATCATATTGAGAATCCGCATAAACTGAATTGAGGATAAAATTAATTTTAAAAATAAGATAACAAACGAGAGAAAAAAATTATAGGTGAAAGAAATTCGAGCGGACCATTCCTAGTTCGCGACTAGCGCTTCATATTTTGATTATTACCGCCGTTGTGCACCACATCTACCGGGAGCGGGAATAGTCAAATGTAAAGAGTCCAGAAGGAAGGTTTGGGGGGTTGAAGAGAGAGAGAGAGAGAGAGAGAGCTTGGCTGGTTGCGTTGGACTGTTGTTGTACGCCAGGAAGGGGATGAAGGAGAGAAGAAGAAGATTGGAAAAACCCTTTGACGCGTGTGTTTTGTCTTGAAAATTGCGTGCACACGGAGAGGAGCTTTCTTGGAAGGAGGTTGAGTCGATTCGTTGTTTATCATTATTTTATTCCTAAGCATGACGTCGGAGAGTGGGGAGTCAGAACTCGGGATTAAGGTCGAATGCAGCATGCGGCCCCGTATTGCCATTTAAATATTGAGGGCTCCTTGACCTAGGTTAGTTCTTTCAAAATGGCTCTCCCGCGCGCGAGCAAACTCTAGAAAAGTTTAGCCTCACTTGGTATGCGCATGTCAAAGCGCGGAAATTGGATGGGGAAAAGGTTTTATTTTTTTAAATTTTCACTGGGTGTGGATTTGGATGCATATAATCTCTGTATTTGGCACCGATCCCATTTTGACTCACGCAAACTTGAATTGTGCATCCATTGTACACATTGATTGAGTTGACATTGTCAAACAGATTGTAATTGTCTCACGACAATAATCGGTGAATTTCTCGTGAAATATGTATGTGACATATTTTGCATCGTAGATATTGTTTTCTATACGTATTCTGATTACGTTTCCGGGTAATAATGAATTTATTCATTTGTTGATATAAGAGGAGCAAGTGCATGATAAACCACACCGAGTGTGACGTAAAATATAGAAATGTTAACAAGTTATTTACATCTAATTCTATGCTACGGTGTCTAAGATCCTTTCTCACACACAATCTGCCACTTGCTCGTAGATGCTGAAGCTCTCGGACGAATAGATAACCCCTCAAAGTTTGGACCGAACCCAACGATAATAATTGATTTATATGACTAATCGGGAACCGGTGTTTCCATCGTACATGGTCTCCGTTCTAAAATTAAAGGGTTGTGCGTTCTCTTCAGATAAAATTATAATTATTTAATAAGATAAATAGATTGGGATTGAGAAATGGTGTTTCAGTCACTAAGGTTGGTTTATATCATCTTAATTAACTTCAATGGATTTATCTTAAATAATTCAGTAATTAGATATTTTATTCAGTGCGATAAATTTAACTAATTAATTCAGCTCGTACCAACAATAAAATTTATATAATCAATAAACATAAAATATTTGAACCAACAATACGTCGCTAATCAAACTCCTATGCATGAAACATTCCCCCTTACCAAATGCCCCATGTTTTATATGTTCTTACTTATCGTGGACGGATTTATCTTGAATAATTCAACAATTAGATATTTGATTCAGTGTGAGAAATTACGCTCTTAAATTTAACCCATGACAACAATACAACTAATAGAATCAATAAACTTAAAAAATAAACAAACAGTATGTTAATAATCTTATTCATGAAACACTTGTTCCGAATGATCTGATGATTGTCGTGATTCCAGTGAATCTTTTATACTTATAAATCACGCATATCTGTATAAAATTTTATATGTACCTGGGGGTTATGTTTCATCAAAATTTTGTGTGCGATAAACTTATTTTGGCAATATCAAAATAGGCAAAATCTATACTGGGAATAACCTATCGTCTCAAAGAAATAACGAACCCATTTGCCCTAAATTGTGTGTTTCTTGGATGTGCACTAGCCATCCTTGATTACTGTTCTCCCATCTGGTCAACTACGTCCCCATCCACTCTTAAATTACTCAACCACTCACTTAATTTCATTTTAGCCATAGTCCATCATCTCGTGTCCTCCCTTAGCTTACATGCATGAGAAATGCAATTGAAAGAATGGGTGAGGATAACTCATACTATACCTTGTATCTCTACAAAGAAAAATAGTGAATCTGCATGCTCGTATTATGAAACTTCCTACGGCCTGAAACGTTTTAATTTGTACTTCCTGACTTACATATCGCCTATAGTGGTCAGAACACGAAGCTGAAATTATGTGTATCACATTTTATTTACAGGGGATGTGCATGAGGAAAGAATCGGAATTAAACACTTATCTGGGTAGAACGGTTTTTGGTTTATTGAGCATCGTTTAGTGCACATCGCAAGAAATCATATCCTAGCCCAAACTCAATTGAGGTGTAAAACAAATAGATACATGCCTAACTGCCGTGGAATATTTTCACTATCAATATTTTTCTTGGAAAAATACTTTTGACGTGTTTAAAGAAAAGTCTTTTATAAGAATTATTTGAGTTTTACGTGAGTAACGGAGTAATGCACTAACAGTAGTAAGTTTTCTTTGGTACGCGTTATATTTCCAAACTCTCCTCCAGGATATCCTTAGGCAGCCATATTTCTATAAAAATGACCGATAATCATATGCTTTCTTCCTAATTAAAATACCATATGTATTTTAACGTCAAAGAGTTCTCGCAATTTATCAAATATTCTTCCTTTTCCTCGACACTGACGCGCGGATATTCTTCAAGCATTCATGAGTGTACCAACAGTAATTATCGTAACTTGATTAACAACACCACTTGCCTCGATAAGTAAAATAAAATCACTATTCCTTTTGAGTAAAAAAAAACATTAGACATTGTTACTACGCTTAGGTCAAAAAACGAAGATTATCGGATGTAAATGGACCTGATTATATCTCCCCACCATAAGCTAGAGCGTTTAGCTTGCTGGGAATATTTTAGGAACCGCACGTGGCGAAAGAATAGTACCCCCAGCGCTTACCTTCTTGCAAGAATTCAACCAACCCAACGTTATTGTTGCGATCCAAACTAAACCAACCGTCTCGTTTTATGAATTTGTTGCTGTTATAACATTTAATATTAATGCTGTTGGATTTCACCGAAAACCCAAAGAAGGAAATGCACCCAAGCTGTGAAAATTCTTCAGGTGATACTGCCCATAAAAGTTGGGAAGGGAATTATTTTACAAAAGGATGATGGAAATGGCTTTCAGTCAATAGGGGGCCTCAAAAAGTGTTGATGAAACTCCATAGGATAGGGTTCATTCAGAATTACCCTCAAAATATGCATCTTCATAGGTTAAGTGCGTATACCATGGATGAAGGAAGATGCGCAAAAATGTATTTACAGGGATGAGAGAGACATCTAGGCTTGAAGATAAGTTTATGAGTCGGCAATGATTGGAAAAGTATAAATTCTGGCGTGACACTTTTAGCGGAGTATCGCATTGCATTGATATAATGGACAGGAAAATTGAGGTATAATATCAGAGATTCCGTTCATGAAGCTCCGGGAGAAGAGTATATGAAAATAGAGAATATAATTGTTTCAGCCTTAACTTTATAAAACTATTCTATAATGATCAGGAATTAACAAAACTACGTAAGTTTTACGAAGATCATTTTATTTTGGATGACCGGTTTTGTCGAATAAATATTCTTCGTAAAACTTACAAAGTTATGTTAATTCCTGACTATGACGATGGAGATTTTTAACCTAAAAAACACAAAGGGAACAATCATAGGACTTCTAAAATATGATTTCATCGGAACTAGTGTAGAATCGTAAGCAAGTAACTATGACTAAAGTTATGTATTTCAATGAAGTAACAGGATTACAAGGAATGGAGTAAGTTTTTTGTGTAAGGTTGTTGAAGTGTAATCATGATAAATTGGGCATTTAAGGAGAGCTTTCATGAGAAAACACTTACTCAGCGTTATCACTTATTTTGCAGACATTGAACATGGAAAACGTCATTGAATTGCTAGACTTAGGCGTTACTGTGTGGGAATTGACAACATTCAGAATGATGGGCTGAAACAATTTGCGCGATTCCACTCCTAGTTATTTCACCGAACCATTGCGACGTCTACAGTGTCATTTTTGGCGTCAACGTACCTTGAAAACGACGCCTAAGACGTCAAAATTGCTCGGTAAGATAATCAAATGTTGAATCGTACAAATTGAGTCTGCTCGTCATACCTTGTAAAGAACGTAAGTTAAAAAGAGAAATATGGGTCACAGATATGGGTCAAAAGGTGAAAATATGAGCAAAAACATGTATTTTTGACGCAAGACACAGGTAATACTTCTTAAATGTGTGCCGTAATAGAGGCAATGCCTTGTAATACAATTTGTAGTGAAAGTGCTTTTCAAGCTGGAGATGGAAAAGTTTTTACTCCAAAAATGATCGGATTTAATTTTCGCCCACTTCAATTTCCCTCCTCCGTTTGCAGATTCATTCACGTCCGAATGTTCTCCCCTTCCGAAAATCAGTCCTGTGCAGCCTACAGCCGAATGAAGGTGAGAGCGGATAAAAGATGAATGCGAAGGAAATTGCAAAAAAACGGAGGGCTAGACAATTGTGAAGGCTCAGAAAAATGAGAATAAGTTGAAGGGTTGAATGATACGCGAATATGGAGTGGAAGTTCTCACTTTTGCACTTTATTTTAGTTGCTTGCGAATTGATCCAGCTCCTCTCTGAAGGCCGACGTCTGCAAACCCATCTTAGGCACGTCAGATTCTTTCGTACCTTATGCAAGAATTCTCTAAATTAAACTCATAACTTTTCACACCTATTTTTTATGAGTTGACACGCCCCTCCAGAGTCTACAAATGTCTATGAAGCAAAAGAGGACATGTAAATGATTTTTCAAATAGTTATGACGTTGATTTTTTGAGTTACTGCGTAAAATTACTGAGTCAAATTCGCCCGTTAGCTGAGTACCTAACATTTATTAGCTAATAGTATGCTAATAGTATTTAACGTTGATTAGCTTATAGTATGCTCTTAGTCCAGTGCAGGTGCATTTTATAACGATTTTTCCCATAAGCATTCGCGATTTTAAGTACAAGACTTCCTTCTCATTTCACCCCTAAAGCTCCAATTACGGCATTATTAAGAGTATCTTTATGACATTTGAAATAGGTATTATGGATGCCATTAAAATAACTGGATAAACTCTTGTAAATACTCACGTAAAAATTAATCTTCTAAAGGCTTCAGAAAGTGTTGTGTGATGAATTCTGAAATAGAACTAATACCTAGAGGCGTGATGATAATTGCGACAATTTCTCAATTTTTTCCCTCTTAAAAATGAACGAAATGTTTTAATAAGATATTGGAATATCTTCGCATTAATAAGAAGGTATCCTAATTCAGTGGCTTTATAACAAATTGCTGCCGTAATAGTCTTGAGGCAGATCACATGGAGTGTATTAAAAAAATTAAGTGATTGAACCAACTTGCATAAGGTTAAAAGGCGTAGAACACAGGCCTTCTGACGCACGGTATTAGGTTTTGAATTAAAGCGTTTCGTTGAGCCGCGGAAAATCCATTCTTATCGACTTAAGCGAGGAAGCACCGGCGATAAATTCGATAATATCCAGTTCACTGATATTCTTCAACGGATAAACATTGCACTCGTTTCGCCACGGCTTCGTTAAAGCGGTGAATGGAGAGAGAGGGGGAGCTCTCCACTGTTTTCCGTCCAATTTACAAACAGCGCTTCCCTTTCTGGCGAGTGGGAACGATGGAGAGATGGAGGGGGTAAAAGGGAGACTGCTGCTACAGAAGGAAGGGAAGGTCGGTGGGGAAAGGCAGAACGGGACAAAGGGAGGCAGTTTAAGGGCAGAAACGGCAGTGTGTTCGGCAATGGGGTGGAGGGCGAAGGGAAGAGAGAAGTTGTTTGAGGCGGGTAAGGGGGGCGAAAAGGGGGGGGACAGACGGTCTGACTGTTGAGAAGTCGGCTGTGGGACCCCTGGCCATGGAATATTGAAAGGGGTGCCGCATGGTTTTCTCCCCTTAAGGGAGGAAACAAGAGGAAGGGAGAAAAGAGGTTTTGGTCGGCAAAGAGGGTGGGAGCGGAGATGGGTAAGGTATGAGCCGGCGGAGGGGGGGGTCTTGGGGTGGGATAACTGAGTGGGGTGAGTGTTGTTGAATTGGACTGTTAGGACAGGGGAATAGTGTGGGGTTTTGAGGCCGTGTGGCGGGTGGGGGGGGGGTAAAGGGGGGGAGTCAGCGGTCAGCCCAGAGGTCTTCCTCCTCAGGGCCATGCATATCACCGTCCTATTATCGTTGCAAGATGATGTTTCAACGGTACGTGCTCCCGTCGCTCTGTTTAAAGGGGGAAGCCCTGTGTGTTTGTAGCGCGGTGAGTCCTCCAGCCCGTTTGACTCCCTTAAAATAGTTTTCGCCAGATCTCATCTAACCCCTTGAAGAAATCGATTAACTTAGCCGCATTTTAAGGTAGTTTGTGCACAATATCTTTTTTTATAAATCAATGAATTTGGTCTCATTTTAAAGAAAAATATCTCACCCTTCTAATGAAATAAAAAATTCAACCCCTACTACATTACTTTCCCAGACATTAGCCAAATAATACAGGCCCTTTTACATGGTAAAGGGTACGTGTATGCACTCCAGACAGATATTATTTACAAAATGAGGTATTTCTAACACTTAGATGACGTAAAAAAACAGTGTGTAGTTTGTTTGTTTTCTCAATTATTTTTGAAAAATAATCATAAAGTCACCGCAATAGGTTCTTGGGTATCACAAAAAACCTTCCGTTTTGATGGAGTTTAAAACGCACCGCGCGAAAAGAATGAGTCAAATTAAAGACTTATTTAGATATTTACAATTTAATTACTTAATTGTCTACCGTATGAAACTATGCTATTGTTCCATTAACAATGCAATACTTAATCGATGTGTCCTACAGCTGGTGAAATTAAAACGTATAATTTGAATATGGTCTCCATTATGACTAGGGAACTATCTCGCTCCAACTACCTTAAAATAGTTTTCGCCAGATCTTACCTCCCCTTTAAAGGAAATCGATGAATTTCGCCGCATTTTAAAACGAAAATATTTCACCATTCTAGTTGTGACAAAATATCTGTCTCCCGTTGTACTTCTTCTGAAGATACTCGTCAAAAATATTGTTGAAACAATTTTTCAAGAGAATTAATTTTGACTGTTGATTCCAGAGGCATTACAAAATATTAAAACAAACTCTTATCGCTCATATCGCATTTTAAGTCAAACACTGCGTGCTAGTATTTCCTATTAATTAATTTTGAAAGTAAATATAATTATAACCTTAATAATTAACAATATATCGCATAAAATATTGATTCAAAGGCGTTTTCAGAGGTCTTGAACGTGAAATTAGTTAGTCAAGTTTATTTTTACATAATGAGCATCGAGGGGAATATTTTGGATTTTAGTCCTAAAAACAAAGTCTTACTTCGAAATAGATTGTTTTGCATCCGGTTAACTGCGCAAATTACATCAAAATATAACAGTGCACTTGCATTCTAGTCGTTACAGACCTTGTACACTTGCAGGAGCACTTCATGGCAGATCAGAAGCGTGGTCGATGTGCAATAAACAAAAGATTCGATAATGGCATCGGAACTTGAATCCATAGTTTAAAAACTCTTTAAATTTTCCACTAATATCAATTAATGTACGACGCGTTTCGCAGCTTGCTTCATCCTCAGGTACCAAGATTTACATGCTATTTATTGTTAGTTATGATAAATCTAACTAAACTATCTAAACTATGGTAACTATCAATAAATAACATGTAAACATTTGTACCTGAAGATGCAGCAAGCTGCAAAAAGCGTAGGACATTAGTAAATATTAGTGGAAAAGTACAAGGATCGTTTTAATATGGATTCAAGTATGAAATACTTTCACGAAGCGACGCCTGAGGGTGTAAAGTTTACATCGAAACTGTAGTAAAGTCAATTGATTTCCACAATACGCGTCAAACATGGATATTTTACAGTTTTTTATTACTCTGCGATAAAAAATTAACCTTTTTAAAATCTTATTTTGAACTAATTCAAACAGAAAAAACATGCGGCCGTATCAGATGTTCACTCACAGAATGCTCCCTAATAGCAGGTTACGTAAGATATCCCCTGCCCACCACCTTTCTTTCATCGTTGTTTATATGCCCTAATAAGTGGCTCTGGCTTGAAAATATGAGTCAATTAGAATGCTAAGTTACGCATAAGTATTTATTCAGTACATGTTTTCGCCAATTACATGGGTTACTAACTGAAAATCAAAGTTATGATACAAATTAAGAATATTAATTCAAAATATATTTCAATTACCACATTTTTTGAAGCCGAATGCAGTGCCAATAACTTGGAGTTACCAGATTTTTATTTCAATTACTACAATAATTTGCTAATAACTCCACAAAATAGGTGATATGTTGCCTATATTTAATTTTTGTTTAGTTTTCGAGGACTTTTCTCTTTTAATTAACAGTTTAATCCAAAGCTTTAATATGTCTTATCGTTCAAATTGACGTATGTCTGATGTTATCTGAGAAATCTTTTAGTATCCACTTTTAAGTGTGAGTTACAGTAAAGCAAGCATTGAAACCCTAATTTAGTTTCATTTTAGTTAGTGAAACGAATTTTAAAGATGATATATTTAAGTATTTAGAAAAAAAATAAGAGGCCAGCTTAAGTGCACATATGTGTTCCGATGTGCGCTAATATCAACGCCCTGAATGGAAACCTCCCATGCCTACGTAATGACTTCTTAAACTCAAAATAAAAAATCAAACACGTTTGCTATCGACTAGAGACAAATCTCTGCTTTAAAACTTCCTTTAAATGGTAGTTTTCTCTTTGAGAAAACATCCAGGTCACGAAGATCGTAGGCACGGTTTTCAGTGGAAACTGATTGAGGGACGGACATATTGATTTCATAGGTTTAGTCACGGAACGCGTTAAAAAAAACCTCGAAATGGCGATAATCTTTTCTTCGTCTGAATTTTACCGGAACCTCATGAACAAAGATATGAGTCTGATGAAACCTGTTTTGCACACCAATTAGAAGTCACTTGCTGGTTGAGGTATACTTAGATAGCTGTAATAAGACTATGATCATCAGTTCGAAGGTTGGTTTGCAGCAAATCTACACTCATCTCTCCTCTCTACCAATCGCTTAATTCCTAAACATTTACTTTGACGTCCTTCATGATTTACTTCCCGTACTTCATTCTTGGCCTCCTTCTGTGATTCTATCCATTAACTTCTCCTTAAAAAATGTTTCCATTGGGCTGTTTTGTTGCAAAATGCGTCCCATTGTTTTGTTCCTTTTTCTTCGCTGTTTTTTCATTACTGCACTTTTCTCTCCACCTCTCGACTGGAATTCTTCGTTAAAGATTTTCTCTGTCAATTCAATCCAAATCGTTCTTCTTCTACACCACATCTCCATTGCTTCCAATTTCTATTGCTCAGCTGTCACTATTTTCCAAGCTTCACTGCCATTTAAGGGCATGCTCCAGATATATGCTTTAATGGAGTGCCAACTTAGATCCAGGCTTGAGCAGTGAGTAAACTCTTCTTCTGGTAGAATGCCTTGTTTTCTTGGACTCATCCTTCTCTTTGTAATGCCCCTATTGCTTTTTGCCATCGCTGGTGATCCTTCCTCCTACACAACGAAGTTCTTCCTCTTGTGCAAGTTTTTTCTGCCCAAGTATAACGTCTGCGCCAGAAGCGTTTAGCAATATATCTACATGTACATACTACCCTGCGAACCGCCGTATGGGGGTGTGGCAGGGGGTGCTAGGTCACCAGCCGTACAAAGATGTAACGTTTTGGGAAGTGAAATGGTGACAGGTATTATAGGGGTGTATTTAAAGGAGCCAATTTTTGATAGTGGTCACTTATTGTGTGCGGAAAAAAAGAGCTTTTGTACCTATCTGTTTGGCAGTTTACGACTCTTATTTTATCGCTTCTGTCGGACCTATTGTTGTAGTATGGTGTCATAATAATATTCTCTGTATCGCTATGGAACACACCAGTTCTGAGTGTATCAACTAATCTAAACCTAGCGTGTAGCCTACAAGTCTCTAGGGGCTCCCACCTTAATCCCTCTAAAAGTTGTGTAACACTATATGTTCGCTCGTAGCATTTTTTTACGAATCGTGCTGCTTTTCTTTGTATTTTCTTAATTTTTTTGGTTTCATCTTTATGACCAGGGTCCCAATAGAAGTTGGCCAATTAATTTATAAACAAATAAGTGCTTGGAATTGTGGTTGATGAATGGAAAGCATAGGGCATGCTTGGGAGAGACAAAAGTGAGTAGATTTTAGGGACCGAATGATGAATAATCGGACGTACGCTGAGATGAGGCAAGTAATACCGGGGTAGGCAATGCTCTAGACATTAAACATTTGGTGTTGTTTTCGGTCTTCTATAAAAACACCCTTTGACTGGTGGACTACTTTAAATAACTGCCCTTTTTTTCTTGTTAGTTTTCTTTAGCGTCCACCACTTTTTCTCAATCATATTCCTCTCTCAAATCCCAAACGGCTGCCTACTATCTTCCTATTTAATCGGAGTTTCTGCTCTATGTAAACCAAAAACGCAATGTGATTACGCTGGAACATGTGCATCAAGGGTTCGATCCCCGCCCGATTGCTTTTGACTCTTGTGGTTTAGGATATGGTTTTGCCTGTTTTTAGTATTTCAATGCTAAAGATAATTTTATCTTAACTACCACCAAATATGGCAGCTTACGCTATTTGATTGTGTTGTTGGGATAGCATGGTAAAGCCTTAAGTTTATTTAGGCTCACCTACTTCTGTGTGAGAAATTGTTACTGTCCACATGTATTGCTCTATTTGCGGATGATAGTTGCTCTACACCTGCCAGTCGATTCGTTTTAACGAGGATGCCTCCTCATTGATACATTTAATTAAGTATGCTGGGATTTTGAGGAGAGAATACTAAAATTTTTCAATTGTCTGGCTATTGCTCCTTAAACTTTATAATTTTCTTATCTTCAAAATACAAGGCATTACTAATGACAAATCCCAGAGCGGAAATATCATAATCCTTGACCGGGACTCGAACTCGGATCCCTTAATTGTTCCCTCAAAGCCTACAAAAATACCCAGAAGAGTAGGAAGCCTCATCAGTGTAATTTATTGGTACTTGGCCGGAAGCCAAGGGATCTGGGATCGAGTCCCGGTCAAAGCAAATGATTATTTCCTCCTTGGAATTTCGCGCAAGTGTGCACTTGTGAGTGACTTCCTGAAGGTTATTTTGTGACTTGTCCCGGTATCCTCAACATTTGACAAGATATTAAACCAAAACAAATTCTCCAGAGTCACTTAGGTGTATTTTAAATGGATTCTACTACTCGGGAGCAGCGGTTGGCAGTTTTTCAAAGCGAGGGATCGCTTTGGCAAAAGGAGGTGATCAGCTCGTGCTGACTGAGTGGTTGAATATGAAGGGAAATCAGGAATGAAAACTTAAGCGTCTGCTGTGAAGTATGAAAAGAGAAATAAAGGTGTTGCCAACATCTCCATAAGAAAATGTAATACACTCCACCAAAGTCTGCGTGATGTTGAAATTTATTTCTTTAAAGCAAACTATTTTTACTTAAACATATGGCCCAAAACCTTCAGTTACTTAAAGATGTATCACATTTGTGTCTCTTGGGATTTTTGTTTATGGAGGATATAAATTTATAGAATTGGCGTAATATCCATTCATCAACAATTTCATCAATAAAATTTGCCACCGATATGTTGAGATACAAGGAGCTACTTTCATAGATGATAACAGTCTTCCTATCCATTTTTCAATTATAATACCTATAAATTAAATTTCTCAGTGGACGATCTCCTTTTCTCAGATCGATAATTTAGATTTCATTCTGAATTAAGAATTGATAGACTTTGATCGAAATTTATCAGCTAAATTATTTTTTCTTGTATTCGTAGTAAATATACAGTGTAGTAGGTTGCAGTGAAGAGAAAGATCTTCCGTATTTTATTTTTCTTTTATTATTGACCACGGAGCAGCTGGAAGGTCAAGTCAGGAAGCATTGGTTTGTCGAGAGAGCCAAAATGAATGGGAAAAGAAGCACCCGACATCTCTAGTGTTCTGTATTTAGATTCATACAGAGATTGGTTGAGAATATGAAGTGTCTTTCAGTGGAATATGAGAAATCTGTTTTCAAAGAAAGTGTCACTTGAGGTCTTCATTTTGTTTGTTGATTTTCCTGAATAGCAAAGAGAAAGAGTGAGAGGGAGATAGTTAGAGAGAGTGAGAGAGAGAGAGTTAGTAGTCGGGATGAGCATCAAAAGAAATCTAATTATAGTTGACATCATAAGATCATCGGAGGTGCTATCGTCACAGGAAGAAAATTTTATCTTGTACCGTCGATGACATCTTAATGCTCTTACGAGAGAAATTTACCAGTGGGATTTAAATTCGTTGAAAGTAGCGATTTTGTAGCTATTGTCCCTCAAGGGAGTCCCTTTAAACTACCAGGCAAGTCTCGTGCCCAAATTTTCAGCATGATTGTATCAATACAAACATCATCTCATTTAATGTATGTATTTGTAACCGTGTGTGGGACTGCATACCTCGCCTTTTTTAAAATTGAAAAGTCGTCAGACGTTAGTTGCCCGGGGATAAAACAGTTGGATTTATCTTATGCGATAGTGGAATATCATGCCCGGCCATATCTCTTGTTCTACGATGTGGAAATATAAATTTTGGGTGGCAGAAATAATATGCTATATTTACACATTTCAGTTAGTCTGACTGAAATTTTTCGCCTTTTTAGTGGGGCATTTACTTTAGCAGTCGGTTTACTAGACTAAGTTTATCAAGAGGCTAAATACACAAATAATTAAAATTTAAATCTATACCTTTATATCCCGGCTTATTAAGAAATATCAAAGTGATAAACGACTAGCTGTAACGAAGCGTTTAGAAATGCTTTTTCTTAGCAAAATGCGGGTGTTTCTGAATTCAGTCTTCTAGGCCGCTGTTAAGTTGAAAAGTAATATTATAATGTCCAATTATATAATGCTACTATGCCACAAAGCCATCGTCAAGAACCAGTCTTATTAAGTGCATGGGTTACGAATATTTAAATGGAATAGCCATGCCTTACCTTTTCTAAGAGGTGTTCATAGCCGTTTTATGAATCGTCTGAAATTTATTTGCCTGAGCATGAATGAGTCGTGAGAGACCTTCCTCTCCTTTTTCTTCTTCCATAAGTGCTCCATTCCTCCGTGAGTTTTTACTCTTCCATAAGTATTTCCTATCTTCTATTATTTGTTAATTCCATCTAAGGATTAATACGGTCAACTTTTCTCGAAGATATAACCTCTGAATCCTTTCCTGGCTCACATTCTTGTGATATCTGTATTTAGAATTCATTCGAGTATTCTCTATCGTGTTCTTTTATTCTTCGGATACGTTTTGAGTACCATACATCGAGTTTTTTTGCAATAGAAGCATTTAATTTTTTCTTGTCTTAGCACATTTAATTTAGCCCTGAAATCGCTTAACATTCTCCAGATACCTTCTTCCTGGGTTTGTCTGGAAACTCTTCTAAGGTTTCTCCTCCCAAAAATGAGAACACTCTTCGGTTTAATTACGGCCCCCGGGATTCCTCCTTGCACGCCGTCCACTATGAGTGGTATTTACGACGCCTAATATCAACGCACGGATCATAAAACGCTCCGGCAGCAGTCACGAAGGGATGACCGCTGCTAATGAATTGCTTCGCTTTCCAGCCTCCTCTCGAGTCCCATGCCGGCGTGCGCCTGAAATACGCGACCGGCAGCAGCACTTGGGACTCCTGAGAGAGAAACTGCGACGTATCGGTTAATGGCATGGCGGAGCCGATCATCGCCATAATGTGCCGGAGATAAGCCGCTCTCATTTCTCGCAATAGTCTCACCCCATACCTCCTCTCCTCCCGCAAACCCTCGAGGCCGGTCGATGTATCATAGTCATATCATTGGAGGGGTGGTGCTACTTGAGTATAAGCGGGGAGAGTGAGGGTGGAGGCAGGCGGGAAACGTAGAGACAATAGCCGGTAGTGAATCTCCCGAAGTGGCCGCAATTAAAAAGAGATCGCTGGGGACATTACGAGAGTGGGCTCAACTTAGCAGAGAGGAATGCTGGTGAGGAGACGAAGTACTTTTCGGAGCAAATGCACGCTAAGTGGGGAAATATCACAAGAAATGGCCCTTCTATGATTGCAAGAGGGAGGGAAAGACGGAAAGTTTTTTGTTTGCTTTTAGTGAGACCATGTATAACGCTTTGTCCGGATTTTGTGTCACAAAGAAAAGAGATCTTCAGCATCTATTTAAAGCACAAAATATAATGTGAGATAGATTGAGATGCCGCTATGTTCAGCAATCCCTGAGAATATTATGAAACAGGAGACTTGCGAGTTTTGTTTAACTCACCCGAACATTGCAAGTCAGAGACATTAGATTGACCTTACCTTTCTACAGTGTCAACTGTTTGTGTTTTTAATTTTTTGAATGAAAAAATATTACATTAATATTTGACGAATACGTTGATGATATTGATAACATATTATCAAATTATTGTATCCAGCAAGTAAAGCACTTTTCTGTTTTCAAAACCCTGAAGTTATTTTGATGTTTAAAAAATAAAATAAACTGAGTCCTGGAATGAATAAGGTATACTACCGTCATAATTTTTTGAACGGAATTGGAAAACAATTAAATGTATATGTCATTTTATAAATCGGGTTTTGTGGCTACAATTTAGAGGGGACCTTGGTTGACCACATGGCTGAGTTTTTGCGTCCGTACCACAGATTT
This sequence comes from Ceriagrion tenellum, assembly GCA_963169105.1. NCBI lineage: Eukaryota > Metazoa > Arthropoda > Insecta > Odonata > Coenagrionidae > Ceriagrion > Ceriagrion tenellum. The sequence goes on along the minus strand of OY720640.1, from coordinate 112,786,858 downwards.
CATGGTTTTCATTCGGAAGATACGGAATGGAGTTATTGGGATGCAATATCCAACCATAGTGGGTTATATTTATAGGAGAATGCTGGGTAAGTGCAGGAGAGGGAAGAAGCGTATAAAAATTGGGGAGTTAGGTTGTTATCATTGTGGTCGTGGGTGTGAACTTCGGCCCCTAAAGCTTCTCACTTGAAATATACGCACTTCTAACATCGTTTATGAGCTCAAATAATTCTTTAAACACCCTAAAATGATAGTATACATAATAACAGTATTTTCTAATGCCAGATCCATATACCTGAGATACTGATAACATTTACGGGTTGGGGCCTGTTACTTATTCTGTAATTGCCCCGGTGAACCTAGTTTTATGGTTCACTGGAACTCGTTAGTCCTTCCACAGCGTAATATTTGTAACCATACACCTTAAATTCGAGTGAGCACAATTGGAGTAAAAGATGATCTATACGAAATATCGTGCAAGCCATCCCTAATTTGTGTGACACGGGGTGATTCCACACCAAGCATGAAGCACTCATCCCAGTTGAAATTAGAACCGCGCGAGTTCGCCCGGACGCCAGGCGCAAGCCAAAAGCAGTCAGGATAACAATGCATGGTCAGACCAGAGACTAGAGAAGTGATACGTAGATGAATATGCTACCATGTAGTACAGAAGTTAAGATAAAACTAATGGTTAGTACTATTAATTTGACTGATAAATAGTCGTACAAGTTACTTAATTATGCAAAAGTATATCATGCCGGAAATTTCATGTGGGGTTAGTTGCTAAAAATGATGTTAAGATATTTAGCACAAGTGCAAAATCTACTTTGCCTAGAGAGGGTCAACTTATACTAGAACTTATTTATCGTAATTATTACAGTCCCTTATTGGGCGTGGAATAATTGAAATTCTAAATCAATGGGTTCTGCTGTATATTTCCTTAATCTTATACCTGCAATCCTTTTTACCAAGTTAGTTTGAATCTAGCAAAGTATGTTGTACGTCCGGCAAAATATATTCTACATCAAACTTTCATAAATGATTTGATTACTTTTTTCCCTTCAATCAGATAGAGATTTCCACCCTAATTCCCTCAATAATTCAGTAATACGGCTATGTTTATCATAACAATTTTTAACAAATCTTGCTGCTCTCCGGTGTGTACGATCTATTGACAACTTTCGTAGAGCTTTTTCACGACTATTTCTTTAATGCATGGTGTTTCGTATTTAAACGCATGTAAAAAATAATCAAAGCCCACATTAGCTGCAAAGGAGAGAAATAATTATGTGCAATCGGATGAGATTTCATTAAATAATGTATAACTCACAGTGGCTGATATGGTTTGTAAAATATAATTTCCTTCAAAAATCATTGAGGAAAGCCAGCTTTCCATATTCTTATTATTTTAGTACCCCATGAAATACCAAAATTTACCAAGTATTTACGATGAAAAAAATTGATTTATGTCAATGATATGATTGAAACATTGCCTGTTTGGTGTGATCATTCCCCATCTTTGTGCTCCTTGGCAAGCGGGTCGGTCTTTAAGGAGCGATATCTTAGCCTGACAAGGTGTTCGATATCCGGGTCGTAATCGCCCAGTCTCGCCCTCCATTTCAATCCCTCAGCGCTAACAAGCCTCCTCGTAACCGTCGTAATGAGTTATTGGGTCGATAAATTACCCGCCAATCCATAGGACACCCTCGCCGCCCAGCAGAGCCCCTTACTCCGTGAGTCTGACCAGACGAAGATCTCGTGGTCTCGGCTGCGTAAACAGTCTGCGGCGAATGTCCCCTAGTGCACGTGGACAGAGAGGGTGGATTGGCTGACCAAGGAGGTAAAAAGCAATGCTCGCTGTGCAACCATTCAGAAAATAAATCATTTTGTTGCAAATAAAATTAAAGTACAGCGGTAATTTGGCAGAAGTTTTAACAAGATGACCTAAAATTGGTTGAATTTTAATGCTGAGAACGGGAAGGAATTTGCTTTATATCCAATTAGATTTTCGACGAAATAGAACATATTAATTGAAAAAGGTGGTAATTTAGGATTTGGCCATTTTTCAGGGGCGTATTTGACCCAAAATTAATGTTTGTTATTCTATTTAAGTGACAAAGCAACTAATATTGCTTTCGTATATCTGGATTGGTGAAATTTCTTCGAACATAAAGATCGTGCAATCATTATCTTCTACCTTTTTTGTAGTTCTTTAGAAAAGAGAAGCAACGCTATCATTCCTAGGTCTAACGATAGCAAAGATATGTGGCCTGTAGAAATGTAGGACTTAAATCAAGAAATGAAATCGCGGCATCGATTTCTCATGTGGAAAAATGAGAACATGCCTCATACTTTTTAAAGAATTTAGGACGGCAGTTCTTTTACTCCATTAATTAGCATTCTTATTCATCATGAACAACAGGATAATCTTGGCCACTACTATCCATGGAGCCCATCATATTGGTACTTCTATAATTGTATCTTCAATTTCGTCTTGCAATTGTTGTTTTTGTAACCGTCTCTCTAAGGTTAGCATTTCCTCTTAACTCAATGCACCTAATGGCGCTAATAAAAAAAGAAGAAATTCTTGTTCTGGTTCTCGACGCTCCATATTTCACTGCCAACAAAACCACATTCAATAGAAAAAATTTCAACTATCCTATTCAATATGATCAGGCTCAAGAATCCAATTTTCATTGTTCATCCACATTCTACCCTAAGAGCTATTTTATAATAATATTGCTTGTACTTCTCAGGAAAATGGCCTATGCAAAATGAGAGAGACTGTGGGATAGGAAATAGCAAAAGTGAAATGACGAAAGTGATATAAGTGACAGGGAAGTGCCTGTTTTTGTCTGTCTGTCTGTTTTTGTAATAGCAGAAAACGGTGTGTGGGATATTGTACGTTGATTAATGTAATTTTCCTTCCTCTCGACTCTTAGGAAACAGTGAGCGATAAAAATCATGTCATTTGAGGCATCCTGAAACTCGCACAAAACACATTTCTCAAGTAATCTTAAAACTAGAGTGCTCGCACTATGAAATACTCCTCGAGTACTCACGCAGGGCCCATATGTAACCCATTCACATGGACCTTCTGGCTGTAAACCTGCACACCCATCAAAGTTGCTCGCATAAGGATATTATATATATACGGCCATAGTTGTTTTTATTCCAAAAATTTAGCGAGTTTGCTAGGCATGTGCATCAAAAAGCCCGAGCGACTCTTTAAGGCTACCACTGATTGTCAAGGGTGATCCCCGACTCAAGGACGTACTTCGGAAGACCGCACGACGTCAACCCATAAAGTGAGTCAGAGAAACACCTAATCCCAAATATTTGGGCAACGGGCTCTCTCGGTTCGCAAAGAAGTGCGGTAGGTTTTTGTGAAAGCAAAACCGACGGTCACTAGTCTCTGTTGTTTGAGGTAACCAAACGAATACGAGCACTTCGGGGAAGCGGAGGCCCAATTGAGGTCCTTTTGACCTCAATCCGCCTCATTGGTGTCTGCCTCGAAGGGGCTGTGATTTTGCTAACCTTCCCTTCCCATCCTTTCCTCCCACCTCTTCCTTGTCCCCGGGTATAAGCGAAAGCTTGCAGACCGGGGCGGAAGTTGTAATCCTGCGGCGTGAGCCGAAGCACCTGTCAAGGGTCACATATTAGCTTGCTGTGAGTAATCCTAAGAGATTCAAAGGAATTCTTCCAACCATAATCTTATTGTCTCATCCTTAAAATTTTGCGCAATTATAACGTAAAAAATACATAAATTTAAGTTTTCACCTCTAAACGGTTCATGTAAACGTAAACATTTAGTTCAAAACGTATAATTATTTTAAAAAAAACGAAACAATAACATGTTGAATTAATTACATGCAGTGTTGATGCGTAGCGTTGTATGGCGCAGTAGGTTGAACCCTCAGAAAGGAAGACTAGAATATGCTGCAGGAATTTAGGAATGTAGTAGTGGAGAAGGATGGGGAAACTTACGTGGACGGAATGGAAGGCTAACGTGGAAGGGCTTAAGATGGTGGGTGAGGAAAGGAAACTTCTGAATGAAATCCAGGATAGGCATGGTAGATGGCTGAAGGATCTGATAAAGGGTGATGGATTGCTGAAGAGTGTGATAGAGGGAAGGATGTTGGGCAAGCGGGTAAGAGGAAGAAAGAGAATATATTTCATGGACGGGATGAAGAATGGTAGATCGTATGCTGAGGCGAAAAAAGATATACTAGAAAGAGATAGGCCCCTGAATGAGTATAAAACCGGGAGGAGATTCTCTGACATTCAACTAACACGCGCTTGTTACGAGCAATGTTTTAACTTCAAAAACTTCCTCGAGTGCTCGCGCGGCCGCTAAGAATTACCTGAGAGGGCGACTCTGTAATGCCTTGATTTTAGATACTAAGAATCCATTTTATAACCTGGGTGACAAATGTCACCCACGCGAGCTCTCTATGGTTAACCAAGTAAGTAGCTTCCTAGTCTCTAACGGCTGTATTGCAAAGTGGTTCAGGGAGCTGTAGTCTTCCTTAAACACTATAAAGAGGTTAAGCACTGTTAAATATTCGTTCACGTGGCGGAGTTTCAATATTGCAAGGCCGACATACACGCGTCTATGGCATTGACATGCTAATGGCACTCAATATTCGTATTTGCGATATGAAGCAATATCCATAAAAAATATCTCCATTTTAACTATCGATTCTTTCTCTTCTTAGCATTCTATGTATTGGGATGATCGAAATTTTAAATCAGTTCTAACATGCAAAGGTTACTTTTACGTGGAAATGTTTTTATCTTTAACTTGCAGTCGATATTTGAATCAAGAGTCTCACAGACCTCTTGAGATGTCCATAGGCGGCAGAAGCCAGTCGCTGTCGACTGTGGCGGGTGAAAAAAATCTTTTTGCTGTCCTGGGTATCAAGGTTCGGGCTCTTGGCTCTCACGTGTTTATCGTCACGCGATCTGCTGGTCGTAACGTGTTTTCCAAGCATCGACGCCTGTCGTTTTTCTTTTGTTCTTCTCCCATTCCCCCTTTGTTTCCCCCTCCTCATCCCATCACCCTCCCACATCATCGGAATTTATCACTCCTACTAACCTTTTTATCCTCCCACCCTTCCCCGATCTATTTTCTCCCTTCTATTTTATTTTTATGCCTATATATACCGTCCCACTTTCTCACCAAGTTCTCAGCTCCGTAAGGAGAGTGGGTCTGGGCGGCACTCGTGACGTCCGTCCACGTGACTTCGGGTTCCTCGTGAAAAATTCAAATGGCTCGACGCCGAAGAATTGCTCATTCCGTCGGTTAGTTCCCGTGTTTCGCTTATCGTTATCGTTTTATTTCTTTTGTTTTGTCCTAACTTTGGGAGAGAAAATAACGTGTTTTCCTGGATGCCTTTAAATTTATAATGGTTTTTCCTCCCCTCCCCTGCTCCATCTCTTGTGCAAACGACAACCAACCAATGGTTACCGTCAGATGATATCGTGGAAACAAAAGACGGTCTCCTCAAAATGTTAGGTCTGACCTGCGTAAATTTGAGATGGCTTGTTTTTTTTCAAGGACAATCGGTTGCTAGAGAGGTCACCAATGTTTGCCATAGAAGGAGGATCAAGCAGCATTAACGGTACATCATTTCTCCACTCTCTTGGTATTTGCTGAGGGACGTAAGTAAGTTTTCTTATCCTATTTGCTGCATTTGAGTTAGGTAGAATGCTTTATGACCTATTTTTGATAGAAAAAGTTTGAAAAGTCATAAGCAGTGAGAAAAGCATCATTAATTATTTCATGATTGTCTTATTCCTTTCTGGAAATCAAGCCTGCTTTGTCAGGATGTCAAGGGCAACATTGGCTAAAACCATATTACTGTCTCCGCCAATTGATTATACGGAATATTGTCAGTAGTAAATATTTCTATTTTACTGAATAGTTTCATAAATAACCTTTTTGGAGAGAATTAACCGAAGAGTAGGGCAGGATAAAGGTTCAGTTTATGATTATTTTAAAATAAAATATATTTCTCCACTTTATGATATAGCCACAATATCGAAAGCAGGATTTTTGACATTAAAGTTACCAGAAGCTATGATCACATACTTCCGCTAGCCACATGTTGCTCCAAACCATAGACTAACTTTTACCGAAATATATACAGCCATGTGATTCAATGTCATATTATTCACAAAGAAAGCGATATCAGTATATAAAATTATATTAATTCACAGGTGAAAATGAATTTACTAGATTTGGTGATTTAAATAAAATTGTCAAAACTTCATCAGTATTATAACTAACAGTTCATTTTAATCGTACCGCAAGTGCATGCAAGGTCGATTATATGTGGTGTACTTGAATTGAATTGTTCAACACATTTCAGTCTTTGTTATTAAAAGAAATATTTCGGCGTTTGAAAAGGAGTGAATGAATTTTCATGTAGTTTTTGGCAAAATATTACATATCTCACAGATATGAAAAGAAATACAACAATCCAATTGACAAAGTTGTGGTGAAGATAAATATGCTTTCACAGTCATAATATTCTACATTACCTCTTCAAGTTTTAAAAACTAATAAGCTTCTCGATCGGAATTTGATGTAGTAATTCTTCTCTTTGGTTATGAAATGCCACCGTTGCATTTAACTTTAAAATATTGACAAATGAATGCCTCTAGGATTATGTGACGGAGAAGCGGTTGTTTTCTGGGACTGTTCGATGCAAAAATACCAGAAATTCAATCGTCATGTAAGTGCTTTTATGTCACAATAAATGGTGGTTCAGGCTTACCCGGCATTGGGGTGGAAGAGATGAAAGTCTATTTCTGGGCTTCCCCCGTGAATGAGGGGATTTTTACCTCAACAAAGATATTCTAACCCATTTTTTTTTTCATTTGTACAGTGACCAGTGGAGTAAGCTGGGAGGAGTGGTGGACCTACGATGGCATATCCGGTAAGTACTTGCATAAACTTAACGAAAGGCGAAGCATATCTCTATGAATTAAATAAAACTAAAATATTCGTTTAAAAGAAAAAATATTTTTACATAACGTAGGTATAAAAACTTAATTTTTGTCCATTATATTCGACGTAGATCGCGCTGAATGAAGCCAATGCCATAAAAACCCTTGTCCAAGGACTGCATATAATCGTGTTGAACGTAATTTCATCTATGAACGTTAAAAAAATGTTCAATTCTGCGTAAATATATTTCTCATGGTATGGCATAGTAAAACGGGAATGAAACAGCCAAGCATTCACTCGCGTAAATACGTTTCTGGAAGGAATTATGAGTTACCACTTAAAGCAGATATGATGTAAATAATATGCATTAACGAAAACGAACAATTTGATATGCGCCTCATTTCATAAGATGCGTGTATTTTTTAATATCTAGAAACGAGTCGTTTGGTCATCTTTTTTTTAATGGAATTTACTACATTTCGAAGGATTGGTTATGCATGCTGCGCTCGCATTTTACCGTTATTTAGAAAAATCTATATTTATGAATGGGTCACTTATTTCTCATGATCAAATCTTATAGTAGAGGAACAGATGTAGGTAGTAGATGATTTTACAATGCAATGGCTTTCATCAAATTTAGGAGTGAAATGGAAATGGTAAACTGGTTTCTTAACTTTTACTTGTAGCGAGATCAACATCATATGGTCGCCATTGATGAGAGACTTTGATGCATTACATTCGCTGGAATATCACCATTATGATAGGGATGGTGTTTATTTACTTTGAAAATACTATCGCATTGACTAAAATAACGATTTGGTAACGCTAACGCTATTATTCGTGCGAAAGAAAAATCTGTGCCTGTTCAATCAGAATTTTTTTATTTCCCCATTTGATTCTGATACCTTTAGCATTTTGCAAAACTCATAAATTTTGAAAACTCTATACATTCAAATTCTACTTAAAAATAACAAAAATACATTTGAAACCTTTAACACTAGGACGCCCGGACTTTCCAACATCATTCAACGCCCAAAGCGGGTCATTTTGACCCACTGAAATTAATGAAAATATTCCTCACTTTGCACTATTAAGTTTACATTTTTACAGGTTTTACTACAAACTGTCACTGTTTCTCTTCACATTCATCGATTATTGCACATTATAACTTTCATAACTTTGACAATACCGATTATTTATTGATATATTAACTTACGACATTTGTGTCAATTTATCGTTTTTTCAATTTTATTTCATTTTTCTTGCTTATTGTGTCATAGCTCAGTATACTACGAAGACTTTTCATATTATTTAATACATATCTATTATTTTTCAAAGTTTGGTTGCAATAATAAGTTTAAAATATTATTTTTCGGTCGAAGTAGGAATTTTCCTGAAAATCAAAAGTAACTAAATTTGGGATTCTTATTATTAAAGTGATGCACATATATAAATCTGATGTATTAGGAATAAAAATACATTGCATTGTTTATAATAATAATAATAATTTTACTGTTTTTTGCTAATGCATTTGGCACATGTGTGTACAATTTTTTTATGGCACTGGCCTCAGTGTTGCAGAATTGACCTTTTAGTTCCTATATAATTCTATGTAGTTTGACACCTCAGCCTGTTTGCATTTATAATGTCAAAAGGTTGTTCCAGACCCCATATCTTATTCGTGTAACCATTGTGTAGTTTCTCTGCAAGTTGTTGGTTGAAATTTATTCGTGAAATTTTCCTACCCGTGACGGCCTTGTATATCACAACGGAATTTATTGCTGCCAGGTCTAGAATGTTATGGAAACTATGAATAGGCCATCTTATTGATAACGCTTTGACTATGTACTGCGTTGCAATTTTTTCCACTATGTCCACCCCATATTCGTTGCATTATAGTGCGACACAGGGTGAGGAATATTTTCTCAGAATTAGTTACACTAACACTGGAGTGAAGAGAACTCATGACTAGGACATGTTCCCCACAATTTCCTTGCTAAATCGTTAATGTAACATGGTAAGATTTCAGTACTCTTATGGAATAGTTTTCCATGCATTTTTTGAGAGATCGGTACTACTCTTTTATAGCAATTCACAGTTACAACTAAAATAGTGGATTTTTCCTTGAGAAATTGAGCCAAATTTGAGAGATGCCAAGAAGTTGTCTGTGTTCATATTTCTACATTGGCGAAGAAAAGGCAGCATGAGACGCATACTACACAATTCGTTGACTGTTTATACGGTGATCCTTGACCATGTCGTCCTCCTCCTCTACATACAAGATGTAGGACTGTTTTATGACAAAGTTTTTGTCCTACCGAAATTAAACATACCTATTACAACAAAGTTGTGAAAAATATGAATGTACTAATCAAAATAATATAACTTTTTTGCCAAATATTTAGCTCATCTTTAGATGCACTCTTTCTTGTTTCTTGACCGCATTCATCGTCATTTTCTGAAGAATCGGTTGATCCTTTGCAAGTTTCAAATTTCTGCTCATCATTGGAGCTGCGAAATAATACCTCTCCACTGTCCGACTCATCCCCCTGAATCATTTGCAGCTCCGCACGAATTTCAACAGATGGTAATGAGCGACTCAGAGACATGCTTGAATAGAAAGAACTTCAAAACCACTATCACCATAAAACTCCAAATTGTAGCTACAAACTTCACTCTGTGGAACAAAGACGAAGACTGAATTTGTATTATCCACTTGTCATTTGGAGAGAAAAAGTAGAGCTGGTAGCAACAAAGTGAGCATAGTCCATACATCAGTAAGGAGCAATATTATATTCTCTGCACTCTAAAATAGTGATAAAGTACACTGTGCACTGCCAACAAATTAATTACTAAATAAGCCATGAATCGACCGGACGGAAAATGAGAAGGGTGGGGATACGAGGTGGAAGGAAGGAATATGAGAATATTTTTGAAAGGTGATCCAGGCATGGATGGTAACCGAATGAGGAAGATAAGACAAAGAGGGACGGACAACAATTGGAGCAGAATAACTAATAAACACTAATAAAAAAGAAGTTTTGGTGATGATACAAAGTGCAAATACATATCTGGGTCAAAATGACCCGTATGGGCGTTCTAGGTGAATTCTAAAAAACCTTATGTAGGAATTACTCCAGGAAGGAGAAAATTTTTGGACATAAAGGCATGTTAAAATGAATAAAAGTCACGAGGGGAAATCTTGTTAACATTGAAAATGAAATAAAAAATGAATTTAAAATCACGTTTGGGTCAAAATGACCCGCCTGGGCGTTCTAGTGTTAACAAAATTCTTGTAGTCACTGTAGGTCTGAAAATAAAAAAATCTCAGTAAATTAAATTTATGATGAAAAGACCCTGAAAACCTAAATTTAGATCCTTTTTCAAAACATTATGTAATACCTGGAAGTCCATATAAGAAATTCAGTATAAACATTATATCCTAAAATAGTAAAGTGCTCAACAAGACTAAGATGTTTTTTTTAGTGAGCAAGCTTCGACAAGTTAGATCGTGGAAACATTCCCCCTTTACAAGTCCTAGTCGAAGATAAGGAACCAAAGTTAAGCCTGTTTAAGGACCACACATTATGGATATTACTCTACTTGAATTACAAGGGCCAATTACAAGACCAATCCTTACGAGACAGTACACAGAAAGTACCTGAAAATTCTTTGTCCTTTCGCACTATTGGTTTATAACTGGATTCTATTAGTCTCCTTGAAATCTTTACTTGGAAAATGAGGATAACTGACTTGAGAGAGATATTTGTGGAATCGTCAATGGATCAGTTAGACTTGAACTTAAGCGAAATGTCAAGTATATCTTAGCGTGAGAGAATTTAATCGCAAAGCGCGAAATGAACGCTACATGCCAAGGCATATACATTTTTAACCATTCAGTGACTAGTCATTGTTATTATATCTAACAGCTCGTTATAACCCGAGAGATTTCTCGTTATGCACGTGGACACAAAAGGTATTGTAGCAAGTCTTGCTTCAGCTTAAGGATGAGAATTCATGAGCATGAAAGTAAGCGAAACGAAAAATGTTTTTTAATGATAGGGCGCTATGAAAGAAATTATTAAAATCCAGTTTTCTTGGTCTCAAGGCTATTACTTCATTCTACGACTGTACCTATCTCGAAAGGTATTGGCGTAATACGTATGTATGCTATACCTATCATATTATTCGGGTAAACATGGAGTTTACAAGACTGAATCAGATTTTGAATCAGGAAATTTAATTGGGGATTGACGATAGGAACGAGTTCATTTCTTCTATACATTTTAACTTATTTTTTTTGTCTTTTTCGGTATTTGTCCATGTTAAATTATGAGAGGAAGGTAGAAAATTAATGTGGATATTACTTTCAAAAAATATCCTTTCATTCTGATAACTGTATATTTCAAATGCGTTACTTATCACACATTTTTACCTGATGATTCTTTACTTATCATTGGTTCTTGAGTATTTTGAGTATAAGTATTCCTTTTTCCATCTGGTCTGTTATTCACATATCCAAACCCATTATAACATGGATACACAAACAGAAACGTTCTTAATTCTCGTACTCCAGTACTACTTAAAAATAATTAAGGTGAAGGTTGGGATAAGGGTTATCAGGGTAGCGAGGAAGATGAACGAAGAAGCATTGGTTATGGTGAGAGTGGAAAGAATATTGGTGGTAAAGACTTTGAGGAGGCAGAAAACATTGACGGAGGAGTGGTCAAGAGCAGAGGTAATGTTGAAATGATAGAGGAAAATACGCTGGAAAGGTACGAAAGTGGAAATCAGTTGAGAGTGAAGAAAAGGTATATAGCAAGGAGAAGTGAGGAGGAAATATGAATGGCGTAAAAAGAGAGTTAAAGGTTGTAAGGAGTTTACAAGAGACCAGATGGTGAGCAAGTAATATCGCCGGGAGGTAAAAAAAACATATTTAGGTCAGAGTAAAGGACTGTTCTAAAACTGTAATTCTGCCGGTAGAATATCGAATGATTATTTATGTGCTCAATTAAATATTATACATACTTATTATTTTTATTGTACATTAAAAATTGTGTATTATCTATACTTAAACGATTTGTGGAGAAAAACCGCTTTAAATCACCAGAAATATCACAAAGAAGATGTAACAGAATCATCCCCTATTCTACTATCTAATGCGTTCTCACTGAAGCAGTATCTTGACTGGCGCAGGAGGCATGCAAACGTGGACTCTACGTAGTGTAGTGTAGAATACAGCCTGTCTCGAGCCATACAGGAGTAGAGTAGTGAACCAAGCCCTCAGGCGTGATCATCATGGGCTAATTCCCGCCCTCCATCCTCCTCTGTTCAGCCCATCCCCAGGGTGTATGGAGTGGGGGGTATGAGTTGCTGTGGGGGTAATGAGAGAGAGAATGCTGTCCTGATAGCCAAGGGGGAAGTAAGAAAGGGTTTTGGAAGCTAAGGAGTGAGTGACTCGGAGTGTGGAGCAAAGAGAAGAGGGCAAAGAACGCCAGAGGAGGTCGTTTGTGAGAGCTTGAGGGGGAGTAGGAGAGAGAGCGCCAGCACCACCTGGAGGGAGAAAGCGAGAAGCTTCGTGAAGGGTTTAGAGCGTAAGAGGGGGACTGGCTCGTGCCTTGATGGGTTAGAATAAGCCCTCAAGGGTGTAGGTCACCCTCAACTGTGTGAAGTAGTCGGAATGAGGTCGAAAGGATGAGGTAAAGGGTTTACACACCGTGTCCTGACTACGCCCGTTTCCCTTGCCATTCATTCCCAGGATTAGAACGGCACGATGCCACTGTGAAAAATATTCGATACTTTTTACGGCCTCCAATTCAATATGAAAACTTATGGCTGAAAAATAAAGTTTTGGCAAAAAGTGGTAGTTGAAAGACATGAACGCTCTCCGTACATTTATTACTTATATGGAAACAGAGCAACTTGATTATTTTGAAGCAGGATAGGGCATGGTTCATAAATTTTGCTCGGCTGAGCTCCAATACCTACAAATAAAATGACTCTAGGATGTGAAAATTGTGGTAACGAAGCCAGTGTAAATTGGTGGTGCATAACGCATTGTACAAAATTTCAATTACAAATTATGATGCCAGTTATAAATGGGAGAAGAAATATGAGGAAATATAGGATTAAAAGCACGGATTTTTGTCATAAATGTACAATAATTCAAATACGCGCGAAACAAATGGTTATCGCTTTTACTCCAAACTGTTCCAATATTTTGTTGTGAGGAGGTCTGCTACACGTGTAACGTATTTGTAGCAAATTTGGTGAACACTAGGGGCAATCGTTCTTCTAATTGAGTTGAAATAGCTCAATGGCTTATAGAATGGTGGAAGAAGGATTTTTTCGTTCCGGTTCTACCAGTAAATTATGCATGCATTCAAAGGTGTAGCATATTTCTCGAATTTTAGTTAATATATTCGCTTCAGTATAAAAATGCTGTGGCTCATCATTTCAGCTCAAAATCTGGTACTTGGACCGAAGAATCTCCGGGCTATCGGCTCAGTTTCCGTTTCTGGTAAATCGCGTCCCGTAGATGCAGACAATTTTCTTCTCTAAGACAGATCTACTCTCTAAATGACCCTAGATAAAGCGTAGGGAAAAGAGTATTCTATACTGTATGGTATAAGGTACAAAACTATAGGATTCATCTCGCTTGATTACAAGGTCGAATTCTATGGATGAAATCAAAACTGGAAAGCGAATATTTGGCTGGAAAATTCCACGGGTTCTTTGTCTTTTGAGATTTTCTTCTCGGAATGGGGCATGATTGGAGTTATGGTCATTGAAGTGAAAGATAACTTGCAGAAAGCGAGCCCTCGGATTCTAGATCCTGAGTTCTGATCCTGAATTGCTTTATTCTGTCAAGCAAATACAAACTTATCACCCCATTGTCTCGTGAAAGATCGTCTGAATGGGTGGCTTTGGCTCTATACCTTCACGAAGAGCCTCTGCCAAGTGAAGTACCCCTGCCCTTTGTCGAGATCCACCCGCCTCCATTTCCCTCTCATATCATTCCAGCTATCACTCTAAAAAATTGTATCTGTTATTTTGTATCAGACTAAAATTCATCAAATTGTAACCAAATAAGACTTAAGCTGAGATTTTAGTTTTCCTCGGCTGTAGTGAGCGATTTTTGAGTTGAGTGGAGAGATATTTGTTGTTTGTTTGTTGGTTAATGTGGAAGGAGACTGACAAATACAGTTGCTGGCTCCATTGCTCACTGGTGCGATGGATAGTTTTGGTAGAGTAGCATATGAAACGAAGTGAGAATAGGGAAAAATCATATGTCGGCACTAGGCCTATTCTAAGCGACAGGATTCCACGGTTCAACGTTTTCTCTCGCGGAGAGACATCTTCAGGTTCTCTCCACAAATCATTCAAGCAGGATTGGGGATTAAAAATTCTCTGCCACTTACGGAATTTGAACGCTTTGTATGCCTTCAGAATGAGGAGTTATTTATAGGATTAGAAAATGAAGGAGTAGAATTACAGTCTCTTCTCAACACAGAAACTGGCATAATTCTATCTTGAATTTACTGCTTGTCTACAATACGGTGAGTTTACTTTTGAGGTTAAGTTTCATGGTTACGCACCTATTTTCCCCATTCAACTCTCCAAATGATCGCTCTTCTCATCTGACTAACTTCCTAACTCTTCATTCCCTTCCGATAAGATAATTCTTTACCGCCACCCTCCAAGTTCACCCTGAAGTCGACTTTATGAAAAATTGTCTTCAATATTCCAAAATCTTTTAATGGCAAGTTTGTTTGTAATATCTTTACCTACATTTTCTCTCATGGCTCTCTATCGTAAATTATAAACCCTTTTACAAATACTATTCTACTTTTAAAACCTGCAGATAAAGGTCATTTATTGTGAAGCGTATTTTTAAAAAATTGTATGTACCAAATATATTTTGTTGAACATATTATATAAAATGTATACAAAAAGTTAAATGACTGTTACATATACCTTTGATTATTATTCCTAAACCACTTGGTTGTATAAATGTTTACAGTAAAGAACTAATTTCTCATCCATTAATTCCTTGGATAAATATTTCTCGGGTGTTGCACCCGGTAAGAGGGTAAGAGGTTCCTCCTGTGACAGGTCTCTCTATGGACCTGTGGACCCTCTTACCCGCTGCAACACCCGAGAAATATTTATCCAGTAGATACGCCGGGAAAACCTTATATCTTTCATTACCAATTCCTTAATATAGGTACTAATGCGTCGAATTCGGTCAAATATTGTAAGAATTTTGCAATTAGCTTTTAAAATCAGTTAATTTTGTGTTTGTTACTTCAAATGGTCGGTTATAAAAGATAAATAATTCTTTTTCGAAAAGAAAAGTTCTACTTTATAAATGGTTTCATTATTTGAAGATACGATCTTCACATGAGTATTCATTCTGGAAGTAGGATAACCAAGACAAGGATGAAACGTCTTTGCAGTCGACAACATAAACCTAAGTTAAAGAAAACTGGCCCTAAAGACCATGACATCATAATCTTCAGAGATAAGACGTGTAATCTGTACTTGCAGAAGGTGAAGAGAGACGTGATGGTATGCGAGGATCCGTCGGTAATCAAAGTGTTCAAGGATGTGGTACGAGATATATTTAAAGAAGAGTGTTTAAGATTATAAGAGATGAACAATTCTGAATTTGTCATATTTTAAGACAATTGTTTTCATTTGAGATTAACATATCAAATAGAAGATTTTCATTAACTTTTCTAACATCTATTATGCTTTTCAAGAAGGTGGATCTTTTGTCATGATTAAATACTGCGGTCAGTAAATTTTGTTTTGTGAGTTTTCAAAGGCTTAGATTCTTCATTTAATTGTGATAGATATGGTCTGACGCGGTAATTTGTGCTCCAGTACTTACTTTTCACTCTCAGCTTAAAGGCATTTGTGTCAGGGGCTCATTAATAGATAGAAACGACTAACTGGCAAACGGAAGATAGAGTGATAGATTGGGAGATGTACTGGAAACAGTGGTAAAACACGTGATAAATTCTTATTAAGGTAATTAGATCCCTCATCCAATGTGGGTGAATGATTCAGCACAGCATGTGAGATGAGCTTTCGATTGTTAAAAAATGCCTATACATTATAAAAATGATTCTCGGGCCATTATAATTTGCTGTATGTTAATCACATGGATTCAAACAATTATGTACCTTGCTTATCTTTAACTCAAAGAGCTGTTTAAGAGTTGCGTGTCGTCGTTTGGTGAAGAATACGTTTATACGCGTTAATTGCTACAATAGCGTAATGGTAGCGAATTGATAATTGGTTAATTTAGTTTTTTTGGCAAATTGATAGCATGTCTATTGTTAGAAATATCAAGTGCGCCGTACAATTACTGTTGGAGCATTTCGGTAAATAGCCTCAAAATATTAAATGTGAAAGAACAGGTGGCTTCCAGGGCGCAGTTCCAATCCAAATTATACCCAGGCTTCCTAATCTCCGTGGAATTGAATTTGTAGAATATGAGGAAACTACATGTTGATTAGGTCAGAGAAAGTCTGATAAGTGTATCAGGTTTGAGTATTGGCTCGGCTAACCTAAGGTCCGGGGTTCTATGACCGGGGGTCTATGGTATTTGATTGTGGTAATTTCTACATGTGCCGTTGCCATATTTGCGGCAAATGTGAATACCCTCATCACATTAATTTAAAAATAAAAGATTTGAATGCAATAAAGTGGGGTCAAAAATTTTCAAATCAATGATGTGGAGGACGATGCTTTATGTAAAAAAGTATTAAAAAATGGAGTAAAATTGTGCGTTCAATGAAATTTTATCCTAACAGTACACAATGTGTGTTATAAATAAATTAATTGACGCATTGTCTCTTTACGAGAAGCAGATATCTAAGAATTGAAGTATTTTGTAAATGCTAAATTTTAAAATTATAAAACGTAGTATTTAATCATTACTAAAAAAAGTTGATGCCATTTATTTGTTCGATAATCAAGAGAAGGAACCTGGAAAGTGATATTGTGAAATGATAATAATGTTAAAAGTTCATCTCTTGATGACTAACCCCTATGATTGATTATCTCTATCAGCACCCACACAAGAAAAATAGTTTTGCCATGAAATTTTCTGTGTCGGCTATTCATTTGACTAAGATAGAACAGATTGGGCAAAAACGCATGAAAACCCAAGTGGATGATAATTTAATAATTTATGGCCAGATATAGATGAAATTAATTAAATTCGCTATGAGAAATTAGGCCTAATCTATATGTAAAAATGTTGTATGATATAGAATAAAGAATTGTTTTAAGGTCTGATATCATTACATGATCCTTGACGAATGATTTCTTTCATAGCGAGTCGTTTCCAACGTTTTGAATATAACACAAAAAATGCGTATGCTAGTGAAGGGACTATCCGAAACCTGGTTATTAATTGATTGAATACGTGATGGTGATCTATTGACCTACCTCGAGCATGGGCCTACGTAACGTAGTCGATCCACCCGTATAATATTGGCATAACTTATGCATTGGTGACACTGATAGCAGAGTAGATGTCCTCCGTGTTTGTTACCTGCGTATTTTCTCCAGCATAGAGTCAGCTGGGAGTGCTCATCAATACTTCTATATTCCACCATCCTTGTTTGCGCATTTGCTACTCAAACATTAGCTCACCTTCGAGCCCTGTCTCCTTCATGCACCACCCAATGACCACCCCCTGGTCCCACCCCTTGACCTCTCTTCTCCCGCTTCTCCACCACTTTCAGCAGCCGCCAATCAACCTCCCGACTCTCGACCCCTCTCACCCCTATACCAGCCTAAGTTCTTCATCCGATTTCGTTCCTGGAATCCCTCTCCTACTGCTCTGACCTCCTGTTTCCTCCATTGGACCGAGCGATATTGCGATGTGCATCGAATGTGACGTACAGTATTCATGAAATATCAATGTATTAAACGGAGTAAGCTTTTGACTTTTATGTTATCCTTGATCCAACTTAAAGGGATTTAAAAACAAATGCAATATTAATATGACCTCTAATATCCGCTACGGGTTCATCAAATACCTATATACTCGTATCAGATGCCCACATTTTAATGCCAGATGTTAAGTGTGTGATGGTATGCGTTTGAAACACCACGACTTGCATCCTCTTTTAATTTCAAGAATGTAAATTTTAGAGTATTATTTAAGAATTAGGGTTACGTAAAAGTTTTTTATTCGGCAATTAAGTGCACATTACTTTGACTTCTGATAAGTGCTACTCAATTTTTAATGCTTTTATTAATATTGAGCATTTGAAATATTTCAGCGAAATAAGCTATCTGTCCTCACCCTACAAAATACAGTGCGCAGTATGAGGTAATATGTTACAAAATTAGATATTATGCGATGTCATTTGCTAAGTAATTCATAATTCGAGCGATATAGCTCGAAGTGCGATGCATACCACCGCTCTGTATCAAGCAAGGTACGCAGAAATACGTCGTACGATACGAAACAAAATGTAATATCACATTGTATTTATTATCATGCGTCATGAATTGTCATGCTATGTTGAAGGACAAAAATATCATTCATCATACGATATTCTACCATGTATCACATAATATCGACATTTTTATCTCCAAACAACCCTGCAAGCCGCCGCATGGACGTGTAGCAGGAGTTGTTAGGACTACAGCCTTGTAAATATGTAAGGGATAAGGTTTTTGGAGGTGAAATGGTGACGTGTATTACGAGAGTGTATTTAGAGGAGCTCAGTTCTTACTGCAGTCGCATCTTTTGAATGGAATGAGCGAGATTTTGTACCTACCTGTTCGGCAATGTAACTCTCGTATTTTGTCGCTTCTGTCAGACCTAGAGTTGTATTAAACACAGGCACAGGAGGATGACTCAAATACCGAATACCTAGTTAATTTCTTTGATTATATAAATAAAAATTCAGACAAAGCCAGTTCTATCAATGTGTCCTCTAGGAAGCCAAGCTAGTGGAGAGAAAGCAAATGTTTTCTCAAGTATTCAATAAATCTTTGCCAGTAAAATGGAAAGTAAAGGTACATCTATATTGTTTGTTTACTCAAAAATTTCGCAATTAGGAAAAGTATCGATTGGTGTAGTGGTGTGCGTGTTGGCGTAAGGTAGGTATGGACTACGGTTCAACTCTCAGCGCCGGAACATTTTTTTGTCATAGCATGAAGTGCGTTTTTCATTAAACGTCCCAATATTTACCTAATAGTGGGATAATAGACATGGTTATAATTATTTATATCGTCTAGTTCACCTTTATCCTTGTTAGCTGGAATGATCTTTTGGCATCTTTAAGGATATAAGGATAATAACCATTCCGTTTTAATGAGGTATTCTAGGTTTAAAGATTCAGAGAAGAGCTCGTCGCCTTACCTACGCAATAGGAGCCATTTTGAAGCATTGACTGCTGTCGATACGCTGTGATGGTCGTATAAGTTGTCGTGGACACTTCACGGCGATAACAGTAGCGAGGTATCGCGTATCAAACGACTGTCATAACAGTATCTGCTATATGTAAACCCAGCTTAACGTGATATTATACGGTGTATTGTATCGTAAAAATATCGAACTGCGATATTGGATTTCGAGTATTTCTCTCCCATAATACCCCGTATCATACGGCCATCCTAACCAGCCGTCCCCTTCTTTTCCTCTCCCACCCCAGTCCTCCTGCCCCCCTCACCGCCCCCCCCCCACCTGCCAACCGTAGTCTACCCCTCCCACTCGCTTTCCCATCTCCCCGCCTTCTCTCCCACCTGACTTTGAATAATGCAAATTGGCCCCTGGGATTGTTCTCGGGGACGAAACGAAAACATTCTCTTCAGACTTGTGTAAACGTCTTCTCTTCCTCAAACTCCTCCGACTCTTCGTCATCTTCTTTCGGCCTCTTACACCACTCCCCCTCCAATCCTGCCTCGCCCTAAACTTCCCTTCAACCTATACCTACCTACTCCCACCTCCATCCCTTGGGTCTTGGCTCACCTTCCGATTTCTGCCCTTCCTCCGCCTCCTCCTCATTCTCAACACTTCCACCCTTCTCCATTTGCCCTTTCTGAGCATTTCGAACTACCTCTTTCTCTTCCCCTCTCTCTTGGTCCTTAACACCCCGTGCCACACTCCTGTTATCCCTCTGTGTCTTCCATCCAGTGTACATCCTTCTTCCGTCTCATCCGGAAACCGACCGGAAAACCTCTTTCGTCAGAATTCGTCCCAAGCATCTTAGTCGAAGACTTTTTTTTTCTCTATATATGTTTTATGATTGTAGTTTTCTTATTTCTCATACCCCTTCATCCGTCATCCTTTTCCTTCCCCACGGGTTTGTTCGACATTTCTCCCGCTCTCCTTGTCTTTCGTTTCCGTTTTTAACGTCCTTCCCCGATATCTCATCCCCTGCCCATCACAAACTGTTTTCGTATTCCTCCCGAGTAGTCGTACCCGCGCATTCTGCTCCGAAACCTGTAATTACTTTCTGGAACACTTTTGAGATGACTTTTCTGGCCTCGCCCCTTGCTCCTGATTACACCGGGAGAGTTATGCTCACGTTTATTATTTTGTTTCTTAAATGCGGGCTCTCTTAAATGACATTTTTGGATCCTTCCCTAGGAGAAGGTCGTAAAACATATTTCCCCTGTGTAAATTTCATTTCTTCGGCAAGTGAGACGATGGTTGGGTAAAAACAAACTCATTTAAAGTCTGGATCTGTGTGCATTCCGGGTTGCTATTGAGTTAATAAGGTGTGTTCATTAAAAATGAAGGCACTACAGAGCCCTGCACACTTAAATTCAACGTATAACGCTCTCAGAATATCCTCCCATTATTCTTTTTTTTATTTCTTTCTGGCATTGAGCGTGTATGCATGGCTATTCTGTGTATTTTAAGCGTGTTGGGCGAAAAATATTAACATCGGGATTCCTGTTTACCAACCAAATTATCACATTATTCAAAAGTTTCTTGGAAACTCTGTGGCTAAAATGATAGTAGCTTACTTAAGATTGAAAGAAGATAAGGGTAAGTAAATGGGAATGAAGTGATGGAAATGTATTTCCACACAACTATGCTTATAGATTACTGTATTATGATGTAAATGTTCATAATTAAATCAGCAAAGTCAAGGCATATACTCTAATTCAGGCATGAGTTTAAAAAAATGAAAATTAGCAATCTTGGATAACTTTGCAATCCTCTGATGAAGTAAGGACTTCAGATGATTTTTGTCTATGAAAGTTAAGATTGTAACCTATATGGCTTAAACGAGCCCATGATAAGGTCACTGTTACAAACATTTTCCTTAGGATCTGACTTGCTATTCAATGAAAAATATGTTGATCTGAAGGCAGAAGCCCATCAATCATTTAAATGGCTTTGGTAGGTTTATAAAAATGTATAAAAAAAAAACAATTCTTGAACTGTTTGTCAAATCGATTATTAAAACTCTCTTGAAAATATATGTCAAATTTAATAACATACTCATCGTGGAGGGTATGCAGTTTACATATATTATCTGGCACAAAAAAATCGTGTTTTTAGTTTTAAAACATCCTTATCTGTTGCTCATCGTCATGAGGAAAGATTCTTGAGCTCGTTTTTTTCTAGCTTTAGGATAACAAAGGTAAACAGTAGTAATAACTAGCCGTAACATGAATATACAGGAAGAGCAAGTGTTTACAGGAAAGCTTTGTTACTTTTATGTTTTCTAAATAAAGGTTTGCTAAAGTATATTTACTACGGCCAATCTCTTTGCCGGGACCTACAAATACTAATGAATTTACAGAGGAAAGGTATTTTAAGTGGCCATTCATGCAAACATTGAGTACCTAGGCCGTGGATTGGAAAATATTCACAACCTAAATTTTGAGGACCCTTTGCTATACTTGTGACTTAGGAAAGTTATCTCAGAAAAAAACTACCTAGTGGATTCGTTATAGATCCATCCATAACCTAATTTTACAAACTACCCTTCAAGCCGCCGAATGGACATATGGCAGGGGGTGTTAATACAAAAGCCGTGTAAAGATGTAAGGGATAAGGTTTTGGGATGTGAAATGGTGACGTGTATTATGGGAGTGTATTTAGTGGAGCCCCGTTTTCATTGTGGTTGCTTATTGTGCGCCAAATGAACGAGTTTTTGTACATATCTGTTTGGCTATGTATCTCTCTCATTTTATCGCTTCTGTCAGACCTAAAGATGTAGTGAGGTTTCATGATAATATTTTCTGTGTAACGCTGAAGCACATCAGTTTTGAATTTCTCAATCAAACTAAGCCTAGCGAGTGGCCTCCGAGTCTCTAAAGGCTCCCTTTGGTCCTGAAGGAATTTTCTCACCTCTCAGGATTTTGCAAAATCCATTCATAGGAATACGATCGCCCCAAAGATCTACGCGTCCTTTATTTTTAGAAAAAACTTCGTTCGTTATCCTGATCATCTATTTAGAGATTGACCGAAGTCTTTTCATTTATGAAGCACGAGTCACAATCCATCAATACTTACGTTAACTTGCAATTTTGTAGCTGGTGTATTGAAAAGGAATAACTCCAAAGAATAATAACTACCGATGGAGAATTAAAATGAAAGTAAACACAAGAATAATATGAACACGACAGATCCGTGATTGCGTGCTACCCCGGTTCTTTAAACAGTGAATGTTTTTTTCATTTATTGCGTTCAAAAAATCATTATCGCTTCATGAGTAACATTTCCAAAATGAAAGTCAGCAACCTTTTCTTTTTCTCCGTTCCCTAACTAAGATACCAAGGCCAAAACTGACTGTATTTTTTAACATCTGGTAAAAAAACTAAACAAAAAATGAGAAAAATCTCTTGGAACAAATTTACATTGTTTTCCTGAAAATTCATCACCGATTAATCATTCCAGTTACCTGAAAGAATGGAAAAACATTATTCTCTCTAGCTTAGAAAAAAAGCTTTACAGCGATAGAAACCCAAAATATTCCAATTTTTTTGCTTCCGACACATTGAAATTATCCTCATTCTGAGAAAACGAGTATCAAAATGATATTCCGACGGATTATCGATACGCACAGCGTCGGTCCGACACAAAAGGCGGCCGCTGTATCTGGGACAATTCCTTCCTTCTCGCACGCGGAAACTCTTCACTCCCACTCGAGAGAATGTAAAAGGGGGACGGAGAAGAACTCTCAAACACTTCTTGGGTCCCTTTCCTTTCGTTCTTTGGAGACGACGCCCCAATCCCCTTTTCTTTATGAAGAAACAAGTTCTCCCCACCTACTCCCTACTTTGTGCCACATTGTGCCCCTTCTTTCGTTCCCCCTTTCGGAAACTTACCTCCCTTATTTCTGCGTTCTCTTCTGTCCCGAAAACTCTTTCCTCCCGGATCCATATCTCCAAGGCCGAGTAACAATCGCCGAAGGGTAATTGTGCGAGAAGCAGAAGAATAAGAGGAAGGAGAAGAACAAAGGGGAAGTGAGGCAAAAGGTTAACTTAAGGTTGTCGGGTGTAGTATAAGAGACCGGAAGAGCCCCTTGGCGGATGGGCAGCGTGTTTTTCGGGAGGAGGACACGCACCAGAAAGGTCCAAAGGAGGAGGATTCTGGGTGAGTCAGTGACTTAAAGGAAAAAGAGAATCGTCATTTTTATATTGTTCTTGTTTGTATTACATTTTTCTCTTCTCCCTCTCCCCTCAGCCCTCGGTGACATAAGGTCAAACGAAATGGAAGGAGGTCGCAAATCCTTGTGGGCACGAAGCTTTAAGGAGGAGGAGGTGAACGGTGGCGTGAGCTGAGGATAGGAATGAGGATTGGAGGAGACGGGATTAACTCCGAGCGAGGATGGAGTGCGATGATGGGAACGATTTGAATTTTTAATCTACTTTTAACTCGAGAGAGGGAGTGAGAGGGTCTCCATAAAAGGTTGGGAAGACTGCACGGGTGAGCCTTAACCTACGCGCCCGCTTGAATGCCACAGCTGTGTGTTAAAGGGAGAGCTTTGATGCGATTTAAATGGAGACGTTTTGTTTGTGTGTGTATATTTATTTTCTGGGAAAATGTCATAAAAGGGAATGATGGCCGATGAAAAAGATTTATTTTTTTAATTCAAGTGATTAATTTTTCGGAGCTATACAATTTTCTGACTAGGTTTCCAGAGGTCCGTTGTCTTATTTTCAAATGCAATGTTTTTATATGAAGTTCATTTTCAAAATCAGAAAAATGGAAATACTTTGAGTGGCAATGTGTGGGAAAATTCTTTCATTAGCGTTGTAAGATGAGTTTGTAAGAGATAAAATACAGGATGAAAGTTAAATTGATGATTCCGATTATTGATTTTGATTATTGATTATTGATAAAAAAATGATTCCGATCATTGCGTTGACAAATGATATGGTACGAAGTCACTCGCACGGGTGCATGTACACCAAGTATTTAAGTCAGCTGTGTAATTGGCTAATGCACCTAACCGGCAATTGGGAGATCCGGGTTCGAATCCCAGTCAAGTCACATGATTTTTACATGGTAAATTTCAATCCTTAGTTTTTTAATATATAGTTTTAAGACGAGACTAATTTAACCTCTTGATATCTTGCCATCTTATACATTCGTGTACTAAAAATTGCAGCGGCTAATCTGCCAGTTAGACGATAGACTATGATCTCATTGGAGCCTTTCATTAAGCCTACTTTATTATTCGACCCTGGGTTTCTCCACCTTAAAATCATAACAAAAATAATTTTCGTGTCTCCTTACCCACCTACCTATGCTGGTGTATATCACTGCAGTTGTCGGTTAACACTCCAAATAATGCTCCACTGGCAGAGTTCAATCAATGAGCCTTGTTCATTGCAAGAAAATCTCAAGGGTGTTGGACATTAGATCTCGAATTAATCAATGAAATATTGATGCATATATTATGATTGCACATTCTTATTATGGTAGTACACCACAATTATAAATAAGAGACATTAGAAGTAATTAGACAATAAGAGTGATACAACAGTAGTCAAGTGCTGAGAGAAATTTTACCTTTTGAGCAGTACAAACGTTCAATTAGATCATACATAATGTTGGACATTAGATCTCGAATTAATCAATGAAATATTGATGCATATATTATGACTGCACATTCTTAATATGGTAGTACACCACAATGATAAATAAGAGACAAGAAGTAATTAGACAATAAGAGTGATACAACAGTAGTCAAGTGCTGAGATAAATTTTACCTTTTGAGCAGTACAAACGTTCAATTACATCCTCGTGCCTCCTGAACAACCAGAGTGTGATCGCACTTGTACGTCTTTCAAATTTGCGCAGGAGCAGTAATGTCGTGCGTTCACGCCTCCCATTCAGATGCATTGTGACCTCCTGGTGGCTGGTGAGACCAATTACCACTAAAAGGTGTCTCTGAAGAGTCCTGCCACCTATCCCATTATTCCGCTAACTACGTTCAGTGTTGAGTATGTACATATCACTTGTAGTTGGTTCCATTGACGTAAGCTATTGCATGAAAAGCTGGTTTGAGTCCTGTACTACATTTGTATATTTGTTCATATACCACAATATTTTCGATCTTACCTAGTAAAATTGTTGTTCTTATTTTTTCCTTGCGTAAAGTAAGATATTCTTATATTCGATGACTGTGAATCAAGCAAACTTGACCTCAATGTGATAAAATTTTAATCAAATATTATTCATTTTTATCCACAAAGCTCACTCCTGAGGTCAGAGAACACGAAAAAAACCTCACTACTCAAAGGGCTAAAAACTTTAAGACCACTTCAATACGAGCCACTATTCATGGATTCATAAGCAAATTTGGAGATGGCAATGCATTTACTTTGACGCCAAATTACATTACTTTGATTTGACATGACCAATTATAAAATACGTTGACTTCGTTGAATAAACTAAAAGAGGAATTTTTTCACAAGCATTTTTATTTAATGCATCCAGCACATCTTTGTCCACAGAAAAAGATCTTTTATGCGCCGGAATCGCTGCTCTAGCAAGTAGACTCGCGGTTTCTCATTTCATTCACTTATCTAACCACATTGGAAATGGTGGATTATTCTTGCTTAAGCGATTGTTATTCTTACCCACCTTTGCCTTCAGAAGTAGGCCAACATTTATTATAATTAAACTTTGTATGAATTGCCCTGTCTTCTTTAAGAATACCGGGCATAGGAGTCAAAGGGTAAGAGGGAGATAGATAGAGGAAGAGGAGGGCGGAGTCAGAAATGTGTGTCACGCTAACACGGCTAACGAGGACTCACGAAAGTAGGAGTAAATATTCAGTTTTGAGTTTTCGGAGTCCTCAGAAAAGAAAAATTAAAATATATCTCTGGAGGATGAATCCGCTGCATCGAAATATTCCGTCATTTTTATCATCACTCTCTTGCTCCACTTTTCCTTTGCTAGGTGGAAAAAAAATGTAAATGCACGCTCCCCTGACGTCTTGGTTGGCTTTAACGAGAGCCAGGCGGAGCCACCGGAGAGGAGTAAGGCGCAAAAAGATCATGCATCGTATAAATTCGGATATATACACATATATATATATATAAATACAGCCATCTAGACTTGAGCTTGAATGGGCATGTAAAAGGGGAGGCATTCTGAAGAGGTCCCAGTTCTCCTTCCGGTTTGGTCTCCAAGGAGGCTAACGGTCGGAGATGCGAAGGACTTCCTTCTTCGCCACTTCCTTTCCGCTGGATCATCTCATTTCTTCTCCTTTTCTCATCCCCTTATGTCCAGGGAAAAAACATTGTGGAGAAAGTATCTGTCATCCGTTCTACCCTGGAAGAAATACCTGTGGAGATCTTTTCTTAAGTCAGTCAAACCTATTAGCAAATGAAGGTGAACATTTTCATCTATATACTGTTCATAAAAATCTTACACTGAATTTATCTGCTTATTTTAACATATCAAAACTCTCTTCTTGAGGTATCATAAGTGGAAATCATTACAATAAAAGAAAGACGTACTCAAGGACGGCTGTCCTTTATGTATGAGATGCTCATCGAGATTTTGGCTTTGAATAAATTGTATTATTTTACTGTTAAAGCGTATTGCCGTCTGGAAATTCTTCGCACGAAAAACGAAATTCCGGTCAATTTAAATCTGGAAGGTCGCGTAAGTTAAGCTAACCACCAAAGTTGAAGTCATAGAATACCGGACATCAACATCATCAACAAATATAGCTGTTCCTATCGCGTGTATAAGAGAACGATCCTCTGTTTGATAGCATTTTTGTCTAATTATAAAACAGATTTGTCGATATGTATTTGTAAATGGGGCAGACTCTTTAATTATCCGTGGATTTTTTTTTCTCATCAAAATTTCTGCTCCAATTTATTTTTTTTTCGAACATTGACGTGTTTTTGGAACAGTTACTTGTCTTTATTAATCAGAAATGAAAAAGCTATGTACATATGCCTTCTACTTTATTTAACTTATATTAGTTTTGCAAGCTTACTTCGCCAAAGAGAAACCACCAGGAGCAAAAAATACGACTGCTTTTCTATTTGGGATCAAGTGTGACCCAGAGTTAACTAAAGCCACAAATTTCGCATCTCAAATATTACCTACAGCACTGACTAAAATATAATCTTAACTACTGCGTGTTGATGGGCCAAAAAGATGAAACAGCAGCAATGTACGAGTCCACATGAAAGAAAGCTAGAAAGAGCGTTGAATCCCAGGATTATCAACCGAGATATGGGACGGACGGGAGAAAATAGCAGGGCGGGATGAGTGTAAGAAAATGTCGAAGCGAAGAGAATGGTTTGGACGTATTCTTGGCGCATGACACGCCGCAGGGCACAAGGAAGAGTGTCACTGTCTGCTGAAAAGGGCGGGGCTGGGATACAGAGAAAAAGATGAAAAAAATAAAATGTAAACAAAAGAGATGAGAAAAGCGAAGGTACGCCGCCGCCGACGACGACGACCGTGGCGCCGCCGCAGCGGAGATCCTTCGCGTGAGGAAAAGTGCAGCAGAGCACGATAGGGGTCCATGGCCGAGAAGAATGGGTGGGAAGGAAATTGGAAAGGGGAAGACGAGAAAGATGGAGGGAAAAGGAGGAAAAAAATGAGACAAAGGCGTGGAAGGAAACTGCGAGAGAAAAAGGTAAAACAAGGAAACAAATGAATAAAGGGCGTGCGCAAGAGTGGGAGAGAGAGAGAGAGAGAGAGGAAGAGAGTTGTGGGCAAGGGATGGAATACGTAAAGGCGAGCAAAAAGAAACGGGGGCAGAGAAAGGGAGATGTTTCGTGTGGAAGGGGAGACTACATAATACAAAATAAGAAAGGTGGTGCGGAGATGGAGGAAGAGTAATTGGGGCCATGTGGTGAAAGGAGAAAGAAAGGGACAAAGGGAAGAAGTCCACGGAGGCCAACGGGCTCCTTGTTGCTTCGGAGAACGTGAATTCTTGCTGACGGAGAGCCGGAAACGACTCACAAAGCTTAATCTTTGAGCAGGATTATCATAGGTATCCTATTTACAAAAAAGCAACTGCATGGATAATCTTGCACAAAATCTATCTAACCCCAGGTGATATTTTCCACGAATTTCTTTTTTCAACTACTTCCGTATTGTAAACAAAGTCACTGCAAGACTCAAGATAAGGAATGTTTCAGTGCGGTAGTAGAAATACTAGAGATAGGTCAGCAAGAAAGATATGGTGAACGGAGTGGACTAAGAAAAGAAGGCATTCTACCGCAATGTTTTCTGTTATTGCCACCCTTAGTGGTTCTCTTTTGCTATATTTGATTCCTATCTTCTTGAGCACTTGATTAACTCTTCTGCAGGTATGATTTGGTCACTTCTGATTAGTTGTGATACTAGATTTGTATGTTTCTTCTTGATATGTAGTATCCGAGTATTTGCGTTTGCATAATATTTAGCTATTTTATCAACTGCTCTTCTAACTCTTTTCCTCTATCTTTTATCTTTTGTACTTCATTTTATATGAGTTTTAATAGCCAGTTCGGTGTATCCAATATCATCTTTATGGTAGTAATATTTTTATCAATATGTAGTATGCTAGACAATATACATTGCGGTAGAGCTTAAACAGCTCTATCTGCTCAGCAAAAGAGACAACAAGCTATGTGTTGTTATAGAATGGCTCTTCTTATATTCAAACCTGTTTTTTCATAGGATGGCGAAAAATAAGTGAACAGAGATATTCAGTAAAAAAGCTTTACGAAGAGCCAGGGAAATATGTGTAATTGATTATCGGAGAGCAAGAAGAGACAAACTTAATGAAAACGTATGACGACGCTATGACCTTTTAAGAACAATAATGGGAGAGTTGTGTTAAGTTAATTATTTTGGAAAACCAGGAATAAGATACAAGAGGCTAACTATGTAGGACCTTCAAGTGAAGACTTTATCCTAATGGAATAGAGAGGTTTACAGATGTGCGAGTGGTAGACTGATGGAACTCAATCATCATAACGCTGAATGTTGATGAATATTTCCAAGGGTATGTGGAAATTCATATTTTTTAAATCTTCTCCCCCTGATATTATGTTCCTTTTAAACTCTTCTTATGGATTACTGTCCTTCAAAAAGTTCAAAATTTGTTCTTTTTCTCCGGCCGCTGTAGGTATTTTTTTGGACGTTTTTTAAATATTTGTAAAAAAAATGAGATGTTCACGCTAATAGTTGAGCAGCTGCTATTGCTTAAGCAATTTGAGTTGAACCCATGATATTCGACTCCGATTATTCATTGGGATGATTGTTATAACTTCGAAATTGAAAACAATATTAATCTGACTCGTAATTTGGACTAAAAACTTACTTATTTATTCTGCCTTCTTTACCAAAAGTTCCTTGTTTGATGCTGTAAAGTAAATGCATTTCATTTTTGAGCATATGTATAAAGTTACTCGTAATTTTTCAGTTCTTGCCACCATGTCACAGTGATTGGATCCATTCTACTCTATGCGATGTCTAACATCTAGAACAGATATATTTTACTCGTATACTCTCCTTTATATTTGTTGAGCGCTGATTAGATTCGTGCATTTCTTATTGAAAACCTGTATCCTAGACTATGCGTCTGTTGTTCCGGTTGATGTTCTATGGTGTTTTCTTCCCTCACTTCCTTACTCCCTGTCTCAACATTATGTCTTTAGTTCTTTCTATATTTTGTATGTTGCGCGTTAGTTTTGATGTTTGTTATCTTTTTCTTTGTTATTGTTCACAAAATGACTGCAGCCCTGTTCAAAGATTTCTAGTAGGAAGAAACTACATACAAGGAAACAGTATATGAAAACATTAGTGTGGAGAGTAGCATTCTATTGGTCCAAAACATGGACCATCGGAAAGGTAGACCAGAAAAGACTAGAAGCTTTCGATACGTGATGTTGGGAGAAGATGCCCAAGATAAAATGGACGGATAAAATATGAAATGGAGAATTATACAGAACAGCGGAAAAGGAACTGACCCAACGGAACGCGATTTGGAAAAGGAGAAACAAATGGATCGCGTACATTCTATTTGATGGAAATATAGAGGGAAAATTCCCAGGGAAAGTATAATGGATACACAAGACAAATAAAGAAGTCAGTACATAGTCAAGTTACCAGGATGCAAGCAAACAAGCATTAGATAGGGAAGGATAGAGGGCTGCAGTCAACCAATCTTAGGATTGAACCACTAACGATGATTACTTTTTATCGAATTCTCTTCTTACTGTCCGTCTTTCTTCGGAAGTAGATGAAAAACATTATTTAATTTATTTTGAATAGAATTGTGGTATGAGCGAGATCGTTATTGCTATCCTCGGTCGGCATTAGTTATAAAGGCTGCCTATATTTACGCAATGCCGAAAGTGTTTTATAGGCTATTATGATTGATTATTGTCATTAACTCTTAAAAGTAGATTCATCGTTGTGCTTACAACTTTTATTTTCGAAATATGAGTGGTTCTTGCATACGGTCCAATAGTTTTCACTGGAGAAAAGTGTTACATGGTTTCTAATGTTTCAGAGTGAACCATAATTTGATGACTTTTTTGATGATGAAAAACATTGTTAAAAGATCAAAAATTATGTTAAAAATTTCAATACCTTAGCATCAAAGTGAAATTGGTGTGATGAATTGTTAAAAGTGTACCCTAGCATCACATTATTACCTCATGTAAAGCCTCGCAGTATCGCCAAAATCCGTAGAAAATGCGATAATGTTTTCTCCGGAGATTGAATGAAGATTTTTCTTCGATTCTTTTCTTAATAAAATATTTTAAAATGGATAGGTACCCCAGAGAGAGATGTTGTATCTATCTAGTTAACTTCTCACTGTTGACGAAGGGATGCGTTGTGTTTTCTTTGGGGATATGCATAGGGCTTCTGTTTGCGTCCGATGGCTTCGTAGGCGATGATGGAACGTCTATTTACAGAGGCAACCTATGAAATGATGAAGCTCTATAGATGATTGAGCTGCTGAGGAGAATGTGCTGCGGGAACGTAAAATCTCTCGCGTCTATTCACAGGTGTAAAAATATTGCGAAGCCGCATGATAGAACTGCGTCTTCTCCACGATGCCATTTGCCAATAGGCCGACGGAACGAGGAACAGTTTTCAGATAGCGTTGGCGGAGTCGCCGATCGAAGTGAAACGGTGCAGTAAAATTCTTTTTGAAATAAGTGTTGCAAAATTGCTTTTTCTCCATGATGCCTTCACTAGCAAAATGAAAGGGACATCGTAATGCAATAAAGCACCAACCAGCTTTTTTCATCTTTATCTGTGAAAATGTCGGCAAAAAAGGTTGTACCAACGTCAAAAATTCTACGTGAATGCATTTTATGGATTTTATATCACATCTACCTTGATTGTTCGAAAGGATTGAGGATAGTAGATATTTATGGTAATAAAATCTGCCTCTCCTCATTTAGCCTATTATAGCAGTTAATTATATTTGAATGATACATGACGAATTTCACAATAAATACTGGATTGATTGCTATATTTAGATATTAAGATAACTAAATTTGACTGAAACACCGTATTCTTACTTATCATGGGACATCACGATGCAACAGGCACTATCATTAACCATTGTTAGTTGTTGTGATGACGTTGATCATTATACTAGGTAAGGTATGAAGGCAGCTGCCTATCGTTAGCTGAAATTTACGTGAATATGTATGCTTGTTTTGATTCCTCCTCTTTGAGAATTTAGGTACACGGACTCCCTTAAATCCCGGCGTGCCTTTTGTCTCGCAAATGATGATGTGTGTCTCCGGCGGTAAAGAATAAACCATAGGTACGATGAAATGGAATGGGGCATTTTCGGGGGAAGATGGTTGAAATGCAGGCAAGAGTGGAGGAAACATGCAGCGGTGCATGATCAAAGGAAGAAAGTGAGCGATCATCGGCGCAAGAAAGTAGAGCAGTGCAATGGCATCAAAGGGGAAAGCATTGAAAGTGTTCTTGAGACTATTGATGAAAAGTTTGCGACAAATGCATCGAAAGAAGAGAGTAAAATACTATAGAGACCGGGAGTTGGTTCTCGTATAGTTTTAAAAGCCTTCTCTGGTTACTGTTCGAACTATTCCGGTCATCGTTGGATGAAAGCCGACCTTGTAATCGAATTCGGAAGAAACGTTCACGTTCCAGCGGTATAAGATGTGTTTACAAAATCCCCGAAAGATGTACCTGCTAACGCAAAATGCCTGATGTTTTTATGCAAATATATGCATAACACTTTTGAATCTTTTTTTCGGTCAAAATGGGGCTTATTTTAGTGAATAGTTGAGGATTAGGCATGTCTACATTTGTATCTCCATGAGCATTCACCTACCTAGCGATCTGCTCGGAGGCATGTGACGAGGCGTTTAGAAAACTAGTCTTTTAAACGAGTAGAGGTAACAGGGGAAGAGAACACCTCGGTAGCTTAACTGGCTAAAGTACTCGGCCGGAAATCTAGGGATCCGGGTTCGAATCCCGGTCTATGCGGATGATTTTTTTCTGTGGAAATTCGCAGAGTAGAGGTAAAGAAAAGAAATGGATATAGAACAAATATTAACCATTTGCGTATTGAGAGTACTCAAATCTCGCCCAATTTAAGTTTAAAAGCGTGCTCCCAAAGGCATGTTCAATTTCAGACCAATAGCGCTACTATGTGATCTCTCTAAATCTCTCGAGCGCTTAGTTCAAACTGTTGCAGTGGAACATCTCACGCGGAAAATTTTCTTTGATGAGTATCAATCAGGGTTTAGAAAACACTTCAGTACACAAACGTCTCAGTCAAAGGTAACTAATGATATTCGTTAATCTATAGACGAAAAGAAAGTAACTGCTTTGGTGCAATTCGATCTAAGCAAAGCCTTTGATTCAGTAGATCATGGCATACTACTGGAACGTATGAGTGGCCTCAATTTCTCTTACACTGTCCTTTGCTGGTATCGTTCCTACCTGTCAAATCAACAGCAAGCTGTCAAAGACGAAGACGGCATGTATCGATTTCCAAACCCGTCTTACGTGGAGTTCTGCAGGGTTCAGTATTTGGGCCCCTTCTATTTAGTATTTTCATCAAGGAACTCGCTAGTGAAATATCCCATTGCAAACATCATTTTTACGCTGATGATCTACAAATATATCTTGAGTCCCACCCTTCCGAAATTAACCACGCCATCGCGTTGGCCAACGGATATTAAATTTATTTGCGACTGGCTATCCAAAAGTCGATTAAAACTAAACCCCAACAAGAAAAAATCAATAATATTTGGAAGCGCTTCTAATGTACGCATGCTTCTTTCGAAAGTTCCACCTAAAGTTAGTGTTCTAAATATTCAAATTGACTACTCGAACCCAGTCTTGCCTTGTGCCTTGGAACTTGTCTGAGCAGTACCTTAGCCTGGCGCGATCAAGTTACTGCTATCTCAAATAAAGTTCACACCACTCTCCACAGGATGAAATATTTCAGGCACTTAATCCCAAAAAAACTGCACCAGAGGTTGGCTGAGATCATGATATTTCCTAATTTTGATAATTGCTCAATTATATACTCCGATGTGACCAATGAATTAAGCGTTAAATTACAAAGACTGCAAAATTCATGTATGCGATTCATTTTTAATATACGTTTCAACGAGTATGTATCTCACTATTACGCAAAGTTAGGTTGGTTAAAATTGAATCCGAGAAGAACAATTCAAACGGTCTTAATGTTTTTTAAAGTACTGAACTGGAAAACCCCTTCTTATTTATATGAAAAGTTGATTTTTAATGCCCAAACTAACAAGAGATCGACCCGTACAACAAAAACATTTTACATCCCCAAATACCGCACAACCAAATACGAAAATACCTTCAACATCTCATCTTGTAAATTATGGAACTCGTTTTCTGATAGTATTAAATTTTGTGGGAACGTCTCACAATTTAAAAAGAGTATAGCTGACTTTTTGTCTCCCAAATGTTCTCTCTCCTCTATATGAGAAGACATAATTATATGAGATGATATTGTAACTTGTTCACTATAATCATTTACTGTTTTTCTGTCTTATAAAATATCTTTTTGTTTGCTTTTTCATTCTGTTTATTAATATTTATTACAGATTGTAAACTTTTGTTGTTAACATATCGTTTAGACTATTGATATTGATACTACTGTTTTTTATTTACCTCGCTCATTTGATATTTTTCTCTGCTGACCTTAAAGTTCTTTGTTTGTTTTCTTTATTTGTAAGGCTTAGTATATTGTTTTGTATTCTATTCATCATGAAGACATGTAAACTGGTTTATTATTCTAAGAGACTTTTTCTCTGGACAATAAAATTATTTTCTTTTATTTTTTTTCTAAATCACACGAAGTTGGTGAAGAGAACGCATTTGATGTCTAATGGTTCGTAAAAATATATTTCCTTATCAATTGCCTCTCTGAGTCTTACGCATGAGGTGAGCCATAATAAAATATTTTCCATGTGATTCTGATACTCGCATAACCTGATGGCTGCAGGCATTTGAGATATGGGCGTGGAGAAGGACGGAGAGGGTGAGGTGGACGGAAAGAAAGACTAACGAGGAAGTGCTTGAGATGGTGGGCGAGGAAAGGAAACTTATGGATAAAATCCGGGATAGGCAGGTTGGATGGCTTAGGGGTGTAACAAAGGGCGATGGGTTGCTCAAGAGAGTGGTAGAGGGAAGGATGTTTGGCAAGCGGGGTAAGGGATGAAAGGGTGTAGGTTTCATGGACGGGATGAAGAAGGGTAGATCGCATGTAAATGCGAAAAAAGATATACTAGAGGGTGATAGGCCCCAGAATGTGTTGAAAACAGGAAGATTCTCTGACATTCAACCAAACCTACTTTTACCGGTGGAATACATATAATTTTAATCTTATGCGCCGATTCTCCAAGCCTGTGGAGGCTACCGGTCTTTTCATTGCCAGTGTTACACACCCTGTTCGCTAATATTATTTTTTAACGAAGTGTGTGGATTTACTTAAAATTCATTTTATTTCGTTAAGTAAACCTTTCATTTAGGAATCTTAAATGCTCGGTATATAATCAAGCTGTAGTAAGAACTGCTGAGAAATATTATTCATCTTTCTTGTTTACATCCGAGGTCCTTTCCAGCGTTTTATGGATGTATCCTAGTTCCTCAATGGTAGTTTCAGTGGAATATCATTTCACCTAAAAATAAATGAGTTTGGCCATATTTTAAAGAAAGGTATCTTATTCTTCTAAAGATATCCAACTATCAGTCCCTTACCAGACTACTTCCGAGATTTTCGACAAATAATACCAGTACTTCTGCATGGGAAATAGTAGGTGAACGCACTCCAGAGAGACCTTACTTAGAAAATGTGGCATTTAAAACACCTAGATCTCGTCTAAAAATTAGCATAGTTTGGTTTGTATATTTTCTCGACTATTATTTAAAATAAATCATATTGTCACAACATAAGTCTTCTCAGAATCGCCAAAAACCTTCCGTTGTGACTTTGTGGGTGCTGAACGTACCGTGTGAAAAAAAGAGTAAAATGGAAGAATTATGTAGATATTTTTGTTTTATCACCTAGAATTTCTTTAATATACAAGTATAATATTTCACTATAAAATAACCTAGTATTTGATTCATGCTTCGTGCAGCTACAGAATTTAAAACATATAGTTTGAATATAGTCTGCATTATGACTAGGGAACAATCTCGCTAAAACTACATTTAATGCAGCACTGCGTTCGTTTCTTTAGTCGTATCAACGAAATGAACAGGGTGGGAGAAAGGAATGAGGAAGGGTGATGCAAAGGAGAAGAGAGATTTTTACGGAGGGGGATGGCAAATTAGAGAAGATGGGGAGAAAGAAGAGACAAAGAAAGTGAGGTGGAAGAGGAAGAGGGTAGATGTGTTGAGAGAAGAAAGTGAGGTGGAAGAGGAAGAGGGTAGATGTGTTGAGAGAAGGATTTTTGGATGAGGAGGAGAGGAATTTCGAGGATAAATTGCTGAGAGAGATAAGGGTTGGCAAAGGACACCCTGAATTAGATCCTTAAAAAAAGTATTAAGGAGACGGAAAAATTCCTTAAAGAGCCCCTAATGGGGACAACCAGCATCCTTGTGACCCGAGCATTATCTGATCAAATTACAAATCGTAAGGGGTGCGGGACTAAAATAGAATTAAACGTTCTATATTCATCGTAAACGAGTGGAAACTAACGCTGGTAATTTTGTATATCATATTGTTCTACACAGTTTTATTTTAAATAAAATAAATATTACAAGAAGCAAATTATGTAAACCTTAAATAAACAATGACATAGTAAATCACTATTTTCCATGGTTTGATGATGGTTTGATTCATTGAATGGTATTTCTATCCTATTTAAAAAATTTAATTGACGATTTTTCTGTACTCAACAGTCATATTTAGTCTTCCTTGCTTGCCTTTAACTTTAATTACAGGAGTTACTGAGAAATTTGATATTAATTACGGTAAATTATGTAATGTTGCGTTCACCGTAGGAAATATAATTGTCTACTTCCTTCACTAATGAAATTCTCGGCGGGTTTTGCGCTTCGAAAGTCCTCCTGTCAGCGGTTATGAGGAGTGGTTCTATTATTTTTTTATTCTGTTATTTTCAATATTGACACTGCTGTTATTATCGTACGAAAGAACTTTCTAATTTTAAACTAATAGTGTCGACGGTATCCTTTTTCGAGTCGTAACATATTTGGAGTAGTAAAAGTACCTAGGTAGAGCCAGAGCTTGGTACTTCTAAAAAAATGGACTCAATGTTTAAAAAACTTATTCACTAGTAGGTATATTTGGGTCTTTGTAGGGCTCAGTGGATTGGCTATTGCGTATTTGGAAAGATTGTGGCCTTTCGTGGCATGGAGTATCTGCGGAAATGCAGGTAAAGCGCTGACCTCGAGGCCAATCGAAGAAGTTGTGAGGAGCAAGGAGTTTTTGCAGCTCAAGTTTGGGGGTTTATCACAAATCGAGAAGCTAGATAGGCATAATGGAGCGTGCCAGAAAAAGGGTTGAAGAAGCCGCTGGCTGAGATATAGAGAGGTTTGGACTTTTTTTTTAGAGCAGTTCATTCAGCTTGAGAAGGGCAGAGGGCTCCCTACCCAGCAGTGGTAGAATCGCACGGAGATCAAATGCGGCAGCCTTGCGGCGGTATGAAGTTCCTGCGAGTCAAATGGGAACGCAACGAAGCGAGCGTGGAGTTTGGTTGGCTAAGGCGAATTTCAAACCTTTCAGAATATCTCTCGTTCTTTCCCATCACAGGAAAGGGATCCCCAATCTCGACCTGCTTACCTCCCACGCCCTTCCCACCCCCACCCCCACGTGGACTCACCCCCTCCCCACGGTATTACCCATCCCCTGTGTTTTGTTCCTCCTGAAGTTTCTCGTGCTTCCGGGTAATAACAAACCAACCCCTACCCCTATCCGACTCCCACAGTCACGCTCTCCGCATCCGTATCGCTTTGATATTCCAGGGCAAATTAATTGAGTCCTGATTCGCTCGAACAAGACACGGGGAGCACGATACACTTCTGCAAATTGTACAAAGCCAGTTCCCATTTGCCTTCAGTTTGAGCTAGGGAGAGAGTGGGAGGGAGAGAGTAGGTACTATAAATGGGAAAACTTTGATCGAGTTAGTCCTTTTTTTTCTTGAAGCAAATTTGGACTATGCTGGATTCGCTGTTGTGGTGTCCTCTAAGTTGAAGAATTGGTTAGAAATCTGAAAGGGTTGGAAACAATTGAAATATCCAAGTTTTCTTTGGTTAAAAAGTCTTATTTTCTTTGGCTTTACGAGCACATTGTGTTTAATATAGGTAAAAATATACATCTCTAGAGAGTATATTTGTGGTTAATTA
Source organism: Ceriagrion tenellum (assembly GCA_963169105.1). Taxonomy (NCBI): domain Eukaryota; kingdom Metazoa; phylum Arthropoda; class Insecta; order Odonata; family Coenagrionidae; genus Ceriagrion; species Ceriagrion tenellum. The sequence goes on along the minus strand of OY720640.1, from coordinate 112,748,582 downwards.
AAAGAAGCCCGGGAGATCAGTTGAAATATCAATATATATCACATGAGGAACTTACAATACAATCCTTAGCATTGTTTATAATGATTTCAAACCGCATTTATTTTCCATGAGATTTCCGTGATGCCACATGTTCAGCAGTAGATAGTGTTCTATCTTAAGAGTCGTTATACTGAATCTCAGAAGGAATGTCTGGGTATATCTTAAGGGATTTGACGATCAGATAAGGTATTGTGAATTTGTTCCATAATTGAAATGACATTTAACTTCCGTGGAGGTATTATATTGAATAAAGAACATATATTGCTTTCCAGATATCTACGCAAATATATGAAAGAAATTCACAAGTATCTATGGCATATTGCCCAAAAATATCTAAATCTATCTTAAATAAGTCAATTCGATAAAACATTGTATAAGGTTATTTTATTCCAAATTACTTTTTTATCTGTTAAAGTACGTATTTTTACTGTAAATGTTTTCAGTTATTCACCTTAATATAAAGTATTTCGTATGCCTATTATGCCTTTTTTGCGTTAGAAAAAAATATATTTTCATTGGTTCTTCTAAATCTTAGAATTGTTTTGCTCGGAACATCCAAATTAATTATAATGGCAGCTAAAATGAAGCCTATATCCTTGTCTTAGGAGCAAAGATTCGATTTAGTAGTTAATTTTGAAGGTGAACCTGAAAGTATTGTATTTTATTTGAATGAGTTTGATGAGAGACGGTGCCAGCATTGTTTATTGACGGCTAAATTTTTTTATCGGGTATAATAAAACCGGTATTAACATATTTTTGAGCATATTTCTTGTTTTTCAATAGTAGGACCACTGTGATTGGGAGTAATGATTGCTTGATGTGATAATAACGTGGACGAAATCACTTTAGATGATGATGATCTTTGAAGAAAAGTTAATCCGGCACAAGATCTGGCAGGTTAATTCGTTAATATTACATCCCATCCTCGTCATTCATTCACTTCCTCTTGAAACAGGGGGGAGGGAAATAAAAACTTGAAGGCTATCGTAAGGAGCAATTAGGGATGCCTTCAAGACCCATTGGGGAAAAAATCCTGCCTGTCTCATTCATTGGACCGTAAGTCGGATTTCTGCGGAAGGATTCAAGTCCCAATCAAGTCTTGGAGAGGAAATGGCCAGTTTGCGGAGTGGATCCGTCGGAAGAGGGGAATTTTCCTCGATAGGGAGCGAGGGTTCTCCGCGGCAGTCAATGGGTTGGTCGGGGTCGGGAGGGAGGGCAGGGGGAGGTCAAGAGAGCGTGGTGGAGTGCAGGGAGAAGCTGGAAAGCGTATTCGAAGCGAAGCCGACGAGAGAAGGCCAAGGAAATCCCATCGGTGCATCCACCTCGGGATCTGTGGTGTTGCTCTCGTTGAAGCCCCGGGAATCAAAGCAGTCGTTAGGGTAATTAACCGCGCCACGAGTGATACTTCCGTGACTGCACGTGGAGAGGGAGCGAACTAACTTGAGAAATCTTGAGCCTCTCTCCATCCGCCGGCTTACTGATCACTTTCGTAAATGACGTCTGTAGTTGAGGAGCTGAGCTTAAGCACACGAGTCAAGAGTAATGATACAAGCGGGCTGTCATATTTATGACAACCATTTTATTGATACTCCAATTTTTTTATTCTTAAGCAGTAAGAGAGTAAAATTGATTTTAAAAATGGCTCTTAAAAATGAGAAATAACTTCCGTTGTGAAGTTCCACGGAATAGAAAAGTGGCATTACAAATTTGTCTTACCGTTTCATGGTTCCACTAGATAAATTTTACTAATTTGATATATATTTGGTTATAAATATTCAAAAGAGACTCCATATATTTAAGGTGTAGTGCTCAACAAGTTCATTTTAATTGGTCTGATCATAGTGAGCTTCCATTTTGATCGAATAAGAGTCTAGCATTTATATCTCAAATTCGCAGAATGAAAGGAATGGAATAGAAGAAGGTCATCAAGGAAGAGTAGGTCACGGTGTCAACTGGACGACTTCCTCGTGTTCCATGTGTGACTCGAATGACTGGTGTGTGAATTTGCCCTATCCAGGATGTGATTGAGCGTGCTCATTCAATTACACGCATTAAACTGGTTGCAATTGGCTAAATCGGTGACCAATAAAGGCAATTCTCTTTGTTGCATTGAATTTAACGGCTTTAAAGTATAGTAGCTCATTTTACGCAATGGGATGGGACTAAAAATAGGACTAAAAATAGGACTAGAGAAGTGACCTGTTAGCGAAAGCGTGACAACGAGCTTTTTAGTAGCGTTCTAAAGTTTTATGTTCTCAGCACCCGTGATTTCGTCTTTCGTTTCGCTTGAAGAGAGAGAGGAAAGGGAGGAAATTTAACTAATGTGGAAATCCATTTTATATATATTTTTATCGCGCTCATAACGTTAGCATTTTTACGCAAAGAGATATTGTTGTTTTACGGAATTTTAAGTTGTGATTATTTTACTTCACAGTAACTCTGGAATATTTTTTACATATTATCTGTCACTCATGTGTTGATAACATGATTGAAATTAACATAATTATCTGTGAAAGATGTTGGTACTTCCAAATAGGTGATATAAATATGCTGATTTTGGCTGTCTGTAATTGATTTAATTACTTTTTAATTTGATCGATTTGACCATTGTTAGTGACTCATATAGGGGCCTCTCTGAACAAACCTTAAGCTTGAGAGATCTTAGGTTGTCATATTACATTGAAGAAAAAAGAATCTTTAACGGTGTCCGAATCCATTTGGCATCAGTCTGTCCGTAAAATATTGACAATTTATTTTCAAAATCTGAGAAATTAGCAGTCGTATTCTTTCCTAGTCTCTCCTAAAAGTAACATAACTTGCGATGTAAGTCAAAATCCCCGTCAAAGTTTAACTCTTGACAGTGGAGACATTCTAAAATAGATACTTTTGCAGTTGCGTCTGTAAAAAATGGAAAACTAAAAAATAATAAAATGTTTTAAAATCTCTGTTTGCAACAACAAAACGGGATATAGATAATCATTTCATTTGCTATGATGTATCTCTACATTATCATAGCACTGTAGGAAGACGAGTGGAAGTGGTAAAAATTAGATAATGACCTGTGGATGTTCCGGTAGGACATAGAGCAGCAAAATCACCATTGGTCATTTTCTCTCATCTCCTTCAATTCTTTTCGAAAATGGCACTTGTCGATGGTGCGCACACGCTGTGATGCTGGATAACGCCATAAGTGCTCATCTACAAAGTGCATTAAATCTTAAAATTCTTCATCAGCAAAGGGAATTCTTTTACTAACAGGAACCGAATTCTTTACTGCTGTGGACCGTCTAACTAAAGGGCTAGTTATTTGGACCTACAAAGGATCTAGCACAACCTCCTTCTATTTAACGGTAAGTTGGAAAATTTTCCCGGGCCAAGTTGTTTACCGAATCCTTGGCATACATTAAATTTAACTTATGGCGGTCTTTTTTTACAACATCAACCCCTGTATGCTGTGGGTGCGCTCATATGTATCTCTCACATGCAACAATTCAGTGTAAGGTTCTTTCAGGGTGTCAGAAAAATATACAATTCTTTGTGGATAGTTTTTTACACGCTAAATAAATGTAATATTTCATATAAACCCAATTTTAAAACGCAGCTCTGGATTCATATACTACGGAAACTGTCATTCTATGCAACTATCAATTAACTGCGGATAGGATACCTAAAGAAATTTCTCTGATTTCGAAGCTAGCGATATCACTTTACCAGCAGAGAAATGATTACTTTGAAGTAACTGTTCCGTAATACCTGGCCGACTTGAACGCATGAAAACGAAAAATGCTTTATATGTTTTAATGCAAATATTGCAAACTCAATTTGATTGGCCGCTGGTTGTAGTTCTCTTCACAAAGACAATTTTTTTGTATGCTACAGAAAAATAGTTGACAAGTTGACCTCTTCATTTCCGAAAGTATGTAGTAAGGGGGTAAATAGAAGTAGTATGGGGGTAAATGAAGAATAAGAGGTTTGCAAGGATAGGTCAGTATGGAGGAAATTATTGAAGCAGAGTTAGGTGTACAAATATGTATTTATGAGTGAAACTTAGTGACTCTGCCTACCCCGTAAGGGAACGGCAGGATTGGTATATATGTAGATATGTGTGTAACTGTTCTGTAATCTCCGGCCAACTTGAACGCATAAAAACGAAAAATAATTGGTTTGTTTTAATAAAAATATTGCATACTCAATTTGATTGACCTCTGGTCATAGTTTTTTTCACAAAGAGAATTTGTTGTATGCTGCAGGAAAATAGCGGTCAGATTGACCTCTTCATTTTCGAAAGTAAAACAAAATATCACTGCCTCCTCACGCTTACATCCGGTTTTGCTCCGACGAAATCTTCGTGACAACGCGAGTAGCACCCGCAGCGGTGGGTAACTAGGACGAGAAATATTAAAAGCCGAAAAACCTATTTAAGCGTCCCTCCCCTCATATGCAAAAAGCTTGCTCGAGAGAAGCTGTTTTGCCTTCCGGATAATGGGACGTTCAGTCTTTTCTTTCCCACCCCTCCTTCCCCATCCTCTTCCGGCGTGGAATGTTATCTTCGCTGTTAAACGGAAATTGAGCGGAGAGGGAAAGGAAGGGGGGAAGTGGCTCCGACGAGTGCAAACACACACATATAGACGCTCGCCCACAAACACGAGCAGTCACAGGCAAGAAAGCATGCATTCAAGCGCTTATTATCGCTTGCTTCCATGGGTCCCCGTTTAACCAATCCCACCCACTCACCCCTACCTCCCCCCACCCTTCTCTTCTCTTTAGGCTCCCTCCCCCTCCCTACCTTTCGCTCGCCGCTTACAGCTCCACCGCAACAATGGCGCACACGCGAATGCAGTCTCCCGTATTCGACGTCACAACATTCTTCCCTCCGTCGTTCTCAGATACGAGGTTGGGCCACCTCTCCTCTTCTCCCGCAGCCTCCCCATAATGCAACACTTCTTCATGAACACGCTCCGGTTGGCCTTACTCCACTCGCCGTACCACACTGCACCTTTTGAAGGAGCTTTAATCGGGCTGTTTTCCTCGTCGCCGCCGGAGTAATATGGCCTCTCCGGTGGCTCGGCAGAATCACTTTCCAGGGTTATTCTGGCGAACAAATTACCTCCCCTTTCCCTTCCACTGCCCCCTTTCCTGAACGCTCACCCCAAACTTGCGCACTCACCACAAAAGGATCTCAACTCCACTTCACTCGGGTGAGTGAAGTACGAAGCCTCTCTCTTCCCAACCCATTCTGTGGTCTCATCTTTGCTGCCAATATCCCCCTCCAGATTATTCCTCATCTCATTGGATTTTTTCACTGTCTACATTCCTCCCTCCCTCCAAAAATAGGTACTGTAGCACCACTTTGAATAGGTTCAGAAGTACACTTCATGCACAAGAAATCATTGTGACATGTAAAAAGGTTGTTGGATAATTATAAATGTGGTGGAGAAAAATTATCATCTTCAGCAGTGATTAAATCACAACGCCAGAAAAATTATTTTACACCGTGCTGTCCTCAGACGACCGGTTTCATAGCATATGCGACATCTTTAGGCACATATTTTCAGTTCGGTACAGTGTACGTATAGTTTAACAGTAGTGCCCCCCCCCCCTCCCCTGGCTTCCAAATAGTTTATACCCTATGTCGAGCTGGAAATACTCACCTGAATATGTTGCAAATGCTATGAAATCGTTTGTCTGAGAATAAAACAGTGCATGAAAGTTTCAAAGGCGTTTTGATTTAATCATAACGGTTTATCACGTAGCTAATCCTGATACCACTGAATTCATTTTCATCAGTTTCCATCAATCCGAAGATTGGTTTGCAGTGGTTTCCCATTTCACTCTTCTACCTGCCAATCCCTTCATTCCAGCAATGTTGTTTACTTTGACGTCCTTCGTGATATGCTCAATATATTCCACTTTTGGTCTTCCTCTAAAATTCTTTTAATTTATTTTTCCTTCTTATATCGTTTTCATACTCTACACGAAGTCAAGTAGCTCAAAATTAATCTAGGTTTAGAAATGCTGAAGTAGGCGCTCAGATATAGGAGGGACATAAGAGCCAAAGCCTTATATAATATTGCACACAATTAATTGGACCTTGTTCAGATTTTGAATAAAATTCAACTATTTTTTTGATTTGAACTGTAGTATTATTGTTGAAATGGACATCTCGACTCGGTGACTGGGGAATTAGAGAATAAGCAGCATGTTGTAATGGGTATCATATCCATCACTCTTGGATTGGCAGCCCTTTTAGTATTCAAAATGCCATAGCAACGAGGAGTTTGATTCAAAAGGGGGAGAACGCGTGGGGAGAGTGTCAAGCCAGGAGGTAAAAGTGAGTGTTAGTGAAAATTAATTGGGAGTAATAAGAAATGTGAGACGGCGTTGAGTGAGTGAGTTGAATGTAAGACGGTGTTAAAGGAAGTGTGTATTATTGAATATTAAAAAAGGGAGAAAAATATGTGTTACATTATAAAGAAATAAAATAAGTGCTACAAGGTATTTGTGATGCTCGCGTGGAGGTGAATTGAGAAAATTCGGTGAACGCAGAAGAAGATAACGTGGAATACTTTGCCTACTTGGTGAGGAGAGAAACCTACTGCAGGCAATTTGAAGTGAGCGGTTGAAAGAGCTAATGAGGGACTAGGGATTCGTAAAGCCGTAGGACCGATGTTGTGTGTGCGCCGAAGGGGAATAAATAGGATAAGCTTTATGGACTGAAGGAAGAGAGAACGTTTGCTGAGGTGAAGGTAAGAGAAAAGTGAACTGTACGTGTAACAATATAAAAAGTTATTCTAGTTCCCATTAAATCTAGCGTAACCATCAGATTACTCCAGTCATGGTATGTGAACATATAGTGTTTTACAACTTTTAGAGGGATTAAGGTGGGAGCCCCGAGAGACTCGGAGGCTACACGCTGGGCTTAGCTTGCTTGAGAAATTTTGAACTGGACTATTCCAGAGTGACACACAGAATATTATCATGACTCCACACTACATCTCTAGATCCAACAGAAGCGAGAAAATTAAAGAGAGATACATTGCCGAACAGATGGGTACAAAAACTCCTCCTTTCTACGCACAATAAGCGACCTGATATAAACTGAGCTCCACTAAATACACTCCCATAATACATGTCACCAATTCACCACCCAAAACCTTACATCTTTAATCGGCTGGTGTCTTAACATTCCCTGACACGCGCCCATAAAGTAGCATTCATCGGGTCCCATGCCCTAAGATTTATTTAGGAGTGGAGGTATGAAATGAAGAGTTTCGGTGCGAGTTTAACTTCTTATCTGCCATAAACCCATACATTTCATCTACGTCTGCATACTACCCTGCGATCTGCCACATGGGCGTGTGGCAGGGAGTGTTAGAATACCAGCCGTGTAAAGATGTAAGGTTTTGGTAGGTGAAATGTTGACGTGTATTATGGGAGTGTATTTAGCGGAGCTCAGTTTTTATTGTGGTCACTTTTTGTTCGCGGAAATTTTTTTTTAAACAAGTATATGTGCCTATCTTCGGCGATGTATCTCTCTTATTTTTTATCGCTTCTGTCAGATCTAGAGATGTAGTGTGTAGTCATGATAATATTCCCTGCCATGATAATATTCTCTGTCATGATAAATTTCTCAGACGGGTCGGAGTCCCATTCTTCAGAGGAGGATCCGCGCTGATTGGACGAAATTAATTAAGTCTTTACTCAGTGGAGTCAGATAGGTTAATGCTGTCTGAAAATGTTTATGCAACCTTTAGATAGACGCTGGCTGACCCAGCGTGCATCGATGTCCGCGCAGGTAGGTACGCCAAGTGACCTACACGGTTTGCATGATATTTTATTTGACATATTCCGGAAATATTTGTCCAAATATCTGGTGTTTACCCGGCGTTTAATAAATATAAATTCTTCTCAGGATTTCCCCTGTGTCCTGTGCATGGCTGCTGCCGGCGTATCTATAGCTAACTCCACCATCTTCCTCAGAGTATAGATAACGATACCTTCATCGTGTTCGACTTACGGGGGTTGAATACCTTGTCCGAAAATGCCCTTTAAGTTCTGCCTACTGCTGCATCCCAGGAGAAATTTTCGCTATCCCGTCTATTACCCACTCCGGACAACAGCGCTACCAATGACATAGTGTAAAATGCTTTTCATTGCTTCACGAGAATGTTCACTGTGGAGTTATGTGTAATTTTCAACATGTTGATGAACTTAAATGGAGATGAAAGATTGTCATTTGCAATAAAATTTGCTGATTTCTGACAAATTTACGTCTCATTCGCGGTCGAAAAAATTATGTAGAATCCAATAAACAAAAAGTTACTTATTGTGTGGCACTTATTGTAAATATAAGTTCTTATTTCAGAGCTATACGCAAACAAACTTACTTTTAGTAGCATAACAGAGTCTGACAGTAAAAAGCGTAGACGTTCGCAGAAGAATTTTTGGCCGTGGTGTACACTATACCTATACTATGCAGGCTCCTTAATTACTCCTCGGTCATAATCAGTCAAATCCCTATCGGAAACCGGCATCAACGCCCGGAGTACGATGACAACGTTAGCGATCGAAACGTCGACAGCAGCCGCCTACCAAGCCCGATACAAATCTCGTGAAGAATTAACGTTTACCGGTCACAAGTCATTACTTTTGGTCGCACAGAAGTGAGAAATTGTTCCGTGTGGTCCTTGGAAAGCCCATCACCCATAAAAAGGTTTCATGAACCAAAAAAAACCCCAATCCCCCTCTCGCCTCTCCTTTCCCTTTCATACCTGTTTCCTTGTCCTAGCTCCGCCCTCTACCCTTCCCTTCCTCCCTTCCCTCTCCCGGCCGCATTTCAAAGCACCCGAGTAGAATTGGATCTTTTGTGTGCCATTTCAACCATTGAAATGGGGTGAGTAGAGGGTGTTGTTGCGATCATCGCTCAGCCATGAGGATTGCAGACACTTAACGGAGCAGCCGTGTGACGCGTTTCCCTTTACTTTATTGTTGAGTACGCTTGTGTACTGCGCGGGCGAAAGCAACCTCACTTTTTCTAACTTTGCTCGACATTGAGAAAATGCTGCAAATTTCGGTAAATTGCTGGAGATGGTGGTGCTAACTATTGCTTAACACGTACCTAATTCATCATCATTGATCGTTCAATCCTAAAACTGTTTGACTGCAGCCCTTCACCCTGTTCTACCTAATGCTAATGCCCTCACCACCTGGCATCTCATCCTATGTACTTTCCATCTGGTTCTTCTTTTCTGAATGTTTTGTTCCATATCGTCCTTTCCTCTTCTACTCTTTTGTGCTCCTCATCATTTCTTATTTTGTCTATTCGTACTTATTTATCTACCTGGGCTTTCTTATTTGAATTCTGTATAGGAGTAAAGTAGAAAGAAATTGGTCTGGCATTAGATGGAAATGTTTGAAATTAGAATCGGGAAAGGAAAATATGAAAAGATGAAATGGGGAAGATGGGAGACTTCTAGTCAAATTTTGATACTACTTTTCTCTCATTTTTGCTTCAACACTAATATGTATTGTTTGGTACATAATTGTTAAGCTATTCCTCCTATTTCCATTTTATTTATCTTTTGGGGAAAATCTTTTGCACCTAGCAGAGCCCTCTTCACCGAGATGCAATCTCAGAAAGAGATGCGCTATGTCTAAAACTTATAGCAAGTTTTTCCTCATTACTGCCAATTACGCTGATCCTGCCTAAATTGTATATGTTTTTGTTAAGGAATTACGTGAAAAAATATTTAATAAATTCGTCTACTAAAAAACTTCTACCCGCACCTAAAATAAATATTTATGTATGTATTCTTCTGGTAGCATCTGTAGGTATTCTTCAAAGGCCTTGTTTGAAAGGCCTTCTACCATCAAATTATACCCGTTTCATTTAAGAGTAAAAAGATAAAGATCGTTTTTATATACTGTTGCTTTTTTAAAAAATCCTACTTAGTTATTGCTAAGTTACTTTTACAGCAAACTTTTTAGCAAACACTCTAGCCTCTCCTAAAATACAGATTCATGCGTATATTCACACGTATTAATGAACGAGACTTAATAGATTTTCCGTGGGAATATTTAATATATTAGGTGATTATATTTAAGATATAACCTCACTCGCTGCAAATTGATTTGAATTGACAAACCTCTCATTGATAAATTATGCTATAATGTGTGTAAACAAGTGATAGATGTTTTGTATCAGTCATGGGTAAGTATTAGTCATGAGATTTTGTGTTTCTGTTTTATCCAGCTGATGTGAAATATATGTAATGAAAACTGAGCATGTTAATTCATTTCATTTTATTCTGAATTTTTTATGAATTTCTTAGCTTTCTAGTGAAAACTACTTATTCCCATGCTGTCGGTTCATTACGGATATATGACGTTAGTTTCGTACTGAGTTCGAGGAGAGCGCATGCTCTATTCTCACGTTCACCAGAGGGGTAGACTTTCCGAAAGTGATCGTATTTTCTTCAACAAGTGCGATTTGAAGCAAAGCCTTTTTGATGAATGAATTGTATTTCATGAAGAAAATGCTATTACTACCAACAAAAGAAAATCTGTTACTTCCGGAATCAGAAGCCCGTTCGTTGTTAGCAGTGCTTCATGGACGTGAAGAGAGTTAAAATGAGACGAGATATTGAACCGGAGGAAGCGCTGAAGGTACAAGTCGGAAATAAAATGCAAGTGGCATGTGGCGTCTTTGTGGGTGGTGTAATTTTCTGTTTCGCTTGTGAAAACACGAGAGTTGTACCTATTTCACCTCTTTTCGTCCCCTTGTCACCCGCGGTGCAAACAGTTTTGTCAACTGTCGTCGCGTTGTTGTGACGCGGGACTCCTTTTAAGTGCTCATTTCCTGGCTCTTTTTCTACTTTTCCACCCACCCGCCCACTACCAACCGCCTCACCCTCCCACCCTCAGAGCGCTCAGGAATCCACCCAACCATTAAAACGATGTTCCCTTCCCGTCCAGTGAGAGGAAATGGATACGAGAGAGACTTGGAACACGGTCGCCTTTGGTGTCGTGTTTTTACGGCCGTCGCCGATCTTTGGGAGCTGGAGGAGAAACACTGGAGTGTGTTTGCAAAGGCACTCGATTAAAGTGACGTCCCTCACAGCCATTAGCGAACTCTCTAAAGGATGTTAATGAATTTACACCAGTTCTACAATAAGAGGGAGACGAGGGTGGTTTGCATTAGAGAAAGGCTCGTGATGAATAATTTACATGCAAATTCATTAGACGTGGACGAAGTTTTTCACGTGGAGGGCAATGGGAATTATTGTATTTATTTATCACAGCAGCTCATTAGGTTTTTAAAGTTGCCGGTGATCCACAAACGAACCGCTCAATATTGCTCTTTTTATTCTACATGACTATCCCTCAAGCTAAATCTTCAATTACTAAGGAATTATATCGGCAAAGTATGAACTTCATACTAGAAACATTGGATCTGTTACATATGTGAAATGATAATGAATTTTTTTTTCCTATCGCCGAAATTTTTCGAATTTTGGTGTAAACCCTTTACTTATGTCACTGTGTCGTGTCTTTTTTTAAATTATGGATACGGAAATAAAACAATAAAGTGGAAGAATTCATTTTCTAGGCTTTTGTCATTGGTATCTTGGGTTACATATTGATATACATTTTTTTGTTTTTTTTTCCTTTTGTCCTACTTTCAGCTTTAAACATAATCATGATTGTATTTTTGCTTTAAAGTAATTTGGCGATGTAGAAATGGATTTTGTTGCTGACACAATTTGATCTTTAATATTTATTAGATAATATATAGGTGATATTCAGTGGTGCAGCAGAAATATAAGTTTCTGTATTTTTTTCCTAATCTTAGGAAATCATCCATTTCGAAACGATTGCAATAAAAAAATGCATACATATGGGAGAATATCAACCACGTTTTCCCTGTATAAACATTAATGCATCTAAATTGTTATTGTGAGTGGCTATTTTTTTATCTAAGGATTGGATTTACGATAGGAAGAGAAACATTATATTTTACTTTGACCTGACTCCATTTCCATTAAACATCCCTTCTTAACTTCTTTTGCAATCAACGTTTTATTATGCATATGTGTAGTTATATGGTTACCTGATTCCAACAACATTAAATTCTACTATTTTATTTATGTTTGCTATTGACATTGGTCAAATATTTAGTTCTTTACAATTATGTTAGCCGACTTAAATTTTGACGGCTTAACCGATGGATTATTGTCACCCGTCAGTACGTGGTTTTCTGACTTCTAACTTACAGACGGGGAAGACTTCCAGAGGGTTTTCTGTAGGTTAATGTATTTTTTTTTGCTTTTACTCTTGAGGAAGATTTAAATATATTCATTTATTAGTATGTTTGCTAAAATAACGCATTTGCTAGCAACCCGTGCTAACATTTGGGTCAAAAGAGGTGAAGACATGAAAACCAACAGCATCTCCAAAATTTAAATTTTTTATAACACTGCCAAACTCCTCTTTGGAATTAAATGCATGACCCAGTAAATCGAGAAAACACGTGCAAAAGCACGCCCAAACGCTCAGAGTATGCATCTAAAAAAAAGAGTGGAACATTTTTGCGTGTGTGTATGCAAAGCATGTGCATTAAATGTGCGATTTTGTTTAATTTTGTGGAAACGTAAATATTTTATGCCTGCTCTCCGGTTGGAATTGCCTGAAAATTAAATACATATGGATAATGTTACTGCAAATTACCTCAGATTTCATTTTGTGTCGTCTTATGAACAAAAAGGCTTTCTGCGAGTGAGGTATTTTCGGGGTGCGTTCTTTTGCTGCAGCAGAGGGCACAAGATATCATAGCTGGAAGGATTTCAATGAAATGAAGCGGTTTAAGTGAAACTCCATCAAGTGTTGCAAATCGTCAGCTGCGTTACGCGTTCTCATCACCACTTTGAGTAAACACGAGGTATATTCATATCCTCCTCGAATATCCCACTTATGTTTCGGCTCCTAAAACAACGGGTAAAGTTGCGCAACGAGAAACTATACGAGTGCGTTCAGCTTCATAGGTAATTTTTAAAATCTACTATATCGAGTTGCATTTTATAGTCAACACTGGCGCAGAAACACGGACCCTCGAAACAGAGGAAGTGAATTGACCGCAGTCATTTGAGATTTGGATCTGGAGAAGGGTGGATAAGGCGCGGGCAACAAAAAGAAGGACAAACGAAGGAGTTGTTAGAATGGAGGGTAGAATAAAATCCGGAATAGGCGGTGTAGGTGGCTGGGGAAGTAACTATGGACAATGGGTTGCTCAAGAGTGTGGTAGAGGGAAGGATGTTGGGATAGTGAGAAAGGGGAAGAAAAAGAATCGCTATTATTGGTCGGATGAAGGTTGATCGTATGCCGAGTCAAAAAAAAGATACCCTGGAAAAGGTAGAAAATAGGGAAGGTTTTATCGAGCTTTCAACAAATAATACCTTTTACCGGTAGCATGTATATCGATGCACAGATTACAGTTATGTTCTCAGATGACAGCAGAGCCTGAAGGGTAGCATCAGCAAATCGATGTAGTTTGGAATCAGTGGAGATGTAGTCTTGCTGAAGAGTCATGAAAATCAAATTGACGTATATTATTTCTCTGGTGAAAGAGCTGGAGAAAATAATAAAATGGGTTGCTGAGAACAGTGATAGTAGGAAGATTGTTTGGTAAGCGTCGAAGGAGAAGAAAGAGAATAGGCTTAATTAATGGGATGAAAAAAGATAGATCATATGCAGAGGTAAAAAGTAAATGCCAAAGACAGATACGAGCCTGAAGGTGTAGAAAACCGTGAGGAGATTCTCTGTCCTTGAAGAAAACTTAACTTTTACCGGTATAATATATACCAAAAACTCGTAGTCAATCTGACTTCGAATATAAGACAAAGTTTCTGGTTTCACCTGGTGAAAATTTATGACATCACTCATAATAAAAGGTACTCGGTTTTGTTACACACTATTTCGAAACCGCGTGTCATCCTGATGATGACAGGTGGTGTCGAAATCATGGTCGAGTTGAGTTACATTAAATAGTGTGGAATAAAACCAAGTACCTTTTATTATGACTGACTTCGAATCATGAAAACGCGCGAGTGAAATGACTGGAATTAAGCGTTCCGTGGACCACGACGAAGGGTAAGTGACAAAGAGGGTGCTAAGCGACTGGGAAGGAAGTGGTGGATGCGGCGGAAGAGGAAGAAATGGCGAAGTGGATGAAGGAACGAGCGGTTGAAGAAGGAGAAGGAAGTGCTATAGGCAAGGAGGAAAGTGTGTGCGAAGCGATGAAATCCTTCTATCCCTTCAACGACCAACAGCAGGCAATACAACAAAAACCTCACCCCACATTCCCCCTTTCCCTCATTCTCTTCTCCACGGTCGACCAACGCGAACGCCCTTCCGCTACGCCCTCCACCCACGCTCACAACTTATATACCCCAACTTTTCCACGCCTCCCCTTAGATCTTTACCCCCCCCTCTCACGCCCCCCTCGTCGCCGCTCTTCGTCCAACGGCTCGTAAAGAGTCGTCTCCACCCCCATCCCCCACATCCTACCCCTCCCTCTATCCCCTTCATCTCATTTTCTTTCCTCCCGTTCTCACTCGCCCGTTGGAAAGAGGGTCTCATGTCTGTTTCGGCCACTTACGGGCGACGCAAGTTGGCCAAGGGCGGCGAAACGGAAAAGAGCCAGCCACTCGAAGGCTCAAGGGAGGGATACAGGGCAAGTGCGTGAGAGGCACGAAGGTAGAACCGGAGGAAAAGGTATCGTCTACATCTACATAATACCCTGCAAGCCAAATTTTGGGTGTATGGCAGGAGGTCTGATTATCAACATGCAATTCATTATAACTTATATTGGTATTAAGCTTCTCTTGATATACATTAAAACCTACAAATAACTTTCAGGTGAACACAGTCCTCATGCCTGCTCTACATAAAGTTATAACAATGGCATATAAACTGAGAGCATTGTTTTTCATACAACTACAAATATTCCCACACATACCATAGCTTAAGATCACAATTACTCTTATTACGACTACGATTATTTTTTGCTGAAAGAATGACATGCACATGCCCTTTCTGATATCTATGTTTATGATTTTATGCTCGTGATCTTAGTTATTTGAAAATGATGGATTTTGTCAAATATGTTAGACTTAACATAAAAAATATGTCGACTTAGAGCTCACTGAGTAAGAATTGATACCGATGGACTAATAGCGATTTCCATCTTAGCTGTTTCAAAGTCTTAGAGGAAAATAGGTTTATAATTTCACTAGCTTGGAATAACCCTGGGTTTGAACGTTTATTTGGATAATAAGCCCTGGGTTTGAACATTTATTTAAAAGTAGCTAATTGATCAAAATTATCTTTGAAATGCAGCGCACCTTTTAAATTAACATATGGAGAACAAACAGATGGAGAGGATCGACAATGAGGAAGCCCTTTGAAAAATTAGGAAGAAACAAGCGTCAAGAATATTGAGATTGGCAATAATGGAATTGAGTCATCAATTTTTTCCCCAATGAACTGAAATAAGGTCCCGACTAAATCGGTTATCCTTACTCTGTTCTAACTTTGTCCTTGATAGCTTAACGGAATGGACGCATTAGTGGATGTAAAGCAGGAATATCTACCATGTGTTCCATATGGTCCTTTCCTCTTCTATTCTTCTGTAGGTCTCATCATTTTTTATACTATCCTACCATCTTATCTTCAGCATCCTCCTCAAGCACCAGGTTTCGAAGGCCTCTAGATTTTTCTGGTCAGCTTTTCCAATAGTCCATACTTACGATCCATAGAGTACCACGCTCCACACGAATGTTTTCACACCCTGCTTTCTGGTTTGTTGTCCTATCTTCTTCGACCACAGTAATTGTCTTTTTTCCATGAACGCCTTCTTAGCTTTTGCAATTCTTCGCTTTGCAATTTTCCGATTGGCTACTCGCCACAATGTGTAATACCCGTTTTTTACTAGTTTTCATCGGGAATGCGATTTAGTAATAGTTGAAATAAATGAAAAATCTTCGCAAGGAGAATAAATATTAAAGATGTAAGTGCATACTAATTTCTTGAAAGTTATCTTTGGAAAAATTTTAAAACTGCGAAATAGTGCGACAGCCCGTAAGCGCCTAAGGAAAATCGGGATTAACAAAGATGGTACACAGGCTACGCCCAAGTTACAGCTTCTAGCATTGGACACCATTAGAAGCGCCATCTCTATTTACTTAATTTGTAATTACAGTATTGTAGAAAAAATGCATACGTTTAGAGAGCTTATTAAATGGAGGGGAAATTTGCAAGGGAGAAATAATAAAAGAATACTCAAGGAAGATTACGAAGGACATCCAAAGTTAGACTTGTTTAAGAAATAAGCAGTTAGCTCTGAGTTGAGTCAAGAGTTGATGTTGGCTAATGTTTGGAATATTATCACTGTATTTACTTAATGGTTTATCGAAACTGCTTAAACTTGTTACAAAAAATTCGAAGACGGTCTTGAACGGACTTGACGGACGGGCTGCAGGAAAATCTCGCTTATATTACTTTAAGGTTGATAGTCTGAGTAAATGACGGGATTCAGGGGGAGCGGGTGAATTTTGGCTGCGGGGAGGGGAGAAGGACCTAAGGGGAAATATGGGTGGGAGGGAAAAGAACTAGAGCGTATTGAGACAACGCGGGGACTAAAGGGGGAAAAGCAGCGACAAAAGCAGGCATTGGCGCGTCTTGTTTTTTGGCTCTGTTTTACACCCGGCTGGCTGGAATTGTTATTCTCACCCACTTAGGTCTCTCTCTGTTTCTCTGCTCCCTTCTCACGTTCTCATTCTCATCCTCTCTCTGTCTCTGGCTCCACCCTCTTCCCCATTCCATCGCCACTCGGAAACCCTTACGCAACCAACATCCTCTCTTTCGGATCCTCAGTGTAATTCGCCAAATGATAGCGAAGCCACCGAACGGGCCGAGTGCGTTTCTTCTCAATTTAGCCGTCTTTACTTCTTATTTCTTTGCTCTTTCGTCTGTAAAAGAAAAGGCCCAGTGTGTAGTGAATGATTCACTTTATCTCTGTTCTGCTTTCGTTGTTTTCTTGCGAGTGAAAAGCAATGGGGGCTTGAGCACTGCAGGGATTCACGTTAGACGTTCAAAGTTACTTGAGTCTAAATACTTCTACTGTGCCTCGACTTGCATATAAAAAGTATGATCTGAGTTAAAGTTGCTTCTGTCAAGATTGGCTCCAATTAAGACCAGTGGTATCGCGTTTGACTCCCGTTGCGAGGGTCTCAGCTTCGAGGCCAAGGGATGGAAAAAATGATAATAATATGAAAAGGTTTTCCTGGCTTGCCAACCAAATTTTGTACGCTCCCAAATTTGACCCCACTATTGACAGACAGCAGTCTTAGCAGAAGGGTTTGATGGTGCAGAACAAGGAGATAGAATTGGTGTCAACAGCCACAGCTTCGGGTGAGAATGAAAGTTCACGGAATCGGCCCGGGTTCTACAATGTGGAAGGCAACGGGGAAACCACCATATTAGTCTCCCTTGAAGATACAGCCCTGCGTTTTAACTATGTGTATGTCAATGTTATGATGAGTTTCCCTAAGTGATATATCATATTCCGCGTTCCTGTGATATTCACCTCATTATTACTAATAGTATGTAAGGAAACTGAAAGAAATGAATAACATCCTTATATCCGCGTGAAAAAATTTAATTATCTGTACGGAAGATTAACTACCAAATGAATGAAACTGCTGATGTTATTATTTGTAATTTAAATCTGCAAAATACATTTCTATAAACATTATATGGCTTGTAACTATCCCAATGAAACACACGTAAATTTTGGAAGCACAAAAATGTAGTAAAATCATTGATTCTCTATTTAAGACCCAAAACATCATAAATTTTGTACGTTTTAATGAAGAGTATATGATACTGTTATATATACGGCATCTGCAAGATTAAAAAAAAATAACAATCATATTACGGGAGATGAAACATTGTCAATTCGTTCATATTTTTGTGGTTGATAAGTAGATAAATAGCTGAAAATATCTTAGCAAGTTTCTGCTTATAGAATTACAAGATATTCCACCTTTGAAATTATCAATTTATTTACTTTTCCCTGATATTAGTAAGTATATTCGGGAGAGATGAAATGGTTCTGGCGAGGCTGGAATGAGGGAACAAGAAGTGTGATGAAACCGTCCGAGCCGGGATTCCTCTGCAGTCGAGGATGTTACCCGTCCATGATTGGGCGCAGCCATCTGTGCTCTGGAAGCAATGCGTAACTCAATTTCGATTCGGATGAGTTCATTTTGCTTATGATATAAATACAGAGATGTTCATGTCTTTCTTTATGGCGTTAATCTTTATTACGGGGACATGAGACGCGAGAAAAGATCAATAGTGATGAGAATCAGGTTGACCATTTAAATGCGCTACGATTTTACGGAGATGAAAATAAAATATAACATTACGAGCTGGTGCGACATGATTCATCTTTATTATAAATATCTTACAGGCCATTGAGGGTTATGAATACCTGTGGCTGTGACGATTTTAAGATTTAGATGCAAATGGATAATTGAAAAAAGGTGGTTGAAGGCGAGGGAAGCAAACGAGAAAATGTTTGCTATTGTGGTTAAGGAAACTACGAGAGAAGATGTAAATAAGGTGAATTAGGTATTTGGAATAGGTGATGAGAGACAAAAGGATGTTGGAGGCCGAGAGAGGGAGAAACCGAATCTTTTTAGGTTGAAGTCTCAAATTTACTTCTGAACTGCCTATTATCCAAACTTTTACGACCGCAACGTGTGCATACGCTCCGTTGCCGAGAATTGATTTGTGACTCATGTTTGCGTTCAGTAGTTTTTGAATCACGCATGTTAATAAGTCGTAAACATAGAATTTTTGTCTGAGAGCCGAAAGTTGTGGGAAGGTAATAGATTTATCGATGTCAAATTAAACCAGCAGCCAAGCTGAGCTGTGTTCGTTAAACTGGAAAGCCCAGTTCGAATATTTAATATGTTGAAAGCCTTTTAACAAGCATTTCTTTTTGAGATTGAGCTCACTCAATTAGGTGATACCAGTTATTATTATTATTATTTATTATTAGGTGATAGTAATTTATATTTAGTATTTATAATAACATAATAATATTTAGTATTAGGCGATAATAATTAGTGATACTAGATATAAATATTCTGTACTAAAAAATATTCTGTACTAAAATTAATATATTGTGGATTAGTCGTGAGTTTACTAAGATATGGTCTTACAATATGGGGTAATGCAAATAGTTTATACTATAGATTATTAATAAAAAAGCAAAATAAGCTTATTAAAGCCCTTTATGGAAAAATAAATAAAAAAGATATAAGCAAGGAAGATATGTATAAATAATTAGGTGTATTAAGACTAGATAAATTATACAGATTTATTATCATTCAATATAATTATTTTTGCAATACATATAAAAACATCCGTCCCATACAGAACTGAAAGGTTAAGAACTTGTAGAAAGTATATGGTACCACTGAAAAATACTAGATCGGGTAATGATACCTTTGCGGTAATTGTGCCTAAACTTTTGAATAAAATACCAGAAGAGTTAAGAACATTAAGTACAAAAAGAGAAGTAAAAATAAGGGTAAAGGATTGGTTGGAAAATGAATAACTATGTCTCTTTGTAACATTAAAACACATATTTGAAATATGCGATCACCATAACGATGGCACCTGCTGACAAGCCTTTGGCTTAGCAGGACCAAGATTTGAAAATAAAATTGTATTAAAAAAATTTAAAAAAACACGTAACTTTTTTTTACATGTATTTTTTTCTGTTATCATTGCCAACATTGTCAATTGCTATTATTATTATTTGTCGCAAGTAACAAATTTGTTATTTTTTGTACTTTTTTGTACTTTTAATATTTCAAATGCAATAAACATCATTTCATTACAAAAAAAATAAAAAAATAAAGATGCAATAAGTTCACTTTTATCTGCATTTGTATCCCATTTTTACTATTACAGTACTTACCTTTTGAAACAATAAACAAACATTTATTGCATTGAACTGTGCGTTTTCAGTACCTTTCATTTGACTCCATAGCCTTTGATAAGCCTTGTCATCTTCTGTGAAAATCAAGTTTGTTTGTTGGTTTTGTGTGATAGCCTTAGTTTTGGATTTCCGTCCTAAGAGCCTAGAACGCGGTTGGATCTCGGTTGTGACGGAGATTTTGCAGTGAACTCTGTATCTCTTGTGGTGTGGATTTTTAATACTAATTCATATTCTTTATGAGTACTCTTTACCACGGTAGAAATGTTAAAAAAATGGTCCCGCTTTGTTATTTCGTTGGAAACATACTACTGGTAAATATTCTTATATCCTTATACATTGATTCGTTTACGACATATCATCCACTACTGGCGCAAAACTCTACAGTGTGCTGAATATTATATCTAAATAAAAGAGAGCATAATGCATTCAAAGAGTTCGCCACTCACACATGTCTCCACAGGTTATTTGTATTTATTTTTTGGTAGTTTACACACATAAAATAGCTAGTAAAAATGAGAAACGATATGAATCATGACTCGGAAAAAAATTATGAAAGATACTACGACGAATGTCTTACGCGCTGTCGATATGCGTTCATCTTGATGGTTCCACGAGGGTATGGAATATGCATTAATAGTCTTCGCTTCTGTTATTTGCAACTGATTGGTGATAAGAATGGTTAATATTACCTTTTGAAAAAGAATTGCAACTGGTCAGCTAATAATTTTCAAAGGTGAAAAATATGTCAACACTATTCTTTAGCCTCGTATTTGGCTAGATCCAAAGTATCGTCACCCACAGGTGATTAAAACAAGGAAAGGACTGAAAAAGTTGATGGTAATTTTTACTTAAGTATGTGCTTTCCATCATGGACGGTAGGAAATATGAGCTTCCCAGAAGAAATAATTCTTAAAAGATTCTTTAAAAATGGTACTTTTTATTTAATAATATGCTTTTAATCATGGAGGGAAGGAAATATGAGCTTCCTAGAAGAAATTATTCTTCCCTTCTTGTCGAAGCGAAAAAAAATCACAAGGTAAAAGCGGAGCCAAATGGGTGAAGACATTACCTTTTTTTCCTCGAGATTTTCTCCTCGGTGGAATGACGCGAGAGAATTAAACCTTTGACGAGGACTTCATTGAGCCGTACGACGGTCTCCGCCGCAAACTCTCCTTCTCTCTCTCTCACTCTCTGGACCATTACGGAGTGTCGTTTGCCTCCCCTGGGCTCCGCTCCCGGGAAGGAATTACTTCTGCTCCCTTGAAGGCATCAGAGCGAAGAAGACATACTCCCCAACGTTTTAGTCTTCAGCAAACCCGCCGGAGACGAGGACTCCCTCATTGAGTTTTATCCGTGGAAACGGAGTCTTCCTTTTCTTCTTTGTTATGAGATAAAAAAACACATGAAGTTCCGTATAACGGTTTTCCTCCGAAATTTTTTTTGCACGCTCTTTGTCGAGGTGGCTAATTTATGTTCAAGCATTTATCCAGGCACGACCGCCTGGAAGTGTGGTTTCCTTGGGGACAGTGCAAAGACTATTGAAGAAAGTTTGGAAAAATGCCTCTTCGGAGGAATTTGAAAGGAAATTGAATATTTTGGTGATATATCTCAGGTGTGGTTATTTTTATTTGTGTCAGCATTCTCTTCTCTGCTAATATTAAATATTAATAGTACCCCCTTAATAGCCCAAAGCATGAAGCAACTGTGTCATATTCCGTAAACACTTTTAACATCCGAATTCTCCAAAACTAGATAAATTTCAAGATTCATTCTTGTTTTACATTTCCTTAAAAATTCAGCGCATTCAATTAATAATTGTTCACTTCTTGATTGCTTGTTTTCTTCGAGGGCTAAAAATTATTTTTATTGTTTGCCCATTTTATTAACACCGGCTGTTGCCAAAGCATCAATCCCCGTGGAAATTTTGGTGAAAAAAAGGCTCCAATCCTGAAAACCAAAATAATAAGTGAGCAAGTCTGTTTTTCCGTGCTAAATTTCCTTCACAAATGATAATGAAGTCTTCTTGGATTTTCCACTGGGTTCTTGGGTTTTCCACCTTTCTTTATGGGCCAACGTTTCGATTCGTTTCAACGCTACCACCGCCTAAAAAACTTCGGCCCATAACGATCTGACCCGGTGGAAAACCCGAGAAGACTTCATCAGCATAATACGCCGGGAAAGAACTAAATCATATTCCTTCACAAATTATTTATTATAAAAATGAACTATGTTTGTGATTGGTGATACCACTTTAAGATAAGAGGAGCAAAATGGACCAAATGACCACTTACGACCATGATTATCGAAAGCAAATTATTGTATTTTCTTCCATCCTTTCAACGAAGATATATTTTATGCAATCGATTTCATAATTTGACGGGTAGTTAGTCAGATCAATGTGATTACATTACTTTCATTAATGTTCTAACGAGATTGTATAAGTCCTTTATTTATCACGCATTTTAATATTTTAGCTAAAAAAACTCGGTATTTTCCCTTTTAATGTAAGAAAACCTTTTCTTCTGACCTTTATTTCACACAAAAACACTATTGGTATATTTATTCTAATTTTCTGAATCAATTATTGTAAGAAAAGATTTTCCTTCACATGAGGTACTAACGTTAAAAAAGTGGAAAAACATATGAAATGAGCATGCAACGCGATCAATTAACGCATCACATGTAACTTGGTCGAGAATGAGCTTGTTAGTATCACACCCTAGTGTGACTCCGATCGAAATCAGCGCCGAATGAACCACGCGTTTCCGTAACTAATTCGCCTTCGGGGCAGGACATATACATGGCAGTGATGAGATGTGGGTATACAGACGTTGTCGGCGCGAAAACGCTTTCAAATTAATTACGCAATTAAGGCTGTACCTCGGAGGAGGGTAGGCTGTGTGAGCCAAGAGGTTTGCCATTTGGTCTCGGTGCGGACGAGTGAATCCATGGAAACAACAATTCCGGAAGGAAAAGAGGGTCTGCCGGAGTCAATGGCGGGCTCTGAAGGAAATGTCAACCGTTTGTTATTCGTAACTGAGAAAATTATTCATCGACAGATTGCCTGCGTAATTGACACTTGTTTACGCTTAGAATCTCATCTTTGTGCGGAGCTGACTCAGCGTCGATTTTCCATCAGGAATTCGGCCGTGGTAAGGGCAATTACGCTGATTATCTTGCGGTAGGGTTAATTGGTTATCTGGTTCCATCTTGATTGGAGATTAGTTCAATTTCGAATGCATGATTAGCATTCCATTTTTAGATCTGCACTCCTTTACGCAGCAATAATCGGACAATGATAGGTGATTAAATCATCAAAACATGCAAGTGTAGCACTACCTATGGAAGAAAGCACTCGGCAAATTTACAATTGGCTTCAGAAACTGATGTTTTCCTTTAAAATACAAAAACTTCCTGTTTAGGAATTAACGCAACTTTGGATGCATGAAAACCGTGACAGAACTAATAGTGACAGAACTAACAGTTTATGACATAATTATGACATAGTTATGTCATATTTTTTTCACGACAGTTATCGATTTTATTCATAACTGTTGTTTTGGTAGTGTATTTGTGGACGGTGCATTTTTTTACAATTCGCATTCATCCTACCTCAGAGGCACAAGTTAATAATAAAATAATATTACTCATATTTCTGATTTTGATTGTTAAATGCGAACATAAGTATGTTCACCCAAATATTCCATTTCCCTGTTACTTATATCTCTCTAATTTGTCACCGGTCTGAGGAGCGGTTTGCTTTACCGCCCCTCTTCTTTTACACACGATATCCATTTTTTCATAAATTCACATAATTCACAATATGCTTGAAATTCTTAATAACTCCCGGTAGCTGTTTCGATTCCCCTATTGTTTCATTATTGTTTACTCGCCGGAGAAAGTGGATTTTACTGAATCTATGTATCCTTTTGTGCGATGTCTATTTTGTCTCTCTCTTCTACTTTCCACCACCTAGATATTATGCAAAAGGTGTTTGGACAGTGGTGTGAATCTATCCGGAGACGCGCCCATTTCATTCTCAAACTTATTAGCGCCCGTTTACAGACCTTTTTGTCCTAACCAATGGCACAATCAGCACATACTCAGAGGATTGGATATTTGGTGTTCTGACACTTTTTTATGGGAGAATTTAAATTGAGCTGGTTAGGGGTCTATGCAATCATCGTATACATGACTGATGTTGAAGTATTTAATGGCGATTATTAAGCGTATTAACTAAGTTACGACTGCGGTGAAGCTCGTACAACAAAAGTCGTTTTCCGATTATCTTTACTGTTTGGCCTTCAGTTTTTCTAAGGTGTCTGTTTCGGCGAAGTTACGCTGGGTTTAGTGTTGCTGCCAGAATTTTGATCTAGAGGGATTTAGTGTAAAACGTTGGCAAAGGGGGGGAAAGAATTGAAAATAAGGGGCATATATTTGCGTTTGGGCAGCCATAGGTGCAATTGCGATGGCATTGTCGAAGTGCAATTGCGATGGCGATATTGGAAGATTTTAACCGAG
The DNA here is from genome assembly GCA_963169105.1 of Ceriagrion tenellum. Taxonomy (NCBI): domain Eukaryota; kingdom Metazoa; phylum Arthropoda; class Insecta; order Odonata; family Coenagrionidae; genus Ceriagrion; species Ceriagrion tenellum. Next base: position 112,723,951 of record OY720640.1, on the reverse strand, counting down.
CAAATTTCTGAAATAATTCTTTAATCGCACTTTTTCATGTTCTAATAAAACATAATAATTAAAAATACTGCAAAAATATAAAAATTAACGTAAACCACTCTTATTGTTTAAAAAAGTAAAACATTCTTCTTCAGTGCCACTTTTTATAAATAAAAAAATAGCTGGAAGTTCAGTCTGCATGCCCCCCTCGCTATGGGACTGGCTAGATTGAAATGCGTTATGATGGCAGCCGCAATCGATCAGTTCTCTGATGCATTTCAACTTTATGTTGTGATGGCCAAGTCATTTCAGGATTTATCAACAGATTTCGATACTAGCTTCACAATGCATTTACTAATACCCTGATATTCATGCAAATAATACCTGTGATGATTGATTTGCAATGGCTTCAATCGAATATACGTCAAATATCGGATTTAAATTTCCATGTAAAAATTTAATGCAGATATGTTTCTCATTATGTACTTAGACCTATTTCCTGAATTCAAAGCCCTCCGTTCCTTGGCAACTGGCAAAAAGAGAGCAGTTTTTCTTTATTTTCAACAGCAGCAATCAGTATTTTTAGTATCCGTCGTCATGGAAAATGTTCGATATTTAAGCGACAAGGAATAGGAATACCACGCAAGGTACCTTCTTTGCCTTCCATTTTTGAAGCTCCAGAATCAAGGTGCGCTTCTTTAATTTGTTTCACTTATTTTTGTTACGAAGTTCGTTTGCGGCGCTCCCATTCTTAGTTCTGGGTCAAATGTTTGAAGCAAAAATTAAAATATTTCGCACCTCGGCACCTTGCGGAGAACTCGAGAATCGCGCCCATTTGGCCGAATAGCAGTAGTCCACAGTATTCGTGGAACTCGACCATGTTATAGAAATATTGAGAATTGAAAAGTTTAGGCTATTCCAGATCGAAAAAATTATATGCGAAAACATTCAGTCGAAGTAGAAACAACAACGAGAAATAATTGCCAAATCGCTTACTGTGGCTAATGATTGATCAATATTAACTTTTAAAATTTTCTTTTATCTTTTACTTCTCGCGTAAATGACATTAACTACAAAACCGCTTCTAAAAACAAACAATGTACAAAAACGTTCAAGTCTTACCAAAGATGCGATCATAGCTGTCGAATTGATGTTCAAATTAAAAAGCACCGTGACTGATGAAGCATCAATTCGCGACATTCACATGTGGCTAGTGACCATTGGTCATGATTTTAAAAGTGAATGTCCTGGTTTGATTCATGCTCAGGCCATCGGCATTAGAGGCTCCTAAGTTTTCATTTGCGGCCACACCAATAGGCATGGAATATAAGGTTGGCAGAATTGCCACCCTTGTATTCCATACAAGAGGGTGGCAGAAGTGGCACCCAGGGACAAGGGTGGCCGAATTGTCAACCTTGTACAGAATAATAAACTGTTAAAGAATTTTCATGGCGATTTTACTGAGTATAATTTACTTTTTCCGAGCAATTTCTATGTCTTCAGACACTTTTGAACACGGATCTCACTTGCGAAATTTGCAACACGAAATGTTTTGGTTTAGCCAGTGTGAACAAAACATTATTCTTCACTTTTATTTAGCTGTGTTTCATTTCCATATTCCAGCAGTTTAAAGGAATTTAATATTTTGTCTTCTAACACATCAACCCAGTTGAATTTTGCTTACTGTGTCATTTTTTTTCTCTGCATTTACATGTACTGAAAGGGTCGGCAACCCCAAAACTGGTATATTGTCACTCAGGGATGCCTATATTCCTTATACTGTATGCTGAAATGAAACTATTTATATATTGGGGTGGTATGTTTTATAAGGGATAAATTTGTTATTATCGTTTCACAAATATGGCTTGCTCCTCCTTATGCTACGCTATAAGAAACCTCTTATTTATGTGCATTCGAATATTTCCTTGTCTATTTTGACCACAACAGAAGCTCCCCAGATGTCATTACTCCTGGTCCATCATTCTGCATGTTTTAGAAAATTCAATGTTTTGCCCCTTAGCACACAATATAAAGCAAATCAAATGCTAGTAATTTGGACTTCTGGAATTTGGAAATAAATTACACATGTGATCAATTAAATGTGATCAAGCGAGCCCTCCAATGAATTCAATATTCTCCTGTGCCGTCATGATATTTTGCTTCTGATATTATCTCGAAATGTGCAACCTTGTACTTGCCTAATGACTACGTAGTTCGGCATTCGACTCCATACACCACACTTCCATATGATTGGACTCATTGATCAAGCTGACAGGTTTTAGAGAATGCAGTGAGAAGTATTTTCTTTGACCGTGAAGGAGCAGAGGAAGCAATAGGCTGTAGAGCCTCGAACACCTAGGAATTGTAAAACATCAATCGCCGGGCTCATGAGCTAACATTCTATTTTTTTTAGCTCGATTCGGGTTGCGTGTTTCCCCTTGCCTACCCTTGTCTAAACGTTTATTGTTAATGAAACTGATCTTCTCTATCTCCCCAACTCAGTACTCCCGATTCTAATACCATCGCCTTGCGCTAGTTCTCCTCAGCCTTACCGCCTTCCCCGACCCACTAACGGTGAGCTCTAGTAGTTTAAATGATTATAAAGAATTTCCGATAGTGGCGCTGCTAAACAGCTTCAATGAGTAATATTGATGATGCCTAAATTGTGAAAGAAAATGTGGCAATAATCAGGTGAATTACTGCTCATGGTATTGAGTGATCAAATAATGAAATATTTTCGTTCCTTCTCGAGAATATACATTAACCTCAGTGACGAAATTGCTCAAAGTTAAAGTTAGTAATCAAACAAAGGAATTTACAAAGTATAAATTCATCAAGCGTCGTGTACCAAAGTTTACCGTAACCGTAAATTTAAGCCAGAATACTTTTGCTTGTAAGGAAATTATTTTCAAAATCCATAAGGTTGGAATAAGAGTGGATAGTATTTGGGGGGAAGTGGTCGCAGCCGGAGGAGGATTTGTTCACTCACCGTAGTTTCTTAGGAATTACTCCGGGCTCCAAGACTGGTAAACATGGGGTGTGTCGCGGAGACAGGAAATAATCGGAAAGGGGGAAAGACGAAGAGGTAAGGCTGCCCTGAGGGATAAGGTCTCCCTGGGTGATTTGAGGGTGTGTGTTAAGGGTGGCGAGGGACGGAGCAGAATGGAGAAAGATTGGAGGTTTCGAAGGCCAATATTTGGCGAAGATTCTCCCTCCATTGCATCCCTTTCCCTTTTTGTCCCGTTTTTATTTTTGCTCCTTCACAGGCAGATGGAGAAAATAGTCCTTGGAAAAATTGCACGGAGGGCAAGTTGGAGGGGTGACAAGATCACAATAAAAATTCAGTCATATTTATCACAATCTATTGTTACTTTAATATGACTGACTATCAACTATAATGCAACGTTTTGTATTAATATTATAATAACCTTCCAGCATAATAGATACATATTACATGGCAGGCAGTACGGCTTCAAGAGGATTATATCCGTCGAAATACAGCTGACGGTTTTCCTTCATGGTATCCTTAAATCACTAGTATCGAAAAAACAAGTTGACACAATATTCGTGGATTTAAAACAAGTTGCGGAAAAGGTTCCTCAAGGAAAACGCGTTTAATAAAAATTATTATCATGCGGAGAAAATGAAAAAATGTGAATTCGAAACGAGAATTTCTTAGTAATTGCAAACAGGAGTAGTTAGGGATGGTATCACCTCTGATATTATTAGATTCACATCTGGTGTTCCATAAAAAAGCCTGATGGACCCTCTTTTACTTATTATTTTTATATTTCCATATTAATTATTTTCATGGGCTAAGCTATCAAGTTATTAGTAAATTGGGATTATTTGCATGACGTTGCGGACATATACTGTAAAAATAGCAAAGACAAGGACTCATAAGTTCTATAATTAGATCTACACAACGTTCATTAGTGGTGGCAGGATTGGGGGTTAGAACAAAATCATAGCAAATGCACCACAAGTAATAGCTGTAGTCAGAGTGAATTTTGCACCTTTTGCGATCCTGGAGTAAATTACGCTCTTCCATCCAATCCTGCGATAATCAATATATGTGGTTAGAGGTAATGTGAAATTCAGCCGACCTCTGGGAATTTAATTCTAAATGAGTTCTGAATATCCGTAGACATATTGCCACAATAATACTTGCAATACAATGACTTGCTTGAGATCAAAGGGAATATTTTTTCAGGTGAGAACACCTGACTTCTTACATCAAGTGAAGGTAAACAATTCTCCATAATAATTAATTATTGCAGTCTTGAGGTATGGGACTATGTGAAAAATTATGAGCTTTCTTTACCGTAAGGCAAAGAGGACCCGTTGATGAACAAGGAAATATATGAAATTCTAAAATCTCGGGAATATCTGCACCGGAATTAGGTCACGTTGTCTGTGGAAAACTCAAACATAACTTCATTTCCATTTATGTACTCTAGAAATTACTGCTGAATAATCTACCCCTTTTATGTCTATTTCAATTAAAACTTCGTTTTCAAAGTCTCAAAGTGGACGGAGAATTGAAACCAGAGTTTAAAAACATGCTGAATATCCATTTTAGTAGACATTTCTTTAAGCTTTTCTAGTTCCACGATTACACTCATAGGATTTTAAAAGATAGTGTAATCATTCTTAATCAATATATTTGTGTATAAGAATCATTAAAAAGTTTATTCTAATTTTTTGATCACTTTCTGCTGAAGATGGTAAAAATACTTCAAATTTAGAGAATACTAAGTCACTAAGTTTTCTAAAAAAAACGAATGCCTTATATAGATATATTTTGAGCTTTAGCAACAGAATAAAAATAAAAATTTATAGTGGGGTAAGGTTAATTTTACAATTGAGAAGAGGTATTGAGTTTTTATAGCAATATTTCTTTAAAAAAACACCCCATCGTAACTTTGTGAATGACTGTTAATTCATTTCGAAAATCATTAACGTTATTGAATTATCATGTGCTGAGAAGAACGTACTGCAGGGTCAACTTTTGATATGTTAACATAATTTCATTCTCCTTGCCACAGTAAAGGAATGCAATGCCTTGTTAGAGTTTTCCTTTAGTCTAAAATTCCTTCATCTCCCCCATAACTATGTAAATTTGCTGTAACTGCAATGAAAAAGTGGTTCTGTTGTTAACTACTGCTAAATAAAAAAATGTTAAAAAAAATGTTAAAATGAGTCTAAATGAAAAATTGGCACTGCGCTTTTATCTCCTTAAAGCATAACCTGATACTTGGAATGAGCGAAACTGGATCAGATATGAAATTGATCCAGTTAAGCTTTAATCTGTAATGCATGTAATAAAACAAGTATTTATGTTTCCTGCGAAGTTTCCTCTGAAAACATTAATAGGTTTTCCTTTAATGTACAGTGTAGTGCTTGATTTATGAAGTTGTTGGCCACAGAAATTTCTTTAGGGTCATTTTAACTTTTATTTAATAATTTACGAAGATGTGTTTAGAGCAGTGATGGGCAAACTTTTTAAAGAGGGAGCCAAAGGAAAGGAAAAGAAATCTTTAGCCGTGCCAATATAACTTATTAAAAAATAAAAATGATACATTTTACGAAATTCAGTTTTACTCTTCGCTACAAAGCTGCCAGCAGCCAGTGCCTCTCACTCTCAATATAACATTCCAATATCTAGGATAAGTCAATAAATGTGTATGTCGTTACTGATATAAAACAAAAGAGAAGAAAATAGAGGAAAATATTTATTTTTCTTATAGCCTGTATTCTTTTTTATTCGTCAGATTAGGAAAAATGCCACGCGGGCCGGATAGAACATTTCAGGGGGCCGCATCTAGCCCGTGGGCCGTAGTTTTCCCATCACTGGTGTAGAGGGTTTAGAGCCATATACGTGATATATTTTTACATTTGACGCTGTTATTTTTACGCTTTCCTGTGGTAGTGGCCTCGCTTTGTTAACCAATTTAATCCTCTCCCCTTCCCCTCAATGATCATTCTTCCCCACAACCCCGCTCCCGTATAAAGCCATCGCATCTGTACTTAACACACGACCTCTGAAGATGATGTTCTATTTCGCAACCGGTTAGGTATTTTAATAAAAATTGTGGAAAATGCAAAGTCATTTTCTTTTACTGTATTTTGTGCAAATGGAGTTTTTATAGCGTTGATGCATTCGATATTGATGTTGACGAGCTGTACAAGGCATAAGGTTCTGGTGTTGTGGGTGATGTTTTGTCAAAAGGTGATTACATTATTCTCCGTAAAAAGGGTGGTGGTATTACGTGATGCGATAAATAACTGCATCCTTGAATGTTTTACTACCTAGTTGGTGTTTTTCCACCAAATCTTCAATTTTCAATTCCTCGGACTCCTTTATGCTTATCGTCGACATTTCTTGCTTGCTTTCTGGTCAGTAGTAATTCTTATAACCTCCCCTGCTATCCAAACTTTCTGACGTATTTCTTTCATTTTAACCTTTCCCCAGGGGTCTCGCCTCTATCAGTCACTTCATGATTCCCTGACTTCTTCTCCTTACAACTTAATATGCTCTGCTACTTGTGAGAGTATTATTATCAATATTTCCGTCACATCTTTGAGATCCTCCCTTTTTTCTCTCATACAATACTTTATTCATCAGAAAAAAATATTGATCTAATGTACTTATCAATGATGCTATTCCATTTTAAAAGACTGCTTTAGCATAAACTGATTCATTTGCTCTATTCTATTCTTCTCTACATTTGTATTCATCTCTACATTATTATCTATGGAGGATCTCGTTACTTTTGTCTACTTATAATTAATACTTTATTCCGCACGGTTGACATGGTTTTATGTAATAATTATTGAATTACTGTTTCGGCATGCGAACTCAATTCTTACTTCTATTACAGAATATATATCAGTATTTACTGCCTAGTGCTGAACTGCGGATGAAAATTAGGCATATAAAATTTATATAAAGTTACAAGGCATTATTCATATCGAATCATAAAGTAGGCGATAAATATCATTAGAGGTATTTTAACAACGGGAATAGCCGATCAAAACTCTACCACAAGTCGGGCAGTAAAATTTTGAATGGTGAAAGAGAAACTCATCATTCAAAATCACTGCGCTGTAACTTTATGTCCCAAAGTCATGATTATGTTCATCACATAGCACAATATCAGTTTACGTATCATGGAAGAGGAAAAAATTTTAAGGCCATTGCACCAAGCGTGTAGCAATACCTTGTAAGAGGCAACATGCAAATAAGTTAGAGTTAATTCGAAGAAAATTATTACCAAGTCATCTGTAAATTATTTTCTTGGAGAAAAAGATGTAATTTCTTCAAATTCTGCCTTGAACGTGTTCTCATTTTCTTGATTTATTTGAAAAACTATGCGTAAAAAGTTTGGACCATTGGACATCAGCTTCAGCCTGCGATAGGCGATGGGGGCGAGTCGGTATTTGGCCGGGAGACCTCTGAGCGGGATATGGAAGATGCAATACTTAAAGGTTATTGCGCCAAACGAGTAGCAATATCTTGTTAGAGGCAACTTGGGGAGAAATTTGAATTAGAAACCAAGCCATCAGTAAATTTTTTTGTTGGATAAAAAGCTGTATTTTCTTATAATTCGGTCTCCAACGTGTTTTTCTTTTCTTGATCTCTTTTGAAAAATTATTTTCAAAAGGTTTCGACCGTCGGACATCAGCTTTAGCTTACGAAAGACGAGGGGTGGCGAGTGGATATTTGGCCGGGGGATCCCTGTGTGGCTGACCGCTGGGAAATGAAGGAATGCGACCCGAAGCAGAAAGTGGGCTGAGGAAAAGGGACTGGTTGTCTAGGGCGTGGGGGAGACGTTTTAGGACGGGGTCTCCTTGGGTTCGGGTTGAGGTCATTTGCATGGAACGCGCGGTAGATATATTGCGCGCACTCAACAGTGGAGACCGAAGAAAGTGGATTGTGTCTTCCATGTACGACTGTGGTCCTCTAGACCCATAGCTATGTGACCGAGCGTGGATGGAGACGTGACGTGCATATTACCTTTGTAAGAAGAGACTTTGCATGGAAGATTTATATTGCGCGGTGACTTTCTGGAGTCAAGACGGAATAAGTCATTGGAAAACGTCATCATTCTCATTGAATTGTTCAATGGACATCAAGCAAAGAGTAGCTCAAGTAGCAAGAAAAAATTCATGGTGAAAACACTGCTGTTCTTTAAAGAAACCTGGAATAAGAATAAGATATATACTTGAAAAAGAAGACATACTTGAAAAATCTGCGTAAAGTGTTACGATATACTTCACAGAGGCAAGAACACTTTTGAAGCTGGGGCAAAAGAGAATGGAGACTTAAGAAACTCGGTGCCCAAGGTTGATGCTGGGAAACAAATAGATGGGTGTGGACAGAAACACGGAAGGGTACTAAAGAATTGAAAGTAGGAAACTCATACGGAGAGCTTTTTGAAAAGACAAAGTTCTGATCGATAGGCTTCACCACGAGACACTAGGACCATTTTAGGAGAGCAATAGAAAGGAAAGTTCCAAGACAAAGACCTAAGGATTATTCGCCGAACAAAGCGGAATATGAAAAAAGAAAAGCTGCATTTACGCAAAAGAAGCAGCACGGGGCTACGTAAAATAAATAATATTATTTTTGGTAATTCCCTCATCCTCTTCGGATTATGATATTTCTGATTTTAAGCTACAATATAGACCAGGAAAATGTCGTGTTAAATCCAAATAATGCATAACTTCTATTCATATCCAAAGTGCCGTCTGAAAAAAACCTAATATTTTGACGTGTCTAATACACTGCGTAAGTCTATGAAGTCTTCAAGTAGGTTTGCCATGATGATGAATTGTTTCATCAGAGGCCGTAGAAGTAACTAAAAATTGTGCTTAAAAAGCATAATATGTTCACAGGAAAAACATTTAGTTAAGCGTGGAACTTTTTTAAATAATGGAATATCGAACGACCTGTTTCGTTATTATTAACGATTTTCCGTACTCGGTTCTCGGTTTTACAAAGCCGAGTGCCAACTCGCCATCACCTAGCTGCCTACTTCATGACGTAACGGGTGACTTTGGTTCTTCATCATTTATAGGCAAATACTATATATCAAAATAGTTTATATGTCTCCAATTGGGTCGATTTTCACATTTTACTGAACGCAAGCCATCATCCCTGAAGTCGTGTCTTAGGAATGAATATCCTTTTTTCAGTTATTTGCCTTCTGAAACGGTCATATACTTTCATTATATCCCAAAAAAATACCATTGACAATGTTCTTAGATCTGAGCTTCACCCTGGTAACAAAATTTGAGTACTACGATTCTTTCCACAGGTTGAAATCAATTAAGTTCTTTTTATTTATTTCAGTAGGTATTTATTATGCGATCAAAGTATTTCGTAATTGAATTTTTTATCACTCTTTTCATCACAGCACTTCTTAGTTCTTTTCATTTTTTCATTATTCAAAGCTTTATCAATACTGCGTGCTCTCTTTTTTTCCATTTAACCCTCTCACACCGTACTACTCTTATAATAGTTTCAGTATTTCTTTAACGCCTATTATCTCTCTAACCACATGCTTAGTCCTTTGTTACTTTGTTCTTAAAATTTCTCTTTCATTACCTCCATGGTAATGAACTATTCGTCATTATATCCGGCCATTGAACCATCTCTATTTTACTCACATTTTGCACCTGGAAATACTGCAGTCAGTTTTTATCCTCTCTCCCCAGGATCAGAGTTTTCCATCCATAACCGCCAGACTCATTTTAACCTCGTCTCTAATCTTGTCTTAACATATTTGCTCAGAGTTTCCTTCATCACCTCTCGCCTGTTTTATATAATAAGATAAGAATAGAAATACGGAGTTACTCTCGAAGTGATTACCTGAATATTTATTGGTGTTTGGCAAACGGCTCCCTCCTCGACGAAGCCGGTTAACCTTTAAGATGATCATCCCCACCATACTCAGCATTTTCATCATGTTCCTCGACTTAAGAACCCCGGTGCCTCACTGAGCCTGCGAGGCATTGATATTCAGCCGCACGTAATCCGCTTTAATGACAGATCACATTACACCGCCTCCCAAGGCGCGCGTCTTTACTCTAAGCTCCCCTCCGATGGGATTTTCTTTTATTCCCGGGCGTAATTCGCTCCGTTGCGGAGATTCCGCTGAGGCCCGCCCGTCCTTTTGGGTCTTGAAGGCGGCGGCACGTATTCCGCGAGGGTGAGCTCAGGATGGCGGAGGTTGGTCGAGGGTTGCAGGGATGTGAAACGGTGAGCCGGAAGAGGTGTCTAAAGGTCGTTTTATTCAACGCTCTCCAACGACCTGCTCCATCTCGGATGGAATTTTGAAGAGAATGCGTTTAGGAGACGAGAAGAATATGAAGGTTAGGATAGTCACATATGTATGTACTAAAAAGCCAAAATGACTGAAGCGGGTATCCGTGTTTGCACGGTGGCTGGGGTGCAGGCTTATCTCTCCGGGGGTCCGAGTTCAAATCCTGGTAGTTGTGGATACCTTTCCGTGGAATTCCGATCCATATTCTTGGTACCATAAAGTACACCCATTCAGTCTGTTGGACTAGATGCTAAACTACGGTCATCTTGGAGCTTTTTTTGAAGAGCTGGCAAATTCCAAGACCGGTTGTCTCTCTGCACTTCCCTTATTGCCACCTTACCTGCTAATCTAGAGATTGCTGCTCCGATTACCGCCTTAATGGGATCTTTAACACCTGATATGTGGGTTATCTGTGCATTACAAACAAGATAATTGGTAGAAAAGATCATAAAATCGTACATTCAATAAACAAAGACGATTCAATAGTTTTTCCCATAAAAGTATTCCTTTACTATTCTACCACCCAATTAGTGTTATTAATGATCTCAGTAGTCGGTCTTCTATTAAAATAACGAACCAAGTAACTGTGACTTCTTATCTATAAGAGTTCGGATATGGATTGTCTACATGCAGTAGAATCAGCAGACAAGCAACATGTGCCAGTCGAATTGAGTAATCGCAATAATCGCAAGATAAGGGAATCGTGCTCAGCCAAAAGTTTGAACTTTGATTAAAATATGTTGGAAAGGGGCGTACACCAATTCTAGTCATATATGAAAGAATATTCTTTACACACAACCATTGATTAGCTATTTTTAAAATAATAAAATAAAAATAATTTTAAAATAATTAGCTATTTTATAATAAAAGCCATTGTATATGATAACCTCCACATGGATGCAAAACATGTATTCATAGCAGACAGAACTCACGACCCAAAATCTGTGAACACATCATAATCATGCAAAAAGTATCCCTATCTTCTTGAGCCAGAGTTGATCATGCATTAATAGTTGCTCTTCATCCATAACACTAGCCATCAGCGTTTTATTAAAATAGTCCTAGGTATTAGTCTATTCATTATATCATAAGTTTCAATCAAAATGATTATTTATATCACCTTTCTCCACGCTCAAATTTAAGTTTATATTCAAAACTAAAAACGGAGATACCTATTCTATTCAACTGATAATTTTGTAAGCTTAAAATAGGTCCCCTGTTCCAACCCAGTACTAATTTCCTTCCCAGCACTTCCCGCTATTTTGTCATTATCCTTCTTTCTCTTGTTGCTATTTTGTAGGCTAAGTTTCTTGACGCGAATATATCCATCCTACTTTCTCGCTGAAGGTCTTCAAAATTGCTTTTCTGTGACACTGTCTGGCTAACAGAGCATCAACTGCCATATATGGCACTTTGGAACTAATCTTCTTGAACCATACCATGATGCCAGGGAAAATAATTTTACTCTCTATTTTCTTGCAAAAATACATCCTATTATACTTTATTACGTGGTCTTTATTATTTCAAATGTTACCAAAATTGAGTAAAAAGTTTAATTTCCTCACCACCTTCTTGCAATGTCATTGGACTGTTTCATCACCGTACCCTAGGTGGGTTGTTTATAAATGCATGAACAGAGTATTTTCTTTCCTCCAGGCTGATTCTGGTGACATTTTGAAGCGTGACTTCAACCATTCTTATATGATTTTAAGTGCATCGTAATACCATTAAGCACATTTCCTCTCTTTTCTCACAGCTTGAGGTATGAAATCAACGTTTGTTTCCATCTGATATTTTAGATGCCCTCATCTTCTTCATGCTTAGCCCTTGTATGAGTTGGTATGTCGATCATGAACAGGAAAAATCGTAAGGTAGCGTTTCGTTAACTTGGAATAGCATTTCGTTTTGGTAATCCTCAAGAGAAGTACGAGGAGTTTTGTATGGAAAAGTAGCGAGGGATGCGGGCATTAGGACAACTGTGGCCGGAGAAGGAGGAGTTGAAGTGAGATGACGGACGTTGTGTGAATGAAAATAACGATCGGGGGGCAAAGAATGGCTAGGGGTCAAGAGGGAAGGAAAAAGAAGTGAATAGAAGAATATAAGGGTGGGGGATAAAAATAAATGGAAGGGAGGGAGGAAGGAAGCTAGAATAACGGAGCGGGGTTGCTGCTCGAATGAGGGACAAGGGGTTGGTTTGGTGGGACTCTGTGTAAGATATATATATGAAGAAGGAGGGAAGGGCAGCAGCGTGTGGGGATAATCAAACACTGCAGAACGATTTCGGTAGCCATGGCCATCCAGACGTTGGGCCGTGAGCGGAATCCACAATATATTATACCCGACCGCCACTTCTGTCGAGGGAGGGTTGTAATGCGGGATAAGGCAGGGAAGGCAGTTGCATGAGGTGATGCAGGGAATGATCAAAGAAGTTAAAGCGGAAAAATATCGATATCTCTGCCGTCGATGCATCAAAATTTGAAGTATTAAAATAATGTGATGTCCAATGTTCTAGCTTTCCATTCTGATGAATCTTATTCTTATTTGGTCCATATTTAATCTTATTTCTATCTAATCTCGTCTGGGGCAGAATCTTTACAGTGCAATGCACTCCATAATTCGGTTCAATATAACAAAGAAACATGCTTTAGAACTATACTGAATAAAGTTGGACGAAGTTCTGCTTACTTTGGTCATATAAGTAAGTAAAGGTTTAGCTATATTTTCTATGCTGTCTTCGGAAAAGAAATTCGTTATATCTGAAGTTATTTATAAGACACCTACTATTGAAACTAAATAATATTGGTTTTCAATGAAGTTGATACTTATTATTTATGGGATTTTATGTACAATGTACAATGACAATGGTATTTTATGTACAACGGAGATAAAATTGGTTAACCTCTGAAACAGGAAGCTCAAGGCGTGTTAGAATTATCCTTTATCATGCTCTCATACTGGGGTTGTGTCTGTGGCCCTGACGAATTATTACCAGAAAAAATTACGGTAAAGAATTAAAATTCACGTAACTATGTACAATCTTTGGGGAGCAAAAATATGTTTTTTTTTTATGGAATATTTCTGCATTTCTTTATGCTATATGATGAATAACGATATAAACGCTGAGTATTGGGAAATTAACCTACTTAAATGTAAATAGTGACACCGAAATGATTTTATGGATATTAGGGAAATTGTAAACAATTTTATATCTCATTTTTCCATCACCGTGCATAGTTGTTGAGAACCTATGATTTTGATCACACCAAATAAATTAATGCATACAAATCGAAAAACAGTGTGGAGCGTAAAATTAACACGAAGCTGGTCCGAGATCATGTCCCACTGCATCGCAATACCATGACCAACTCGTCGTACTCCAGTGCTCACGGCAAGAGGGTTTAAATGCCTATATAGGTCTTAAGCTGTGAGAAGGATTGCGGAGAAAAGAAGTCGGATGGGCACGCAGTGTAGGGGTGGGACATCGAACCACGGAGAAGAGTGTTGGGATTAGGGATTGAACGAAGCTAGTCTCTAGTCTGAGAATTGGCCTATAACATATGGATTCGATCGAAAATTTGAAGAGTTAAGTTTTTTGAGTAACCTATAGCTATGCTCCTGTCGTAAGATCTGACTAGCCCATTGATAATTATGAAAACTTACAGATAGACTCAATCCATATGGTGACGTAATTTAACATTACAAACAGTTTTTGACGCAGTGTACTTGAGAGTTTCGTTGTTTTCTCCTGACATACGCTTACCTTTAACTCCCCTAATTAAGGTTCTTGCTTTTTTTGGTGAATAGAATATATTTTTCATTCCTTAGAATTGTCTCAGTGCATGTTTGTGACTGGTTCAAATCCCATTTGCCATCAAACTTTATGCTCTGAAAATAGTTATAATTGTATGACTATTTATTCTTGTGTTAAAGCTGTTGCATTGAACAAATAAATAATCTAACAGCTATTATCAATGGATTTTCTCCACGGGGAAGGAATAATTAGACGGTTATCTTCATCGCGTACATACCAGACGAAGAATGCGACATAAATTCTAGAGAATGACTATATTACGTTACATATTTATATAAAATTCACATTTCAGTGTTAAATGAACTACCTTTTGAAGAGAAGACAGTATTAGTATACTCTGAGACATGAAAACTCATAATCTGAGTGAATGAAGAAGAAAGGAATAGATAGAAATGCCTAGTTTCCGTAAGAATTGAGTCCACCAGGCACCTTAACATAAGAAATCTCTAAGTTAGGAATTTATCATGATATAAACAGTCAACTTAAGAGGCAATGCAGTGAGGAAATATTGCAGGCAGATGATGGGTTTTATGATTACCAATGCTGATATTAAGAGTCAGATTTCAGTTGTGAAATAAGAGGAGACGCGATTGAAGCCATTTTATTGGGCCAAATGTCTGATATTCGGTGAAAATTGAACATTATTAATGTGCACTTAACATTATTAATTTTTAATTTGCTCATTCTTCAATGACCTTACCTGAAACTAAGGTAAAACTGATAAATTCGAAGGAAAGTATGGAAGGCCCTGCAGCGTTTGGAAACTGCTTATAGGCTAAAAAAGGTTTAAGGCTTTCCTAGAAAATGAGAAGAGCACGTAAATTTCGAGAATTCCTCCGGTTTAAATTTGTGATCAGCATAGATGTTTCACCAGATGACTCGTCCATCGTCACCACGGTAACTCAATATCGTTTAGAATGAACACATTAGGCCTATATTACGCATACAAAAATCCGGTGACACCTGATTGGTAGGACGGAGATATTTGAAAAGTAGGACGGAAAAGGAGGAGTATTTGTTCTTTGATAGATGCATAATTTTCTTCAAAATGGAGTTCCAAGGATTAGTGAGGTGAGAACCAGTGCCTCGATTGTAATCATTCCTTTCTAGGAGGATCTTAACGGCTTAGTTCGCAAGCCTATCCCAGTAACTTTTTTAGTGGAAAATTATGGCGCTATGCCATTTGATCTTGTGGTCCAAATAAACAGTCTTCAGCTAGAGCAGATTTTTTCAGCCATCTGAGACTAAAATGTCTCCGCCGTTGCAAAAGTTTGATAGCTATTGTTCTACCAGTCTCTCCTTTGTCAAGGTGATTTAGAGAATTCCCTTATTTCCACCTTCCGCTCCCCGCGCCGCAGGGAAATGGGAAATACAATGACGCCACGTGAAAGCCAAGCAACCAACAAAGATAGCCTATTTTCATAGCTCACCTTGCCCCTACGTAGGGTTTAGGTTATCCAAAACGGTGGGGAAGATAGCTAGCCTGGATGTTAAGAGGGAAGGCTGCGAGGCTGGCTTGGAGGAATCCTTGGCGCTGGAGGAGTTACATATAATAGGATATATATATAAAAGAAGAAGGAATGGATGCAGGTTGGCTCTTTGGATGGGAATGAATGAATAGGGATGGTAGGAGGAGGATCAGGTGGTCTAGTGGAGTGGTTCGATGGAGTGATTGACTTGATCCCCTGACCTCAGCAGTCAACGAAGAAAAGGTTTTCTCCATTTGGCTCTCATCTCCATCATCACGTGTATGCTTCGCGGTAGCCTGGGTGACCGAATTTATCCGTGGCGTATAGAACATGGTTCACCGGATATGTGAAGGGACTATGAAGCGATAAAGGAAGGGAACGATTTGGAAGGCGCTAGCTCATTCCCACCCTGCGTTTTTCTATGTCAACATTCCAGAGTACTTCACCTTTAAAAAAATTGGATTGGAGAAATCATTTTTCTTTCCCAGCAATTAATATACTACTTTAAGGCATCAACATTATCAAAAAGAGAGTGTTGAAATGAATCATAGGGGGAATATTCGTCTGGAGAAGGCAAGATATAATTTCTGAAAATTTGACTTCTCCTGAAGAAAATTGTATGCCAGAAAACCTTGGATATGCCAGGATGAACATATGAGTGGGCTTAATTCAGTGGACAGGGAGGGCCTGTGAAGTTTTTGTGGTAAAATTAAGTAAAATAGGATGAAGAAATGAGGGTCATGTAAGGTCTCTAGATAGAAGCTCTGGTAATGGACGCATATGGACGGGGAATAAGTCTTCGTAGGTTCTGTCATGCTGAGAGAATGTGTGAAAGTTGAGTACATTACCTGTCAGAGATCTAGAACGATGAGAGTTAGGTTTGAGAAATGAATGGTGTGAGAGAGAGAGACGTAGTTGCTTAGTTTCACATAAAAATTTGACCTGTTTTGACTCTGCCTATTCAAAAATAGAACGGAGTATTCGGTATATAGGTAAAAAGCATAGGATCTAATCTCACCTGGGGCACACTATGGGTCTTCACCTCACGAGCTCTTGAATAATTATCTTTGTCTCTCATATATAATATCTCGTATAATTCTAATTATAAATTACCATTATAATAAATTTTACAATACTGCAATTATTTAGCACCTGATACGTGTGCTGCTATGCATAAAACTTAGTAAAAAAGTTGGATGATATGAGCATTTTTTATTTGCTCCCCAAGTGAAATGTTTGGGGTTTTTTCTGCATTTTATCTGTAATACCTCACAAATGAAAGATAATTGAATGGATATCAGTATTTGGGCTCCTTTTTATGATTGATTTCAGTGCGACAGATTGTACGAAAATCAGATTGTGAGCATGGCTAGTTTGATATTTTGAGTGATCCAATATCTTATGGTAAGATAACTTTGAAGCACATTACTCGAAAATTTACCAAATTTGGAGCACATTCCTTGAATTTTTACCACGAGTTAAGGAAAAATGATTTGTATATAAGCAACTTGATCTGTCTGGTCTTCGGAGTGCATTGTACTGATATGCAATTGGTAAATCCTCATATCGATCCGAATCCAGTTGATTTGAGAGAACTTAAGCAAGGCAAGGTGAAGAAGCTCAGTGGTTTGCTATAGTTTCCGGCCGGATTAGGGCATTCATCTCCGGGCTGGGAGACTTAGGCAGTTGTAGGAGGTGCGTGTATACTTTAGGCCTTCAATTGGTCGACGGAAAGAAAACAAATGGCAAACGCCAAGGAAGGCGGAGGGCGGACATAAAAATGGAAGGAATGGTTGGGGTGGGAAATATAGGATGAAGGAACTGGACCGTGGGAATAAAACACACTTGCAAAGATCTCAGAGAGCGTAAAATGTGGCACGGATGGCACGTGGTTGGATTGTCTAATATGGCCGACTGGTATTCGTAAGCGGCGAAGGTTACCCGGCCAGGGGATAGAAATGGACTGGAGGACGTAGGACATAAAAGCGTTATTCAATTCCCTTGTATACGGAGAATGGGAATTATAAGTTTTATTTTTGGGAACAAGCGGTTCAGGTCGTAATGTGATTGCATAAAATATGCCTTATTTCCATCACCTACTTCAGAGACTATTGCTCCTCGCCTCATGAAATCCCTTTGTTTTATCGGCTGAATGCCCCGAAAACCAATTTTAGCTAAGAAGTGGCTAGTGAGCTGCAAGTAGTTTTGGGTTTAAGTGCGATTGATACATATTATATATTATTTATTTATTCCATTCTTTTATATTTAACCATTATTAAAGAGGGACAGTCACATTCTGTGATAAACCCATTTATAATTAAAAACATCTCCCAGCACTTTTTGGACCCAACGTACTTTGTTTGTTTTTCCTGTAGGAGTAAAACAGCTGCTCCCAGCAATCTGGAATACAAGGAGAGAGGTGTAATCCTAGGAGAGAGGTGAGCAGTTGAACTTGAAACAGTGCGGGTGACGGTTGTTTTTTACAAGCAATCCGAAAAATCGGGTCAAAAAAGACACGATTATATTTTGCACGTGACCAAAAACCACGATAGTTGTTAAGGGTTAACACGCAGGCCCACTACGCCTCTCTCTTTTCGGGTAGGCTGAAGGAATTAACTTAATTACTGCTGTCAAACCTGGGATACATGCTTTCTTAAAATAATTTCCTCCATAATATTGTTTCCTTGCATTCCTAACTCTCTTAAATTTCATAAATGTACTGATTCATGCACGCTTTCTTATTCCCGAGATTCCTAATATAATAGTTTTAAGGTCTTATTATTTGTAAATTTCCCCATAATAAGGTTTAACATCCCAAAATAGACAATAAATTTATCTTTTTCTCACATTTACGTTCAATGGCCAGAATCAAGAAAGAATATCAGCTGAATTGCCCAAGCAATGCCGGTATTATGCTTAAAAAAATTAATAACACATAGTAACGAATATGTAAAGTAAGTAATTTATAATATATTGCACATGAATTAAAATTCATATTTGGAGCAAAGTTCCTAATCACAGCGAAGCTTGTGCGATCGAAGAGGTAGAAAGCATTAGAAATAAATTTTTAGACATATTAGAAAGCATTAGACGTATTTTCGTCGCAACAATCTATTGTAAAAAAAATTGGATTGAGAAATTGATGAGAATTACGGAGGACGGCCAAGAATGAGCTGTTGAATTGAATTGAACTGAAAGACCGTTCATGTGGATACCTATTGAATAATGATACAGTCGTGAAGTGAGTCTATTGGAGAGAAATGAAATCGATGATTGCTAATGAACTCCATAGGCTTAACATGGACAAGTTAAAGTCGTCACTGGAATTGAATACATTAACTCTGGTCTTCAATGGCTTCGCGAATTAGTTTTAAACTTGGATTAACCGTAGAGCTTAAGTTTCTAAAGAGATATTGAAGCTTTTTCTTTGCCTAGCGAGTCGGAGATGGTTTCACCGTAGTCACCTGCACCCAGCTCGCTTCCTCACCCCAGATAATCCCCCCGTATCCTCTCCGAGGCACCTTCAACCCCGTTTTGCAGCTTGAAAGGTGGTTGGTAAGCGATGACTGGGGCGAGGGCCGCGTTCGAGGAAATTCTCGTGAGGTGAGAAGAGGATAATCTTTAAGGGAGTGGTAAGTGTGGACGTGAGGGTGGGGGATAGAGAGTAAGGCATGGAAGGTCGTAAAGATCCTACCGAGGTCTTTGGCTAAAGGATCCGTTTGCCACTAAAATGAGTGAGCGAAGGGCCGTCGCTCACTGCCCCCGATTTGGAATTCGCGACGAAATGCACCCTTTTTCAAGGAGCGCCTTTATTTTATTATTTTTTTCCTCTCTCAAGTAGCTCACACCGCAGCAAAGCGGATAAGTACTTACTCGCTCAGGGTTTTATGAACAAAAACATCCGAAGGCGTGTCCGTGTAGAATGATTACCACTGCGGCGGAGGGATAAGTGGGCGATCGCTGAAAGAACTGGAACTTGCGGGTATCTGTGCGGCTCGGAGAGTATTATTTTAGCCCACCTTATTCCACTACTCTTTACTGAACCTAGAAGCTATACCATTTTCTGAGCACATGAAACTATTCTAGACCTATTTTAACATTAAATGTAACAAAAAAACTTCCGTACCAGATTATTACATTAAGTTAAGTGTAGGTTTTTTTAAAAGGCAGTGAAAATTCTTCAGATTTTACGCGTAAAGAGGAGTTTCTACATATATTATTTCTTTCATAATCTCCACATCTCTTCTCCTCTCTCCCGCTTCTCTATGTAGGTTCTTTCTCCTGTTATATTACCAATTCTACCCAGTGGGTGGTGTTAATCATCTCCACGATCATCTTATTTCTCCTGTTTCTCTAGATAGGGTCTTTCTCCTATTCTATTACCTATTCCACACAGTAGGTGGTGTTAAAATCGTCGTCGGTAATTCAACCACCTGGTAATTAGCTTAACTCATCTCCATCATAGAGAGCACTCATACAGAACATTTTTGGCATAGCCTTGAATAAATTGGTATTTAAAAAGCGTGTAATGTAAGGTCCTCAGATGAATAAGTAAAAGAGAGGTGCTATTTTGCCTAGATCAGGGCCCATCTTGAATAAGTCGTAAGTATTAGGAACCCTCTACAGCAAGATCTAAGAAAAGCATATACAGAATACGTAAAAAAGCTGTACGCTTTGAACTCGTATTTCTCAGCTCTTAGAGATATTATATTTTGAGCTGCTATAGAATAGAAAGATATACACTAGCGTATGACTGCTTGAGAAACTCATAACAGGTTTTGTTTTAGTATGACTCAGAAAATGTCATTTTGACACCAAACTATAATCTTCCAATAGAAGTAAAACATCAGGAGAGATACTTTGCCGAACAGATAGGTACATGAATTCGTTTTTCCCACGCACTATAAGTGACCATGATCAAACGTGAGCTCCTCTCAAAACACTTACTACTCCAACCAAACACCTTACAATTTTACTACCTTACAAGCTTCCCATTTATTCCTTAATACGGCTGGTGTCCTAACATCTCCTGCCACACGTCAATGCAACGGCTCGAGAGGTGTGTAGATGTAGATATATTCTCTTTCTTCCCGTTCCTTGTTTTCCCAGCATCCTTCCCTCTGTCACGGCCTTGAACAAGTCATCTCTCCTCATTACCCGTACCACTCACGTACCTTGCCCCATCCAGATCTCAACCAGAAGCTACCTCTTTTCACCTACCTTGCGAAGAATTTCCTTTCCGTCCGCCTCACACTCTTCATACTCCTCCACACCCAACTCTAGAAGGCTAATTCTCTTCCTTCTCTCTTAGAGTCCACGTTTCTGCTCCATACAGTATAACACTTCGCATAAAGCTCTTCATCAGCCTCTTCTTAGTACTATGCTTACTTTATGTCCCAGTAAATACAGCACCCCACTATTATTATACGTTTCCGTCGCGTCGATCATACAGTTTTTTCCTATGCCTTAGTTACTACGAGCATGTCTATTTTCTCATAAAGTACTGCTTAATGCTTGAGGAAAGCTTTTCAGCATCACATCCATACCAATTAAATTAAAATATATATCCAAATGAAGGCTGTACTGCGGATGCATCGAGTCATCGTAGCCTGTCTGATTATTTCTGGTGGTTACCGATAGCTTAGGATACTGGAACCGTTTTAGACATTGGAGTTTATTTCTAAGGAAAAGATTTATTTGGAGAATTAATGGAGGGTGGAGAGAAGCCCGGCATTGGAATGGATCCTCCGAGTAAGGTCATGGATGTCATTTCATTCATAATTTGGGTTTTTATAGTAAAATATGTCCCTCGTTTGAAATTAACCATAAAATTTTATCTTTCTGCGCTTTTACTATAGGAAATTAACTTGAACGTACATAGTGTTCAATGGTGGAATGAGAAAAACTGAAGGAAAATGGAATTTTTGTAACATTGAAAAATGCCGTTTTCCTCGTATTTTTCTCATTCTCCGATCAAACACCATGTATTTTCAAGTTCAATTTGCGATATGAGAAGAGTAAAAATGTAACATTCAATTGCCCATTTCAGATAAAAGATACATTTTCTATGTGGAATTTTTTATCTTATACAAATGCCATTTCCATAGAACAATTCGTAAAAAAGAAAAAATCTCCTTGTAAGCTCAGTAACAATGAAATAGATGCAACTCACTGTTATTTTTTTGCGTTATTAACTAACTGCGACGAAAATTGTAGACAAAATGTGGTAATTCCTTATAAGTGTCGCTGCAGTCGACGTCTATGGTTATAAAAAAGTTTTCATAGAAAAATATTTGTGGAATAATTGGAATTTTTTAATTTCTTAATTTTGGTTCCTAATAGCTAATGTACTCTACTTTCGAAAGGAGGGTTTTTTAAAAAATCACTTGAAAAATATGGGAACAGTATTTTTTTGACTCCTAGTGTCGCGCTGTATCCTCCTTAAAAAGCGCCAATAGTACCACGGTTTGGTGTCCCATCCGATGAACGGAACATTGTATTTGAAGTTCTCCCCACACAACATCTTCGCCATCAGAATTCGAACCCAAACCCTCAATATGGGAAGCTTGCACATTTCATTTTTCCCCTCCATTCTCGTCCCTTTTCCATGGCTTGTTTCCCTGCGCACTCCCTTATGCTTCTTAGTCGACTCTCAGGTAATTTAGATGCCAAAGTAGAATTGTGGTTTGTGACTGATTACTCTCGCTGGCGGTAAACTGTAGAAATGATTTGTGTCATTACGGAGTAAGAGTAGCCCGGTTGTGTCCACCTCAAAGGAAGGTTACCAAAAGTTTGGAAGTCATTTCCGATAGTCAGAGTGGGGCACTTCGAAGTGCTCTCTGCATAGCTCATAAGCAAGCATAAGAGTACCATCTCTGATTAACAGTTTTCTCGAATGGGATTCGAGCAAGGGCTCTGAGGTTAGGAATCTGAGAGCCGATCCGGAGAAAAATAATGACCCTTTAAAATAATATCCGAATCTGGGCGCAGGTTATTGAGGTTGGAATATTAAATCAATCCAAATGAAGATTATATCGCTATATCGTTTTTGCATTCATCTTTGTCAAAATTTTAAAAATATTTTCACGCATGTTGTTTCTCAGGTCATCACATTTAATCCTAGTGCGTGGAATTATTCAATCTAATGGGAGAACACATTACCATTTTTAGATATCTGTTTTTGTTTTCATTCACAAAGTTTGTAGCCTAATATTTCGGCTGCGTTTTTTATTTGAAGCTCCTAACCAATTCTTTCATGTCATTCTCCTCATCAACACTGAGCAGGCAACCCATTGAAAAACGCAATCGTTTAATCAGTTTTTCACTGCATACTGCGTAACTCTTACTCTTTTTTCGTGAAATTTTTTACGCCTCTGATCGAGAGGACAGGACGAAACAGTTGCCGGCCGAGAAACGAGTGCCCACGGAACATTTCTCGTCTCGGAAATAAATAAGATTTCTAACGTTTTGGATTCCTCCGCAGTATGCGTAGCGCGAGAGATCCGATTTCCAAAACACAATACAAGATAAAGCACTCGTTCACGGTCAATGGTTTTCTGAGAGCACTACACTGGAGGTCGGGATGGTGAACCCCCCCCCCTCCACCACCCATCCACCTTGCAATATTTCACCCAGCTCACGCGTGGTCGCCTTCAGACGATTGCCACACCAATCATAAGAACAAGGTTTAGCCTTTGAACCCTCTTCTTTTCTATGTCGATTTCTTCTTCTTTTGCCTTCGTAAATCCCAAAAGAAATCCATTCCTCCCGTGGTGAAACTGTATTCCCGTCGCGGGAAAGCCCATAGTAGAGCTCTGCGCACGGAAGAAAGAGCACATTACCAAAACTCGCCGTCCACATTTTCATCTTCGTCCTCCGTCCAACGAAATCTCTCCTCTGTCACCTTTTACCCTTCCGTCATTCCTCATCATTTCATTCTTTCTCTCTCCGTTACGATTAACTCATGCATTTTGGACGGTTCATTCATTGGTCATTCATTCCTAGGATTGGTTGACAGCAGCCCTTCAACCTTCCCTATCTAATACTAGAACCCTTACCTCCTCGTATCTCTTTCTATGTACTTTTCTCATTATTTTTGTCAATGAACATATTCCTGGGTCTTCCTTTGGGGACATTTCCCTCTATTTGGCCTTCAATTATGTTCTTTACAAACCCATTGTGTCTCTGGGTGTGTCCAAACCATCTTGTTATTCTTTTTTCTATGGTGTTCCATATGGTCCTTTCCTCTCCGACTACTCTGTATACTTCATCACTCCATATTTTGTCCGTTCATTTTATCTTCAGCATTCTCCTCAAGTACCAGATTTTGAAGGATTCTATTCTTTTCTGGTCAGCTTTTCCAATGGTCCTTGCTTCCGATGCGTAGAGTTCAACTCTCCATATGAATGTTTCCACATACTGTTTCCTGGTTTGCAGTCCTATCTTCCTTGAGCAGAACAGTTGTCTTTTTCCCATGACCACCTTCTTAGCTTGAGCTATTCTTCACTTGATGTCTGTTGTACTTCTTCCATCCCACGTGATGGTACTTCCGAGATTGGTGAAGGAATCCACTTAATCTTGCACTTTTTCACGGTTATTCAATCGCATTTTTAATGTTTGCCGTAATATTTTCATTTAAGAGTATGATTCTTATTTCCGTCAAAACAATGATGGCTACCAATAGTTTCAGTTAATAAGGTTCATTCGTTCCTGACGACATAATTTTTATTTTCCAGCAGTATTGAGAGGCGACTTAAATTTTTAGTAGTTCAACTCGTAAATTAAAGAGCATTATTTGGTTTTTAAATTAAAAACGTAATCTTTTAAACGTATTATCCATTGCTGATAGTCGGATAAGTCAGTTGTGTTTGCGTATCTTATCGTGCCTTACATTTAATAAATTGTAATGTATAAAATGTAATAAGTAATCTATTTCCTGTTCATAAAAAATTAATTACTATGAATCACAAAAATCATCATTCTTTTTTTAGTCATTCACTGTAACGCTATTTTTTAATGATTCTAATTTCGTAATATTAAATATAATATTCTACAGATTATTTAAATAATATCCGAACCTTTTTCTAAATGGATCATTGTTCCTTCCTTTAGTAAACCACTCTGATTACTCTCTAGAGTATTTTGGAGATACTTATTCTGAAAGGACAATAGCCTAAAAAGGTAATAATATTTTCCATAAATCATACCTTTTATGTGTTTTTACAGTGTTTGTGCAACATAAATTTTTACAATGCCTGTATGCTAAAATATTTACAATAATTATACATGGAATTAAACAGTTTTGGTTGATGGTAAAAGAGGCATAGTTACATGCTAGTATATACGTTCGTATATGTGTACTTTTATTCGTTGATTTACTTTTCAAATACTTACATACTACACCAATGAACCTTATTTCGTTTCAGCTTTTTTAAAACGTATAATATAAGACGGAATGAAATTTTCTTTGATTTCAATTTTTAAAATACTTTTACATAAATCAGCAGGTTGATTACTATTATATATATTTTTTTACAAATTTTGATGGCAATTATGATAATAATTATAAAAAATGCCATTAAATAACAGCTCATTCCCATTTATACCTATTTATTACATAAATGAACACATGATATAATGTCCTAGTGGGTAAAAATCTTATTCTAGTCGAATTCGAACCCCCAATCCTTGTGTGAACGGGAAGAAATTGATCCAGCCGAATATTTAATGGAAACGTACCATTTTATTTAATATGTTGGGGAAATTACTAACAGTTTTTAATTTAGATAAACATTAGAGCCCAAACGTGACTTTTATATTTTAAAAAACCTCAAAAGAAGTACGTTATCACTGTAAAACCTCCTATGTTGTTTGAAGTTATTTGGAGAAACCACGGAAATTCCTTTATTATTTTATTTTAATTCTACTGTGAACAATTATCCTAGGCAACGGAGAAGAAATGCTAGAGATTCAAGAAGGAAAATAGTTAAGTTCTCCGTATCAGGGACTCTCCGGTAAGAATGAATGCCCTTGAGCTCCCTAAACGATGCATGAGTGTATTTCACTAAAATATCATTTAGAAAACGTGTTTGCAATAGTATAATCTAAAACCATTGATCACTTAGCTTACTTTAAGACAAGTCTTGTACCTTTTTGGAACTCTTCGGTTATTACTAAGAGTATATTTGAAGAAGAACCCTCATACTTTGACACGCCATATTATTCATGATTTTCAGAACAACGGAAAAACCGATTATTTCTTTCGTTAATGGTTGCGGTTACCTAGACAAACTTTTTTATCGCGGAAGGTTTGCTCTTTCACGGCACCTAATATTTCCACCTTTAATCCACCTGTCGATGGAATAAAGTATGGTTTCATTTTTATAGTGACGCAAATGTTACGATATCCTGAATTGTAGCTAATCTTTGAAAGACGCGAGTTCCTTTTTGGGATTTATGTTGTTCTCCAGGATAAAATAAACATGAATGATGTCCTGAAATGAGGATATTACGGTCTAAGCTATATCAGGCTCTTTTTTTATTTCCATCCTCCCTCATTTCCTGTATCACAAAATACTTTCAGGAAAGTGGGATTTATATCATTATATCGTTATGTAAATTGCATACCTTGCCTCTTTCTTTTTGCTGATAAAAAAACTCTGGCATCATCGTACCTCGGTAACCTTGAGAACACCACGTCTTTTAATCAATGCCCCGCAGACTTCCCGAGGCGCTACTCTTCTAAAAAAAGATAAAATTGAAAGGTGGCTGAAAGTTCCCGTCTCCTCCCTAAGTCTTTTAAGCCATGTCTTGTTTGACTCATGATAGCGGTCGCGGGTAACTGACTCCCTTAGAATGAGCGCCCGACGTCGTGGGAGCTTCCAGAAATTTTTAATGGAACTGGCGATTAAAGTTTTCTCCGCAGTCAGATCGCAGGAAGCCTTTCATATCGGCTTTCCCTCATTGCCTGCCTATAAACGAGTAAACTTTTGGGAAATTATGCCGTGAAATTTTCCCGTGACGACAGTAATCAACTTATAAATAATGACGAAAAACATTTTGAAATCATTAAGCATTTCTCTTTGAAATACTTACTTCCAATTTAGCTATTGGATGTTTGGATGTAACGAATAAAATTTGCCTTGAATTGAGGGAATCTCCAACAATGGTTTGGCCCGTACAGATTCGTTAGTTATTTCCTTCGTATCAGTCTCATTTCAATTATATTAAATCATAGAAAATAGGTATGTGTAGCCCTACTATTAGTTAATCCTTGTTGGGATTTTGAAAGTTTTCCCTGATGTTACCATTTATGGTTTAGCATCATTCTCTCATTTAAGAGTTTACTTATATACTCTTTAATACTCAGTTATTCTCCTACATCTCTGACAGTGCTTGCTAATGTTTACATTATTGTTGAGTTGAATAATCTTAAGAATTAATTATATGCCTACCCTGCCACCGGTGTGTGTCTGATGTTTTTTATGGATATGGCATGCCACCGTGAAGAATTTCCAAGTTGACTCTATGGCGCTATGTAAATATGCTTTTAAGGATTGCCCTTCAGGGAGTCTTTTATCGTTTCATTAAATTATTTTATGATTACACCAGGGTTTAAATTCGCTCTGAAAAAAATCATTTGACTTGACCGGGATACGAACCCGGATCTCCCGATTGCCGGACAGGTGTGTTGTTCCAATGATTTCATTTTATAACAATATCATATTACAGTACATTCATTAGCATACAGGTCAAAAAAAAGATCCGCTCCAAAGACACATACATTTATGATACATTTTTGTTCAAAGTATTTTTTAGACACATACATGAATATGTTTTACACATTTTTGTTTTTTTATCTTTTTTCACATAAAATACTGTTAATAGACGTTGAGCAGCCATGCCTTATCATGCTCTGAGGAGGGTATCTGTTTATTTACTATTTTAATTTTATCGATTAGCCAGTTACAACACTAAGCCATCTTCCTTATAGGCGAATTTTGAAGGGGGGTTTATACGAACTAGATGTTCAGGCCTCTAGTCTACATTGTAGCACATGAGACGAAGTCGTGCCACAATTACTTACTTAGGGGCTTACAAAGCCACTGTCGCAGTTGATAAACCCAATATTGTCGTTATTAAAACGACGAAATTGACAAATTTCCAATCATTGCATTTAACAGAAATGTTAAATGTTCCAATCATTGCATTTAACAATTTGTTAAATGCAATGATTGGAAATTTATTTTATGATTGGAAAAAAAGAAAAGAAAGAATCACCTGTGAAATTGAAGGTTGAAGGTTGAAATAAATGAGACAAGAAATGCTTAAAATAATTTTGTAAATGACTCGATCATGAAATGAATAAAGTATATAAAAGGTTAACTTTAAAAACATGCTCGTTTTGGTGTTAAATGGATAGGTATTAGGAAATTGAATTTGAGCTCTATAGTATAGCAATGTTCGGATAAATAATTACTAGTGATATGGCCATTTAAAAAGTATGCGAAATTTTTTTAGGAATCCCAGATTTTTTAAATCGCTAAAATTAGCTATTATCCATTAGAATTGTCCCCATCGAAGACTAACTAGCTATGCTATGTGTGGAATGCCGGAGATGCTTGCATATCACACATGTATGTTGTGTCAGTACTCCTGCATATTTTACTACAAATTCGATCGATTAACCTCGATTAAACATAAACCCCTCGTAAAGCGATTATTGGAAAAATTATATCATGGCCTCTAAAATTTCACATCTTTTAGCAACATTACTATATTATGTGAGATATTACTGTGGTGCATTTTGATAATGCCTATTTTGTAATATAATATAGTTCAGTTCAGTTCAGTAACGGAACAGATTGCTCTTTCTACATTATAGAAGTTATTTGAATTTTAAGATTGTTTAGATTTTACATCTTATTTGTGCTAAAAACAGTTAAAAGTATTACGCTAAATGAAACGTTGACAATAGAAAAACTTTTTGATTTCAGATAAAAGGTACTTCTGAGAGAAACTAACGCATTGTCGGATTACATTACAGTTCAATTGAACTCGTATTTCAAAGTTTGCGTTACAGTCCGTTCTGAGGTTCCGATCATGAATATTCATATAAACGTCAGCCACTTGCGAAGGAGACTTAACATTCTCGTGGCTTGAACACCAAGGCAAGTTTCTTAAGTTTACCGTAGAAATTATCACTGCCGAACCATCATTCCATATGGTGTTTGCCGGGACTAGTCACAGAACAAATCAGCTGTATATACTGCTGTTACAGTATACCTTCTTGGTGGTTTAGTTTAATAACTTATTAGAAAAGCGGCTAATTTTGGATGATCGTTGACTATCTTTTGTGGTAAATACAAGTAAAGTGCTGATTGATCATTGAATAACTGAATTTAAAATCGTTTGCAATGACATTTCAGGCCATAAATGGTTGTGATTGTGTAATGTATTTTTTCTTTTATTTGTGCAGGTGCTTAAATAATTATTTCTCTGGTGAGCTATCCTTAATCTATAGTCCAGTGAGGTTATTTGCAACCAAAATCTGCGATCTTCAATTAAGCCTCACTTGATTTCATTAGTTGGTGACCCCGTTAATCCATTGATCATGTTAATGTGAGGCCTCTCGTGAAACATTTATGTTCTTCACTCAAATTCCATTAAAATATTTAATCTCTACCGATTAGTTAGTTTTCAGTCATTAATCAGAGGACTAACATAATGAATGGACCAACGTCGCGACTGAAAATCAAAGTTATATTTATTCATTCAACTAAAGATTTACCCAAATTGGATTGAATCCACTCCTCATACCATCAGAATGCTGTTAATAAACTGGTTTGATTTTGGTAAATAATGAGACCTATTAGGAGATTAAATTATTTTAAATATCACCCGCAGTTAATTTAATTATACGTTTAACGGCTCATTTTTTCCGGTGAATGTTTATTTAAAATTTATTAGGTTATCTATCAGTGTAACAATTTTTATTTTACAATGAAGTAGAAAAAATGAAATTTAAAAATCCTGACTAATTTGGTTGAATGTTTTGCTCTTTTAAATCAATCAATCTCAAATTCGAGTACCCCTGTATATGCCTATTTGGAGACAATGTTTGCAAATTTATCGGATATGAACGGTGTTCACGGTGTTAGTTCAAATAATCAAAAACTCTGCTCAATCAATTAATAAGAAATAATTGTGTAAGCGAGCTAGCCTTTTCTATTTTTTTGTTAAAATTTTTCAGTAAATACAACATCTATATTATTACTTTTATCAAGTGCTCTTATATTATCACTATGTTTATCTCATGCAGTTACTTCAGAGTACAGGTTAGTCTACTCATAGTATTTTTTAAAGTTATTTCATCGCTATTGAATCGAAAAAATGTTGAAGAGAAATTTTATCGACCAGTGTTTCCTTATCGGGGGTTTTTCATTGCTAAGTTAGTTTCATAACTCTTAGTAGACAGATACCGTAATAGTGACGCAATAGAAGTCAAAATTGTTCAGTCCAATAAAAGCAATTGAAGCATGATGTGTTTGGTTTCGATGGGTTAAATGTAAAATCCCTCAATATAATGCTTAATTCCATAAATTTAAATTTATCAATTAAACTGATTACTGCACACACTAAATAGCGGAATTTTTCCAACTGAGCCAATCAATATTTGCTGTTTAAGTCCCGCAGCAAATATGTTTTCTGGCATTACTGTAACATCGATAATATTAGTTTACTCCCTCCGATTTTAAAGGCTTATTGTCATAACCTGTTCTTTAGTTTTATCCTCTTAGTTTTGTTTCTTTAGAAAATTTTGCCGAAAGTTGGATTTAATGCGATGATCCATGCACATAATGAATTTCATTTATTTTCTCATTTTGTGCATTCTACTTGTTTTCAATGTTGGTAACAAAGCTAGATTTAAAACTATTTGACTGTTTGTTAATGCAAATAATCAACTCATTGTGCTAGCTTAAGTCGTTAGGAAGGCTATTCTTGCCCGTAGCCAATTTGAGTCGTGTATTATTTCAACTAACCGTTTTAAAAGGTTTTTAGTAAAATTACCTCCACTTACAGTGTTTCTTTGTTACAAAGTGCTATAGAAAAAGCTTTTGTGGAAGATCCTACGGCATTTCTGCGCAGGGAAATTTCCTAAGACAAAACTTTTCAGTGATTCGTTCCTGTCATCTTTTGTGGAAAAACTTCACTTTGATCGTTAAGGGTAATTTGAATCTAAATTTAAGCTAAATATATTCGTGTATTCTTCATAATTAAATAAAGTCCCCACGTTCTGCTGCTCTAAAGCATCTATTATTATTTTAATTGTGGCATACACGAGTGCTTTTCCATACTACAGTTGCATGTATACAAATTATCGTACAAACGCAGGAGCCAAATTTCCATGGAAATACCTAAACTTGCACATTAATTGTAAACCAAGTCTGTATGCTACCAATGTGCACTTTTATTTTCTGTCTCCGTCGAAAATTGGTACACTCGCCGTGCTACTGTAGCTCCGAGTGCTAAATTTAGCGCCGTCACGGTAGACCTTAATGCGTCTCCCCGCGCTTCGCGGCGCAGAATTTTCTCCGGAAGAATTTCCACCTCGCGGGAACGTAAATGCGTCGGGCGTCCTTTCTCTCTCACCCTTGCCACACATCCCGACGAAAACGCTTTTGTTCTTCCCCTAAGCGACGCTCTCTCTTCTTTCCTGCGCCCCAAGGAGAAGCAATGGGGTCTTCTCCCCCCCACCACGTACCTTTCCCTTCACCCCTCATCCCAAATGCTGCTGCACTTAATCTCAGTGGAGCGGGTTGTCTGAAGGCAGAGAGAGAGAGAGAGAACACGGGCGAGGTTCTTTAACCAACTTATCGCGGCTACTTAAGCGAGTTAAAAGGGATTTTTACGTCACCGCCCAACATGCTCGTGCACGTTTCCTTGTTTCTCCTCAATTTTTCTTTCACTCCATTTTCTTCTCACCGCTTGAATTTTCAGGGCATTTCCATCTTCTCCAACCCATTTACTCTTCCACATGGCGGCCTAGGGTTTTTATAGTGGCCGTAAGAGGTTTTTTCATACCGAAAACTCCGGTTTAAATTCATTGTTAGTGATATGTTGAGAAATAAAATAATAATTTTTATAGGTGCAGGTGGTAAGAAACTCAATGGCTTACTTGGGGAAATAAGTCAGATTTACCTTCATTTGGTTTACAGTTGATGACAAGTAATCGTGAAACTTCGGGTGAGAATTTGCTGATAACTCCGGAGAGAAATTTATATGGATTTCAGTGTTGTTATGTAGAAAAACGGGATGCCAATAAATTGGGTGTGAAAGAAGCAATATTTGTTTTTTCTCCAGCAAATGAAATACAGTAACGTTTTTCTGATGTCTCAACTACTCAAAGACCGCATTCATTTGACTCCATAATCGCATAAAAAGGTATTTCTGATGACGATATTGTTGACGTAAAGCTGACTTTGAAGATTTTTTCGATGTGTATCGATGTAAATAATGATACTTTGACCAGCTTTTAGCCATAAAATCAGTAGGCAACCCGAAAAAATAATTGTAGGACGAGAATAGGCTGCAAGATTTAGAAACGTAGACGTATGAAAAATTGAGAATGCTTTGCGAGCACAAAGGAAGATAAAAATAACTTTGGTTTTTATGGTGGCGTGGTGGTTGAAGAGACAAAACTAATGTAGCGTAAGAGGAGGAAGTAGAGTTAAAGACTAAAATATGCAATCCGGATGATAAGATACTGAATTCTGAGATGAAAGGGACAACGTCGGGTAGTCAGGAAACGTGAAGAAAGTAAAGAGACTTCGGATATGGGATCAAGAATTCTTAGACTTGTGTCATATTGAAAATTAAATAGCATTTGTAAAAAAGGGTCAGAAGGTGCAAAAAAGAAGTATGAACATTTCTTCTCTAATTTAAATTCCCCGTAACGGTAGATCAACATTAATTTCGACTACTGTTGGCTATATGAACCCAAGAATGAAGATGTAATTGCTGTGTTTGCAAGGTCTGTGTTTTCGCTTCACAGGCTATAATCTCAGTAGCAATGGATATTTTTTACAATAACTGGATGTTAATTTTTGTTCCGTTTTCACGTGAAATGAAGTGTGTGACTGCAGATGATCCATTGTACCTGGTACAAAAGTACAGATTTTTAATATACAATGCTGATTTTAAGTCAATATTTATATTTATATACATAGCTAATTGTAGGGAAGGGTTTTTTTACATTTTCGTTCACAAAAATAACTTCTCCCCCACCAACTAAATCTCCTGTGATAGATGTTGCCATTGACCTCAATTTCTCTTGTTTTTCCATACACCTATCTCTCTGCATCTAAATAATGGTGTTTTTCTGGCAAAAGAATATCATTTGCTTGTTTATGAACTTGGATGTGGTTTCGACTAAATTCCTAATGTGGTCTAGTTGCTTAATTATACATTTATTATATAATAAGTCTCCTTCACCGTTGAGTTTCTACGTACTTTTTCTATTCTCAACAAAATAATCTTTTCCTTATAATCCCACCCACCAATAACGTCAATGGTGTACTTCAGCTGTTGAACTCCCCGTAATGATGGCCTCTACTATGGATTCAAAATTGATGTGTGTGTGTGGTAGTGCACAGAGGAACAATCGCAGGATGGCTCTGCGACAGACTCAGGCTGAACCGAATCTACCTTTCCTCCTTTCAACGTTTCACGTCGTTAAAACGATTTTGCTGCTCCACATGCCTCTCTTTTTAGCTACTGTTCCACACTGCTCTCTCTCCCTCTGTGGCGGTGAAAATTGGATTAATAAAGGGTAATGTGGGACGCGATGACTTGGGAGAAAAGTTGTGGTTCAGTGAGATAGGGGAAGATGGAAAACTGTGCCGGTTAAGGTGAGAGGGAGGAAGCGGAAGGAGGAGGTAAAACCTGAGAATGCGAAGGGGTAACCTGCTAACTTTGGGAGAGCGCTTAAAAGAACAAATGGTGGCGATAATAAGCGAAGGGGTTGATGTTCTGTGGTGGCGTTCTTCTCCTGTAGAGAACAGAGCATTCTCACGGTGATGCTAAGGAGTGGAAGATAGTAGGAACCAAAGGTAATATTGTCCAAACTAAAAGCTTCTAGAGCCCTGGAATGCACGGATAATCGTTGCTTGAATACGTAAAATGGCATAAGTACTTCGTATTTTTATACGATAGAATAAATGTCGAATATATGATGTTTTGACGAACAATTGCGCGAAAAGTCATCCATAAAATTATGTGATATTCAATTGCTTAATAGATTCGTGATCAACTCAATAAGCAACTTTAAAGTTGGATGAAAAGCAACAATATTACCCGTCAATTTGTAAACTTGTTTTTTAAAATTGATTTTTAAGAATACTGTAAGCTGTCGCTGACTTTAAATTTCTCTCCCAATTATTTTTCGGCTGTTGAACTCTTGTTTCATTTCATTTCAACCATGAAACCAGAAGATACACTTACTGCAAAACGATGAAAGGAAATCCGTTAGTTGCTCTACCATGATGATGGTATAAAAGCTGACAAAAAGTTATCTATAAAGAAAAAAATGTAAAACTTTAGAAATGCCTATTCTTAAAAAAACTCTCCTTCCGATGCACTTTTGTCAGCTACTCTTTTATTATAGGTTATAAGTTAGTTTTTTTTTAACTTTCTTCGAGACATAAGAGGCTGTCGAAAATTTCTTATTGAGCCTAATGCTGAAGGTAAAGTGAATAATATGATTAGGAAAAAGTTATCACATAGAAGAGTTACAATTCAGAAAATCTTATGGAGCACTGACAAATAAATGTACTCGGATTGAATGGGTAGGGCACCCTTTAAGGCACTATAGATTTGTAAGAAACGCTATCGAAGGGGAAATTGGAGAAAATGTCCCTCGAGGAAAAGCTTACAGGTGCTCCAATCAGGTATTAAACCAAGTCAAGGTATTAAACTTTCAACTTATTATTGTAGGAAAAAATTGGTAGGAAAGTGGTTCCTTTTTTTCGTAAAGCAATAGAAATTGCAGCGCTTTGTATACGCACTCATATATCCTGAACGTTATTGCATTAAACTGACCACTGGATTCAAAATCTAGCAATGCATCACTAGAGAGTGATATTCAGAATCATTTGAAAATTCCCTGGACACAAATACGTGTAGAAGAACGCGGCACATTTACTGAGCACGATTTCATGAGTAATATCGAGGTCTAAGTTTTTCCAATCCTATGTATTTGGTTGTGAATTTCGTGTTCATATTCCAGCTTATACAAATTCTCTGGCAGTTGTGGCATATCCTTTAGATTATGTGATTGGTGATACACATATATCCTGGTGACACGCTTTCTGCGATACATAAAGCTCTTGATAGTGCATAGCATTCAGGATACAGAATTTGAAGAAAGTATCAGGCTCCTCGAGCCGACTGAGTAATGTTTAAACATACGATATTGTCTCTTCTGACGAAGATACACTCGAAGGTTCATATGTATGTCTTACCTTACAATTTTTGTATTGGATATTTAGGATATCATTTTTCTTCGTACAGAAAGCATATTCGGATGCCTAAATCTCAGGATAAGGTATGCTGAGAGCGGCAAATAGTTCCAATTGCCTATTTCTGTACTAACTGTTCCTTTTCGAGCATCGTTGGCATGGTCAAGGGCTATATTTATAGTGTTGGCAACGTTTTTATTTCTTACGTATAAATCACATTATCATCTGCACATATAGACATTAGTCCTTCTGGAATAAGTGAAGTATCTCCTATGATTAAAGCAAATTTGTTCATTCTTATGAACGCCGACTGAACAATACGGAAAACTTAAGATGACATGCAACCTGTAGATTAATGTTATAAAAACCATGATTAGTTTCTGAAACAAGTGTGGAAGACAGAATGACCATTAAATTTGGAAGCGAAATTTTGTATTTCAGGAAAAAATGCTATTTAGGAAGAAGGAACACCAGAGGAGGAAGAACCAAGCAAAGCATTGTAAAAAAAATACCATACCATATTTATAGAGTAGTGCGGAAAACGATTGTAATTGATATCGGCAAGGAGAAAAAAAGATTTATTCAAAGTTTTTCTCTAAATGCAGATTCAATTGATTGAAAAATGATCCTAGACGATTATCGATCATAGATGTCTTCTTTGGAATTTTTTCAACTTAAATATTAAATACTCGTAATTATCAGAGATAATTCATTTGTATGTTACTAGATTCTCATTTATAGAATGAGATGGTAATATCATCAATGTTTTATTGATGGCTGTGGGTAATAATCTTCTCGTTTTCCTTTCAGTGCGTGTGTTTTCTACTAAAATCCTCTATTGTGCCTGCAAAAAATCCGGGAAGTTGATTAATATATCTAGATTAATACGTACATATACGTGTAGCTAAATTCCTGCTCCAGTCAAGTGTGTTCTATCTCGTAATATTGTTCTGTTAGCTTAAACATCAATTGCTTCAAGCTTATGCCGTAAAAGTTAATCACCTTAAATATATTAAACATGTTATGTGTAACCTCATTTTAAAAAAGTTACTGCTGTTTTTAAATAACATTTGCTCCTGCTTAAGAACTCAAAAAATTTGAAACACAAAGTGAATGAATTTCACATTTTTATCTAAATCCATGATAAGTATGAGTACATGGCTATTTTAATCCTTTTCCGATGAATGAAGGATCTTTTAAAAAAAACATTTAGGCTTATTAGGAGCTGATGATTTTATACATCCTCTTCATTCATTTAAACTAGCTTTTAAAGATACACGTAATTTATTGGTTTTTAGTTTGAATAAAATCACTGAAAATATTATAAAAAGAATATTATTAGTGAATAACGATTCCGTAAAGGGTTTCTTTTGACGGTGTGTTTTTTTTCTATTTTAAAAATTCTATGTTTTCCTTTAGCCTGAAAACTCAAATATCTACCTTCTTTTCAATTGTCTTCCCCTCTATCTCTCTTATGCCACTCTAAAGGTTAACACGTCATCATATTGATTCAGTAATTGAATTTATAAATTGCTCAATTCTGATAGCTATATTGAACTCATTAATGTATGATGTGGTTCCACTCATGTTTTTTTTCAGTTCACACATTTATTTTGCTGATGCATGAAGTACTAAGGGGTTCATCAGCATCGCATTTGTCTTTGTGAAATTTTGTGGGGAACCGTAAAGAGCATTGTTTATGATTGGTCATTATTTATTGAAGACACACTTATAACTAGTTGACTTCATTTAATATAATAGCACCTCTCTACATATTATTGAAATATAAAATTCAACTCCGTAATTTCTCTAACAAATGAAAAATAAGTGTGGATATGTTTTTTTCCTTAATATTTACTAGACATATGCAAGTAAAGTCCAGAATCTAAGGGTGTAGTGTTATAAATGAATATTATTTCTTCCCATTTTTTAAGTGATTCTTCTTTCATGCCTTTTACAAAAAAGTATTAATCTTTCCCTTTTTAACTTTCACTTTTTTCTTTTCCAGGTGAGTGTGCGAGAATATATGACGTTAATGGGGATATATCCAAATTCTGAGCTAGGAATATATGATTCCTTCTTCTAATATAGGTGAGTTCTAATATTTAAATCTCTAGATACTGACAAGGGCGCAATAATACGCACTACCTAAAGCATATATTATAGTCTTATGATTGGTGCAAAATGATATCCGTTTTTTAAATTTATTCTATTTTTTATATTTATTTGTGGTAAGTGAACCTTTAAGGTTTTGCAATTTCTCAATAATTATTAGCTAAACGTTATACATTGAGGTGAAAAAAGGTTAGGAAAAAAGTAAGACTCGTGCAATACTAAGCATGTGCGTAAGTATTATCGTTAATTGAAGATAATTATTCCTTCCGAGATGGAAAAGGGTAGTTTTTCCCGGCTTTACTTGGAAAAATTAACGTTTACAGCTGAACGATGAAGACTTTCTGTTAACTCGAAGTTAACTATTAAACTAGGTCATTTAAATCAAACAAAGTTTATATCATCATATCAGACTGACGTTTCATTCTCGGGAGCACAATAGTTGTGTGAAAATATTTATTTTGATAAAGGGTTTAACGTGTTTCCGGAGAACTATAATGTAGAAGTTTTCTCAGGTTTGCCACTGGGTGAGGTACAGTGACACGACACTAAGATTTCCCGGTTGACGCTGCCATTCTCATCAGGGCTGATTTTGGCATCAAAAACTTTCCTGTTAATTTATTCTCATTGCGGGTTTCGTTGTTTCCGATTTTTTTGGTGCTTTCCCTCCTTCTTCTAACGTCTATTGATTTCTCGATGACCATTTTCCAGGACATACCAGGACATATCCCAGATCGTGGTAATTATTTCCCGTCCAGCCATTCCCACTAATCAAGAGATCATTATTTATGGAGTGCGGCGTCATCTTGTCTAAGCACACAATATGGTTACTAACATAATTAGGACCATTCCACATGTTTTTCATTAATCCGAACGAATTTCAAAGTGTTTTTGTCGATCCCAAGGTAGTTGAATTTTGGTAAAGAACTTTGAAACTGAAAAAAACGGGAAAACACAATTGATCGTCGTGTATACATGCTGGGTTTGCATTAGTTCGTATTTTTCCAACCCTCCTATCCTTTTCCCCTTCCACCTCCCTGACCCTCAACACATAATATATACATCTGAAAACTACCATGCAAGCCACCCCGTGGGTTCGTGTCAGGGGGTGTTAGGACAGCAGCCGTAACAATGCGTAAATAAAGAGGTTTTCGGAGGTGAAGTGTACAATGGGAATGTTTTAAGTGGAGTTCTTGTTATTTTCCGGATTATGCTATGCGGATAAACGGTCACAGAAGCCGCTCTCCAAACCCTGTTGGATCTCTGGTAAAACTCTATCACAGTATCAATTTAGATTTTAATGAATATACCGTGAAAATATTTAACCGGAGGATGAAGAAATATAGGCAACGAAAGTAGGGGAAGGCGGTCTCGAGAGGGTTGGTGGAAAGGATTCGGGAGACAAATGCGACAACAGAGTTGGGTGCTCGCCATCGGAGTCTTTTAAAAAGGAAACCGTTTTTCATTTCCTTCGCACTCTTACCCTCTCTCTCTTTCTCATACCGAAATCTTTGCATGGCGTGTGAGACTAAAGCGGTCCGTGACTCTTTAAAAATGTCGCCGTCTCGAACGTCGCCGCTCGCTTGCGCGTCGAGTGGATAAAGGGGCGCGAAAATAACAACAGAAGCGATGATGCTCTCTCGGGAAGACTCCTTTTCATCCCCCCTTTGCCTCCCCCCCCACCACTCATCCTCCCACATGACAATCCTTCCGTCGCGATGAAAGACGCCACGGATGGATGTGGAACGAGTCAAGGGTTTCGCGAGCACTCGGAAACAAAGGAGTTGACTACATGTACGATCACATGCACACTTACACTCGTGCGCTTGTACCAATAGCCCGCAAAGTGGGCGCTGCCACCATCCGGGGGATGGTGCTTTCAACTAAGGAGGCGGCATGGGGGCCGCTGGGTACAGGGTCCTCTCCGAATGCTATCATTCATACATATCTAGGAATGGTAAAGGTGGTCTGAGCGAGTAAACTACCTAGTCATAATAGAAAACATATTATTAATATTTTAATTACACCTGCTGTGGGACACACGAATTGAATATTGTAATATTAGTGGCGTAATAATATAGTTTTATATGATCAAAATGGTAAATAATTGAATGGAAATATCTAAATAAGTCTTCAACTTGACTCATTTCTTTGCACGGTTCTTTTGAAACTCCTTAAAAACGGAAGGTTTTTTGTGATACCCAAGAACCTATTGCGGTGTCAATATGATTAATTTTCAAAAAAAGTTGAAAAACCATGCAAACTACATGCTGTTAGTTTTGTTACGACATCTAAGTGTTATAAATTCCTCATTTTGTAAATAAAGTCTCTCTGGAATGCATACACGTTCCGTTTCCCATATAGCATTGGTAGTATTCTTTGGCAAATATCTCGTAAAGAAATGTAGTAAGGGCTTAAATGTTTGATGTCATTAGAAGGGTGATATATTTTTCTTTAAAATGAGACCAAATTCATTGACTTCTAGGTAAAATGAAAACTTACGCTCTAACTACCTTAAATTTTATTTCCATTGGATTTGAATTTAACAGCATTTTCCTCACAATTATCTCTGTTCTTTTTTTCTAAACCTTCTAATTTTGTCATGTAGTCTAATTTGAAAGCTTTTAGTTGGGGGCGTTGTGTGTGGGTCTGGGAAACAATGGCTTGAAAAATTCAGGGAATCACTTTTTTATACTGAGTATTCCCATTAAGGCGTCTACCGGCGTGAATTTCTAATTTGTAAAATGATGCGTTTTGACCCATTTACGCCGGTATTCATCAACCTCACCCTCAGATGACATCAACGCGTAGTACATAGATTCAAATAATATAGCCCAGCAAGACATTAGTGGTAATAAAATATCATAAGTGTTGAAATTAATGAAAATATCATGGCATGAACGTTTTATCATTATAAATCACTGAATAAACTTGATTTGTCCACAATTTTTATTTTCCTTCCTAGGTTTTGACACTCAGGTCATCATCAGGTGACACAACACCAACTGTTTTATCATTGTGATAGTAAGGGAAATATTTAATAATGTCTCGATGAAAAATTGTAATTATATCGTGATTAATAGTAGCATGGCCGTAGAGGTATATTTTGCTGACTTCAATCTTTGGCCTTCTCATTGGCTCTTGGTGACTGTACTGCTTGTTAATAATGAAGCCTTAGAATTTCTCACCCTTAACTCTGATCCAACCGATGGTCTCTAGTGGTAAATTGTATGCAGTTATATGTTTATAATGGAAGGAACATTTCATTATATTTATTTTCGTAAGGACAGGTGAAGTTACCCAAGGCAATTTGTCAACAAAAACTTCTCGGTTCCAGAGTTTTTGATATAATCAAAATGAAAACCTTTGATGTTTAGTTTTTGACACTAATCTTTTCTAATTTATCCATGACGCTATTAATCCTAACTCCTTTTGTTTTAGTAATATTAGTTTTGAAATGGCTTGTTAATTGGTCAATAAGTTTTTGACTTCTAAATTATAATCAGTAATATACTAAATTTTGATTACAGAATATCTGATCCTGAGTAGTAAAACTGATACCTTTTAAGGAGTACTGTGTTTTTAACGTTATATTCTGATTGAAGGCGCGTGTCTGAAAACTGAAAGTAATGACGTTTTGACGGCCAAAAAGGGAAACTTTTTGCATGTTGTCGTAATGTGGTTCTTCTCTCTCTTCTTTCGA
This sequence comes from Ceriagrion tenellum, assembly GCA_963169105.1. Taxonomy (NCBI): domain Eukaryota; kingdom Metazoa; phylum Arthropoda; class Insecta; order Odonata; family Coenagrionidae; genus Ceriagrion; species Ceriagrion tenellum. Next base: position 112,683,029 of record OY720640.1, on the reverse strand, counting down.
TGTACTCTTTTCTACGGTTCCTGCTTTTTGATGGAGCCGTGGAAGAGGTTTTTTTTTACAAAAGGAAGGAGGGAGTAATTTTTCTCTTAAAGCGGGTGGGGGTTCGCATGGCTAGAAAATTGTCGTCGGAGGATTTTGGAATGAGTACTCGGGACGAATTTTTTGCGAGGACGAACACTCACTTACAGGATATCACCACGACTCTTTTAAATGTCCCTTTGTTTGATAATTGTGTTTGCGCTCATTGTAGAGATGCATTGACGCTTTAAAAGATAATTGTAACAGTATGGGGCAAAAAGATTCATAAATCATTGATAAAGGAAGGACATGGAAATAGCGGGGAAGGAAATGAAAGAAAATACTGCTCATGGAAATTATTAAAAAAGATAGAACGTATGCCGAGGATAAGACTCAAATCATGTTGTAAGATAGGTGCCTCAACTCGTAAAATTCTTAAAGATTGTTAATCTATTTAATCTGCAGCCTTCATTAACCATAATATCACCTCTTATAACAGTTTCACAATCTACATAAATTCTGCTGACAAAAAAATATGCGATGTCTGCCACTAGTCCTATCATGATGTGTTATTTTATTCGATGCAGAACCTATTGCTCTGTAGCGCGACAACCCTTTAATGCATGAGTCAGAGCATACAAAGGTCTGCTTGATAAAATAAATGGTTATAATGACCAAAATTGAGCAGGATGAGAACTAATAAAAGAGCCGTATGACGTGAATGCTGCAGAAAAATCTAAAATTGATATTTAGGTCAAGGGATTGGATATATTTTATTGAAATAACTTTCAATGCAACGTGTTATCCTTTTCGCTCATATGTGTTGGAATATGGCATGCCGAGCAATGTAGAACCCATCATCTTCGTGGAAAAATCATTTAAATATAGCAATATGCGATAGGCAACAATATCATAGGGCATATACCTATTTTAATGCATATTAATTGCTCTGCTTGCCTTCATTTCCGTGCTCCTAACATGCAAGTCTCTTCTATTATCTTTCATAATGAAATCTAACACACCGACAACCTGATTATACGACGTGTATCTGTTTGAAAATTGTAAATAATACTACTTAATCCGATGACATGTCAATCCTTATCGTAATACTAGTGTTTTGGCAAGTAATTTAAAGTACTATTTAGTTTATATTGCTCTATTTATTACGGGTGTACCTCAGAATAATTTATGAATAAGAGGTTGACTCACAGAATAATATGAAAAAAGTATGCTTTATGAAGACAACGTTTCCTTCACTTGAGAGCCATGGAATGGAGTACAGTATTTTCGGCTTATTCCTCAACCAGTTCAGTTCAGATCAGTTCAGACCTTTGCCGCGTACGGACGTATCCCGCTCCGCGGCTAGAGGAAAGGCCATGGATTGGTGAAAGCGTGTGTTTCGTTGAAGTTTCCTACCAACATGAGTTCATGCAAATTGTGCAAAAAATCTATAAGAAGTACAGTTTCTTTGTCTTATTTTGACTGCCAATTCAAGTTTCATGGTCGTTGCTTGATAATCCCTCTTAGGAAAGAAGACATCGAAGGAATAATTGCAAGCAAGCAAGTGTGGAGGTTTCTAGAGTGCCAAGTGCCACACAGGGCTAGCATGAGCATTGAGTGCTCAAGTTTAGCTCCCAAAAGTGCCCCTATGAGTGCATATACTGATACATTCAACAAATAACTTCAAGAAATCAATTGTAATTTAGTAATCGGAGTGTACTTTAGGGGACTCCTTGAACAAGTTGCATGAAAGGCTTGATGACCTCTTCTCAACTATTAACGCTCATGGTAAGTGAGGGAACGAGTGTTTTACTGAAATGAATTTGTTGTTTCAGGAAAATGTAAATTTGAATAAACAAATATCGGTACTTGAAAACCAGTGCAATGACCAAGAACAGCGTATGCTCTCTAAATCCATTGAGCTGTATGGCTACCCCCTAAACACAAACGACCTGATGTGCGTTGTTGGTGGAGTCGGAGCTAGCCTAGGGGTTAAAAAGGACGCGAGTGACATAGATTATTGTTATCACTTCAAAGGAGCTGGTGGCTCAGGAGGAATTCATGTCAAATTCCTCCGGCAACAGCTCAAGGATGACATCCTTGCAACGAGAAGAGTGAAGAGGGATTTTGCAACCGGTCACCTTGACCTTCAGGGTCCGTCCTCGCCGATCTACATCAACGAAGCACTTTGTGCTAGCAGAAGGCGGGTGTTGAATGCAGCGAAAGCAGCGAAGAAAGAAAAGAACTACCAATATCTCTGGATACGAGGGGGAAAAATTCTGATGAGAAAGGCAGAAAAAGAACTGGTATTTGTACTTACGTGTATGAATGACATTTATAACTTGTAATACAATGGCAGTGTCGTACAATCCTCATAAGTTTAATACTAACGCTCTAAATATCGTTCACCAAAATATTCGTAGCCTTAGAAGTAATTTTGATTTATTTTTTGCTCACCTTTATGGGTTCAAGAATTTACCTGATATTATTATTTTGACTGAAATCTGGATATATGAACACGAATTAGACTTATATAAAATATCCGGTTACAAATCGTTTGCTCGCTGCTGTGATACCCGCCGCGCCCGCGGAACTATTATTTTTGTCAAATGTGACCTTAAGTGTAATTCTAAGTTGTTGCTTACTCCCTCTGCTGACTGTGTTCTTGTATCAGTGAAGTGTGACATAATTGAAACACGTCCTCAGTATCTACAGGTAGTTAAAATACTCGGTACAACAATTCATTTCCGAACTTGAAAGGATACTATTTGTTCTGACACACAATTTAGTGGTTGTTGGTGACTTGAATATCAATATTCTTAATTCAACCAATGATTCCACCCTTTATATGGATTTGATGAGCTCTTTTGGTCTCGTATTTTTTTTCTTGTTCTATATGTAATAATGTATGGTCGTAGTTCAAACTGATGGTAACCTAAACACAGGTTCGCCTTATAGGTTACCTAAAGCTACAAATATCTTAATTTGTATTCTTTGTATTTTTTTCTGTATTTCATGTTTCGGAGCAATAAACATTATTATTAGTATTATTTATTACTCTGCATTATGCTGCCCTCGGGTGATAGGCACACAAGCATGCTATTAATATCAAGAGATCTCTGCAGGTTGACTCACAATTTTTCTCTCTAGAAAACATCTTGAACAGTATTGCTGTTATTTGTTTTACAGTTGGTTTTGCAAGGTGATATTTCTTGTTGATTCTCAATCATATTTTTGTTTCCTTGAATCAAAATTTTTTAAGAGGAGAGTAAATGAGAATCGTATGATTGGTAGACCCAATGCGAATAAAAATGGGTTTTAATGCAAATAGTGAGTTCATTTTCTTGCTTTCAGCGCGTAGTTTGAGTAGATAAGTATTAGAGTAACCCCATACGGAAATTACTATCGATAATAGGCACATGAAAATGAAACAGATTTTGGTTTTGTGAGGGGCAGTGGAAATACATTTACGATAAAGTTTTGTCCTTATCGATCCATATGGCAAAAAAATGTCACTTTATTAAAACTTCGAAAGTTATAGAGAAGCTAGTGAATAAATCGAAAGATCGGGTGGCTCTTGAGTGCTTTCTAGACCGGAAAAAAAACATGAAAGAAGTTTTGTGTGATTGTATTTTTGCCAAAGTTTCTATTTACATTCCCAGGGGAGCTATAAACAGTTGCATTGGAATCGATCGAAGACAAAACGAAAGAGCAATCCGGACGAGATCGGAAAACCTTGGGAACGAAAGTTGTGGATTTTCATCCCGCTCCCACGGCCAGGTGGCTCGTAGTGCGGGAGGCGAATGTTGCTTCCCCAGACCTCTCGTCCTTTTATTCTCCAACCTGTTTCTTGCAGACTTCCAGTTTACGGCCAGGGTCAGCTCGGCGGCGATCTGAAAATTCCCCTTCTCCGAAACGACCCTCGTGGGTTCGTTCGCTGCAAGCGGGAAACGTCTTCCGGGAATAGCATGCAATCTAACCGGCATCGGAATTGTGTGAGCTCGCCTCTTCCCGTTTTCAACCCGTACCCCCTCTCCACTGTATAAGATGGCGCACCAAAGCCATATTCTTCCTCCTCTTCCATTTCCATCCGACTTACAGGAATTTTTCCCCTTTCTTGAATTCCTACTCCCGTCCTCCTACTCTTTCCTTGCTCCGTGACAACAATCATCACGTTTGTCAAGGACACGTATGGAATGTGCGGTAGGCGTTAGAGGCAAATGCCAAAAGGATAGCCAGAACTCAAATTTTCGCTGACATGAGTCATTGGTCATAGGCAGATTATATTCTGACTATTGATCAGATTTTGTTCAACTATATTTCTGAATTATCTCAACTCTATTTCTGAATATTATATTTTTAGCTTTGTCATCGATGGGAAAACGAATTTTATTAGTTGTTCCTGCCCTCAATTGTACACAAATACTCTTACGACTTGTGCGAGACCAATTATTTGTGGAGCAAGGCTTGGATCTTATTCCTAATTGACTGGAGTAGCGGTCAACTGGGTAGAATATAAGAAGAGAAATATGCGGACGTGACGATTTGAGATAATACCAACAATCATCGAACTTTAACCCCTGAAAATTGCTAGCTTGGCTACTGCAGTTGACAGTTATTAAACTATCTCTAAGCCTACCACGCAACTCATCATTAACTGCAGGTATCAGATCCCAAAATATCAATATGATGCATAAATGATAAATTTATTTATAAATTTATAAAGTGTAAGCATTATGGAAATAAATGTAATATATTGATTTATTGAAACCAATAAATAATATTTCAATCGAATTGATTGTAATACTGCATTGCAGTTCAGCTGTAATTTGTACTTAGCCAGGTATTTTTACGCTAAGGTTTAATTATAAATTTCCTCATATATAACAATTATGCAATTAGTCGCACAGAAAGTGCGAGGCTTGAGTGAATTTTAATAAATTTATTTTGTATCTTTTTGATGCATCTTAAACAGAACTTTTTTGTACATGAAATTGAGTACATACATTTAGTTGCTTGTCATGTACAGTGGTACAAAAACGGTCGATTTTAACAAGCATTACCTCGTTAACCATACGATAAATCGATCCCAAATAAAATTCATAGACTTCTAGGTGTGTGAAACTATTAACAACAGTGTTATTAATAAGTTGGTGTGGCTATGAATTACGTTTAATATTGAATACTACGCTGGAACGGGTATGTCCTTCCACGTAAACTTTGCTATGCAAATAATACACAATGTTTGTTTTATCAAACGAAAAGCATTGCATGAGTACTATAGATAGTATTAGCGCATTTTTTGGGCCATAGTCGTAATAGTTAATAATCAATGATTCTCCTCAGCTAAAATTTTAGTTTTAAGTCTTATTTTTAAGTAGTGAATAATTTATTTTATAAATTATTAGGTGAAATTAATTTTGGAACGTCATCATTGCGAAAAAAATTTTATTTATTGCTATAATATTTATTTATTGATAAAAATTGTGATGTGCCATTGTGATGAGCAATAGGAGATGTGAAATGATAAGCAATCAAAACTGGTTGATTTTGAATGTCTCAGCTAGTTTGATTATATGGGAGTTTTATCATTCAAGTTGTCACATAAAATCTATCAAAACAATGCAGCTAGATGAATTGGGTTTAAATAATCATCAACCACAGATCCGCTATTTCCTCTCTGTTTCTTCAGATTATTATATTACCTTCAATAATTAGTTGTCAAAAATCTGAGTTATGAGTCTTTTACTCAATTCTCAGTCAACGTCAAATAAAAAAATGAATTAAAAAAAATAAAGTTTAGGAACATTTGAAGCTTCGTCTTAATGTGAGTATCCTGAAAAACCTGGATGATATTGTAACCAAATAGAATCAATACTAACGCTTTTGTAAATATCTATTAGTGAATCTTCTTAATCTATTATATAAGTTGATCAGTGATAGAAAATTTGCCGAGATTGATGGAATCTAATAACCGTTGGTTAAAAAATGCCATTTATGTTGGGTGTTTTGGCACGGCATAATCAAATAATTTGTGATAAAACGTAATTTTGCCTGAATTATTTATGGGGTGAATGAGCAGAGAAAAGTAATTTGTAACCCTAGGATTCTAGAGCTCCTATCAATTATTCAAGAGAGCAGTCATAGGAGCTATGGTCTCAGATGGCTCCGTAGGTTAAGAAAAATTCCCGTCACTTCCACCTTGACTCTCTGGTCGCCTCACTTCGTGCTCACGGATTCCAGATTCCAATTTTAATCCAACGCCCCCACCATGTTGTATTTCAGCCTCTCCTCCACCTTAACCTGTTCGATGTCTCGCTCCCTGTCCATAGAGAGAGTTCTGAGAGCCTGCTTCACACGGCCGTGCTCTTCTTGAGAGTAATCAATTGCCCGGAAGTAATACGCGTTTTTCCCACTTTGTTTCTACACTTAACTACCACCCTTCCATCGCGGGTGGGGAGAAATTCCTACGGGTGCTAAGACTTCAGCATTTAGAATGAGAGCAAAGAGCTGGAAAAGGTATTAAAGGAGGGAAAGAACGATAGCTGAAATGTGTTTTGGTTGATTAGTCCGGTCTATTATCTTTGTATCCGATGATAGACCATAGAAAGGAGGAGGTAATTCTTGTTTTGCTACACTATTAGTAACAGAAACTACCATCTAGCACCAATTTAATAATAATAATGGTAATTCACCAGGTGATTTTTCTTAACAGAATCGAATATCATATTTGTTACAGCTCTGCGTGTTCGTAAAATTCAATGATAACATTGACAATGAGTTTTATCAAATAGTTATAAAGCAGTACGGATGGCATTTTACGCTAGACTCTCGTAAATCTTGATTTTGAAGTTAAGATTTTCATAGTTACGATGAGTATGAAAATAAACAAACATCTTATCAGTTTTTTGTGCATCTAATTGGTCTGTTTTACTATCGTATTTCTTCGCATAGTTCGTGTGGTGCGGTGCGGTGCGAGATTGACTCCGTGTCGCTTCTTGATTTAATTTTCTGTTCTTTTTCATAGTAGTGTTATGATTATCTTACTCATCCGAGTTTTTCTCAAAAAATACTAATTTTACAGAATGATTAACTGGCGTATTAAAAATCTGCATTGCTTAATCCTCTATGCCTGCGAAATGTTTAAGATAAGGTCCAATTAGAAGAAAGCAACCTCTATGCTGTAGTGAAAATAATACAGCAATATCAAGTCATTGAGAGATAAAAATGTAAGTTTAAAAATCTCTTAGCTAAGCTCCTATTCACGATCATGCTTTTTTCCGAACTAGATTTTGGCAACTAAGTGCAGTTTTTGAGGCACTAATAATTATCTGAAATTCTCACATCTACTACGGCCTGAAAAAAAGTGAGGAGAGGGTAGTGAGAATAGGAAATAAGTAGAGATGGCAGTATTTTAGGAAGTGACCTTGGTATCGATATTCTTAACCTCTCATGATTCATTTGAATCAGTTGTATATATTTAATAAGATTGGGTACCCTTAAAATGATCATTTTCCAGAGAATTTTGGGAGGAGTTCAATATTTCAAATATTACTAAAAATTCAAATGTCATAGTTTCTCGCGCACGTTCGAATGTATAGCTCTTATCGCAAAAAGTAAAACTTTTGTGCTCTGTCGATTAAACGGCAGACCCTAGTGCTATTGGTAAGAGTTTGCACAGCAACATCGATACCAAAAATACCACGTTCTACGAACAGAATGAAGTTCCGCGCCAATTTTTTCTTCGGTGAAGTGCTCGGCCACAACCTTTGCTCTAAAACTTTACTTCCCTAATGCTTCTCTCCGACCCTCCGCCATCGCCCGCAACGGCAGCCTTACACGAGGGGCAAAGATTCCGGTCTGTAGTACCCTTGTCGATAATCAACCCCTCATGTGTGAAAGGGAAATTGATTCCCGTTGATGCGAAGCGTTGAAGAATGGTTATGGAGAGCGGAGCATCCCTGAAGCTAATGCCGATAAGAAGGGTATTCCAAAACCAATTTTTGAGATCATTTTAAAGATAAATTTGTTCCTGATGCACTGAAAACTTCTTGCAAAATTTAGTGATGCGATAAGTGATCGAAGTCCTTCAAACAAAAACTCCCATGCAGAAAACTAGCTTGGGTGGTAATTTTGGGGAGGCGACCCTTGAAAAAGGCTATTTCTGCCTTTATGAACGGATAGAAAGGGTGGTAGGGGAAGAATATATTGGTAATAGAGTACGGCTGGAGATAAATCCAATGTCGAGAGAAATGCTCAGCTCATGACGAAAGGCGCCTAGGGTACTTTTAATTTAAGTCCTAAACGATGAAAGGGGAGCCACACTTGATATGTTGTACATGAACCACTCAAGTAAGGATTAGAATTCCACTGAGATATCTTCGATACCTCTGGGGTTCAAACTTCGGCTCTCTACATAAGAAATCTATCAAAATAACGCAGCAACTAACTATTTAATACTCGTTGATAGTTTCATAAACCGTTATGTACTCTTAAGAAGTATAGCTATAACTTCTTTTTTTTAGAATCATTTATTTTCCATTGATTCTAGAATATTCTTACTTGCTGGTAAATGTCTGTATCTTTCATCCAAGGAATGAAGAACCGAGGTTATTTCTTGTATTCAGTCACAAGAAAAATCCGGAAGTATCCTCGTGATAACATAAATTACAGAGAAAATGATGGATTCATGCCGTACTGTATTTCATTTTGTGATTTTGTAAGCATGAATAGCATTGCTAACCTCTGTGCAATGATCTCGAATCTTTTGTTAGTCTGTATTAGTTTGCATGAGTTCAACTTACTTGTTATTGCCGCAACCTAAGTATATTTTACTCCAAGAGTACTGGAACTAATAAATTAGGGCTAATACTCGAGAGTATGCACTGACTTTGACATCGAGCTGTCATTGATATAAATTTCCGAAAACAATAATAAAATAAAAATCTTTCGTCCATTCAATCCTGGAAGTGCTAACATTCATAAACAAATGTCATATTTAGTGTTTACTTATCGACCAATTGTCATAAGTTTTATGTTAGTAATACTTTTTAGGAAAGATCCAATGTCTATTTTTAATTAATTTGAACATGTGAAAATATTCACTTTTATTGCCTTATTTTTTAAATTTTCGTTCAATGCGATACACAGGTGTTTACTTATGCAAGTAAACTGATAATATACGTTATTTATGTATGATTATGCTCTATTCTTTAAATAAAGTGATTCCAGGATCATCATTGCTTAAAGGCAAAAAGTGAGGTAGTTAAAATGTGACTCTGTTTACATTTAATTAAGAGGTATCATGATTAAATTTTTTGAATGTGTTATTTCATCCGCAATAAAGTGGAAAAATTCCCTCAGCACTGATATGAAGTCTCACTCATTTAGTACGAGAAATTGTAAAGTTATTAAACTGTGATTACTCCGCTGCATGATCTTCTGAAAACCAACGGTGATTTTAAGTCAGGCACCCCGACTTCTATCTAAATTGCCAAAATCATTGTGGTAAATAATAAGTTGAAATGCAACGCAATATCCAAGATCAGTTTTCTGTGAACCAACGGTTATTTATGGATAATACTCTTGAGTCTCCAAATACGGTATTGAGGATTAGATTTGGCCAAAATCTACTTCCTTATCATGATTAAGTAATATGTATGTCTGTTGTCGTATATGCAGGGATCTCTGGTCTAGCAAAAGGGTAAACAAACTGTTCACATATCTTGAATCATTTTCTTCATATCTTTTTTTAGAACCATGGTGATCAAAGAATATCCCAGACCGTAATTGAGGGGTGATTGGGAACTGAGGAAAGAGGGATGAAAATATGAGAAATGAAAGGCGAAATGTACGGTGATCACAAATATCAGAACCTCAAAAGAGACGTGAAGTATTATCATCCTATGTGATTATTTCACGCTAGATTTTCCGTATTCTCTTTCCGTGATTCTAAATTGACCGAGCGATTTGCATTATCGGGTGGTGGTTTCATCTGGTAATTTCAAGTAATAATGGTTTACGTAAATGAAAATTAAATGAGGACGTTTGCGGAAGGAAGAAAAATGTTTACTAAAGTTAATAATCAAGGTAGATTTTTTCTTTTGTGGTATATCTTTTTTTCATTCAAAATTACCCAGAAACAAAAATGATAAGAAATTCCCAGTGAGATTTTGAGTAAACCATTAGATGTGCTTTTAATAAAGTTAAGTTATCCTTAAAAATTATATTACTTTGGGGCCACAATGCAAAATGCTCTTGGACGACGCATTAGCTTTGGTAGCGACGTCACATTATTGTGAACTCATTAGGCGTGAAAATATTTATATATATACCATAATGTGAACCTTATAATACCACTCGGTAAAAAAACACCAATTTAATTTAGAAATGAAATTTCTAAAAACTTCTCCCATATTTTGCATGAGGAATGATTTACATATTTAAGTGTTGTCTAAAATGGGAATTAAAACACTTTATTTAATTTCGCGGCTTGTAGTTCCAAATACATGAATGAAGCATTCAACCCTATAGCTGCAGTAAAAAGCGGATACCAGTGATTGGCAGCAAGGACCAGTGATAGGCTGCAAAGACGGAGACCATTAAATGACGGAGATTTAACCGACTTGAATTGCCAGGGTTGAACTCCGCCTCACTCATCTGGGCAAGTCGTAAAATCAAGACTGGACTTCACAATTCCCCTTCCAAGGCGACCGCGTCCCACGATGACTCCCATGCTGCCTCACTCCAAACTGTCCCCTACCCCAATACTCCGCAATGACAGTGCCACCAACTCTGCAGAATTCACCGTGAGTCTCTCACATTAGATGTTGTTAAAATTTTAGTCGAATTATCCTTGTCATCTGAGACGCGACACAAATTAGATATCTACCGATTAGTAATGGCAAAATAATTTTTCTCTTGCCTTTGCTAGCAATCAATGAAAAATACTTGTACGGCTTCAATTTTTTTAAATGATCTCTTTAATAAAAATAACAGTGATTATCATTTTTTGTAACCATTGCAGTAAAACCCGTAATCTTCAAAGGACCTGCTGAAATCATGACGTTAGACTTGGGTCGTAAAATGTTCAATGTCGAATGTCATTATCATTATGCATTTATTATTTTTGATGATCAATTTTTATGCTCACAGTACCACACTACATTAAATAGAAATAATTGGTGTCGGAAACTTTCTCATCCCCTCTCATCTTTATGCCAATTATATGCATACTTATATCAATATTTTTTATTAAAAATATTTTATTATTTATATTTTACTTTTTGGTCTTATATTTTTTGTTTGTTTTTGCATCATAAATGCGAGTCATAAATATAATTTTCTTTGCATCATGATACTTATGACTTTAATTTTGTAGTTGTATTTAAATTTAGTCTTGATTATGAGTAAAAAATTATCACGCTCAAACCGTCGTAATCTCGCGGACTGCTGTGGAATTTGCTGGTCCGGGAACAGCCCACTCCTCGATTTGACTGTTCGTGAGTTGGCAAGCCTGCATATATAGAGCCCGCCCTCGTCTCTCCGCCGCAAGTACACCAAGGGCATCAACGTTTGCCCTCTCGTCCCTCTATCTCTCATTCCTCTTCCGCCCTCCATTAGATGCAAGAGGGCCCGCGGCGAGGTCTCCTCTCTAAAAGACTAGAACTCCTCTCAGTGTGTCAAGTGATGCGGAGGAACAGCGCGGCCGTATGGGACGTGTGTTATTTCTCCGCGCGGACGGCGAAGAAGTGGGCTAAGGTCAGGGTAGGGGGGAAAGAGGGGGAGGAGTGAGAAGGGGGATGTAGAAAGTAGTGAGATGGGAGGAAGAGGTTGACTCAGAGAAGTGAGGAACATAGGATACAGGAGGTGTAGTCAACAGAAGATGTGGTACAAGAAGAAAGGAGGGAGCGTTTCGATGGTTGTTACTTTCCTTTAGGGATTCGACTGACGACTGTGATCATTTAAATATTCCCCCTATACACGTCCATGCTCATTTATGTGGTTTCCAAATCATTACTTAGAATGCATTATTCTATTGCATAATGCACAATGTCAATGATATATAGTTGAGCTATACTGAAGAAACATTTAAGCTCATGCCGACACTTGTTAAAAAAATTACAGCCAAAGACATCCTAAGTAAGTTTGATCGAAAAATCATTTCATCTAGAATTGATGAATGAATTTGAAAAAAATTTTAAAGCATAATATCTCACCTTTCCAATGATACCAAAATATTAGCCTCTAACCGAACTACTATTCCAGATTTTTTACGAAAAATACCTGCCCCTTTACATGGGAAATGGTATATTTTTGCATTCCAAAGGGACTTTATTTACAAAAATGAGGAACTTATAATACCTAGATTTCGTCAAATAATTAAAAGCATAGTTTTTATGGTTACTAAATTTAAATATATCTTATTGTCACCGCAGTAAATGTTTAAAAATCGCTAAAAAAACCTGCCTTTGCGATGGTGTTTTAAACCGACCGCGTGAAAAAATAAGTCAAGTCAGGGACTTATATAGATATTTTTATTTTACTATTCAACATTTTAGTTCTAAAAGAGTATATTATTGCACCATTAAAAATTATATAATAAATTCATACTTCCTATGGCTGCTGAAAATAAAACGCATAATTCGAATATGATATCCATTATGACTTGGGAACTATACCGCTCAAACTACCAAAATGGTGGGAACACTGATGTCAGTCACTTAGTGAGTGTTTATTTTCGCTTATTTGGCTTGTTTATTACCTCTATATGTTTTATTCTGTGAATAAAATAAAATATATCATTATTCCAATTCGAGCAATCAAGCTTATTCGTATGATAAGTGAACTGGTTGGGAGAGGATAAAGGTGTTTTAAGAGAGAAATCAGTACTCGTGCTATTAATTGCATTTGTCTAATATATAGTTAAAAATGCCGCAAGTACTAATTCCTTTACTTTTCAGAAATATTTCCTAAAAAGTACAAGCCTTCCCTCTTGAAATATGGTTCGCCTGGAACACCATTTCAAGGAAAAATGTACACCTACATCTCTTACCTGCGAGCCACCGCATTGGCGTGTAGCAAGGGGTATTAGGACACCAACCGTGTAAAGATGTGAGAGTAAAGGTTTTGAAAGGTGAAATGGTGACGTGTATTATGGGTGTGCATTTAGTGGAACTCAGTTTTTATAATGATAGTTCATTGTGCACGGAATGAACATTTCTGTTCGGCAATGTTTCTCTCTTATTTTATCGTTTTTATCAGACCTAGAGTATGTGTACTCACTCCCTTTGCTGTGATATTTCATGATAATATTCCCTGTTTTGCTCTAAAACACACTAGTTCTCAATTTTTCAAGCATTTCTCAAAATGTGGAACCTCTAGCGTGCAGAAAGTGTAAAATATATAAGAGCTAGCTAGAGTCTCTGTTTAAGTTGCGACATCACGGCACTAATTAGCAAATATCAAATCCAAGTGCATTTGTGCACGATCGACATGTCTGTCAGTTATGATGAAACATGTTGACTGTGGCAAAGAAGACCATGACAAAAGGAGAATTCCATGTTCATCCGACTAGCCCAATGCGGGAGAGTAAACGAATATCCATGATTCACTGACCAAGATTCTCAAACCCTCGTAGCCAAATTTAAAGTTCGTAATATATTATTTGTACCAGCTACAACGCTCCTTGCTGCTGAATATATGCGATTCTTGTGTAGCATTCTTCAATGAACCGAACGACGTACTTTCCTGAAGCTTTGCTTGTACCGTTAGATTTGGCACATTATGTTCTGCTGAGTTCTTTCTGCCCAGTTAGGTTTAAAGCAAGTATATTGCTAGAGTTGACCACTCTGTACTAAACTCTCCCCTCTACTCTTTTACCTAACACTATCGACGCGCACCTTCCTCCTCCGTGATGCATCACTACTCACAGACGACTGACTCTAATTTTCCACAACACAGTGTTTCGATAAATATTTTTTCCATAATTTAAAATAAAGGCTATTTGGCGACATACACACGATTCTGAAGCCAGTTTTTTTTCGAAAAAGAATCAGACACAATGTGGCTTGAATTTTTTGGAAATGATTTCTTCTTTGTCTTCTAGGGTAATCATTGTCGTTACAAGACTATACATCTTCTTACACCGTTTTACATAAGAAACCTTGTCGCACAGGCTGGTTTAGGTAAGGAAGTGCCGTCAAGCTGCACTTTAAATTTGCAGTCAAATTGCACGGTTTAAAGCGGGAACTTGCTAGAAAGAGGGCTAGAATGATTGATCAAAAGACAGTAAAAACGGTCCCTGCTGCAGGTCTGAGCCTAAGTTTTCTCTTTGCCATAGCATCAAAATGCACGATGGAGTGCTTCAAGTAAAGTGGTCTCAATACATATGCATTCGCCGTATGAACAGTAGAATTGACACGTGAAAACTCACGATCTGAATATTTTAACTGTTTGAATATTGTCCTGTGCTCTCATAAAGTATGATTTCATCTATTTTTCTTCTTGTTTTGATTTTGGTCTGCTATCTACAACACTAAATAATCAAATGTACTAATTTTTATTTTCTTGCTCTCCAATTATTTTCCATTTTTTTAAATTGTTTTCCCCTCCTCTTTTTTCCGTATCAATGCAATTAATTTCTCATATTTTCCTTTTTCCGGAAATATTTGAATTGTCGTATCAATATCCTAAATTAATAATGATTGCAGTGACAAATAAAATGGTACGAAGTCACTCGCAACGGTATATATTCACCAAGGGTTGAAATTCTCTATAATAAAATCATTTGACTTGACCGGGATTCGAACCCGGATCTCTCAATTGCCGATCAGGAAGTAAACCATTCACATCTGTTCGGTAATTGGAAGAATCGAGTTTTATCCCGTTCAAGTGAAATGATTTTTTCATGGCAAATTTCAACCCTTGTATTGTAAATTAAGTTCTATCCTGTATTATGTCTTGCCTAGTTCCTGTCCCTTCATGTCTCTCTTGGCCCCACTAACTTTCACTCCAATTGTTGACACGATTTAAATCCAACTTTTCGATAATTTAAACATATGCCTAACCTGCATTGCTTTTGATGGAAATAAAAGAATCAATTTAGTGAGGATTGAAGGGGAGGAAGAGGTAAGGAGAAGAGAATTTGGGGTTTCATAGAGGGAATGAAGGAAGATGGATATCCCCTGTGTGTGTGCTTGGGACGCCACACGGCCGAACTGGTCCTTTCGACTCGACCGGCCCCCACTGAGCCCTCTACTCCCATTCTACGAGGCGCATCTCCCATTGAGTAAGTGATGATGGGAGGAGTAGGGGCGAGGCGAGCCCTCTTTGAATGGTGGCAAGAGAGAGGCAGGGGGGAAGAAGAGTGCAGGGGTCGTATCCACCACGAGTGCCCCCTCCGACCTCGGGTTCGTTCGGGCGAGAAAGGTCGGAAATTAGCGAAATAACTTGCAGGTCCCTTACGACCGATGCCTGCACTGCTGCCCGCTCTCCCTCTCCGAGACACGAGAGCGGGCTTGCACATCCTCCCCGTATTAGCCTGTGCCCTCCTTTCTTCGACCCCTCGCCCACTTCCCAGAAGGCACTTTTGACTCGAAGAAATTCTTTCACATGCAAGCCATACTCTGAGTTCGGGTCAGCTGAGATTCTGAATGGGCGGAATTAAATGAAGGCGCTTCCATTTCCTGAGAAGAATGCATTTCTAAGGAACTCCTGGTGAGGCGGAAGTGAAATTGAGATATATGTTCTCGCAAGGGGAAAACACATGATTTTTCCTACAGCAAAAGAAATTGGCATGCTGAAAATCACCTCGCTTGTATTTCCCTACCGATCGACTAGTATTCTGAAGTGAAATTCATGTTGAAAGTGTGCTTATTGGCTGAGGGTTATTTATGTAAGATGAATTATTTGTAAATGTAAAAAGCTTATTTATATTTTTCTATAAATTACAATTTGTACTCATTCCTCCCATTTTTTTAACATGATATTGCGTTAGCGAAAAATGTATACCGCTAGCGGGAGACTGTAACGGACGTAATGTTTTGCCATTACAACCGCATATGCCTATTATAAGTAAACTTTTCATGAAAATTATAGTTTGGAGTTAACGCTACTTTAATGTGCTAACATTATATAAACGACTCCTGCTATACGATTTTTCCCACGATAAATTATTGTGAATAAATTTTTAGAAGCCATTATGGAAAGTGATCGCCCTATATTGTCAACCTTCTACGAAAGATTTGTATGTGCTGTACTGTAATGCACCTTGGTAGTCAAACAAAGCTATCATTATGGATTAATACCCTGCAAAACATTGTTCATTTTCGTTTACTAAGTTAACTTATTCTCAATGTTACTTGTAGGAGAAATTGCACACCTATGGTAAAATGTGTTTTCTTAGCTAGTAAGCCTAATCTTTTATAATTTTACCAAGACTTACAAAAAGAAATAATAATAGTCATTGATAGATACTGGCATTTATCAATTATAATTAGAATTTGAGAAACCATTGATTATTACACATATTGACAGACGTACAGCGAATTTTGAATAGTGAAAGAACATAGTAAAAATATAAGTAAAAAGTACTGTTCCAAGGAATAAGATACACAAATTGATGTGATTATACATTTTGACGAAAGTAAGCAAAAGCAGGAACACATCGCGATAGGCTGTGGTCATACTTATTTGGTCCTCAACAGCGGCGATCAATCGGCATTATGAACCCGCATGTTTTTGACGAAAACCTCAAGGAAGTTACAAGTGCATTGTCAGAAGCGGAGGCGTTTTTTTTAATGCCTTGCCCGTGTGAGGGAACATTGCAATGGCACACGCGTCGCGGTATCATATTTCCTACCGGGAAATCACCACCATTGCCGCAGACCTCCAATTCTCGAGCGTGGGAAGACAGTTTGCCATCCGCGACATACATCCCAACTGCACCGAATTTCTCTCCAACATCGCGGCGGAATAGCCAATTTAGAGTTGGCGACGAGTGGGGAAGGAGTATGCGAGCCACGTTATGTTATCACACATGAGTGCGCTTCCGAATGAAGCCAACCCCATTTCCGCGAGATAACACGAGGGGAGGAGGACATCGGAGCGAACGATGGCTTCGCAGATGGGACATCTTTAGGGGAAGCGGTCCTGGAATGAGTGAGACGGGAGGAGAATCCGAAGAAAGACTCGAGTATCCTAAAAGGTTATTTTTCGGAATGAGTTCGGGAAGGAGAGGAAATTTGGGGGGTTGGGCAAAAGAAAAAGGGCCTCATTCTTATGAGAAAGAAAGAAGGAATTGGAAAATGCGTTTGAGTGAGGGGATGTCAAAATTGTGCGCTACACAGTCATCGACTCCACAACCAGTGGCCAACGCTTGCGAATCTTTGGATCAATATTTTATATTGGTCGTAAGCATTGGATGACCAACAATATGGACAGGGTCCATTTGTACCCTCGGAATTGTTTCATCTAGAAGCGACCAAAGTGAGATCTAAATTGCAATGAGCATGAGCGATTTGGGCCAAATTTACTGGACATACTTCTAAGTACTGCATTCCTAACTAATTCCAGCTATTTTACAAATCATACATCTGTTACTAAGCTAAGAGATTATGAAAAATTTAGATTTGCACTAATTTCCACTTGATTTGTCTTTGAGATTTAACACAGAGGGTGGGTATTAAAGTGCGTAAATTCTTATTTGCAAGAGAAGGCAATTGTGCACGATACCAGTACTCGAATAACTAAACATTTTCCTGCAGTAAAATCCCTTATAACGACCACTCCTATCATGCTACCACACCACTTAACGAACATTTTTTAGCAGAACCGTAGTTTAGTAGCTTTAGTCAGATTACACTGTATGTGTACAGGAAATAAATATGCAATGATATTTCTTTGGATTAACTGAATCATAAGGAAATAAACGCTATCTGTATAGGTTTTAACAAAAGAGAATCTTCAAAAGTTTTTCCATTTATTGCAAATCATTTGCCCGTTTATTTGCTTTGTGTACTTCTAGAAACTGAACCCCAGCCGAATTACTACTCTTCTTAACAATGAGTTTTCAGCGGAACCGTTGATGGTCGCTTAGTACAGGTTTTATTGTATATTGTTAATAATATTGGCTTCTAAACCTCAAGTGGAGTTTTCTTGAAACGTTAGACACTTTATCGCGGATTGTTTTTGAATTTTGTTGCTTGATACCTTACCTATCCTCTGATGAACTTATGTTTCAGTAGTTCTCAGTTTCAAAGAAATTGTCCATACATTTTCATGAGTTACGACAATATCTATTTTTTTCACAGTTTTGCAACATCCTTAAGTAGCGCTGGTTTTGTGTCTGCGTGTAATTAACTATCACTTTAGTATTATTCACATTCAGGGCTTAGAAGTGCAAAATAAAAATGAACCATACCATGAAAGCAATTTCTCTATCACTACGACTTCCGAAACATATTCCCTCGTAAAATTTTGCGTCGTCTTAGAACCCCTTTTCAAGGACTCAAAAATTCTGCTCCTCTTCAATTCGACCATGAGTCCCATTTTCCTTCTCCCGCTTTCTAGTATGCCCCTGGATTCACTCTTCTGTTATGCATTTTCTTCTGAACACGTCTTACATTTATTTTGGCCGCATCCTCCAAATCTCGGCCATCATTATTTCTGGATCTCCTAACATATCAGCATACGCCGTTACGTTCTTCTTCTCCTAGCACATGATCTTTGTTCTATTTCTCTCGCACAGAACAGCTCTGTGAGGAAGAAAACTATTGTTACGATGCTTTCCCTAGAATAATTTATCGACATATATTGGCATCTTTGGTAGATATCAACACCTTTCCACGCGAGTCACCTGAAGAATGTGTGACAAAGGTGTTAAAAATGACCATGAAAGGGTGAGGGTAGAGAAATGGATTTGCCCGAGAGGAAATGAAAAGTGTAAAATTCTCTAATACGAATTAACATACTATATTGGCTATGAGCACTTTTTTGTGATAAGGAAGAGGTAAATTTTTGTAATTACCAACTGTATAAAGTATTTACTTTAATTTTTCGCAATGAAATGTCTAATGGTCTAGTTAAAGGTTAAAATGATGCAAATTATCCATACCAATCTATTACTCGGATGAGCTAAATGACTCAGTCTTAGTCAAACACAACGTTTCCTTGTTCCAAGTGCTTATTAACATTTTTCAACCATCAGCTGCGTTAAACTTCCTTGTTCACTCGTAATAGGTTTAAAAAAGCGTGTAGCTTTTCTCTGTAACTTGATTCTATAACGTGTTAATTTTTTTTAGAGCATCATAAGACAAACGGAATATCTCTTTCACTGTTTCATATGTCCAACTTGAAAAGTTAGAGAAATTGCCAAATATTTTGCTAAATTTAATTTTATACTTACTCTCTTCATTCTCTTAAGAAGTAGTTGTGATTTCTTTCGTAAAAAGTGGACTACGGTGTGGGTACTACGGTTTAGTTCGGTACCAGAAATAAAGATTCACGCCCCCACATTGACATGAGCTTTGAATATGATTCCATTATATCCGCCTGTCAGATACCAAAGGTCAAAGGCCAATCGGTTCCAAAGTTCAATCAATCCCTCTTCTCCGTCATATTCATTCACTCATCGTAAGCTGCGAATGTTGGTCCTCCGCCAATATTTGTGGATTACCTTCCGCTACCTCCCTCCTTTCCAAATTTCGATTCACCCAATGGACACCAGCTTTCTCCACTTTTCATAGATTTTTATTTCCCCCTACGATCTAAGAGTGTCCCACAAAAGTTTTTACCGTATTAGTAAACAACTTTTGGAGTCAGGAAACATCTTGGTACTGTGTATACACAATGTTTACCTGCTTAATCGTCCTGGGAGTTACAGTGTTTTGTAAAAACAAAGCGTCAAAATGTGAAGAATCTAAATTATTTAATTTGCTTTATATGCGGAAAACATTCTTGAAGTCGATAATATAAATTGGACACTTGAGCAAACAAATTTTAAGATGGCTGCAAATGCTGATCTACGTTAAAAAATGCACCTCGAGATGCTACTGTGGTAAAGAGGGCGCCCGTGGAAATGTATTATTAGGATTTTTGCTTGTTTCAAATATTTTTTGGAGCCATTTGAGAAAGTTGGTCAATAAAAACTTTTAGAGATACAAAATAAAATTAAGAGTAGATTTGCGGAATAAGGGACTTCTTTGTAGGTTGTATATGTCACGGATTACAAGGGCGAGGTTGCTTGCGGAGAACCAGATCGGTTAGATATCCACCGTGGGCCTTGTCGCATTTCTTTTTTTATAATTAATGGGAAATAAATTGCACCATATTCATGGGATGAACAAGATATGGGCCTAAGGTACAACGGATAAATTCTGCAAGATACCCGGACTACCTGGTATTGGCTAGTCCTCCAGTCAAGGAATTAAATTCCAAGAACCATGGAATGCAGACTAGTCAAAAAGTGTCCACGGTGCTTCGATACTTGAACTAACTGTGATATTTCAGAGAAAAAAAAGTGAGCCTGATCTTAATGCCTTTCAAACTTATGTAACCGTACGACTGGCAATCTGATATTGCTAATTTCCTTTGACACGCCCAGTAAAGGTTACTTTAGCTAACGAAGTTACTTCTTTATGAGTAATATTATATTTTATGACTCTTGCAAGTAGTACTTGAATGCAAAAGTACACTCTCTTAGTCAGTAGGAATCGATGGAGGAAATAATCAATAAACTGTTGACCACGGATCGCCCTCGCCTTTACAGGACAGACTTATGACTTTATTCCAAATGACGTATACATGCTGCGTTCATATCTCATACTTATATTTAATGAGAGTGAGATACCATGACTGCAAGTTAGGATTGAGATTTTAAACAACAAATTAATGTGGTGTGAGTAAGTTCACCGGATGAAATATAAATATATACACTTGTAAAGGCCTAACTGCCGTGATAGGTTATTCAAAAGAAATAAATGAGTCCTATGAAGGATTAATGGTATAGGCAGTCATCATTTGTCGTCTCCTTTCGCAGTTCCTTGGTGCCTCCATCTCTTTCTGTCCTCTGCTCTCCTCCTCAAAAGTAACTTGGCAGCAACTTGGTGGACCTTCATACTGATATGATGAATTACTTAGTTTTCCACAAAAGACTAATTACATCCTTATGGCCCGGGTTCCATCGCTGCGCGAAATCATCAGGTACAGGCATTATAAATCACATTGCTTAAAAAGTCAAAAATGAGAGGGGGGAGGTGGGAGACGAGGAGAGACCCGGGTTGTTAGAACGTTATAAATCTTATGTAGTAAACTAAGTAATTCATCATTTAATTTCAATGAGGAATTTTGATTTTCTCGGCAAGCATGACCAATAAAGTCTTCTCGTATTTCCAACTGGGTCCTGAAGGACGCTGATCCGTTTCTCTGCCATTGTTATTAGGGATAATGTGGGATTAAGGATCGTGCCGAATTTATAAAACCTAGCCTTGAGGTAAATTTTCACCTGGTTGGCCAGAGTTTGGCTCCGTTTTAGCTCTGGTCTTTTTTTATTTGTTGAATAATGGGATTTCATCATATTGCCTTTTCTTCTACTCTAATCTCGACAGCGTCTTTGTATAGCAGATTGCAATTCACATTGGAGTTTAGCCGGTCAAATTACCAATACATGAGTGCTGTTTGCAAGAAGCTAGTGATTATTGCTACAAGAAAAGGGATATTGATATTCCTAATGGTCTTTCTGGATTACTTTCGTTTAAATTGTATTTATCTTTATCTAGAAACTCCAATGTTGCCCGTTGAGTTTTTAGGTTTGCCGTATTAAAACGACTTGATTTTAGAAATTCGACTGCACTCAAATTGCCATAATTTAAGTTTACTTCTTTTTATAGATGTTATCTAAAGAGAGCCAGTTTTCTGGACCCAAAACCAGCAGATAAGTTTTTTGACTTTGCCTGCCAGGAAAAGCATTGGCATAATGTGTTTGTATGATGTAAAAGCGGAAATAACGCTTAAATTAATCAATATCCTGAAATTAACGTTACATTAGGAAGTATAGCCTCGCTCCTCATTTCCACGTCAATTTTACGTTTGGAGCCAGATAAATGGTTTCCGCGTCAACGTATCGGGAACTCTCAGATGCAGTGTATCGAACTTCGATACATTTAATTGGGTATCGCATACCAAACTTGCAAGTCAAAGCGATCTTGTGGTCCCACGGCAAAGCCGCATTCTTGACTAAAGACCCTCCCCTAGTCATCACCTTGCAATTTCTTCCTTTGGTTTCCTCCCAATGCTCTCCAACCAAATCCTTGGTCTGCTCTGTCTCGCCTGTGGAGATAGAGGTACAGAGGCAGCACCCTAAGGGCCCTCTCTGGCAAATTAGAACGCCAGTAATTCCAGTCAATGACGATGCATTGACCCCCCGTTGAGAGCCATCTACTAACTCGCACTCCGATCTCAGCCTCCCATCATTCTGTCTTTCCCTATCGGAGTCGACTCGACGCCTCTGCGAGAGCCGTCTATAAAATGCAAAGCCTTGAAAGGAGAGTGCTGTAGCTTTTTTTGAAACCCCAAACGCGTATCAATTCTGGATTAATACGTCCATCATACAAAGAGGTGAGGGATGGAGACTCGAAAGCTAGACCCGAATCCTTAGAGCTTCCTGTCGCTGGTCAAACTCGGCTTTTCTCGTCGGTGTCATTCCCCCTGAAGCGCTCTCCAACAGGTCAGTTTTTCATTCATTCGTTAAAAATTCATATCCACATCTACATCTACATAATACCCCGCGAGCCGCTACATGAGCGTGTGGCATGAAGTATTAAGTCACCAGCCGTGTAAAGATGTATGGTTTTGGGAGGTGAAATGGTGACGTGCATTATGGGAGTGTATTTAGTGGAGCTCAGTTTTTATTGTGGTCGCTTATTGCGCGCAGAAAGAACGCTTACCTATGTACTTATCTGTTCAGAAATGTATTTTTCTTATTTTATCGCTTCTGTCAGACCTGAACAGAGTGATTTAGTATGGCGTCATGACAATATTCTCTGTGTCGCTCTCAAACACATCAGTTTCTCTAGCAATCTAAGCCTAGTGAGTAGCCTCTGAGTGAGTCTAGGGACTCCCACCTTAATCCCTATAAAGTTGTGTGACACTATATGTTTGCTCGTAGCAGATTTTAACGAAGCGTGTTGCTTTTCTTTTTTGTCTCCTTCCGCATTATTATCACTCCTTTTTGCCTTTTTCGATACTGAAAGGACAAAACTCTATGACCTCACTTCCTTTTCCGCGGCTTCCAACAGGCTATAAACAGAAAAGGTATACATTTACGATTTCTTCTTTCACCGGTAATAACAGCACAGTATATTCCAATCATACGTTTTCAATTTAAAGCAGAAGGAATAATATAGTTTGGTGAATTATACGTTGCTAACCCAGAGAAAATCCTATGTAGTGGTTTCACTAACACATACTATTTACTGTTGCCATTGGATAAATGTTTACTTTGCAGATGCTTATGAATATATTATGCGCTTAGATATGAATATTTTATATATATCGTAATATTATGATTGCATATACCCATATTCTGTCCAAACTTGAAAGAAATATTTCTTATTGTTACTATTTTTGCTAACCGATATCAAGATATCTTTCCAAGTCCAATGCTTAAAATAAACATATATTTATGCACTTTTATTAAAATCCTGAATCGAGCGTCAAAAGTATTGATCAAATCGCAACTTAACTAATGAAAAAATTTAGAATACAATCCTTGTAGTATTACAGTTGCTACACGTACGGTGTCTACCAACGTATTAACAAATATAAATTAATGAAATGTGGTCCAAGTCTTTTTTACAATTACCACCCCAGAAACCCTTTGTTAGTTTGAAAGAAATAATCCCTGAACGCGAAATTCACAGCATTTAGCCTCAGTGAGAAAAAAATCTCAATTAGGGTTTGCAATACCTTTACGAGATATTTGTTGAAATAGAATTCATTTTACTATGGGATATTGTACGTCAGGGATCCTATTCCATGATAATTGATACAATATCAATTATTGGACCCAAAAAACTATTATAAACCCGTTAATGCCATTTTCCTCTCTTCATTTATTCTTTTCGAGAGTACTACGTAATTTTTATCGGACACCAGGCGCAGACTTACTTACTGACGTAATGAAAAAGCATTCAATTTTCTGTATAAGTAATTTTGGTGTTGTTTTTTAATATCTAGAACACTTTTTAATGTGCAAAAATTAAAGTTAATGGTTATAATTATTTCCAGCAAACATTTTTTTTCAGATCTTAGTGTCTTCCTTTGCAATTATTGGTTTTATATTAAAAATATGATCCAAGTTCCTGCAACAGGGATTCTTGACCGTTTGGCTATTTGCTGTCCATTGCTTTGAGGTCCACTAAGTGTGGAGTGAGAATTTCTTCCAGTTCGCCGAAAGATTTGGAGGAAGGTTTAATATAAATATTAATAATTTTCATATAGGGTTCAGACCATATATTAATTTTCGGCCCCTCTTCATTTCATTTTTAACCTTGTCTTATGAACGAATCCTCTCAATGCCTTTTTTATAAGCATATTTTATTGGATATTCGCGTATATAAAAATATATTTTCTTGTTTAGGTAGTTTGAGCGAAATATCATTTTAGCCAGATATCAATGAATTTGATCTCATTTTGAAGAAAAATATATCGCCGTTCCATTGAAACCAAAAATTCAACCCCTTACCACATTACTTTCCGAGATATTTGCCAGAAAATACCAGCCCTTTTATATGGGAAATTTTACGTGTATGCACTCCAGGGAGACATATTGAAAATGAGGCACTCATTTATAACCTTGTCTTATACAGTCTATGACAGTATAGTTTGGGTGTTTTATCAACTATTTATGAAAATTAATCATATTGCCACAGCAGTAAATTCTTCTGGATCACAAAAAACATTCCGTTTTAATGGAGTTTCAAACGTACCGTTTGAAAAAATGAGTCAAGTTAAAGACATTTTTTTAAGATAGTATTACTTTATTCCTTACAATTTCTGCCATGAAAAAGTATATTGTTAATTACTATTTATAATGCAATATTTAATTCATGTGTCTCACAGCTTGTGAAATTAAAACGTATATATCGAATGTGGTCTCTATTACTATTAGGGAACTATCTTAAATGAGGCCTAGTTGTACAAGCATTTTTCTACTCCACATACATTTTGTTTGAGATCATGATTTGAAATCATAAAAACCACGGAACTCATGCCATTTTTCAACTTTAACTTATCGATGTTGACGTAATTAAGAATTTGAAGAAGTAACATCAATTAAATGCTTTTTTAAAGTCACTTTCCCACCATTAATGGAACTCGAAAATTCCGAAATTCTATCCAGTGCTAAGTCAACCTTCCGTGGAGAACTTAGCCACTGAGCAGGTAGGCGGACTCTAAATTCCTTCCGTAAGTTGCGGTAAAAGGTGGGCATGCATGAAATATATTTTTGCCATAGCTTTATTTACCTCCTGGAAATGTGATTGTATCAGTGTGAAAAAAAGTCCTGACGTGGTTTAGCTAGTTGAATTTCCGTTCGATCTTATTATGTTCAACTGGTCTGGGATGGTTTATCATTTTTGGACTGCTGCGTGAGATTTACGTTGATGAGAAAGCGTGCGACGTGATGAGAGTAATCATAGTTTTATGAATTAGTTTTTAAAAAATCCTTCTATCTTTAAGCAGTATCTTATATAAGCCTTATATTTCCCAGAAGTAAACATTGAAAACATGATATATTAGGTTATGTATAGGTGATTGTTGGTGTCTACTTTCACGCTAAACAAAAAAAAATTTCATTTCCAGTGCTAACCTGGTGTAATTTTTTTAAATCAGTACTCGTACTCAGAGTTAGTTATTTTCTTGACGCAAAAGCTATTTGTAAATGAATAAGTCTCATCTGTTCAATACTGGTAAAGAAAAAAACCAGCCCGTACCCTATTGAGGTACTCGTACAAATCTAAATCTCTCTGCCTTGTGGCTTCTCAGTATCAATCTCACGAGCATGACCAAGAGGATGACTCAAACATTTTCACAGCATTAGCCAGATTGATAACGGGAGCCCTCTCTCGCAATCTTCTGCTTTCGCACCCCGGCTTATCGCTCCTTTTTCTACTTATCTCCATTAATCTCGTCACCTGCGCCACGGCCAATCCCCTCACACGGAGAGAAGACCTATCTCTTTCCAAGGATCTTACTTATCTCCAGGGATGCTGCCTGGGAACTATTTTTTTATCCTCGCTTCATTCTCACCCCGCAGGGATCCCCTCGGTCCCAAAACCCCAAGTGTGGCTCCAACTGGACACCGGGGTGGCTTCTCAGAGGACCCCTTTTCATGCTCCGTGCCTTCGGCCACCACGCCCCGCCGAGCCCGACACGCCCCTGCGCCTCGACAGGGACCGCCGTTCTCTCACCCCACTCCCCCTTTCATCCACCACGAAACCCTGAAAAGGGTCGTGGAATAAATGGTGGCGCGGGAGGGAGGTCTTCGTGGATAAGGAATCCCTGACCCTTATATGATGCCAACACCGACCCTTCCTCACCTCTCATACAAATGGCCGCACCGATTTGGCAGGGCCGCTCCTTTGAGATATATTTATCCCTCATTGAGCTGAGAGCGCGATACGGCTTCCTGGAGTGCCTTATGTTATTAAAATTATCTTCATCTGCTGATTATACTGAGGGCCTCTCCTAAAGAGCGCGGCAGGTGTTATGACACCAGCCGGCAAAGTAAGTGTGAAGAATAAAGACGAATCAAGAATGATTAGGAAATTAAAGAAAATATGAGGAAAATATAGTTCCTTGGAGTAGCATTTTTATCACAGCTTATTCGATTATATTTCATTCGCATTTTACTGTGAGAAAAACCGCTTTCGCTCGAAGCAAAGGACTTAATGAGTGAGCAGTAAAATAAATTGAACGGTGTGTGACCGCCATACGTCTTACTGTTATCAATTTGTGGAAATTTTTACATGGGTAATTTGTAACAAAGTTTTACATAACAAATTATTAAAAAGTTCCAGGATTGATTGGGAAAAATAGTTTCTTGTTTTTAGTAATTGCTGAAATTTTGTCCTCATTTTTACGATAAATGGAAAAGCCTGAATCGTTCTTGACGAAATCTAGAAAAAAATTAGTTTTAGTGGTTTTTACCCTCAATCGAACACAATTATCTTTTTCTGCTTCATCAACTTTTATGTTGCTTTTGTCGAAACCACTATTTTGTTACCCAACTAATCCAACTAATTTTGTCTTGCGATCCTAGTTTTTCATCGTAATCACTCTTTTTTAACGTCTAAGCCAGTAAAAACGTGGTCGTTTAACAGCCGTGTAAGACATTTCTGTTATATTAGGGGAAAATTTAACAAAACGGTAGGTTTTCCTCTGAAAAAGCTCCTTTCCCTTATTTTTTAAAATCTTCCACCCCAGCAGCGAATCCGAGAATACAGTTAATGTTAAGTAAAATAGGATTTATATTTAATTTTAGTGTCTTTTTCTTAAGGCGCTAAGTTGACTCCGTTATTCTTGACAAAATTTTGTTAACCACCATAAGCAGTGATTCCTAAAATGAGAGACAAAACTAGGCTCATCAGACAAGGCAAACTTGTCCAATCTGTGTCCAATCTGTGTGTCTTGTCCAATTGTCCAATCAGACAAGGTAAACTTGTCTGATGTCTAGGGGCAGTAATACATATCCTCCAATGCTCGGTTAAAGGACAGGCATGGAAATAGGGAATCGGTAGCAATAT
The DNA here is from genome assembly GCA_963169105.1 of Ceriagrion tenellum. NCBI lineage: Eukaryota > Metazoa > Arthropoda > Insecta > Odonata > Coenagrionidae > Ceriagrion > Ceriagrion tenellum. The sequence goes on along the minus strand of OY720640.1, from coordinate 112,655,208 downwards.
CGCCTGGATATTAACTTGAGAGCGATGCCAATTTCTTCATTATTGGCTCGATGGCTAGCTTAACGTTTAGACCTGAAAATTGATAAAGTTTGGCTTAGGGCGGAGGGTATTAGATTGAATTAATTATCTGATTTCCACCTAGAATCATGTAGTAGGACCCCAATACGTCGAGACACTAAACTACGACCACCCTGTACTTCGTTGTCGAAGAGAGCAATATCGGGCAGTATTAAATTGATACAAACTCCTATACACTTGAGTTTGTCACATGATGACTTAGAGGCAGAAATCGGATTTCACTACTTGTTGCAAAATAAGTAAGAAAAAGGAAACATTGATCCAAAATTGTGGGCCATTGATCTTATCTGCAGAGTTATACTTCATTGATGATGTTCCGTGGGAGTGAGTATGACTGAAGGAAACTTGATTACATGTAATCAAGAATGACTGTTCCTGATCCACGTAAAAAAGTTTCCTGCACTCCGAGTTGGCTGAGTGCCTCCTATGGACATAATGCAGTTCAGTCGAGGCCTCCTGCGCCTGGTGGTACGGAAGGGCTAAATTAAGCACATTGCTGTTTTTCGGGAAGCACGTCGGATGGTCTATTGACTGGGCGAATGAGAAACAAAACGATGGGGAAAGAGATCGCAACACGCTCACGTCATCTCTCAGCGCGAATCAGAGACAAAGTTATGCCTTCGCGCTGCTTGGAGATTAGCGCCATTTAGGGACAATGCTATGGGGTTGAAGGAGGCCAGGCACGCCAAAGCATGGAGAGAAGCAGAAAAACCCTTCGCGTCGGCGCGCGGCTTTATTGCCTGCCGAAAGAGATTTTTAAGTGAAAAGGCGAGCTTCGTCTATTTTTTCTCTCCTTTTTTTTAATTTACTTTACGTGGGAGCGTTGAAAAGAGGGCCAAGAAAGTGATTTCCTTTGTCCGAGAACGTGTGCTCTGTCGATTCCTTTTTGAAGGAAGGGACGGCGGGAAAAAAAGAAGAAATGCCCTCATTCTCTTTCTCGATCCTTTCTCCCATACCCCTCTATTCCTCGCCTTCCCACAATTCTCCTTCCCCTCCCCTCCCCCACCCAACAGACTCCTGCCCTTTTTACGTGGATGAGTGGAGAGTCATTTGTTTTTCTTTGCTTTTTTTGCACGAAACTTTTTCATGTTTTTTCTCACTACCCCTCACTCCCTCGGCCTTTTCACACTCGCGAAGCCGGACGGTAGAGTGGTGTGCAGAAATGCAATTTTTCCAGCGGAGGGCGTGGAAGAGGTGAAGTTTCCAACCGTACGTACCGGAATTGAAAGGGGGTAAATTAAGAATCCGTGGGTGAGAATTTCCTTTTTTGCAAAAGGCTTTTCATCACGAGTTTTCTCTATGAGTGGGAACAAGCATGGTGTTTGATGACATTGGCAGCTTGCAATTACCCGCATATGGTTTTTTTACAGTCCTTGATCACCTATTTTGACCATTTTTTGGTACCTATGCATTACAAGAATCTAGGAAACCTTTTTCTCTCAAAAAATGTTTGACTGATATTATTTAAAACTTTTTTTTACTAGTTAACCATGATAGGAAGTTACGGTATGGTATAAACTTTGATCTGAGTGTACGAAAAAGTAATGTATTATATTTTCACAGCCTTTCCCCCCTGATAATCTGACTGTATTTTTACATATTCGCCACCTACATACACATTTGACAGCCAAAATGCAGTCGTGGTGATTAGAATTATATATTTGAGAAAATTATGCCTCAATCTATTCATAATGAACATATTCATTATTATGAATTGATTGTCTTCCACGAACTTTTTTAGAAAGCGCGACACGTTTCACCACAATGTGGCATGTGGAATGAAATATTAAGGAATCGGAATTCGTCCCATCGAGTCGGATATTTTCCCCCCTGCGGGATTTTTGCACACCTTTCTGTTCCGTTTCTGTTTTGTGGAACCTTTTATGCCTCAGTATGTGTCAAAACTCTTGTCTATCCTTCGCAGAATATTTTTCGTTAAAACCTCCTACTCCTCTTTTTTCTTTGGCATTTTATTTTCTTCGTTGATGGTACATTCGTTATATTTTAATCTCTGTTTTTCCTGATAGCTCCAGTTTTTCATTGCTTCTTTATTCTGCTACCAACATCGTTCAACATTCACATCCATAATGTCAAATGATATACATAGCATATCTCCAAAGATGCTTCATTATTATATGTATTTTAAGGATTTTATCACTGACAGCAGTTTATTCAGCCAATAATTACTATTTTCCACTCTATAATTGCCCTCCATTTGTCTATCTCTATTATAATATCTATTTTTTCCTTTCGAATTAGTCGTTATTTATTCTGCGTGACTAAGATCCATTAGGTTTTTATCTTCACTTTATTATGATTCCCAGTTTAAAGGGATCTTTGAAATACCTACGTCACTCACTGAAATTGTATTGTACTCAGTGATGAATATGATGAAATAAAACAGTATGAATTTAGTTAAAACTGAATGTTGTATCATGTCGAAAGAAGAGAAGTGTATTCGAGGGAGATAGAAAAGCGCCAGGAGGAACGGATGTATGACGCTCGGAGCGTTGGCCGAGAGAAAAAGAGTTTTGCTGCGGGTTAGTGAGCGGTCATCGTCCCTTTTTGGCTCTCGTGCGGCAAAAGGGGGACTTTCTCTCTTTCAACTGCTTCCCTGGCTGCTGGCACCCGGATGGGTTAAGAGTCTCTGACCTGCCAGCCCGCGATCGCCGACTGTTGGATTCCCAGCAGATCGCCTTCTTCTCGCCTCAGTGGACACCCATCGCCCCGTTGAGCAGGGGCGGGCAGAAATTAGGCGCCTGGGTAAGGGCCTGTGGGAGAGAGAGAAGGGAGAAATTTGAGTATCCTAGTTTGAGCCCACACTGTTCATTTACTTCGAATTTAAACCAAAATAAAACTCCTCTAAGTCTCAATTGGAATATAAAATTTAATTTCACATCAGATTGTCTTGGAGGACAATTATTTTTATAGGAATGGCCTATAAACTGCTCGAAGTCATCATTGACGATGAATATAAGTTACGACTTCGTGTCAAATTACGTAATTGTCTGGCGTTGGCTTTTACGGCTCAGATTCAATCGATTCAAGAGAATAATTTCATCTTAATAATTTATTATTAAGATTAAATTATTTATTATTAAAAAATAATATTTGTTTTTATTTCTAATATTGAATGAAGACGCTTGCTTCTTGCTCTACTTGCATTTTTCACAATCAAAACTTTTTTTCGTATCAATATGATTTCACTGAAAATGTTGGCTAAGGTAACCCGAAGGTTTGACGAAAAATAGGCCTTAGGTAATGTAGCAGAAATGGTGAAAAGGAATATCAAGAAAAAGACTGTCAAAGAGTCTATGTAGGAATAAGTTGAATTGTGCATTTGATCAAAAGAACGAGGATAAGAAGACTGCAAACAGAAAAAATGTGGGAGTGAAAGGGAATGGAGGAGGACATAGGATGGAAAGGTACTCGAACGTGAGTGGATGAGGAGGAGAAACTGATGGAGGAGATAATGAGGAGACAGAGTGGGTGGTAGGATGTTGCCGTCGTGGGGGATGTGTGTTGGGTGAGGGTTAAGGAAAAGAAAGAGAATATGCTCATTAGGTAGGATGATGATAGGTTGGACATTTATCAAGCTAAGAAATTACGACACACAAGGAGTTTGGGAATCTGCGTATGTATAACACCAGAGAATTTTAAAATTACCTTCAAATTTTCTCTTAAGTTGACCAATGTTAATGATGATGTTTTGCTTACTCTTGCATGGGATAATTTCTCTCCTTCTCGCCGATTACTGAGTACAAATCCATTCGTTTATTGCCCAGTAAATTATTGATTCATTGCTTAAGGAGCCCTTTTGGTTAATAACTCATGTTTAGGAAAGTTATAATACCATAAATAAATAAGTTTTTCATCGTAAATGGATTTTTTCAACAGTCATTTTTTAAACTGACCATTCTGCTTTTGGACCTAAATTCATCAGTTAACATGCGCTGGATGTTTATGCTCATCAGTAATCGTGAGTCTCGTGTGAAAAGAAAAGCAGGTACCTAGTAATACATCTCCTATCTAAAAAAATAAATTTGAAAAGATTGATTAGTTTCAAATTCTTGAGGGAATGCCAAAGCTTAATATTCTAGTTTTCTTTGGCATACATATTGTAGCGCATGGGTTCACTCTTCTGGTAGAGTATTTTGGAACACGTGACCAGACATTTTTCATTAATTACCCACTTTTCTTGGCATTCAGGTCACGCGTGAAGAGAGATTCCACCCTAAGCCCCCCTCAAACCCCCCCCCCCACTGCCATCAAGCAGTTAAATATTCTCCGCCTCTGCGGGAACCAGGCGAGGAAATAAAGCCCGTTAAGTGTTAACGTGTGAACATACTCGTCCGGGTTTGGGAGAAAAAAGAAGGTAGGGAGGGAGGGGAGAGTGAGGGAAGAAGAGAAATAACGACCTGAGCAAACTCATCCCTTTACTCCTCCCAGGAAAACGGGAGATGAATAAGAAACGCCCCCCCCCCTGGCGGTGAGATAAGGAAGCTCCACTTCGTGGGTGGCGCCCTAGGTCTTACAATTCCTTTTTTTTCTGGCGCGGGTTTAAGGTGCTTGCGGAGCCCTCCTCGTTGCTTTATTGAAACACAGATGCCGCCACTGGAAAGGGCGGGATCTCATCTCATTGGCCCTTCCGCATCCGCCATCATACGTGCCAAGTTTGCGAATTCCTTTTAAGGAAGAAGAACGGAGGTTATTTGGCTGGTTTTAGGGGAGTGGAGGAGTTGAAATGGAAAACGTTTCGAGCACAAGTGTTGCGAGGAAAAGGAGTAAAATGCCTCGGGTGCAGAAGGTTGAAGAATATATTTCAAACTCTTTGCCTTCAGGGTATAAGTTAGCGCCGACCGTAGTGAAAGGACTAAAATAGTTTAACGTATCAGACGATATCTCGTGGAAATTGAGTATAGATAACATGGTCTCCCAATAAAAGATTACAAAATTTCCACACGGTTTCGTTGCAGCACACCAGCCTAGGTTGTTATCCAACTGATGCGATTATCAAGGTGATTTCCAAGCAATTTATTACACAACACCGACAACTCAATTCATGTCTAAAGCTTCTTGAAAATAAAACAACTTGTATCGAATCCTTGGTAGGTGAGGTGCGACAAAAATGTCTGCAATTTTGAGTTGAATCTTTTATTTTTTGAACATGTTATCGAGACTATCGTAGTTTATTTGTACATGGAGTTATGTAGAACAATTGATGCAAAATAGTTTTGTGAAGCGACCAAAAGTTAAGCTAAAATAAGTCCATTTTACCATTTTCAAGTTAAGAAGTTTATGAAACTTTCTTGTTCTTATCAGTTCATTTGATCGACTTACTTACTTTTGCCAATTAATTCCTCGATATGGAAATCCAACAATAAAAATTGGAAATGAATAATGAGAAATCGACTGATAAAAATGTGTATCTTACGTAACACTCACTATCTTAGCAATCTATACAGTTGTTTAAACAATTATGCATGAATCTTGATTTCTCTTCCCCTCTTGATTTCATAATAACCTATCCAGTTGTCAGTACCAGTGATTTTAAACTGTTAATCTAATTTACAAGTAAATATTTAATTGTCACCTGTAAATGATATGACGAGGCATGTAGATGCTGAACTGGCGAATAAAGCAGCGAAAAAGAAAGCAATCCGAACGCTGGCTCATTATCTCCGAGCTAAATTAGAAAGTATTCTATTCCATTAATGAGAAATGCTCTATATGAGATCGATCCTATGATTTTGGCAAAAATAGTATTTTCCTGGAAGGATAAGTATGCTTCGTTCGATAAATATAGACTATAAAAGATTCAATGAGAAGATTTTGACTGTGATATGCATAAGTGGAACTGGGTGGAAAGTTAAAAATGGAATTAAATAGCTAAGAAACTACTATTTAAATGGTGGAGTAGTAATAATTAACATTAATATTTATGTAAAAATAAATATACTAGAAAATTTACTTCGTAGATTTTAATTGCTGTTAGCAAAGATTCATAGATGGATTTTGTAGAAGAGTTTGGAACTGTTATTGTAAATAGCAGTTTCAAACTCTTCTATAAAATATAGTTCTCTGATGTGTTTATGCTATGGCCTCATATTATCCACCATTCTCCTTTTGACATAACGTTGCTCCCCTCCCGCAACCGACAACCGTATTTGTCAACTAAGCCCTTTATCACCTTGTCTCTTCATACAATTCCAATTTAAATGAAGATTTCACTCAACCTACCCGTTACTATGAAGTCACCTCTTCCAGGATTATATTTTCCACACTCCTAGTCACTCATGCTAAATGTACCTTTATAACCTTGGAATATAGTTGCTGGAACCTGAGTCTGTTTCTATTGATTTTGCGTCGATTAATCACCAGTTTCCATTTTATCGGGAAAGAAAGAGGGTTTGTTAGTAGGAGAATTTATTAGTAGTTGACAGTGGGAGAGTAGATCAAATTCACTTGATCTATAAAGGATATTTTTCTGTTTCTTTTCCGAAACATTTCTGGAAAATTCTCATGACGGTACTTGGTTTTGTACGTGATAAAATTAGTTGGCGAGCGACGCGTAAAATGTAGGCGTAACGTAAAAAGTATTTTTTGTGTGGATGGAATTCTGCCTTAAATTCATAGTCGGATTCAACTTGAGAGAAGCCATGAGACCTTCTATATGCGGTAGCCAGGACCGGTCGGGAATGGTGAGTGGTAACAGACGCCATAATCTTCCGTGGAAGGAATAGAAATTGGATTATGTCGAAATATGGAAAGAGGGGGTGCTCCTAGCGAAAGTGAATGAGAAATTTTGATTCGATTCCAAGCTTCAGTGAGCTAGTGGCAGGCGTTGCATGAAATAAAGGAGAAAGAATGGAGGCAAGATATATCTAGGTAGGCACTGAGAATGGTGGTGACAATCAAGGTGGATTAGCATTCCTATTCATTTATTATAGCATACCTATTCATTTACTCGACCCAGGTTCGCTAAATTTAGAATTCCTGTTAAGTCCAATCTATTTTCTACATTGTAATTTTTGTAAATCAACGCTGTTTCTTCTCTAATTGGTTGCGAGAGAAAAATATATTCGTTGTTTTAAGTATTTTTGCACAACTCCTTAGCTCTAAATCCTAGCTTTCTAGCCACCGCGGATAATCAATCCTTAATAAGTAATTCAACAACGTCAACGAAAAATTATGGCAACATTTTTGAGAGGAACTCAGCGTTATCACTCACCCATGGATCATTAAATTGAATCACTGAATTCAGAGATAATAGTTTCACACAGACTTTCTTAACTTAGCATGAAATACACTGTAATTAACTAAGTATACATATTTAAGGCTTTTAGCAACGGTTTATATAATAAACGAGGAAAAATTATCTACCAATAATTACATAATATTTGACTTAATCTGAATGCCTGAATGCCTTAAATTCTGTATGAATTATCTCTCAAAGGCACATCCTTACCATTTTTTGAAGTAAACGGCTTCCAATTTTCGAAATGTAGTGCATTTATTCTATCTGTAATATTTAGTATTAGACGTGTGAGGTTAAATTTCTCAAATATAATACGTAGTTGTATCTCAATGACACTAAAATGCACTATTTCTGTATCAAATCAAAAATTATGTTGATTATTTTCTGAATAAAGCCATGGTTTGCACTAGAAACCGATTAGTACGTGTATGCCCATTTAGCTTCAAATGCAATATCTTCGTCAGGAAGATATCAGGAGTCAGACACCTCTACTGAATAAAACATCATCCATGTCTATCTTTAATCGATGCAGAGCTGATCAAAGACGATATATTAGAGAATAATTATCGGCAATCGTTACACTCTCCTTCCGTTATTACCAAATTACAGTTGTCTCTGGCACCACGCCTGTGAGGTTCTCCCATCATTTTCTGCGTGCGCCCCTCAAAGACGAGTCAACTCATTGATATCTGCTCGCGTTTTTATATTCTGCGATTCTTTTATCCTACGATTGATAACCAAAGGCTATAATGATCTAACCCGGAGATTTAAATTCATTAGTGGCTTGCTGTACCGGGGGACAAAATTGAGCAGGGGAGTTTTTTGAAGGATGCTTTCTGCAGTTGGTCGAAAAATTTGTGGTCAGTCAGATTTTTTCTTAGACTAGATCCCATAAAATATTTTCGCATTGCACTCGGGTAGTAAGTGTTAGTATTATTGTTAAGCGTGCCATGATAGGCTTAGGCCATTTCGCAGATCTAGTCAGGCACTTGCAGGTGTGAGCAAAAACATTCAAACGATTAGGAGAATCCCCTCCTTCCGAATTGGAGCTGAGTCCAACGATGTTAAACTTCATTGACTGCTCGGGAATCGGTATTTCCATCGTGGCAGGCCGTCGCTCCGTTATGGTCGGGGAAATAACCTGGTGAAGAATATTGAAATATTTTTTCCTCTGTGATGATGGGAGCTTACTCGCTCTTTTGGGGAAGTGACCGTCAGCAAAATTAACCTTTGCCCAGAAGATGCCGAAATGATAATAATTAGACTTGCGTTGAACAGAAAATAACTTTATATGTATTCACATATTAATTTACGTGTACATCTACATCTATATAATAGTCTACAAGCTATCTCAAGAATACAAGGAAGGGAATAAGTTTTCACCAGCATATACTACAATGTACAATTATTATGTTAACGAAACTGCGACTGTTAATGCATCAGCAACAATCTGAAAATACCTATCAAAAGGTGAACTTTCACCTGCAAATAATTATATAATACCGGTATGCTATCAGTGCTAAAGAAGCTGTTTCTACTGATATGTTTTTAGCAAAATGAAAGCACAGGGTTACAAATGTTATGCTGTAATCATGCAAAATGAGATGTTAGTACTGATGTGCAGATTAAAAAAGAAAATCAGGGAAACCGAAGGTAAAAGCCAAGGTGTCAAGAAAATTTTTAATACTTATATACGTGTACGTGATAATGTGTTAATTTCATTAATAACTGCGGTGATACCATCTAATTCGGTTGTCAGAGCCTACTATCTGGTTATAGAGCACTCCCATAACTTAACCGGAAGAAGGTGAGATTGACACTTTCTTGAGAGAAACCGTTAGAGTTAGACCCAGTGTTTTAGGCCTATTTTATTTTGATAACAACGGAAATTCTTTAACTAGAAAATATTTAAGCAATAAACCTCAATAGATGAGACAAAATTTACTGGAGCTGAAGCTAATGAGTAATCTGATACCGGATTAACAATTTTGACAAAGCTGGCGCCGAAGAGGAAGCCACTCCCCGTGGCCTAAGTTCCGATGTCCTGGACAGGTGAGAGTGGGTGATGGAGAAAAAAGAGCGTGGAAGACAAGGGAAGGAGGAAAATGAAGAGAGAACGGAAGGAGAGGCCGATAGGATTGATAAGGGAGCATACGCTCTCGAAAAGGGTTGCCATTTGAATTCGTGCGTGAGTGAACCGAGGAAAGATTAACTCCTGGGGAAAAAGATGAAGGACAAAGGACACATTCGCCATGAATGGAGAATTTGGCGGCGAGGGCGGCTGTTAAATAGTGTAGATCAAAAGAGGCGTCGAACGAGTGCACTGCGTTGGTGTTTGAAGATAAACTTGTGACGCAGAGTTGAATTAATGATGGGAAGACTACTGTGGAACTGTATTTAAACTAAAATCCCAACTGTGGAAACTGAATGATATTTCTTACTTTCTCTTACAGATAGATCTTTAGGATGTTTTTCCGGTGCTATTATTTACAAATTTAACTTCAGTGTTGGAGGTTTTTTCCTAGTCCTGGTCAAAATTTGAATTCCAATAAATAGAGCTGGGGAAACAGTTTTTCCGCCCAGACGTCGCGAACAGGATTTCTGCTCTCATGGATCATAAACATTCTTAGATATATATTGGACATATTTGTAATGATGAAAGAATAAACTTAAAGTTCGCACGCGCGGCTTTAGTACTAATTTTCCTTTATTTCCAAAATTCGTTTGAATTTTGGGTAAGTACAAATTGACTAAAAATGTCTATTCAAATGTAAATAAAGGGTATGGACGAGGAGTTTGAGTACCAATATTCAAACATGGAGATGAGGTTCAATTGTAAGAGAAAAGCTGTAATTATAATGGTAGTACGATAATAGGAAGTAGCAAATGGAGTTTAATGATGATTTATTTAGAAATATGGGAGAACTGTGCCGGAATGCGGGGAAAAATGTGTTGAAAATGTGATGATATCAGTCACCTTTACATACATCTGGGTTTCTAGATGTCAGATTTAGTTATAAATATAAGTCTTAGCGAAAAATAATTATGATTGTGCCTTGTTTCTTCAGTAACGAACTGAAACATTCTCCGGTTTTACTCGTAGAATTTGAGGAAATATGTAATAAGTGTTCCTCATTAAACTGTTCGGATTCTGATTCGATAATATTGGATAATCTGTTGCCCATTGATTCAGTGAGATAAATTACTGGATTTTTTCCAATATAAGATAATTATTTTTTTAATGTTTACGTTCGAAAAATGTAAGTTAATCATGTAAAGAGTAAATGCTCTTTTATTTAGCCATGGCTAATAAATTAATTTTAACAACATAATCGGGTAGTCAATAAAATTTACATAGTTACGTCCTCTTTTTTCACCACTATGATTCTTTAAAATTTCCTTTTTCCCAAGCCACTAAGTTCCATTCTCAACTAATGCATTGAAATATGGAATCATTCATGCTACTCGTTTCTCGCTTTAAAAAGAATGAGAGACATACTTTCAGCATTGTTAAAAATCGAATGAAATTGATGGTCAACTAATTGAAAGCATTCTACATCACTTACACTTCACTGTAAAATATGATTGGGAATCTTTTTGATCAGGTACACATCTTTTCGCCAGGTATCTAATAATTTGATATTTACCTAGTATTCCTACACCCTCCTGACACGTAAAATTGAATGAGGATTCTTTGCCTACTTTGGATCACGAACGTTTTAATTCGTAACATGTTCATGAGATATAGACTGAGAATATATCTAGTTGGTCCCTAAGGTTATAAATAAGTGAGTTGACCTAGTAGAATTAGAATACTGCTCATGAACGGGAGGAGTTGTCATTCGAAAGAACTTGTGATGAGCAGGAAATTATAGCAGAAATTCCAGGAAACTTTGGGTTGTGGAAAGCTTAATCACCTCCTCTCATCTCCACTGATCACCTGTGGAAACTGAACAATATTCTTATCTTCTCATGTACATTGATCTTCAAGATATTGTCTCGGTGGCATAATTTTTGCAATTGAAGTAGGGTCAAGGAGGTATAACCTAGTCATGGTTCAAATTTAAATTCCATTGGCTCTAGTTGTTTACGAATCGGTAAATATTTTTATTTCTCCCCGTATGACATTATGAAAACTTTTAGGACAAATGTTGCCAGCAACAGAAAGTTAGCCATTCCGGGATAAAATGGCGATAGGAATACCAATGTAACCGTAACATCGAGCTAAATTCCCAAGAGTTGATGTAGAACAAAAACATTTGAACATGGCCGAAGTTTTTTAATCGATGATTCACGCATGGCATTCATCAAAACCATATAGTCCGTTTAATTTGTCTTATCAAAACGTTGCTAAATTATGAATAAAAAATTATCTTACGTTGATAAAATTAGTTTTCTCCGCAGTTATGACTTACAGTGAAATTTAGCCCTAAAAATCAAGTAGTTCAATCATAAAACTTACTCTATTTTTACTAATTTAACTCGATACTGCTTAATTTTGCAATACAATTTGCTAATAGCGTTGCTACAGTAAAATCTGGCATCAACTAACGGAGTTCGATAAAACACTTAAACTCTGAATACACTGGTCCTAATAACTGGTCTGAACTAATGAAACGAGGTCTAACGCGATAATATCGAAAAGTGAGAACATCAGAAAACCTTTTCGTATCGATTATCTAAACATCTACTACTTCAACATCCCTCTACCCTCTCTCTATCGCTTCTTTCCTCTCCCTTCTCTCGCATCTATCGGATCTCCCTCCCTCTCTCACGCCCGCGGAATGATGGGAATTTCGGCGAAGTCCACGCATGAAGTGAGAGGACAACACCCTGAAGGTAGAAAAACCCGATGAGGAGATAGAACACGCATTTCGACGGCTAAGCTCCGGGCAGAGAGATGAGATAAGCACCGTTGAGATCCTTGACCGTATCTCTCGAAAAAAGTTGAAGGGATCCGCTCCCTGGTTTGAAACGGACACGATGGAGCCGTCGAGGACGAAACAGCTACTCCACCTGAAGGTGAAGTTTTATTTTTTTTTCTCATTTTTATGAATGTTTTCATTCCCAGAAACTAATTCATTTGAAAGCATCCCTTGATCACCTGTGGGATCTTCCGATGCCCTTTGCTGAAAACGGACCGGGATATCTATCTCCATATTGGCACACCCTCTTTGACGTCCGACTTTTGCAGCAAAATTGATCTCGTTAGACTTTTTATTTCTTTAACTTTCGCTTCTAATGTTTTGATGAGAAAGCGTTTTGATTTTCCACTCCGTTCACTTAGTACATATCGTTTTGATACCAACGTGACGTGTTCAGTGCAATATAACTGTACATAAATTGGTAGTATTACAGCAGGACAGAATATTTTAAAACCGAAATTAAGGAGATAAGTTTCAACCTCTTGTAGGCTAGAACCTCATGAAAAATTTATTCACTGCAAAATATATTTTGATTAGCTGTCATTTTTTACTTGAATAACGCTGGAATCGAATATTGTTTCCACACTTGTTGGACAAAACATCGCTGTGACTACCTTCAGCACTATGAAATCGTTCTCGAGAATCATCCGAAGAGTAGTAGCTAAGCCTTTAAATGTGGCAGTGTAAAATAACAACAGTTAAGTGGATTTTATTAACCGAAGTAAATCGTATCATAACTGAGCATGGTTAAATAACTTGACTACATTATATTGGCTAAACTGGCTTAGAGGTCGAAGGTATGACACATAATCTCTAGGTCTACATCTACATATACTTATTACCCTGAAAGCCATTACTAGGGTGTATGGCAGGGGAGTGACTTATCACCAGCATGAAATAAAGTGAAGAAATTTACTTTTACCAACAAGCACCACACTATCGGTATGCAACAAATGCTACAGAACGACTAGAATAATCTTTAATGAAACTATGTAAACATGATATAAGAGTCATGCATCCATAACATGTTTCTAGCACTACTTGGCAGATTTAAAAACATGCATTACGGGGTATATGAAAAAAATCAGCTACACTACCTGTCAACTACTTCGAAGTCTAAATGCAGCCATTATGGTCTCATATTAATTGCGGGATTAATGACAATTTAAAGATTTTTATTGTACAATTTATTTGCCATATTGTATTTTAATGATCTGATCTACCGTAGTATGATGAAGTTCGTAGGATATTGATCGAAGGTTATAGGTACAATACCGAGTGGCATAAAATTGTTCATGTTTCTTGACAAATATATGGATGGAAAAGATTTGGATGGACAAAACGTGAGTCATTTACATCCTGCGTGCTTCCTCTGCGATCCGGCTCCTCTGCGGCGAGGCAACAGTTCCAACAGAGGACGCTGAAGATGACAATCAAAAATCGGTCCGGTATCAGCTACCACAGTTCTGGGCGGCAGTGAAGTTCACATAATCTGCCGAAGCACTTCAACGCGGATTGATGCGGGAAAACTACCGCACTACTCTAGAAAAAGTAAATTCAGATCTACCTAGAAGGTGAAGCCTTTTCCAATACATGATGTGAAGATATTTCCTGGTAAATTGTCACAGAAATAAAATTGTCCCCAACCTCATCTCCGGATAAGAGCTACTGGGAAGGAACACTCCAGTTATCGAGCATTCTCTTCTTAGTAATGACTTATCTTATTTAAAATTAATATAAAAATACGGACGTGCATATTTTGCTCCATTCATTGCTGCTTCCGACATTATGCATTTAGTTCAACAGTGGCTGCCTTTTCTTCCGAGACATCAGCACTGTCAAAACTAAACATTCGGTACATAAATATGGGATCGACAGCTAAGGTAAATATTCTCTCCATTTGGCAATATTTACTTAATTAATGTACTGGGGTTGCCCTAAAAGTTATGCCCCACATTTTTCTCAAAAACCATTTATTTTACATAAATGAAAATTTCACTTATGAAAGAATGATGTTTTATCCACTCTTTCTATTTATACGCATTATTTATTTCGAATTTTTCTGCCTTTTTTCATCGATTCACTAGTATATGATGGTACCAGTCCTTGCTATGGCCGGGGACCCAGGTTTTCACTACGCTATTCACTTTTTATTCGTCCAAGGTAGAAGTGTGGAAACGACTTTGTGCTGTCATTCGGAGTGTATTAGGGTAGAAGGGTAATTATGAAGCAATATACATTATTTTATATCCTTATTATGAGCTAGACTGGAAATTGCGAGCCTAATCTACCATCTAAAGTCAGAAATATTAAATCCATCCATGCTTTCAAGTCCAAGGTGTATGATATCCTAATAAATAATCCTAAACTGTTGTCTGTCTAAAATTGAAACGAAGTAAAATTAAACAAATGTTAAATTGGATGCCTTATACATATTGAAGCAGAATTAATCTATTGAAGATGAATGTATTCAACTTTATACTTGTAATTATTACTGTTATCATTAATTACCTTTTTCATCACTGTTTATATGCTTAATCATGTATTTAAATGTTATCCTAGTAGTGCTCTCTGCAGTAATATGTACGGCTGTATTACGAATTCCAAGCTTACAGTGAGTTCTTTTATATTTTTTGTTTTGCCTGTCATCATTGTATAATTAATTCAATTTTGTATATTGAGTTTCATTACTGTATTATTAATCTAATTTTTGAATTTCAAAATTGTATTATTTTGAAAAATTGTACTTCATTATCTCAGGGGCTAAGAGTAGCCCACGATAATAAACGTTGTTGTTATTATTATTATTAATCTTGCCAGTCTGTCCTCTGCAGGGTCAGAGCACTCATGTGTAAGTTACAATAGCGTCGTGATAACGTGATAAGGCTTTGCGGCCGATTGAGATGCGTCTCCCAATCACCTTTATCAGGGAGATGTTATCAGGGAGTTTAAAAGAAAAATGTGGGGCGTATCTTGCTGGGAAAAACTCGTATCCACTTGTGTATATTCTTAATGTATTTTTGAATCCGCCAATCTAACTTGTTTGAACTCGTCTTATGATTAGCTTTGAGTATATGAATAACCCTTGATGAAATAACAGTGAGCCTTCCTTTGTGGTCTTTGCGACGGCCCCAGTTACCGGAGATAGAGGGCTTTCAGATCATTTTCGTCTCATGCTGGGGGAAATTTTCGGAATCAATGTATTTCATGAGTGCTTATCTGAGGGATTTACATAGGGCAAGCAGAGCAGAATTTATGTAAGTCCGAAATCGATACATTTGAAATAGAAGCATATCGGCAAGCTTCAATGTCCTTGTTTGGATTCAAAGTTAGTTTTACTCTCCCTCCTCTTTTCCTCCATCTTTCCTGGTTTTTTTTCGAACCATCAAATATAATCTCTGCTCTGCGAGCTCTCTCTCTGCTCTGCACGCCATATGTGATACTTGACCTATCTGTATCGTCGTTTCTGGGTGATAAATCGAAATCTACTTGGTGACAGTGTCGTATGTCCTTATCGTGCCTTTATGTATTTATGTATCTCCCGAATACTCTTACTGTCCTTTACGCTAATTTTTAAATACTCACCATTGATATTTGGACCCTATATTCAATTTTTTTACAAAAAGGTAAATTTTTAACGCCCTGATTGTTCAGATTTATATTTTTTCGTTATGCTCTCTATTGTGGTCAAGTTTTTCCCTTTACCAACATTTTGACTGACGGAAATACCTTTTAAAATATTCACAATACTGATGCACTTAAGTAATTATGGACTTGATATATGTTTTTAATTATTCTTTGCAGAAAGGAATTACTGCTAATGCGTGTATACTAGTGGCAATGCGATAAATATTACTTAAAAGGTAATTTTTTTCCTTTTATTGGCATTGTTTGAGTGGAAGCATTTCTGCGCCACCTGCTTAAGCAAGCCACACTATTTGGCAACTCGTACTCTAGTTCAATATTTTGTTCTCGATCGCTGCACTCTTGCGGTCTTTCTCTAAAAAAGTAATGAATTTGGCCGAAACTTGTGCTATCTGCATCTCCCTTGATACCCTTTGGCCATTCCACCTGTGTATACACAAATATCAGTTTTTGTGATGATATGGAAATTTCCCAGCTCCTCTACCGTTCAAATCTGCGTCAGTTGGTTTAATCTTTCTTAAAATGCCAAAAAAAAACCAATAACAATTTTTTTTAACCATTCAGGTTTTTCATCCCCATATGCTCATGCGTACATTTTGTTATGTATTTTATGAGACTGATGATATTTGTTTACTACCAAACACCGAAGTGATTAAAATAAAAAAATGTTAATGGAAACGTTATTGTTACAATGTGGTAGCAAAAATTGCGTAAGGGGTATCTAATCTCTATAAGATATTATTTTAAGTATTTTTCTTCCCCTGACATAGAACTGGTTGGTTTCTTCACTGTATTTATATTGCTGAAGCTATTCAGTTGATATCAGTTCAGAGATGATACGAAAGAGCCTTTCCAACCTAAGGAATAGCATTATTTCCTGCTGTCCTCAACATTTTGAAAACATTTTTTGCACAACCCGCTTACGTAATTTATTAAGACGCCCCCGGTCATTAGCTCCTAGCGTCTTTATATGCTTACATTTATGACATATGCAATTTGCGGAATTATACGATTTTTTCATACCCTTGACTTTCTTCTATTGTAATAAAGATCATTTTTTAAATTGCTGCACCATCCTCATAAATCTTTCAATCCAAAAATTGACCCCAGAGCTCCACCTTTCCCTATATAGTGCTGGGCTCCTTAATTCCTGGTAGCTCTTTCTATGTAATTTCCTCTTTATTTGGCCAATGATCTTATTGCTAGATCTTCCTCTGAGAATTTTTCCCTCTAATTTACCTTCAATTATGTTTTTCAGAAACTCATTATGTCTCTGGGTGTGTCCAATCCATCTAGATCTTCTTTTCTGTATGGTGTTTCAAATGGTCCTTCTATGGCTCTTCTACTCTTCTGTGAACTTCATCATTTCTAATTTTTTTCCGTCCATTTTATCGACAGCATCTTTCTGCAGCACCAGATATTGAAGGCCTCTAGTTTGTTCTGGTTTGCTGTTTCAATAGCATATGTTTCCGATTTACAGAAAGCCACGCTCCACACGAATATTTGAATATACTTTTTTCTATTTTACAGTCCTCAGACGTAAACCAATTGGGATGTAATTTCACTAAAAATCATTTAACTTGGCTGGGGTATGATCTCGCATCTTTCAATATTTGATCGGGTGTGTCAGATTGACCTGGTTTGTCACTTACAAGCCGTCAATTCAAGGCAAATGTCAACGCGAGTTCATGCAAAATATATATCCTAGTGTCAAGTTCAGGATACTTGGCTTATTGTCTTTGCACTCCATTTTCAACCATGTATCATGACGTATGTCACCGATATCTGAAGCAAACTGCGAGCTTCATGCTCACGTTTAATATTGAAGTCGAAATGCTTCGAATTCGAGGATATGCATTGGACGCGTCACGTCGTTGCAAATGGAGTCGAGGAGATAGGGAAATTGAGCAGAAAACATGGACTGGAGTCTCTCACGACTGTTTAGACAGAGAACGAGGCCTCCTCTTTGAGCAAAGAACTCCTAATGGATATATAGGGAGAGAGGGGGTTGATTCATAAAGAGGAGTGGACCCCGTGTAATTCATGTCTCACTCTCATGTGCCATGGCGTTATGTGTTTAAGAATAGTGCAAGAGGTCCACTTTTAGCAGGCAGAGTCCTGGACTAGGGTGGGCAGGGAGCGGTGGAAAGGGGAACATCCGAGCAGGGGGAAGGAAAGGCCAAAGACACTCTCAAAGGGCATGAATAAAGTCCATCCCTAATGAAACGGAAGATCAAAGGTCCGATAGCCTTATCAAGAACTTCGTAAACATTGTGAGAGAGCCTTTTTTTTACCCGCCGTTCCGCCCGGTCCTCTCAGTGAGAGGCGTTGCCACGGAATGGAAAGAAATGCAAAAAAGATCGCAAAAGTAACCACGGATGACGCAAGCGTGTGTAATTATCATCTAGACAAAGGTCCACGTGATTTTTGTTACATTTACAGTGAATAGCGCGGTTGAACTTTTTTTCCACTAAGAGGGAAAATTGAAGGACTTTTACTACTATTTTGTCGTTAAAGAAAATTCAGGAAAACGGAAACTATGGAGAAAATGAATAGTTGGGAATTGTAAATGGAACCCTGAAGGATTAAACGAATTAGTTTCCTCAATTGTTCTTGAGAGTGTCAAGACCGATCGAAGAAAGATAATTTTCCCAGTCACTGAGTAACATTTTATTCGATAGATCACTAACATTCAATAACAACATTGAATCAACCCCACATTGTCCGTTCATGTATATTTTTCCTGAGTATCTATATTGTAAAATTCTATTACGTGTTTTATTTGAGCTGAATGTCTTACATTAAAAGTAGCGCTTTATCTCTCAATTGATTGGAAATTCTATATCTCATCCTTTTAATTTACAATTCAGGGCTTGGATAAATTGTATTTCAAGACTGCAATATTCAATACTGTTGATAGCATGTAAAAATGAAATAGCACTCCCAAATAAATTACCAAACAGCAATGCACTTCATGATTTTAATGGGCAGTGGTTAACAGATTTTATCCAGAGTTCTGGTGACTATTCGAATACTAGAGAATTTGCTTTTATACATGTCTCTTCTGAATTGGTTCTAACGTTTTCGTCTTAAACTGTATCCGTGTTAGGAAATATTTCTGGAAACTTATCAGAGTTAACCATCATTTCAATTGATAATAGATAATTATAGAAACTTATTCCTGCTGAAAGCTCGAAAATTCTGAGGTTATGCGACATTGATTAAAGAATGTAAATTTATACTAAAAAGCTTTAGCTGTAACTCTCACACTTTAGAGGATAATTGTCTGATTACTTTTAAAAATAGACTCTTCATGAATTAACAGCTAAAGTTTTAAAGAAAGAAAAATATGTTACATGAAGATTTTACCATCTTTTAGATGCAGTACGCTTTAAATATTTACTGATAGTTAATATACTAGTTATTCGTGTTACGCTATGATAGCTATGCTATCAAAGAGGGTGTTTGAATGTGTGCGTAGCATTTTATTCGATCTATCTACAACCATACTGCAATTGTGTTCGAAACACCAGTTGAGTGGATGTTACGTTTCTTCGTTGTTTGATCTCATTGCACCCATTGGTACTGTTACAATCAAAAACGAAACTCTGGACCCTTAGCATGTACTGTAAGTATTAAACATTTGCTGAGCAAAAAGTTTTCAATGCTCATAAGCGCAAAAATAAGATTTAACTCTCTTTTTCAAAGTTTTTTGGTCAAAGCTTTGCCCAATCTATTTTGAAAGTATGGATAAGTATTGGAATTCTGTAGGAAGATGTTTAATCATACGAATCAATGACATTTTTCCCATTTTTGCTAATGTGCTAACCTGTTACCATAACTTCTGGCCAATGGATTGCATCTTCATTTCACATTCAATATTTAGTGCTTAGTTTTACAGACTCTAATATTCCTCATTTGTGTACATTCAGTAGCCGGTACTATCAAAGCTGTAGTGTCATCAAGGCATATCAAGACGCATGTGTACCTACCATCAAACTTCAGAGTATTGTAATGTTTAGTCTGATCACGCTGTGTTTTACCTCAATCCTAAAAGTTGTTCGGAACTTTTAAGCTATATTCAATTCACATTAAATTTATGATAATAATACAGCCTAAAAAAGATAACCCGAGTGAGCAATTCAACTTCATTTTGGAAAATTGATACTTGTCTCTTAGTGTAAAGCTGTGTCCCAGAAATTACGTGAAAGATTGTCAGAGAACAAGGGTGAACAAACGCACACAGGAAGTTCATAGCGTGCCGCTTACGGTGGACAAGAAGCCGCTTATTCTTCGTTACCGTCCGACTTAACCGTTTGCGTAGTCATACACGTTTAATAATCAAATGGGCAAATTCCCAAAGTGGGTCGAATGTGGAGTAGTTTGGGAAGTGGCTCGACTGAAATTTCCAATTGCATATTCCAGTCGGGGAGGACGCTGGCCATTGGGGACGCGTAGCAGAGTTGGGTTTCGTGGGATGAGAAGCTGGGCTTGAGCTTAAATTACACATACTCACACATTCGTGAAACTGACTCCGTCGTGTAGCTGTTACACGCGTGCTTGTGTGATACCGAAGTGCATTCATGAACTCGTCATTTTATCCGAATTATTTTCTTTGTACACCAGTCTTTTTACTTATTTTTAAACCTATCCGTGCACCAATTTTTCGTGTCCACCAGTAACCGAATTTTTTTACGTATACTCATGAGCGACCAGTCCGAAATTGAAAAAGAAAGAAGTCAAACTACAAATATGTCTATATAATTAAAATTTTATTCAGCCTAACATTTTCTCTGGCGTAGAAATAATCTTTTTATTGTAATACAAATCACGTTTAACCTCATATTCTAACACTTTTATCTTCAGATATTCTTATTTAAAGCGTCCCCTTCCGAATTACCAATAAAACATTTTATTGTGATAGCTGAAACTAAAAAAATAATTAATTTTTTCATTAATAGTGGACGAGTTTCGTAACTTGGCCAAAACTTTTAGAGATCTGGATGAAAAGATGCGTAGATCCATTGGAACAAGAAAGCCGGTAGGAAACCGTAGGTGGAGTGGGGAAAATTAATGTGTTTTTCTAGGCTAGCAAAATTTGCAGTTATCTCCTTCTGAATCTATGGCTAGGCTACAAAGCCCAGATATACAAGAATGATAGTAAATTTAGTCTAAATGCAGCGGGAATGGGGTTCTTGAAAAGTGTATCTGGAAAAATGGAAGGGGTTAGAAATAAGCGGAGTTATTAAAATTATTTCCATTTTATGTAAGTATGCATTTGCAATGGCAGTTCCATTAGTAATGGAAGTTACCGAAAACTGAGGTAAATTACTGATGATAATAGCTTAAAAGGAAAACATTTTTATCATGGAAACATCTAAATATTGGATAAGAAACCTATGCACAGTGGGCCCAAATCGGGAAAAGCTGGCGAAAAATCAGAAGCTGCATTAAGGTATTCAATCGTCAATCAAAAGTAAAATTTACCTACTTTGATCTTTTTTGACATTAGTTCAACCGTATCTATTGTATAAATTCAAATATTGACCTGATACATCAGGAAAAGCCAGATGGGAAAACGTAGTAAAACTATAAAATAAATACAGCAGCAATACAAGTATTCCATATCTACTTCATATTAAATATTTTATAATAAAGCGACTACTACTTAAGGAAATTACATGGGAAAACTAAGTCAGGGAACAAGTTACTCGATATTGTACCAAGTCTTTATTATGAAATACTCCACTTAACTGGATAATATGAAATTCGGGCTACCAGTTTTTCCACTTGCGTAGAAGCTAGAAAATTCGATTCAAAGAAATAATTCCAAAAAGGTGATACAAATATGATAGCGGTTTTTCCTCGAGAGAATTTTTTTACATACTAAAACATTGTTCAAGAATCAAGAACGCTAATTAGCGTTTATCATAAGGGAAAATTTTTGGGAGAATAACACGCTCCGTGAATGAAAACATTCACATTATCAAGCGAGCTGCAGAGAGTGGAATTTTTTGGTTTAAGTGTCCTATATGGGATTATAGACGAATCAAGATTCTACATTGTTGACTTGAAATTGTAAATTACTCGACTTGATGAAATTCTAGTGAATTCGTGTAATCAATTCCAAAATAATAAAATTCGATTCGTGAGAATATTTCCTAACAGTAAAATAAAATGTTATAAAAACGGAGTCAACTCTATAGAGTTTAATATTTTTCCATACGAAAACATCATTCTCCAAGTATCACAAATAACAAGAATTTCGACTTTCGTGCGATATGAGATACATACTTTTATAAGTAAATTATATGAATATTTCCATATAAAATATCAGATTATGTTGTACTTGAGAGGGCGGGAAGTCTTTGATTAAAGAACTCTCTTTTAACGAATACGTTGATTTTTGTTATATGAAAGATATTAAAATAAGCAGAATAATGATATATTTTTTTGTTTAAGCTTATTCCACACAGGATAGCAGACAGCATCACAGTAAATTCGGGTCATAAGGTTAATCACGTACGAGTCTCAGACAAGCATGATTCATAGGATTATTTCCAAATTGAATAGTTGAATATTATGATGACGCTTTCCACTTAAGGAAATTTTATATTGTTTTGTACCAAAACAATGTTAAGAAAGAATATAAAATTGCTTAGCTTACGAATTTTGGCAGTAAAAAAACCATTATTGATGAAAAGAAAGATATTGTATGTAATTTATTATAATTCATTGATAGTTTCAGGCGTAACTTTGTGGAATTTGTTAACGCTATTATGATAACACGTAACTTTGTGATTCCACATATCTTTATTTGGAACGAATCGAGTATTGGCGTTCTTCCATTGGACTTGATTACACAAATTCAATATGATTTTCTTACTTCGAGTTATTCATAATTTTAAGTCTACAATGTTATATCCTATCAATGTTAAATCCTGATTCAACTATAATTCCATATAGGATATTTAAAACCAAAAAAATCCACCGCCTGCAGCTCGCTTGACAATGTGAATGTTTTCATTCAAGGAGCGTGTTATTCTCAAAAATGTTTCCCTTATGATAAACGCTAATTAGCGTTCTTGATTCTTGAACAATTATGTTCTTGATTCTTGAACAATAACAACAATAATATCCCCTCAAGAAAAAACCGCTATTATATTCGTATCTCCTGTTTGGAATTATTTCTTTGAATCGAATTTTCTACGACTTCTACGCAAGTGGAAAAACTGGTTATCTGAATTTCCTGTTATCCAGTTAAGTGGAGTATTTCATAATAGCAAGACTTGGTACAATATCGAGTAACCTGTAATTCCATTCAGGATATTCAGCCTATAAAACACCACCGTCCAACTGCTTGCTTGACTTTTTGCTACAGAACTACCTTCTATATTCGAATATAGGAAGTGAGATAAGCTCTTGGGTACTTATTTTATGATAAAATGTACTTAATATTCCCAATTGATTCGTAAAGGGCCTTCATTTGCTCCAAACATTCATATGGGCCTCGATTTCAACAATACCGCTGATCATAAAGGCAGCAGTTCACCAAAATCGTGTAATTTGGAAAATTTTACGTTTGATTTTCCTTCCAAAATTTTTCGAATTTCCCGAAAGAAAGGAAAACTAAAAATGAAAGAAAAATATTGATTATATTTTTCTTTGTTTGGCCTTTTCATCGACTTTCCACAGACAGTAATTATAATTTAACCATTAAAAATAAAAAGACGGTAAAATAATATAATTAACTCAATATATGTTTCCTAATCTGAGTTTGCGGATAGACATGCAGGCAAGGATATTATGCTGTCAACTGAGAATTTTATGAAAATTTTTCTCTATTCTCTCATGCTTTTTGGTAAGGCATTTACGTTCAAGGAAGCATAAAGAAATCATAAGTTTTGTGCTATTTTCCTCAACAATTCTAACCTTAATATTTTCTTTGCTTTCCAGTGTATCTTGCTTATATGTCTAACAGCGGTTTATTTGTTATATTTTTATTAAAATTATTTTCAGAAATGAATAACGTTTACATTTAATTCATGAAGTACTTGGATGGTATATATTTATTATTTTTTCCCAAATACATAATATAAAATTAATTATATACATTAGTCTGGTTGTCTCCGTTAGTGTTCCGTGACTTGTCGTCAATCTTCTCGTGTGAAATTCTGCCACATGTGATCTTACTTCACAGTTTAAACTGAATGAATAAGGAAGAGTGTGTGGAGATTACGGGTTGATGAGTGGTTTCAAATATATGATGAATTAAAATCAGTTTGAGGTAATTGCTCGTGAGCGCGGAGTCTCTAAGTGCATTTTGAAAGGCACATCGTCATCATATCAGATGGTTTTTAATTAAAGTTTCGTTTTAATTATGTAACGAGTCCTCAGCTCTGACATTAGTGGATTCTAAAAATGATTACATTTATATCACTTTGGAAAGGAAACTTTGTTATCATTTGATGGTTATGTTCACATTCGTGTCACTTAGGTATCTAAATTTTATTTGTTGAGTTTCCTTTTATATGTTATTAACTACAAAGATTTTTTTTCTTACAGAAGTAAAGTTTAGACTCATTAGTAAATGAAGATAGAGACCTTTAATGAAATATTTCTCCAGGATTCTCGTTTTTAATAAACCCATGCTTTGTTAAGCCCAAGGGCTTGTGGGGCACAAATACTGACCTAATTTAGAGAAACGGTCATCCTTAAACAAGCTCTCATATAATAAAAATTGGCATTTCCGTGTAATGTTAATTAAATTTAATGTAAATATACACCATATAATATTGTAACCTCTCCAAATTATTTCTGGAATCAAGAATGTTTCTCCCTTCATTCGTCATGGAGTTTTGCCCCTGTAAATACAAATTAATTTTAACCGTTCTGTGGCCGATCACACAATATAGCTTGGGTGGCATTTTAAGGGTTACAAGTTTGCATTTGAAGTTGAAATCTTTTCAGAAGGTTATTCTACATCCGAAACTCATGAACTTTCAGGAGACATTCAGATAGTAACATAAGGTGGAAGTAACTTCGGGAGTTTATCGGGGGTAGTAGAGTCAATATTCTGTGCATTGTTACTAGTACTCTGTGCGTTACTCTATATAAATTATGGGTCTCAAATGAGCAAAATGTACTGCAGTAATAATTATCTCTGTTTTCAGCTGTCAAAAACGTAATTTTTTAATGCTGCAAAAATCGTATCTCCACTAACCTACTGGTACCTCAAGCTCTCGGGCTATTGTGTGTTTAACTTTTATTTTCTCTCTTTCTCTCATATTATTAATAACTTTAGCAGAAGATTCCAATTTTTACTTTTAAGAAGAGTCCAATTTGGCCAAGCATGTGTGAATATCGTCTATGCAATTGTATAAAACACTTACCGTTTGGTTTCGGTGATGATTGTACGGAAATAACCGATTGAATACATTCGCTTACATTTAGCGGTAGCAGTTTCTAATTACGGGACAAATACTAGAAAATGAATAACGAGCTACAATAGAGAAAGATTCCCTAGACGTAATATGTCCATTAGTAAAATATCGCATGATTCAAGCGAAAATTACATTACAGTTGCATAGCTTCCCTTTCAATGCCTAGGTGAGAGCGAGCGAAATAATTTGTTTCCCGCTGCGGATAATCTGTTTTTACGGTCGAGGGAGGTAGGAAACAACCGCGTCCCACATTCCGATATTAAGACGTTTCTCGATTGCTTGGCAAGAAGCGGCGACTCCTCCGCACACCTGCCACCGGGCGGTGGCAGGGGGAGGCTTTAATCTCGTTCAAGTCTCCGGAGACCGATAAATTATTATTTTTCTCCGGATCGGAAGCGAACCCGCTTTGGATGAAAAAACTTTTAATATCTGGCAAACTTAATGAAGATGAATGACTCAACGGATGGAGAATAAGTCGCGATGGTAGGAAATGGAGGAAGCCAAGAATGAGGGCTTTGGAATTGAGGAACGGTGTGGGTGACGCCTGGGGATATTAAATACGAGACCTGGAATCACACTCATGTTGGCGAATTGCTGAAATTATTATTGAAGAGAAATTATTTTCCTGCGCTCCTGGTTTTCAGCATTGGTCTTATTCTAGTTGCTGCCTTAATTCAATTGCTTGCTACTTGGTCTGGAACGATTCACTATTTATTGATGAAAGCCAGGCGATAGTTATTGCAAATTATTTTTTGCAGATTAAATTCCTCAGCATATTTCATTACATCTTGATATAAATCCATCCTTTCCTCACTCATTCAGGTAAATGGTAGAAAAATTGTCAATTAAGCACCGCAAATACCAAGGTTATTTCAAACAGCGTCGAACTTATGACACATGGTATTTGAATCCACGGTTTTCCACGCTGTCTACTAAGCCACCGTCATCAACTGCTCTTCAAACGCTCCTATTATTTTGTATTTGACCACCTTCCATTTCAATCTCTTAAGTATTGCGTAGCAAGATATTCGGTGTTAATCTGATCCCTAATTTAGTCTTCTTTATGTTGTATTCGGGGGATTTTCTTCTTTTCTGGACAATAGACGCATCATTTTCATCGAAATTATTTTTAATTCTCTTCTTTCAAAATTAGTCTTCACCTCATTCAAAACAGTGTTGGCTTTTCTTTTAGTATAACCCTTTTTTATCTTTTGTTTACTTTTTTATCTAATTACACTGAATGTATCCATCGAAGATTATGCCAACTTCCAGATCGGTTCTATCTAAATTGTTTTCATTATTCTATCGATTCCATCCATATTATTGTAGCGTTGTTGCTTAATTAATCCTCTAATCTTATATCTCAATGATCAGTCTCAATATTTATGTCAGTTTTACTTTAGCTTACTAGCTACCAATATGAGAATTTAAATGTTAGGAACGTGAGTGTTGCCATAATTGTTAATAGATAAGCTACATGCACTTCTGCGCTGGCTTATACAATATTTGTATACCTTAGATAATTTGGTCAAAAAAACAAAAAAACACCAGAAATAATAACAAATTAATTGTACCCTGCCACAAAACGTCTATGTATCATAACTATTTTTATGTAAATTCATGCATTGTATGGAATTCTATTCCGCAAACGCTGAAAAATATTAAGTCAACCGAAAGATTTAAAAAATGCTCGCTGTCATATTATCTCAGTGATAGTTAATATTTTGTTAAATATCTTGGGTTAAATTCATGAATATGCTACCTTTGTGATTGCTACAATGTATTGAGCATGGAATTGTAATATTTTTTGTGGGCAAGTGCGGTGATTTGATAAGATTCTAGTAAATAGTGACATGTTTTCTATGTGATTGTTATTATTTCTTGCCTGAGTTGTAATTACTTATGCCTGCTCTAAGGAATTCTTTCCTAGAGCCAATAAATCTTATCTTATTTTAGAAAATCATTTCAGCAGGAAGGTTGTACCATTTCATTTGGCAATGAATCACGTGAAAAGAATGAGCATAAAGTTTCCAGTATTTGTGACGTTATTTATTGTAGTCTCAGCTATTAGTTTCATGATTTTAATTTTATTTGTATGAATAAGATTTCACGCACAGTTTTACCCTAATGTGTACTACTATTAAACTCAGATGTACTCAACGGTATCTGGCGAGATGTTTTGAAACATGATTTCAGGAAAAATTAAAGGAGTTATGGTAATGTCCACATGGTTTTTTATTCGTACAACGCGTTTCGACGGTTATATCGTCATCATCAGGTTCAGGCCTGTAATATAATCGTTCGGAATTGGAGTTTTATTTTACTTAAATTATTAATATTAAAAGGAATAGTTTGGAGTGACTCTATGGAATTAAAATCAAAGTGTCTTCTATCCATTTTCTACTTCTGTTCTACAGATAGTTCACTGAACATTGATAACTAAATCAGTAGCTTATTGAAAATTTCGCAGGATTTTAATTACCTACTCTTAGAAAACATAAGTCGTGCTGGGATCAAAAACTTATGCCTAGATGAGCGAATGTGCGAGATTAGGCGAGTCAGTGAGTGTAACTACATAGGTTAACATTATTTCAAGTGCTCTTGGAAACTTAAGTAAACCAAATCCGTCGACTCCATCTCCCAAGCAGGACGGAAGCCTTCGAACCATCTTCGCACAGCCCCGCTTCCGAAACGTATTCTCTCGCCTGCCTTTCCGTCAAAATCTCGCCGCGAGCTTTCACTTTGACGGCGATATTGGAAATCGAACTGCCAACAAATGGGTTTTCCTGAAAAGCGAGAGGGAGAAGAGGAGAGAGAGAGAGAGAACGTGGAATTGATGGAGGAAGAGGAATGAGAGTGGAAGGGGAAGGCATGGAAAATTATGGAACGCCTCTCGATAACTGCCGTATCTGATGAGATGCGAATAACAAGGGAAGTCAACTCCCGCACCATATCGCACCAACACCACCACCCAGCTCTCAGTGTGTCATTCATTAGTGCGCCTGGAAAACGTTCTTCCCAACCCCTATCTCTTATTTTGTTACCCCGTCTGCCCCGTCCTGCGCCACACCTCTCACCGTCGGCGACGGCGGGAACATTTTTATCCCATTCTCCTATCTTTTATTTCTCTTACTTTTTAATCTCTCTAACGGTAGAGGGGTAAATATTATTCCTATCCACGTGACAGGATTTTAATTACGTCGCTCTTATGTTTGCCCGCCTCGGGACGCTTCTAGGATTTATTAATGCCCCGAAAGGCTCCATTGTTATCCGTCGCACCCCCTAGTTACCTCAAAACCATGCATCAAACAAACTTATACCCACTCCTAGCATGCGCGGAAAAAGTCTGCTTTTTCGTATATATCTGTCCATCATCATGTACAAATATGTTCCATCATTTCACCAATCTTGGTAATGTACTAATAGTTCGATGGGCCATTACACTAGTCCTTGTATATTTTAATCAAGCATGGGATCATTGCTTAACTATCATGATGACACTATTATCACTCCACACTCTTTTAAGTTTAAAATACATTCTCTCTAATGTATACTCTCTAAAAATCCTGTTTTTATCACTCAAGTTCATGCTTACCCGTCATTATCCTCCATTACCTTATCCACAGTTCTCTACTTTCTCGATACACAGTTATCTTATTTTTCTGTTTTCTGATTTCTTACTATTCTCTTACCTATTACACCAACTCAAACTTTTCCTTCCTGGTTTTCCTTGATATGCTACCTAAATTTTTACTAATGTCCTCATTTCTTTGTTAATAATTTTCTAACTCTCCATCCCTCCCCAAGGTGGCTGGCCACAGTGTAGGATAACGATGTGGTAGTTAATCTTCGGGAGCTTATTGAATGTTTGCCTTTCATAAACATGGAGTAGGAAAATAATATATTCAGTGTAAGCACGTATTAACTTATAAAAATGATGCATACAAGTTGTTAAAGGATTCCAATCTGATGAATACGACCCAAATAAACATTTACTAACGACGGTTAAAACAGAAAAAACAGGCATCTAATAGTTTTTTTGTAGACTCATGTATATAGTTCACCGTTTATCCGGAAGCAAACATCGATCAGCATTAGTATTCATTTTAGCAACTTCCTCGCGTTTCCATTACCTTCTCCTTTGTAAAAATACGATGGTGTAGCTAAACTCGTGACTTTTATTGCCTGTTTGGGTATCGTCATTTTTAATTGACTCCGCTGGGACATGTACTACGCCCTAATTAACTTCTTCGCTATCTCTTTTTTCCTCCTTTTTCATTCGGGCTTTCGGAATCCTTTCCTTGAACAACTCCCCGGCACTAGGAACAAGCGACGACCTTTTGTGTCCCCCCATACGCCAGCTATTCGAGTTTTAATCTTGTGTCCCTCCGTTCCCAACTCGACCGCTTCCCGTCCCTCTCACTCAAATTATCCCCACTCTCTTTGTCTCTTGGTTACACTTGAGTTGATCTTTAAAAGAAAGGAGCAAAGAAAGTGATCGTAGTGGAAAAAAATTCCCTTCTCCATTGGGACATATCTCGTCTACAGGGTTGAAAAATATAAAATTTTAACTGAAAAATCGGCTGATCATGCTAACCTTTCA
Source organism: Ceriagrion tenellum (assembly GCA_963169105.1). NCBI lineage: Eukaryota > Metazoa > Arthropoda > Insecta > Odonata > Coenagrionidae > Ceriagrion > Ceriagrion tenellum. The sequence goes on along the minus strand of OY720640.1, from coordinate 112,625,256 downwards.
AGAATTTAAGGAAAGAGGAGGAGGAAAATGTAACTCATTGCTGTTGTACCCCAGTTTTGTTAGCATTAAGTGATAAACTCTGATTTGATTCATACTTTGTCCATTCGTTGATTGAGAACTGAGTTATTCTTTGCGTTATTAACCATAAACAAGATTCCATTCATTTAACAGGTAAGCATAATATTTATGCTTTATTTACTTTGGCTAATAGACGTTTTAATGAATAAAAATATTTAAACCCTTCAATGTGATGCAACGGTGAGATTAGGTGTAAACTAAACAATTTTATACACATACTTAAAATCATTATGCGTATGAAAATAGTTCAATTAAATCAATGTCATTCCTTTTACCTGCCTAGCTGCATGCTATAATTTGTGGACTACAGAACTCTTAGCGAGTACCCTCTTGAGCATGTTTATAGAACTTGTCCTACCGCATCAGATAGTCTCGTACGACTCAAAGGTAACGAGGGTAAAATTCAGGGTTTCCTTGTTCGGCACAAAATATGACCCCACCTCCATCACCCTTAATTTTTAGATGTGACTGTATGAGATAAAAGAGTTAGAAATGCACCAGCTCGGTTTATCTAACGGACACGATAGAAAAGGCATCATGTCCCCTGTCTGTTAATTATCACTCTCCATTCTGTGATTAGCTCTGCTGTTATGAATTTTTTCTGTTCAGGACTAACTGTTTATCATCCTTATAATTCTTTTTTTTTAGTTCATATTTACTTTTGTCCATCATAGTTATCCACATTATTAGAATGTCCATTTAGTCTTCCTTAAATTACATAAATATATATATGCCTTATACCATGTTTCATCGCGTTCCATGCACGAGTTTGTTTTCCCGATATATTGGGTTAAAATCCAAATACGTCATAGACATGAACATATGTGAATGATCGTACCCGTTCTGTCTTGCCTCAGGACCCCTGTGAAATGGCTTATTAAATATACCTATATAAATTTAGGTGTGGTACTTTTTCCTAAAATTTTTCGATAAAGGGAATATATATTTAGCGGATTCTTAATTTTTTAGCATCCTATGTTTGAGGGAGAATTTGGAGCGTAAAATCATGCACCGTTTCAAATGATTGAAAAGTGTCTTTTGTCCATTGAACATAATATGGATAATTTAGTTAATGAATGAATATGTGTCAAAAAGAGAAACAATAAGTTTTGGATCATACTAACATTTGACTAATTTATTCGGAACTACTCAATGGGTCACCCAGAAATTCATTATGTTCGCGTCATGGAAAACATGTGTATCGTCTCTTCATCTTCAAAATTTTGCATTGGGCATTGAAATATTTTGCTGTTTCCGCAACTTTGAATGCTTAGCATAGTTATTTATACTATTCAAAGGAATTTATCCTTTATATTTAATTCAAAGGAATGTAGTGTTTCTGCTGGACCAAACGCAATGTTTTAATTATTTCCTCTTATTCTGCGACGCCGTATTGTAGTACACAGTTGTGATAGATGAGTAATTTATTCAAAGAAAAAGAAAGAGCTATTGAGGTGATTACTGTGGCTTCAAGCGTCAGATAGTGCTTACCAACTCATATTCCGCAGTTTTCCGAAACTTTGGAGGCTTATTATAGTGATTAAATTTATTCAAATGCGTTTAATCCTAATTTTAAAACCAAAATATTTTTCAATTTATACGAATTAATTTGTTTGGTAGTATTATTATAGCCCGAGAATTTTTACGTCTTTACCTTCTAAATGACTCCGTAAAGTGACAAAGTATCTCAGTAATACGGCATTGTGTCTCAGTTCTACGGCAACAAGGCTAAGTATGGATATGCTCTGAAAGCATTAGATGTTCGGGCTACTACAGGTCCATGTCTTGATTCCAACCTAGCCACTTTGAAATTAATCGCAACGCTCAGTTAAAAAAAAACAATCATCTCTTAAGTTTTAATAAAAATTATGTGCATCCAACAGGAGGGAACGCGTTGTAGACACTGAAAAACCGTATTAATCCTTTCCGGTTCCCCAATGAGCACCCTCGAACAGAATTG